>OY728159.1:882379381-883629381 GCA_963277665.1 Viscum album | reverse complement strand
ATTGTTATGTCTCATAAGACAAACTACGATCTTGACACGAGGTCTTGACCAAAACGTTATTTATGGTCTTGTCATGAGGCCTTGATGGTATGGTTATGATGTCCTGCAATATGAATTCCCTCATATTTAAAGTAGCATGGATAGTTTAGATGGTTATTCAACTAGTAGAGTACCTGGGATTATGTTTTATTATTGCATTATTTATTCATCTCTAATTCATGACTCAATGTGTTCATGTTTGTTTTTAATTGAATGTGTTTTTAGTTATTCACCATGCCTAATATTTATACTTATGATATCTTCAACTGTATTTCTTACCCTTACTGATAGTATGACCTCACCCCTCTCTTATGTTTCATTTTTTCAGGACATACAATATTTTTTTATGATGGAACTGTAAAGATAAACTTATAGTTGCAGATGTTCCCATCAAAACATATATGTTGTATTTAATTTCTTGTTTTAATGTTGAATTTATGTATGTATCTTCTTTCTAAAACTACTAATATACCCGGTCCTTTGGGATTTTATTCCTTTTAATCATGCACATGTCATAAACTAATTCATTGGCTCCTAACGCCTAGGGTCGGGGTGTTACATGTATCGCCTAACATAGATAGATGAATTGTTTGACTAACTATGTGGGGACATGTATTTCCCTAAGGTGGACCTTCAGTTGGGATAACATCGATTAGAGACTAGTAAGGAATACATTCCCAAGAATGCATTTTGAATGAGCCATGGACACATTGAGTTCACTATGTCACCCTTCAGACTCACTAATGATCCATAACTATTCATGGAAATAATGAATAGAGTCTTTAGAGATTAACTCAACAAGTTTGTGGTAGTCTTTATCGATGATATTATGATATACTCCGAGAGAAAGGAAATAAATTAGGAGATTTTTAAAACTATTATCAGGGATTTGTGACGGGAGAGAATTTATTCATATATAGTAAATATGAAATCTAGATGGAGTAAGCCTCATTCATTGGTAATGTTATCATCGAAATAGTAATATATTTCATTGCTTCTAAGATAAAGGAAATTGAAGAGTGGTATAGGAAATCCTACGTAATAGAGATAAAAAATTTATTAGGTCTAGTTCGGTATCACTAAAAATTTATTAATAAATTTTCATTATTTTCAAACCCTCTATCCATGCTATCTCATAAGGGAGAAAACTTTTTCTAGACTACTTCTTGTTAATATAGTTTCAAAGTGTTAAAAACGATGCTTATCACTATTCCAATACTCAATCTTTCGAAAAATGGGGAACTCTTTGTCATATAGAACTATTTTACAAAGATAGCCCAAGGTTTTTACTAATGAAAAATGATAAAGTGATAGGCTACACCTCGATGAAGTTTAAAAATCATGGTCAAACCAATACCATGCATGATCTGGAGTTGGAAGTTGTGATATTTTCATTGAAAATGTTGCAAAATTATCCCGATGGGGAGAAGCATGAAATATATATTGATCATGTGAGAATCAAAAATATATTCACAGATAATGAGGCTAATTTTCTCTAATGAATATGGTTAGAGATTTTCATGAATTATGACTTCTCCATCTAGTATAATCTGATTAACGAAAAATATGTGGAATATGTACTGTATAGAAAGTATCCTATAACATTATTAATCAAGAGAATTGAGAAGGATCCAATACTATTAGAATTCTAAAGGATAGACATGAGAATTATTAATTATTGAACATCCATAATCCTTTCTCAAATGATTCCTCATACATCCCCTGTTGATAAAATAAAGTGTTCTCAAAGATATGATGTGAAAGTTATGAAAAGGTGTTATCCATGAGACATGTTAAATCCTCCTTGTTTAAAATTGAAGAGGAATGAGTTGTATGATTATGGACTTAGTCTCTGTACCATAAAATCTAGAGATAATGAAATAGATTCAAATTGAATGACATCGCTCAACCTTCTCTATTCATCTAAGGAGAATAAATATATATTGAGGTATTAGAGAGAACTATTTATAGGACAATATGACGAATGATATCTCTAAATATTCATTAAATTTCTTGGTATATCAGCAAGTGAATGATGAAAGACTAAATTATATGGGGATGATGTAACCATTTCCCATACCATCCTTGAAATTTGAAATCATCATCATGGAACTTGTCACTAGACATCTGATGACATCTATAGGGAACAATGATATATTGGTTGTTGTGGATTTATTTACAAACACATATCACTTTCTCGCATATTGAGATGATTTCTCACAAGATCATATTGAACTGATATACATCATATAAGTGGTTAAACTACATGCAGTACCAATATTTATTTTATCTAATCAATATTTGAGATTATCCTCCATGTTCTTTATAAGTCTCTAATATACTCTAAACACTGAGCTAAATATTTGAACGTTTTATTATCCACAAAGTGATGGTCGTTGTAATGGATAATTAAGACCCTGGAATAATTTTTGAGGGCATTTTTTATGGACTTAAATGGCGGATGGGATTAATATTTGTCATCGTTTGAGTTCTCTTACAATAATTTTTGTTAATCGAGCATCCAAATCGATCCATATGAATCCATTAATGGGAAAAGATGCAGAACACTGACGTACTGGAAGAAATTCATTGAACGTGACATGATAGGACTTGAAATGGTCTATGAAATGGTGGAAAAGGTGAAAACCATTCAACATCACATCAAGGCCACCCAAAGTCAACAAAATAAGTAGGTATAATATCATTTATGAGACCTAAAGTTTGAGTCTGGAGACATTTTATTCCTCTGCATATCTCAATGGAAGAAGATCATGATATTTGGGATGGAAGGAAAGGTGGGATCCATGAATATCAACCCCTTTGATATTCTTGAAAATGTTGGAGTTATGGACTATCAACTAACACTTCTAGTTACCTTGTCTCAGGTACATTATGTATTCCACATATCCCTAAAGAAGAAGTACATACTATATTCGTCACATGTACTGAATCTAGAGATAGTACAATTGGAAAATGATCTATCTTATGAGGAGAATCCATTGATTTTCTTGAACAATAGAAATAATTCTATAACCAAAATTACTAGTCACATTTTCAAAGTACTATTGTGAAACCATAAGTATGAGTATGAAAAATGGGAATTTGGAAAAGCTATGAAGGATAAGTACCCTCACAAAGTTTTAACATAGAATGAAAAATTAAATTTTACGGGAGAAATTCCATAAGGGGGATGAATTTAATGAATCAAAAATTTTATACATGAAATTTCACTTATTATAAATATTTCATATAGTATAAATCACATAAAATCACATAAATGACACAATATAGGCAATATAAATAAATAATGAATGAAATAATGGGCATTTTTAACACAGAAAGATCCTATTCCCATGGAATAGTTACATGACCTTTGGATTAGTAATATGGACATTATGAATAGTAGTCCAATAAATTAAATTTTAACCTCATCTATAAAATTATAGCTAAAATCTAGAAATATTATGAATGAAAATTTGATATATTTATTTCATGTTATAAGTAAATAAACATTTTAGAAATAATAAATTATGATTTAGTATTTTTGTAAGTTATAGTTATTTATAATTTTATAATTAATATAATTTCTTAAAATAATATATATCTTCCTATAATTTATTCATGAATTAATTTTTTTTGTCTTATAATTATGTAATAATTTTATGAGACCATAATTAATTTTTGAATGTGTCATAAAATAAGTTATAATTTTAAAATCAGTACTTTTCGAGTAAATGATGATTTTATATAAAAATTTAATTTCTAGTATTTAGAAAATTATTTTCGTAAGATGGTTTTTATATTTTAAATCTAAATTTAAATAAAAATTATGTTTAAATTTAGGTATTTTTCTAAAATATTTGAATTTTGTGAATAGTGAAATGCATAAATTTATGGTATTTAAATTATAATCTGAACACCTGAATTAAAAAATAATCCATGAGGTAAGAAACAAATCTAGAAATAAAATTAAATATTTTAATAAATTTAGTGATAATGCTAAAACCACTCATAGTCATGAGCCAGAATAATTAACTAATGAATAAAATAATGAGAAGACACCCATTTCATCCCCTAAGAATACTACCCCACAACACCTCTTCTCCTCAAAACTTTCAGGATTTGATCCTTAACAATATTATACTGAATCCACATACTAAGAACCTATAAAATATCTATGAGCCCTTGGTATTAAGAATAGACTAAACATTTTTTCATAAGGAGGATTTTGAGGTGGAGAAGTTCAAGAGGTAAAATCATATTTCTTTTCATTCAATTTATTTTCATGTATTTTATTTTATTATTATATTATCACCTAAACTTATAGAAGAGTTATGATAACTATAGTATCTATTTTATACTATAATTTTATTATGTTAATGGAATAATTCATATCCAAATATCTTCCCATTTGATTATATAATAAAAATGAAATTATCATCCATAGTGCATCAATTTATAGCCATCGTAGATGATGCATTTTTTCACATCCTCCATCAAGGCTAGTCATAAAACCATTATTTTTTCTAAATAAGTTTTTATTAAAAATATTATATGTTATACTATGTTCTGGAAAAAATATATAGACATAATGTTAAACAAAGTGATATATGACCATAATGGTCTTAAAAGCTGATCAACTAAATTAAATCATGTTCATTAACATTCAATCTAATAAATCACTATCATTCAATATACATAAATGACATATAAACCCATTTAGAAATCTGTATGTTAATTAATAACATATACTTCCAATTATTTGGAATCATTCTAATTGTGATCATTCTTCAATACATGTAAACAGGTGAACTGATCCTGAAAACCAAGAAAAAGAACACTCTCAAACGATAAAATTGAACTCTATAACTCATCATAATGTCCATAAGTTAATTAAATTATAATGAATAACATACATGTATAATATGTTTTTTAATTTTCTTTTTAATTAATCTAATTTTATTATCTGGGATATTTAAGTGAAGAATTTTTTTAGACATGAAGTATGGGGATTCCTGAACCAAACTATCTTCGTTTAGGGTTTCCCTCTCTTAACCCATTTTCAGTATGAAATTTTATTTAATGATCCTAAATATCATTTCTTTTTATTTTCCTTTTCATTTTTAGTATAAAAATTATTCTAATATGCTTTTATGACAAATGCAATAATTTTTCCAAAAAAACTATTCCAATTCAAAACACATCTTCAACTTCTCTAGAGATTGATTCTTATTCACTCAAGATTGATGATTATTATACCATTTATGTTATACCCTTATTATTTTGGTAACTGAAATCCTTATTCATGAAAGTATTATTTTTTAAATTCTCATGAAATCCATTTCATTTCCATCGGTTATTTTATAACCAATATTTTTATACATTCTATGGGGCATTCATGATTATATAAATGTTATGATGTGATGGGTGCTCCCGTAATTATATAGATCTTCAACAAATTGTGTAATGTTATGTGTCTCATGAGATAATGTGAAATATGCATAAACATTATTCTAGATTTGGTGAAAATGATGATGTTATGATTTTTCACATATGTTTTCTATGATCTTGATGATATATTTCTTCATAACATTGTATGGTAGATGGCCACTAAGACATAATGTTTAATTTTTATTCATTACCACATTCCAAAACATTAATTAATGTTTCCTCTCATTATTATGATGTTATGATGAAGATTATTTGCACCCTTTAATATTTATTCATGTTCTTATCTATCATATTAATGGGAATTTAGCACACCCCTTTCATTGATATATATACTTTGGTGATTACTTGTACAAATGAAATTGGAAGGAAAATAATAAGTTAGAGAATAAGGAATGAATTAAATGATTATTTTTTATTATATAAATGCTATCTATGGTCCAAATTCTCCCAATACACAAAACCATTGAACATGCTTCTATAACATTATTATTTTCTTTATCTTTAAATTTATTTAATAGTAATTTAAGAAAAATTAGGGTTATTGTAGTCCATCCCGCTAAATACCATGAGTTGAGATACTCTTGTACACTTCTTTAAAAAACATTGAGTTGACTTGCTCCTCTTTGTAACTTCCTCATGTCACAAGGTAATATTATTCTCTAGTACTATTATAATATATTGAATCAAAAAATATTTCAAGAGGCACATAAAACACCATCACCTAACACCATTTAGAGTTTCAATAAAAATGGGATGCTCTTACGTAATTCTCACACCATCCAGTTTTATGAATATTTTTCATAGTATCAATGTTCAGTGTATATAGAATGTTAGTATACCCACTACTAAAACTGTTTTATTCATAATGTGATACACATGAGATTCCTTATTTATCAAGAATAATATTCATCATTCCCCGATCATGAGACAACACCCTTTGTTCTCACTACATGACTATAAACTATATTATACCCAATATGATGAGAATAATATGTCTCTTATAAAAATATTGAGAAGCCTTATATTTCAAGAATATGATGCCTCATTTATTGATATTGATATGAGGGAAAAATATCAACCATGGGATTCTTCCCTACGTTTATACTCCTAATCATATTCTTAAACCCACTAACAGATAGATATACCTTTTCACCAGAGATGAGGAAGATAAATAGGTTTCTCTAGAGTATATTCCCCACATGTATCCTTGCTACTCTTAAGAATCTCCCATGGCCCCTCTTATCTGTTATAGACCATAATAATGTTACTCAACCCAGGAGAAGGTCATTATACCCTCTTGAGCTATTAGGAGTAGGAAAGGATGTGAATCTCAATGTATAAACCCCCAACACTATGTTCGTTCTCAAGAAGTTAAATTGTAACTTTACCCTATTTAACGATCAGTTAATGGATTATTTAATAATACTATGATGCCTCATGCAATGAGAATGAGATACCTCATGTGATATGTATGAGACGATCCTACCATCACAATTCCATAGTGGCTCCTGGGATGTTCCAACATGTAACCCCTATTAACACTATTTCTTCCCTATATCATCACCTAGGAAGCTTCCATATATAAGACCCAATCACATCACTGATGATCCTATCTATTCTTGAGAAGATTCCGAATATAAGCCACAACCACAAAATTTCTTCTCTATAGTAGTACCCCGGTAGCCCCCATACATAACCCACATTGAAACCATTTCTACTACATAGAGGCACTCAAGAAGCTACCACACATAAGACCCATTCACCCCATTACTTCTCCATCGGAGAACCTGGTTAGATCCCATGTGTAATCCCTAATCACACCATCGATGATCCTAGATCACCCTGGGAAATATCAATGTGCATACCCCCATTAGAATAATCACTACACCTACCATCTCTCTCGTATATTTCCTACATAATCTCCCATCATCCCTCATTGACACTCCATCCAGGACACGAGCGTTATTGACACACAAAGTTAAACTGCAAGGATTGGTACAATCAAACAACCTTAGACTGAAAAATTAAACTATGTGGGGTTTTATCCCCCATTATTTTCATAGTATATAGGATGAATCCATGAAGTTCAATCCAAAACAACATCCATGTGTGAACACCCCCCCCCCCCCCATAGTGGAAACACTCCACTATTCAAGTGTGAAATATTTTCCCCTGGAGGGATACACTCTATCATATCCATGTGTGAAATATTCCCTGTTTGGGGGACGTAATCCATCATACTCAAGTGTGAAATATTCCCCCTTAGTGTTATACACTCCATAATCCAAGTGTGAAATCCCCTAAGGGACACACATAAAAACCAAACCCTCTCCATAATACATTAATCTTGTAAATGATCATTCTCCATAATATGCAAAACTTGTGACCTGATCCAAAATCCATATCCCCTTAAATAAACATGGGATTCCTCAGATTAAATTTTTTTGAAGACTTATTCCTATAAAATTAACTATCTTTTGACCGATACAAGATACATTGGGTTATGTGCCTATGATTCCTCGTAAAAGAGATTCCCCTCAAAAGAGGGACTCATTATAGGTTCCAAACCTACCCAACATCCTAACATACCAAATGTTACAAATATCACTAACTCACCATACCAAATGTTTCTTACCGATCAAGACATATGATGTGTAATTTAACCAATTTACAATTTGATATGGAGCTGGGATTGAGTTTCACAAAAACATTATTAAATCTATTATGGATACCTATACTAGGAAACATGAACTAAGGAGGAATCCTTGGAAGGAGGAAACCACATACCATCATCTAGTTTGGATCAACGAGATGACATCACCAATTAATGAGATGAATTATTCTTAACTTTTGAATGTATGAAAGTAGGGAAACAGAAGACAACATAATGTGTTGGTGCTGGTGGAAAGCATAAAAAACCAATCCTTTATTAATGGTTTTTATTTTTAAAATGTCAATACCCATTCTAGAAAATTGATTTTTTCCTACATCATAGGAAATGAAAACACTATGTTATAATGTATAATACATCAGAACATTAGTTCCAATGAGATAGAATAAATAAATTAATAAGTTATATTGAGTCAGATTACATTAAATAATCTAATGACTTTTAGGATTATATATTTATAAAATCATATATATTATGTTTGTATTGATATAATTTTATAGTTAGTTGCCTCATATAGTATTTAACCACTAACATATATTCATTTAATTTGGTTTATGATTAGTTAAGAAATGATTGTATTTATATTTTTAAAAATAATCTAACTTTTTTTCATGTTTTGAAAAAAAAATTGTATGAAAATTAAATAATTTAAAACTAATAACATACTGAAGTACTTTTCCACTAATTTTATTGTTTACTTTAACACTAATACTGTAATAATGAATTATAATTTTGACGATACTTCCAAAAAATTGTTTATTACTACATATATCATAATTATAATTATGGAACATTTATGAAGTATATTTTACTACTTCATATTAAATAAATATTTTTTTTTAAATTCTTCACTATGATAGTTAACATAATAAATTAATTCTGTATTACTACAAAATTCAAAACCCCATAATATATCAAGGAAATATGTATTCCCTTTATAACCTTTTAAGTGTTTTTTTGTTTAATTACTTATGTTTATTAAAGAACCAACATGTTAGAACTTAAATACATTAATACATTTTGTATTATTGATAATAATTTCATGAAAGGATATAAATTTTTTATTGATGAACTATGTTTTCAAGATTATACAATTATTCTTTATGTTATTCTTCCTGAGTCCATATATCAAGGTCTAATACTAATATTTATAAAAATGAATAGTTTCCAGAATATGAGGATTTTGAGGTTTAATTATGGCCTTCAACCAAATAAAAATATACATTTAAATAGTTTGATCCTCATATAATGTGACGGCCTGAGTGTCAATCAAATTTTGGGAAACATAAAGAATTTCCGTAGAGTAAGTGACAACAGATCAACTAGATATGTAAAAAAATGTTCATTTAACCATCTTCTCAGATTATTTATACCAATTTAGTAGTATGTTATTTTAGGATTTTTCAGAACCTACATGATGATAGAAAAACTATAAAAAAGCAGCTAATATCAGTGAATTTAATATGATATTTTCTGTGATGAATGATCAAATACATTCTTTACTAATGAATAATAATTGTATTGCACTCAATAATACAAGTGAAGCTATGATTATCAGTTGTAAATGGGTATCCAAAAAAATAAGATAATTTTGGAGAATATTAAATTTGGTTTAAATCCTAACTTTCCACCAAGGGTTCTTTACAATAAGATGAAATTCATTACAATAACATTTTATCTCATGAAGTGAGTTATTCAGTGACTCATTTACTGATTCCCTTTAATACATATTTAGATTTTAATATCAAATAATTTCATGTGAAACCCTATTTTGAACGTGGTGAATTGGAATAAATGTTTTTTAGAAAACATGTGGGGGGGGGTTGATAATAAATTAAAACTAAATCAAATATGTATTTTTAATAATTACTTTCGTGTTTTATAAAAATAACAAGACAATGATATAACAAAATTATTTATTTTTTTCATGATGAATTTTCCCAAATAAAATTCAATATTTATGATTAACATAAATTAATTTATAATGAGATGAATTATTATCCACTCTATATTAATGATGTGTTTATTATTTATATAAACATAACGTTGATAAAAATATATTTCATTCAAATTGAAATCAGTATTAAAAAATAAATTACTATTTAATGGATATGAAAATTCATAGAGTGGCTATTTTATGAGATATAGACAATAAATCCCCATTTCAATATTAATAATCTTTGTCTAAAAACGTATTTAAGCCATATATTTTTTAGAATTTAAAATATAAACATATCCCTTTATGATAATATTTTAAATTGTCTTTAATTAAATTCTATATGATAGAATGAAACATAGCTTAAATGATTAAGATTCCATATGATAACATTTTTAACAGTGTAATATATGTGATGGAATGTTTGATTCTGGACATTTCACTTTTAATTTGTACCTTGAGTAGATTTATATGAAAGTCTAGAAAACCAAATTGGCCTAAATTGACATTTTTTTATTATATATCATTATATGTAAGCTAATATTTTTTATTCTATGGTAGAAATGTTAATTCTAAATATGAAGTGATTTGTTATGTTGACTCCATCTATGATACAAATATTGAAATCCAAAAATACCTTACAAGGTATATATTTAGTTCTTATACTATTCATATTTCTAGGTAATCCATTTGGAGTATATCATTAAAATAATTGATTCAATCATACATCATTAAAATTATCTATAAAATAGGTAATTTTGTTAAATAGTTAAATAAATGAACTCTAATTGTATCAATGTAGTGTTAATATAATATTTAATGGTTAGTTTTCATTCTATCATTCTAAATATCTTTTGTATCACGGTCACTCAAAAAATATGAAAACAAGGGTGAATTTATTTGGGATATCATTGAATCTAGGATAATGTGTGTCAAAAATTATAGGCTACTAATATTTTGGATAGCTTATTGGCTAGGGTAATTTTATTAATGGATCTATAAAATTATTTTACTATTTAAAACATGGTCCCAATTCAATGAAATAAGTTGCAGAACTGTCTTCTGTTTTTTATGTTATATAATTTTATATAGAATTGTGGATATTTAAGAATATTTTTTCCATTTAAATTGTCCATTTAATATTATACATCATACAAAATAATCCCATAGAAAATGTATTGGTAGTTTTATATAATGAGAACTCTTTCGATCCTCATGTAATATCTATATCATTTTGAATTTTCATCATGTGCTATTATTCATTTACATTAATTTTTTTATAAAAACCCATTATTTGGTGTCCTGCTTTCCATTTTTAATCCTTAATTAATTATATATAATCACTACTATCTATTTACTTTTATCTAATTATATATATATATCTATATTTTTGTTTCTTCAATGTGTTTTTTATCATTGTAACTTTATTGATATGTGTTTTGTATGTGTTGGTCTTATTAAGTTAATAAGATTTATTATTAATTTTCCATTTCATTATGTTTTAGAAATCACAACCACATTTTATTGGAGAAAATTATTTTTCTATAAGAAAATTTCTCTTAAGGGGACTTGTCTTTCTCTAAGATTGTTTTTTTCTTTACCTATGGTTTTGAATGTTTCATCTAGTGTTTTCTCAAACCAAATCAAGTCATATTTTCCATAAAGAAAAAATAAGATCCTTATCTTACATAGATCATTATAGTTCCATATAATATGATTTCTTCAGAAATGTGATTCTGAATTCTTCTAAAATTAGGATCTCATTTCTTATGAAAGCATACTCCGATGTCTTCAGAAATCAGACACAAATTTCATCTAAAATAAAACATCGACTTCCAGTGAAATCTGAACCCTATTTCATCTGATATCAGACTCTGACTTCCATTTCAATGGGACTCTGGTTGCCTCTAAAATCAGACTCTGAATTCCATTGAAATCAAAATCTGACTTCTTTTGAAATCAGACTCTTCTTTCATATGAAATCAAACTCTGCTTTCTTCTGAAATCAGACTCTGATTTCTTCTGAAATCAGACTCTCATATCTACAGAAATCATATTCTGAATTAATTAAAATTAAAATTTAGATTCTCAGTTTTCATAGAATCAAAATTCTAATATTTTTAGGCTATGATTCTCACTTTCGTAAAAAACCTATTAAATTTTATTCTTACAGTTACCTCATTCCTTAAATTATCATTTCATTTAATCAAATCCTATTATACTTATGTTTCATGATAATGTTTTCTAACATATTATTGTCTCTTAAAAATTATAATGTTTCTCATGTTTTATTACATAAAATGATGTTGTACAATCTGTTACTAACTAACTATTAGTTGAGTGACATGTTTACCAGTCCCTCTGAAATTTAAGGAAAAATATGATCATTGGAGGAGGAAGTTGATTGTTAGAATCCATGCCTATAAATAACTAGCAATATGAATGATCATAGTGCAGGATTTTATCTGTAGAGGTGTTGATATCTAGAATAAAGTGATACTCTGTGAGAGCTCTAATCAAACCTTCTTTGTACAAAGGTTGTGATAAATTTTTTCTTGCTGATAACATATTCTTCAACCTAACT
Source organism: Viscum album (assembly GCA_963277665.1). Lineage (NCBI taxonomy): Eukaryota > Viridiplantae > Streptophyta > Magnoliopsida > Santalales > Viscaceae > Viscum > Viscum album. The sequence continues at coordinate 883,616,700 of OY728159.1, read as the reverse complement.
AGTTTTAATTTTATTATTGATGATATATCGAGGGTTTTAGGGATAGTAATACAATGGTCTTGATCAACTTAAAGATTGAGGGATTGTGGGGATAACATGACAGATTCTGATATTCATATCAAGGGCTTAACCTAGTGTGGTTATGACCGAATTTCTTGAATGTATAAATTATGGGATCTTTATCAAAGGATGTTGGTTACCCTTTTTTGGGTTAAAAGATTTATTAAACTTGTCCCATTTTTTATAAGTTTTAATTCCTCTAAATATTGTTAAATAATGAAATCATAAATTTATTATACATTCTTATACTTGTATACTCTGATATAAACAAGATTGTATACATTTTAAGGTACAATATTTCCCTAATTAAAATTGTGTTATGTTTATCTATTTTTAACATGTTAGTTTCTTATTTAATAACTAAATAGCTGTTTTCAATCCATCTTGTTTATCATTGTTAAACATTGAATTTCTTAAGGATTAAAATGAATGTTTTAAAATCTATAATTCACCCCCTCTTGTAATTGAGCAAATCTACATATACATTTCAATCCTACAATTGGTATTAGAACAAGTATCTAACTATATTATACTCACATAAATGTTTTCTTACTCATCTTTTCATTCATAACTTTTATTCATCATGTTTTTCTTAAATATTTTATTTGTTTAGAAACATTTTCTACTACACTTATCGTGTAAATGATTTTTTGTTTTTTTATAGAATGGCACGAATGAACATTTCTTCTATAGATAATGTAAATCCTAAAAAACACCCATTTTTTTATGGAAGTTATTATGAGTACTAGATTTATAGGATGAAGATTTTTTATCAATAGTAGTGTTGATAAATTTGTTTTTTTAAGTGGAGACAATAAGATTCCAGACAAGGAAATAAAAAAATTCAGTAATCAAGAAAAACAATAGTATCAGCTTAGCATTAAGGTACAAAATAATTTGGTATGTTCTATGACTAGAAATATCTAGAGATATATTTCATCTTTTGAATATGCTAATAGAATTTGGATAAAATTAAAATTTACACATTTTGGTACATCCAAGGTTAATGAAATAAAAAGAGCTACGCTTAGAGTTAAAAATCACGGTGTTATGTTTCCTTAGGGATAACTTGTGTATAAAGTTCAACAAAGGATTATGACTATAGTAAATATCCTTCTATCTATGTGTGAAAAACGACTTGATAATAATGTTATGTTGGATAATATAAGAGATATTATTCACAATGAGTGGGAATCCAAAAGAATAGTGATTTATGGAAATAATAAAGTTTCAAATATCACTATTGATGAGTTATTTGGAAATATTATACAACATGAAACTAGAATTATGAGATATTGAGAGTTAAAAAGAAAAAAGATAATATTAGTGTTTCTTTCACTACTACATGAAATTATATGAAAACCAAGACTCCTAAAAGAGTTACTGGATAAAAAGCTATGAAAGCTACTCTTATATCTTATTTATGTGATAATGATCTTTCTGAGAATGAAATTTCCAATCCTTCATGAATAATTGACACCATTATGGGATGAAATATTTTCAATATAGATATATAGAGAATGATAGGAAGAAAAATAAATATTCATATTTGACTTTTTATGAATGTAATAAAGAATGTCATATTAGATTAGAATATCCTATGCTCAAAAGGAAAGAAAGATAGGATATGAGTTTAGAAGGAAACAAAAATAAGTACTAAAAATATAAGCTTATAAAAGTACTAAAATATAGTGACACCGGATGTTCTAGTGATGGTGATTCTTCTAATGAATCCTCATATATTGAATCTTATAAATAGAAGAATATAGGACTTATAGATGTAATTCCTAATGGAATTTTTTTTTCTTATGGCTAAGGTACACACAGATAAATCTTCAAAAAATATTTATTTAAATGATAATTTCTCTGATAAAATGTATTATGAATCCTTAGATGATGAATCATTCTCAGGTGAAGATAATACTTTACCTTAATTTGAAGAAATATCTAGATTTTCCATGTTTTATGAGAATAAAAATAGAAATAACAATAAGAATATTGATATGGAAAATTCTAGAATCTCTATATTAATATATGAATTATATGATCTCTCAAAATATATTAATTTGAAAGTCCATGATTTTTAAAATTTTCCAAAAATCTTATGGAAGTAAATTATTATAAGGATAAACTTTCTAAGGATCTTGAAAATTTTATTTCTAAGAATAATGTTTTAGAGACTCATTCAAACTCTATGACTAATGACTCTGAGGATAATAATTTAGTTATTAGAATAAAATATGAAATATTTTCCTTAATGAAACTTTTATAAAAATTTTATTCTAGAAGGAATGAATTTGATAAAATGTATTCACAACTTCAACCTTAATGGAGTAAGTAAGGGATTGGATATTTTTGATCATAACTAGTTCTTATTCATAATTATGTTGTTCCCCAATGTGAAACTTTTTTCACCAAGTGTCAAAGTAGTGAAAATTGGGAGAAAATAAGTTCTTTAATTAAAATTTACTCCTTAGGTTTTCATAAATCTTATTTCTATAAAAAATGGGGATACCTAAGATTTTTCTTTCTAACCATTTAGAATCCAAACAAGTATAAATTCCAAAAGTCTAATTATCTTAGTTTCAAGAAACCAAAGAAGTTCCAAAAAAATACTTGCTACATGAATAGTGCATGTTCTCTACACATGACTGGTGACAAACACTTCATTGAAAAAATCATTAAGAGGAATGGTGATAATGTAACATTAAAAGACAATTATTAAGGATAAATTATTGGTATAGGTAATATTGTTCTTCTTGGAAAAGCCTTAATTTCAAATGTTATATTTGTTAAGGGTCTTAAGCACAAACTTATAAGAATAAGACAATTATGTGACGAAGGATACCTTGTTAATTTTAGGAATGATAGATTCCTAGAAAACAATTTCAATGAAGAGTTTATTCTCTCTTCCCATAGGCATGATAATGTTTACACACAAAACTTATAAGACCATAAGGGACAAGACCTGCCTTGCCTTAATGAAATGGAAGATAAATCTTGGTTGTGACCTAGAAGAATATGACACTATAATCTAATGAACATATGAAAACATTAAAACAAAAGACATGTTAAGATCTACATGAGCATAGGTATTATTTTTCAAAAGTTTCATATCCATTTAAATTGGGAATGAATCATAGGTCAATCATTAAATAAACTAGTAGAGTGTCAACATCTAATGAATTACAAATAGTTCATATGAATCTTTTTGGTCCAGCACAAACTGGATGTATTTGAAGAAAATACTTTGAATTAGTTTTATTTAATTATTAAACTATAATTACATGGGTCTCATTTATAGAAATGAAATCTGAATCATTTTCTTATTTTAAAACCTTTTCAACCAAATTTTAAATTGATAAAAACCATCCATTTATAACTAATCATAGTGGTCATGGGGGGTAATTTGAAAATTCTTATTTTGAAACCTTTTGTACTAAGAGAAGCATTACTCATAACTTCTCAACTCTAATAACTCCTCAACCAAATAATATTTTTGAATGATGTAACTGAATTCATCAACCGATAACTAGAACAACATTGTGTGAATATACTATTACAAAATAGTCTTTGTTTGAAGCTGTTAGTACTACTTGCTATACTATAACCCGTGTTTTAATTATAGGTTTTCTTAATAAAACATAATATGAGTTATGAATTGGTTGAATACCTAATGTTTATTACTTCAATGTATTTGGATTTAAAGTATTTATCATTAATACTTAATATAAATTACATAAATTTAAACCAAAATCTGATAAAGTAATTTTTTAGGCAAGTCCACTAATTCTATGGAAAATAGAGTTTTTAACAAAAAATATTTTAATGTTAAAGAAACAGTACATGTTAAATTTGATGAAACTAATCCTTTTGTTTTTAAATAATCTTAACCTAGATATTCATATTTGTTTTCCAAAAAAAATTATCAAAATCTAATAGAATATTATTCTAATAAGGAAAATTCCAAATAAAATATTTCAAAAGTATTTAGCCCAGATGATTTTTTACCCTATGTTGATGAATAGGTATTACAAAACCCAAATCAATTGTTTCTTAAGAATCGTCCTAGTGATAGTATCATTAGTGATGTAAGTCAACCTATAATGACTACATATTCATTATGAAATGTTATATATAATATATCATTTCATTCCCAATTAGAACCTAAATCACTGAGAAATATTTAGGTGACGATGATTGGATTAATGTAATGAAAGATGAACTAAATGAATTCTAATGCAACGAAGTCTAGACCTTGGTTAATAGACTTGTAGAATCATCTATAATTCTTGTAAAATGGGTCTTTATAAATAAATGTGTTGAAAATGGAATCATTGTATGAAATATGGAAAGGTTGGCTATTGAATTCTATAATTAGCAAGATGGAATATAATGATGAAACCAATTATCCAGTAGCTATAATTGAATCTATTCGAATTCTTTTATCCTTTTTATCATTCATTAATTTCAAACATTTTCGAATGGATGTGAAGTGTTATTCCCTTAACGAAAATGTTCAAGAGGATGTTTATGTTGAACAAAATCTTAGTTTTGATGACAGAAAACATCTTGAACATGTTTAAAAACTTAAAAATGATTTAAATGGACTTAAATAAGCCCCTATATCCTGGTATAATAGACATACGTGATTTTTTTACAAAAAAAATTATGTTAAAATAATAGTTGATCCAACCCTTTTTCAAAATTAATGATAAGAAATTTTTTTGATTGTTCAAATTTATGATGATGACATAATAATTGAATTAACTTAGAAATCCTTAATAGATTAAATTGTAATTACCATGATATATAAGTTTGAAATGCGTATGATGGGTGAGGTAACATTTTTATTGGTTTTCAAATTTCTCAAAAACCAGAAGAAAACTACATATCTCAACATAAGTATATTAAATATCTTCTAATGAAGTATGGATATGACAACAGTAAATGTATAAGTACTCCAATAGGTACCTCAAACACTCTTGATCTTGATGATGATGGGAAACAAGTAGATCAAACATTTTTCCGAGGTATGATAGTAATTATATTATACTTAATAGATAGTCATCCATAATTAATGTTTTCAGCATGATTATGTGCAAGAAATAAATATAATCAAAATTATTCACATTTAAAACCAATGAAAATAATTTACTTCTATTTAATGGGAACTATGGTTTTAAGACTTTTCTATTCTTCCAGAAATGAATTTATTTAAAAAAAAAATCAAATGCTAACATTGGTTATTATAGAATATATTGGAAAATTACATCTGGAAAATTTCATTTCTTAGTAGATTCATTAGTTTATTGGTCATGCAAGAAAAAGACTCAATAGTACTTTCTACTACTAAAGCTCAATATATAGCAGCTAGAAGTTGTTGTGGTCAAGTGTTGTGGATGCAACACACACTCATAGATTTTTGGCATAATTTTAACAAAACATAGTGAATGTTTGATAATACTAGTTCCATTTTCCTATGAAAATACCCTTCACTCCACCCACGTGAAAAAACGTAGATATTAGCCATCACTTAGGGATCACACACATAAAAGAGATATAATTCATTAATTTATCAGAATGAAAGATCGACTTGGTGACATATTTACAAAATATTTACCCTCTAATAGATTTGAATACATTAAAAAAAAATTGGGAATGATAATCATACAGTAACCATCCATATTAACATATGTTTTGAATCCATATCCTAACATTAAGTTACACCTTTTCATAACGGGAGTACACATATTTACCCTTTTATATTTTCCTGTACAAAAAAAACTAGCACTAAATATTTTCCAAACCCAAAATGTTATTCTTTTTATAATAAATATTATTTTCGGGAATCTATATTTTATTAAAGGAGCATTATCAATACTGAAAAATCATTCTGAGAAATCTGGAAGGTATGTTATCTTATATATATCCTTACAATTACAATTTTTGTTTATTTGTATTTTCAATCATGTTTTAGGAAAACCTTATCAGATTCACATTCCTTAAATCAAATTTCACCTTAAAACCCTAGAAGATAGAAACCAATAAATCCTTCTATGGAATTGATATCAACTATCAGATCAGATCAAGATAATATCAACTGTTGGATTGATTCAGGAATATGAACATTCACCATGAAGCCTATATAAAAGATACCCGTATTTGCATCCCACATAGGGTATTTCAGTTATTTTGCATTGAAGCTCTTCCACTCTTCAATGTTCCCACTTAGTATTCCTTTTTTACAACAGATCTGAATGTCTCTTGATGTTTTTACGTAGTCTCCAATGGGATCAAAGAAGGAACTCAAGGATTGGTAAATTTTTATGGAAATGATTGTGGATCGGAATTTCTTTTTCGAGTATGACTCCTTAATTTAAAAATTAATAAAGAAGAATATTTGGGAATGTCTATGTATAGCCATGGAGAAGAATCAGGATCCAGTGTATCTTGATCTTCTTATAGAATTCATTGATTTAGTTTAGTTTTATGAACAAGGTTGAAGAGAAATGTTTTTATTTTGGAGTTATTGAAAAACTTTTTCTCTATCTCTCAACAAAGCTGGTAATATATAATATATTACTTATTATGGAGAAGTAACCTTTTTCTATCACATGTTACCTGATAAGGAAGGGTCTTTTGAGAAGTTTAAGGAAATTGAGTTCCTTGGAATTACGGGAGTAAAGACACCCATGATCACTCATCATTCTTCTGGACAAAAATATATATCTCTCTGGATACAAGTTTATCTAATTCCAAGAATGGGAGATAAGTATTCCCTTAAGTTATGTTATATCTTAATGATTTATTTCTTGGTGAATCAAATTTAGATAAATCTCAGAAATTAAATTCTTTTGGCCATAAGTAATATAACAAATGGAACCATCATGTCTCATCTCATAATGAATCTTGTGATCTAGTCCAAGATCATTGACCTATGCTTAGAATCTTTAAAAAATTCTTTCATCTCAAAGGATAATGTTTTCAAGATAATTTTGTTAAGCAATGATACCCAAAAAAATGAATATTGGATTCAGTGTTATTATATGAGAGTTCTTTAATCATCCTAATGAGGTTGATCAATCTGTTAGCAAGAATGGAGGAGTTTTTGAAAGTTCGAAACCAACCCCTAGGAAAAGAAAAGGTAAATAACCAAAACATAAATTGAATGTACCATCACCTGAGTCAGTATCTGATCTACCAAATCCTAATAAATAAAATACTTTCTCTGATGAAGTAGTATAAAAATGGATAGAGAAGAAGAATAAAAATAAGGATGGAGATGTAGTTTTCGGGTTAGATCTGGAAAAGTTTATGGCCTTAATGATTCATGTAGCTAAAGAGCTTGAGACAAAAGACCATAAGAATAAGTTAAAGAATAAGACTTTAGAAGCAAATATTGTTTAATATTTCCTTAGAGATACCTAGAAGGCTTCTGAATAAGATTAGGTACCTGAATCCTTCTTGTAAGAATTAGTTCCAATTGAAACTCTAGGTGTTGATAAGATAATGAAAGAAGTTTCAATTTTGAAACCCATAGCTGAAGAACAAGATGAAGAAGAAGAGGAAGATGAATGTGATTTTGTGATAAGGATGGTGGAAGAATATAATGATAAGGAGAGACCTTTTAAAATGATATCTATCAGACTACCCCAATGTAACATCCCAGACCCGGGTGCCACGCAATGGGTGCCCCGAGCCCGGTTCGCCACAAGACCTCAAGCGCATTTCCCCAAACGCCAGAGGCTGCCGACTAGAAACAAGGGACAAGGTCTGATAGTGGGAAACTATGCCCTCATTTGTCAAAGTGTAGCACAACAGAATGCAAAAGAAAACATACAACAAACAGTGGAAGCAGAAAACTAGACACAACTGAAATAAACTACAGTAGTGGGTATAACCAGCAGTATATAAGTGATGATGCTACAAGTTTCAAGTTCGAAGAAAACAGCCAGAACATGTTATACATTAATACAATAAAACAAAATACATAGCACATCAAAACAAGAAAAATAACTGGCAGTGGCATCACGAGCCTAGGCTCAGTCCCATGCCCTCATACTCCTCAGCAACATTCATGTACCTGTATAGGGACTCTTGACCCTATCTACACCTACAGCAACGTAATCTGTTTGGGCTGAAAAGCGTGACCCAAACAGGGTGTAAGAAATATATCTTAGTAGGCACCCACCAAAGGACCGTGCCCAACTGCGTGTATGGAATGCAACAACAGTGTGCAGTAGTAAAATGCAATAAAGTAAGCAGTACTCAAAAGTAACTAATTACCAGTTATATTTCCATTTTATTATCCATTTAATCCATTTAAATATTAGAAATCACCACAGTGCATTTCTAAGTAAACAGTCCACGTCCTCAGACAAAAAAAACCTTACTCTCAGGTAAGTAGAATCCAACCCGCAGGTATAGCCCTCAGGCATAACAAAAATTTTCCTTAGGTGTAGGAAGTGTCTCCCTCAGGCACAGAAGTCATGCCCTCAGGCACGAAAGGTTTCCCTGAGGGAAAATAACTACAACCCTCGGGTGAAATAGTGCAGTGCCCTCAGGCTAATCACAACAACGCCCTCTGGATAAATAAAAAAAACGCCCTCAGGCTAAATATGTAACCGAGCTATTCTTAACAGGAAAACAAGAAGTAACAAGTAATCCTTATTAAGGAAATACAACAATTACTACTTTAAAGGAATACCCTTGGGTATCCTGGCCAAACGGCTAAACAATGAAACACACCCCGGGGGTGGTTCCAGATCCACGCAACGATACCAACCAGAATTTTAATATCAAAGTTTAATCACCTATGAAATTCTAGGAATTAAACATAGCAACAGCCTTAGCCACACGACACCCTAACATGGTTTCGTGGCATAAAAACGCACAAAACACACAGCCGTTGGAAAACTAAACACAAAGCCACTTACCTTATACGCCAACGAACGCTATACCCGAAAACCGACTCTAGAAACGCCCAATAACGGCGTAGATCTGACGAAGAAAAAAACCCATTCAATTGTAAATAACTTACGTTAGGAGAAGAATTGGTAAGAACGGTACCAGGAGAGGAGAGGGCTTACCCGTGCGGTTCCAACGAGATCGTCCGAAGCCGAAATGGATTCCAGATGAACTCCCGATGGATCTTCAAAGATTCGGCCTCCTCCTTTGGCTCCAAAATGGCTCAAACGCCTCCTCCGCCAAATGAGGAGGCTACTTCCTATTTTAAGCCGAAAAAACAAAGTACACGGCGTGTACTTCTGAGTACACGGTGTGTACTTCTTTCATTTAACTGTTCATTTGGAGGCACCTCCACACTGTTCATTCGTCGACATGATTACATGACATGTACTTTCGAGTACACGGCATGTATTGTCGCCCAGCTGGCGTCGCCGCCACCACCGCCTTACTGTTTAAGCCTTTCGACGGACTACACTTCGTGTAAGGTACCACTACACAGCGTGTAGTCAGTTCCTACACCCTTCGTCACTGGCATGGATACACTCCTCGTGTACTCATCCCAACACGGCCAAAATGTACACGACTTGTGGATAAAGTACACGGCGTGTTGTTCCAAAATTTAGGATTTTCCCCATTTTCCATATTTTCTCCAAACACTGATGGAAAAGTAAAAAGAAGAAGCTTGTACCTCTAAAATAAGAACTGCGTTCTTACAAACTTCTCCCTTATATCAATTCGTCCCCAAGATTCCCTTCCATGGGTGGTGAAGAATAAGCTCAAAATAGCTCTGGACACTAAGCACGTACGTCGGCCTCATGTTCCCAAGTCTTGTCCTGCACTCGGCCACGCTGCCATAGCACCCGTTTGAGAGGAACTGGACGGCTTCGGAGAACCTTCGTGCTCCTTTCAACGATACAGATCAAATTCTCTTCAAAGGACGCATCATGCTGAAGCTCAACCTCCTCTGGCTGAAAGGTGTGAGATGGGTCTGAATGGTAGTGACGCAACTGAGACACGTGGAAGACGTCGTGCAAGGATCGGTACCGCTGTGGTAACTGCAACCGATATGAAACTAGCCTGACTCTCTCCATAATCTCAAATGGTCCGACATACCTCGGTGAAAGCTTACCCTATCTCCTGATCCGCTTGTGTCCCAGCCTCAGCGAGACACGCAAGAAAACCTGATCCCCGACCACGAACTCCAAAGGTCATCTGCGGCGATCAGCATAAGACTTCTGACGAGACTGTGCGGTAGCCATCCGATTCCGAATCAACAGGACCTACTCAGATGTCTCCTGCATGAGCTGTGGCCCCAGTAAAGCTGCCTCACCTGCCTCTAACTAGCACAAAGGTGATCGACATGGCCAACCATATAAATCCTCATATGGTGCCATCTCAATAGTCGCCTAAAAACTATTGTTATAGGAAAACTATACTAAGGGTATATGCTTCTCCCAAGAGCCCCCAAAGTCTAGGAAACATGCGTGCAACATGTACTCTAGCACATGTATCATCCGCTCTGACTGGACATCTGTATGAGGGTGGTATGCTGTGCTCAGAAGCACTTGTGTACCCAGCGCCTTCGGAAAACTCTGCCAGAAGTGAGATGTAAAGTGGGAATCCCTATCTGAAATGATAGAATGAGGGACTCCATGAAGACATACGACCTCTCAGATATACAGCCTTCCGATCTCGTCCACACCGAAGGTCTCCTTGATCGGCAAGAAGTGAGCTACCTTCGTGAGTCTGTCCACAACAACCCACACGGTGTCACTGCCTCGAGGTGACCTCGACAATCCCATCATGGAATCCATCGCGACATCATCCCATTTCCACTCTTAAATGGGAAACTACTGTAACGGTCTAGCTAGCCTCTGGTTCTCTGCCTTCACCTGCTGACAGGTGGAACACCTCGTAACAAAACCAACTATCTCCCTCTTCATACCCGGCCACCAGTACTGGCGTCTCAAGTCTCGGTACATCTTGGTAACCCCGGGATGAACTACCCAAGATGAATCATGAAACTCCTGCATCAGCTCCTCGCGTATATCCCCTGGAACCCATACACATCCATGAAAACGCAAAACCTCATCATCGCATATCGTCCAACTGGGAGGAGGGTCCTCACTTGCCACCGACACCCGTAGAACTAGGCCTTCTGAAACCGATAGATGCATCATCCTCACTCTATCCAAGAGGGTAGAAGTCACAGCTAACGAGGAAATATAAGCATGCCCCTGACTATCATGCACCTCTAGATGCATCTCAGAGAACATGGCCATAAGTTGCCACTCACCACTAGCCTCCTGCACTGCCTGTATCTGAGTCGTCCTGCTCAGTGCATCGGTTATTGAATTACCTTTCCCATGTGTATAGGCAAGATCAAAATCGAAGGACTGTAGGTAATCAACCCACCTTCTCTGCCTCAGATTCAGGTCACGCTGAGTAAATATATACTTGAGACTTTTGTGGTCGGTGAAAACCAAAAAATTTCTCCTAATAGATAGTGTGTCCAACAATGAAACGAATGAACAACTATAGCCAACTCGAGATCATGCGTCTGGAAATTCCTCTCATGTGGCCTCAACTACTGAGACCCGTACGCAACAACTCGGTCACCCTGCATCAAAACGGCTCCCAGCCCAATCCCTGATGCATCACGGTAAATTGTATAGATCTTCCCCTACTATGGGAGTATCCAGATCAGTGCTGATGTCAACCTTACCTTCAGGTCCTGAAAAGTTGTCATGCAAGCTCATGACTAAAAAAACTTCACCCCCATCTTAGTCAGACCTGTCAACGGTGCTGCTAAGTGGGAGAAGTCTTGTATGAAGTGTCTGTAGTAACCAACCAGCCCTAAGAAACTCCGTATCTCAAAAACGTTCTTGGGATGCTCCCAGGAAACTACTGGTCTCACCTTCTCTAGGTCTACTACAACTCCTTCCTTTGAGATGATATGACCCAGGATGTGAATCTGGTCCATCCCAAAGTGGCACTTCAAGAGCTTAGCATATAGCTGATGCTCTCTCAGTGTACTCAATACAATCTCAAGATGGGTGTCATGGTCGTGCTGAGTGTGAGAGTACATCAATATTTCATCCATTAATACTACCAAAAATGAATCAAGATATGGATGAAACACACGATTCATCAGAGCCATGAAAAATATTGGTGCGCTCGTGAGTCCTAACAACATAACCATATACTCATATAGGCCATACCTACTCCTAAAAGCTGTGAGTGGTATATCTGATGGTCTAACCCGCAGCTGATGATATCCGGATCTCAGGTCAATCTTCGAGAACACTCGTGCTCCATGAATCTGATCAAACAGATCATCTATCCTCGGCAGGCGATATCAGTTTTTAACTGTCAACTGGTTAAGCTTCCGATAATCCACGCAAAGTCTGAGGGTACCATCCGCCTTCTTCACAAAAAGGACCGAAGAACCCCAAGGAGAAGTACTGGGTTGGATAAAACCCTTTTCCTGTAACTCCTCTAACTGCCGCTTGATCTCCTGCAACTCAGCCGTGGCCATACTATAAGGAGAAATAGACACCGGTGCTGCTCCTGGAACTAGATCAATAGAGAAATCCACCTCGCGCACCAGAGGTAGACCTGAAAATTCATCAGGGAAGACATCCCTGAAAGGATCAACAATTGGAGGGAAATCCATCTAAAAAGTCCCACTTCCATCTAGATACATGCTCGCAATCTGGGTCGTGACTCCACCTCGCCCATGATGATCTGGTCTAGCTCGGCTCTCCTGAACATCCCATTCCCCATTTTATAGAAACTCTCCGCCCTTTGGTGACGTGAAATGTACCCTGCAACGTTAGCAGTCTACAAAGGGTCGATAGGGAACCAACCAGTCCATCCCGAGAATGACGTCATAGCTCGTCACCTCTAAGACATAGAGGTACCAAAGAAAGTGACACCCTCCAACCTAAAGGGGGCTCTCATTGAACTGACGCACACGAGCCTTCCTAGTCCCCAACAGAGTGTCTAGAGTCATGAAATCAGAAGAAGAAGAAACATAGATCCCAAGGCTCTCCACTACAGGTACAGATATGAAACTATGCATAGCACCTGTATAAAAAAGTACCGAAGACAAGACAGAAGCTACTAGAATAGTACCTCTGACTGTAGAAGGTCTGGGATCCTGCTCCTGCTGGGTCTGTTGCACTGCATATTCCTGCCTAGTGTCGCGGCCTTACGACACATCCTGGATACCCTAAGCTATCCCGCCCTGCTGCCTCTGCGATCCTGGTGTCTGGCTACCATGGTCACGACCACCATCTCTGCCTGCACGCCCTGACGTATTCCTGTTCCCTGACAGGTAAGAATCCACTGGTCCTACTCCCATTTGCGGAGTCTGCACAGAACCCCTCTCACTATCCACTGGTAGAAACGCCCTGAAAAAGTGATGTAGATGACCCATCTTGCCGCATGCTCAGCACTCCACTGGGTCTCGTGGACATTGCGGCCTCTTGTGCCCCTCTCTGCCACACTGGTAGCACCTGACCGGTCCACTTGAAGAAGCTGCCTGGCTGGTCATGCCACTCTGAGAGAAGTCCATCTGTCTCTTCCTCTTGCCAGTAGAAATAATACCAGTAAATGGCGTTGAACCGCTCTTTCCCACACCACTAGATTCCCACAGGTTCCTCTCTGTAATCAATGCATTGTTCATAATCGCGTGTACAGTAAGAAACCTAAAAGAATTCACCAGCACCCAGATGTCATACCAAAGACCATCGTCAAAATGTCTGGCTCTCAACGTCTCATCACCCACCAGCACGGGTGCAAAACGCTGAAACTCTGTAAAACGTGCAGAGTAGTCCATAACCGACATAGCGCCCTACTGTAGATTCATTAACTCTCAATCTCTATCTTCTCTCAGCATATCGGGAAAGAAGAATTCATAGAAGACTACCTAAAAATCTTCCCACGCCATGTCCCTATGATGCTCTAACTGGATGGTAACATCCCACCTCCTCTTGGCGAAATCACGCAGCATATAAGTCGCGAGCTTGACCCTCCGCCCTGGAGGCGTCTCAAGATGCTCGAAAATAGTCTGCATCGATCCTAGCCAAGACTCTGTAGCCTGTGGTCCACCATACCCTGAAAACGTAGGCGGATGCTGCTGCTAAAAGATACGCGTCAGCTCGGCCATAGATGTGGCAGCCTACGGTGCTCCCTAAAAGGTCTGCATTAACCGCAATAAGCCTTCACGGAACCGCGCATGTGTCCGGTATAACAGCTGGTGCCACATCTGGCTCTGCTGGTGGATTAACTGGTATCCCATGGCCCACCATCTCTGGAGTATAATCATCGCCGCTCTCCTGGAGAACAACTCGTGGTCATCTAGGAAGCATGACACAACAAGTTCTAAAGCACGCCTTAGATTCAAGATTATTAAGACTGAAACGAAGGAACCACAAAGGAAACAAGAGGAAGAAGACATGCAAAAATTGGCAAAACAAGACTACAAAGCGTGTACTTGACTTTACATCCCCTATCTGGTTTTTTCTACCCGGCTAAGCCACACGACATCCATTCAACAAAACTACACGGCGTGTATAATATCTACACGACTTGTTCTGTGTTATTTTTCCAACTGCCAGTGTCGTCTGGGACACGACCGACTACTCAACATTACACCACATGGTGTGTTACACCCGCACACAGAGTGTACACTATCCCGTTTCCAAGCCACACGGATAACTCCACACGGTCTGTCCTCGGACAAGACTACACAGCCTGTCCCACCGGTACACGGCATGTTTAGGGAGAGGTGACACCAGCCCGTGTTGTTAGTTAAACGGCCGAGTCCCCAGGTCACACTACATGATGTGTCTATTGTTGACACGGTGGGTTTTGTCAAGGAGTTCACCGACCCGTGTTGTTAATTAGATGGACGGACTCCGGGTCACACTACACGGCATGCACAAAAACTACACGGCGTGTTGTACCCAAACCCTTCCATACCCCATGTCACTGCCCACACGGTTTGTGACACGGGAAGAGACTACACGGCATGTACTCGGGGTACACGGCGTGTACTTGTGGTACACGACGTGTAATCAAAAAGTTCATTTTTCTTCCCAAACAAAAGAGCACACACAGCGTGTATTCTGGGTTTTCCGGATAGTATGCCTCAGAAACATTCCCGGAACCTATAAAATATTGAAAAATAACACCTAAGTGTCAAATTCCGACCTGTGGGGGCCCATACTCTCCACGAATCAAAGTTTGACGTTTTATCTATGTTATAACCAACAAACAGTCAATGATCCAACAAATGCCGGTCAATGGGGGCCTATACTCTCCAAAAACCAAAGTTTGGCGTCCATTCCATAAACAGTTCAACAAACATACCATATCATAAGGCAGGTATTTATCAAGCAGCTATCACAACATCATGCTTTCTTAGCACAACAACTATCACAACAACATGCAAATTCTAATGCACCAACATGGCATGGAAACTATGCATGGCATGTGATATCTTGCATGTGCCTATATGATGCATGAGACGACATACCCTCATCTCATAGGGTTGCAACTAAATAGCACCCACAGATAAAATATAAATAGCACAATCCAAGTGCGTCACCCAACGGTGAAAACATATCAACTGTAAAATTGAAAAATCAAAATAATGCAAAATACGAGGAAGACTGGCTTTTCCCTGTACACGGGTTAGCTACGACCTGGAACATCTTATTACCAACTACCGTTCCGTCCTATCCCTGACTACGACTCCAAATAGTAAGTTAAGGAAAAGAAACGCCTCTGATACCACTTTGTAATGTCCCAGACCCAGGTGCCACGCAACGGGTGCCCCGAGCCCGGTTCGCCAAAAGACCTCAAGTACATTTCCCCAAACGCCAGAGGCTGCCGACTAGCACCGAGGTCCCAGGTCTGATAGTGGGGAAACTATGCCCTCATTTGTCAAAGTGTAGCACAACAGAATGCAAAAGAAAACATACAACAAATAGAGGAAGCAGTAAACCAGACACAACTGAAATAAACTACAACAGTGGGTATAACCAACAGTATATAAGTGATGATGCTACATGTTTCAAGTTTGAAGAAAACATCCAGAACATATTATACATTAACACAATACAACAAAATACATAACACAACAAAACAAGAAAAATAGCTGGCAGTGGCATCGTGAGCCTAGGCTCGGTCCCATGCCCTCCTACTCCTCAAAAACAGTCAAGTACCTGTATAGGGACTCTTTCCCCTATCTACACCTGCATCAACGTAATCTGTTTGGGCCAAAAAGTGTGACCCAAACAGGGTGTGACAAATATATCTCAGTAGGCACCCACCAAAGGCCCGTTCCCAACTGCGTGTAAGCAATGCAACAACAGTGTGCAGTATTAAAATAAAATAAACTAAGTAGTACTAAAAAGTAACTAATTACCAGTTATATTGCCATTTTATTATCCATTTAATCCATTTAAATATTAGAAATCACCATAGTGCATTTCTTGGTAAACAATCCACGTCCTCAGACAAACAAAACCTTACCCTCAGGTAAGTACAATCCAACCCGCAGGTATATCCCTCAAGCGTAACAGGAATTTCCCTCAGGCGTAGGAAGTGTCGCCCTCAATCATAGATGTCAAGACCTTAGGCATGAAAGGTTGCCCTCAGGTGAAATAACTACGGCCCTGGGTCTAAATAGTGTAGTGCCCTCAGGCTAATCACAACAACACCCTCTGGCTAAATACAAAAACGCCCTCAGGCTAAACAGGTAACCGGGCCATGCCCAACAGGTAAACATGCAGTAACAAGAATTTCCTCTCAAGGCAATTATACAATTACAACTTTAAAGGCATACCCTTGGGTATCCTGGCCAAATGGCTAAACAGTGAAACACACCCCGGGGGTGGTTCCGGATCCAAGCAACGATCCCAACCAGCATTTTAATATCATAGTTTAATCACCTATGAAATTCAAGGCATTAAATATAGCAACGGTCTCAGCCAAACGACACCCCAACATGGGTTTGGGGCACAAAAATGCAAAAAACACACATCAGTTGGAAAACTAAACACAAAGCCACCTACCTTATACTCCAACGAACACTATACCCGAATGCCGACTCCAGAAACGCCCAAGAACAGCGTAGATCTGACGAAGAATAAAACCCTTTAAAACGTAAATAACTTACGTTAGGAGAAGAATTGGTATGAACGGTACTAGGAGAGGAGAGGGCTTACCCATGCAGTTCCAACGAGATCGTCCGAAGCCGAAACAGATTCTAGACAAACGCTCGGTGGATCATCAAAGATCTGGCCTCCTCCTTTGGCTCCAAAATGGCTCAAACGCCTCCTCTGCCAAATGAGGAGGCTACTTCTTGTTTTAATCCAAAAAAACAAAGTACACGGTGTGTACTTATGATTACATGGCGTGTACTTCTTTCATTTAACTGTTCATTTTGCAGTACCTCCACAATGTTCATCCGTCGACATGAGTACACGACATGTACTCTCGAGTACACGGCGTGTACTGTATCCCAGCTGGCATCGCCGCCACTACCGCCTTACTGTTTAAGCCTTCTGACTGACTACACGGTGTGTAAGGTACCACTACACGGCATGTAGTCGGTTACAACACCCATCATCACCGGCATGGCTATACGCCACGTGTACTCATCCCAACACGGCCAAAAGTACACGACGTGTGGATAAAGTACACAGCATGTAGTTGCAATATTAATGATTTTCCCCATTTTCCATATTTTCTCAAAACACTTAAGGAAAAGGAAAAAGAAGAAGCTTGTACCTCTAAAATAAGAACCGGGTTCTTACACCCAAGCTGAATCCACCATGATAATTTTAAAAGAACAATCATCTCTAAAAAATTATGATGGTCATGATGAGGTTGATAAACCATTAGATGATGAGATTAGTAATTGTGATTTTATTCATCCTAATAATGATAAGGATATTGGTGAAACATTTGATGATAAAAAAGTCAATCTTGATGACGAAAAAATAGCCCAAATTTTTTATAGTGATCATGTGATTAGAAAAGTTGACCAGACAGTCTCTAAAGATGAGAAAGGTAATAATGTTCCTGTTTATTCGCAAAAGAAATATGTAGTTGAAAAATCCATAAAGGATGTTGTTTGAACATTAGAGATGAAAGAAAATGGAAAATATAAAGTTCCTTATCCAATGAAAGAATCTTTCTCGAAGCCTTCAACTTCTTTAGGACAAGATTTTTTGATACAATACATAATGAAGCTTATGAACACCATTAATTTATTTCCAAGCATTTATTTCAAATGAAATATTCTTGAAGAAAATTTCAATCAGAAGAAAGATTCCAAAAAGCTTCTCGTGAAAAATATTATAAAACATGAATCTGAGTTCAAAACATTTTACATTGTATTTTATGCTCATATGATATCATAAAAATATATAACAAAGTTGTCGTAGTCAGTGATTTAAGATCATAAAATTATGGATTATTTCCATGATTTAGTTAAGGGTGAATTTGATAAATCCAATGAAATTATAAGGGATCTCTTAAAAAGTATTTTTGAAAAGAAAAAGCAAGAGAAATTTAGTCATCTTCGGGAAGAAAAATATTTGAATAGGAAACTGAATTTTGTTGTATTAAATCTGAAAATGGAAAGGGAGCTCAGGAAAGAGATGGCATAAAAACTCAAAGATCTGAGATAATTGATAATGTATCAAGGATAATTTTTTAAGCATTTGGAATACGAAATAAAAATTGTTGAAAAGAAAAATTAGAAACATCAATATTTGATCAAGAATATTGGACTTGATCATAAGTAATTAAAGAAGTTAAAGCCTACTCTGAAAAAGCTAATAACAATAGAGAAAAAATGGATGAATGATTTTTTTCTTAAACTCTGATATTTTATTTCATTCTCACTTGTAACAAATTCTGTCCTCATAATCAAACTTTTTATCTCTCAATTATTTTCCTTTCTATATTTTTGACATTTCTATTACAATTTTTTTTATTTCCCTCCATTCCTTTATGAAAATCAAAAATGTTGAGAAATGAATGATAAAAATTAATGTGAATAATGATATTTCTTATGTAAGGGGAGATTACTTAAAGATAAAATTCTTAAGTAATGAAGAGTTACTTCTCAAATAAAGTTAAGAATATAATCCTTATGGGTTTCAAAACATATTGAGGATTTATTAGTATTCACTATGAATCATAAATTCAATGTTAGATAAGTATTTCTTCATATTCACTGTGAATAATAAATTCAAAGGTCTATAAGTATTCATTTTAATCGTAAAATTGAAAACTTCAATCCATATATTATTTCATGAAAAGTTGACTATGCATTCCAAAAAGAGAGAGATTGTGAAGTCAATATGTTATCTTATGACTTTTCCATTTTTTTATGTTTTAAAAATAAAAAACACAATTTCTTAAGAAAAATTGTCTTTATATATGAAAATTTATTTTATGGTGATTTTTCCATCTCTAAGAATGATTTTTAATTTAACAATGTTTTTCAATTTTTCATCTAGTGTTTTATCAAACCAAATCTAAAAATATTTTTCTTAAATAAAAAAATTACATCCTTGTCCAACATAGAACCTTGTCGTTCTTTCGAATCTAATTTCCCCATAATTGTGAATCTAATTTCTCATAAAATCAAACTTTGATTTATTCTTAAACTATACCTTGATTTATTTTAAAATAAAACACATATTTATTATTAAATTAGTCTATGATTGATTCTAAAATTAGACTCTGACATATTTTGAAATTAGACTCTACTTCCCTCTGAAATCAGCCTCTTATTTCCACTGAAATCAGCTTCAGATTTTGTCTCAAATTGGACTCCAGTTTCCACTGAAATCAGACTATGATTTCCACTGAAATAATACTCTAATATCTTTTGATTTGAAACTTTGATTTCTTTTGAAATCCATATCAAACTTCTTCTAAAATCAAACACCAATTTATTTTGAAATCAGACTCCAGTTTCCTCTTAAATCATACTTTGATTTCTTCAAAAATCAGATTCTGAACTTATTGAAATTCATATTCAGATTCTAAATTTTCTTAGAATTTGATTGTTAATATTTCATAAACTCTGATTCTCAATTTTATAAGAAACTGATTAAATGGTATTCTTACAGAAACCTCATTCCTTAAAGTATCATTTCATTTTATTAGATCTGATTATTCTTAAGTTTCTTGATAATGTTTTTCTGATATGTTTTTTTTCTTTCTCATGATAATGTTTCTCATGTTTTCTTACATAAAACAATGTCATTAAATTGTTTTGAACAAAATTTTGGCTGAGTGACATGTGTACAGGTCCCTCCAAAATTTAAGGAATTATATGAATGTTGGATGAGGATATAGACAATTAGAATCTATACATGTTAATACCCACCCATTTGAATGAGCATAGTTTAAGAGTTTTTGTAGAGAGGTGTTGATCTATGGAAGGAAGTGATACTCTACAAGAGCTCTGGTCAAAACTAATTTCTATGAATGCTATGAAAAAAATGTTCATACTGAGAACATATTGTTCAACCTGCCTAGTGAAAATCTGATTGTTGCTGATCAATCAAGGGTTTTTGGGGAAAAGAAGATAGTTGTGTCGATCACCATAGAGATTGACGTCTTGAAAAGATAATAAGAACGATTATAATATTCATATCGAGGGATTACCCTGGTGTGGGTAATACAGACATTCTAGTAATTATAAATCAAGGGACCTTTCTCCATGGTTTTTAGATACACTTCTCTTTCAGTTAAAATATTTCTAATATATGGCCTATTTTTTACAAGTTTTAATTCTGCTGTATTTTTTTAAAGAAAGAAAGTATAACTTTTTTATACATTCTAATACTACTATAATATTTTATAAACAAGATTTTATATGAATTAAGGTATAATATTTCAATAAGTAAACATGTATTATGCTTCTCTATTTTAACCATGTTAGATTTTTTATTATGAACTAAATAGGGTTTCTGTATCCAAATTGTTTATCTTTATTATACATAGTTTTTCTCAAGGATAGAAATGAATTTTTATAAACCTAAAATTCACCCCTCTTATCATTGAGAAATCTACATATACATTTCTATCTATTTTCATATCATTTCCTATGACGGAATAACAATTAATAACACTCATTGATGTTTCCAGAAGATTCCTGATCCATCTACATCATCTTTTTTCACCAAATATTTTGTTATCAATTGGGATTTTTTGTACCTCCTAAAACCTACCATGATAGTATAATTTGTTAGATTATTCATTATAGGTACATTAATAACATTACCATTCCATTTATAAGAAGGTTCAAATCATTCATTCCAATTAATATCTTTAGAAAAGATAGAGAGTGAAGATAAATTCCAAATAGAGCTATTATGTAATCAATCATTATTTCCATTTTTGTGTAATATTCAATATTGGGTGTTTCATTCCTAATGGGGATCATTAGTTTATATTTTTCATGAATGATTCCAGTGGAAATACAGTGAAACATTTTTTCCATTGTGAATATTAGTGATTCAATCCTTTTATTATGATTTATTACATGGATTTGGTAACAATACCTAACTATATAAGTATTTATTCTTCCTCTATTTGATTCTGAAAGAATATATATTATAATTAATGTTTATACATTCTCTGTGTATTTTAATAGTCCATATGATATTATATTATATGATAACTCCTTCAGAAAAGTGTGATCATTTTTATCATTCATAGAATGAGCTATATATTAGATAATTTCGTTGGTTTTTTTATTCTTTGTTTCATTAGATATTCTATTTTAATTGTTGATTTCATAGTAAAGAAGAATGATAGTTGTGTTCATCTTGTGCATGTAACTCTAAATTAGAAAAAAAACATGTAAAACAACTATCTCCATTACATGTTTTTTTTCTATTTTCATTTAAATGTGAAAATGAAATCACTTTTTGTATTATCCATTTCATCTCTATATATACAAATTTTTATAGATTAATCTAATTTTTAATTTTTTTTCATTTCATATTTAACAACACATTATGATAATTAGTGAAATTATTGGAATTTTTATATGTATACCCTATGGTGAAATATAATATCACCAAAAAAATGAAATATTATAAATTTTATCATTTCTTCAGTTTCCCTTTATTAAAATTAAAAACTAAAAAAACAATATATTTTAGATATTAGCCAAATAAAAATTTATACAACTAAAACATATTTTATCTAAATATTCAGTTATTTTTAATTCATTTTTTATTTAACCATTTAGTTAACAACTCATTTTACCACTATTGAGAAGGGGGAATGAAGATATGCACCCATGTTTTCAAATAAATGGCCATATTATGCCTGGTATTTAGCTACTACACCATAGTTAGTGGCTGTATAAGTATGGGGCCTTAAAAACTTATGTCATGCCTCCAGCTTCAAAGTCTCCACTCACCTAATTTGAAATTTTCCTCATTTTCAATATAATATATTGGGGTGTTTATGTTATAATAAAAATAATTAAATAATTAATAATATATTTGGAAATTTAGGCATTCCTAAAAGGGATTTAGACTTAATTTCATGGTGCCCACCATGAAAGACTATAATTATATCTATAAATATAAAGCTGGTTGAATATTGGTCTTATTTATAAACATATATAGATTTCAAAATATCGATATTTTTCATTAATAATTTTGATAATGAAATCCAATAACATTATCAGGTTTTTCAGATTGTGTATCCACTATTATTTGGGATAGAAAAAAACATTATTTTATAATAAATTCATATAAATTTATTGATAAAATAAAATAGTTTAAAAAATTTATGATATCATAAAAAATATATTATTTATTTGATTAGTTTACCAAAAGGAAAAATAAATTATGAATAATAAATTAAAAATATATATAAATATTAAAAATTCAGTTAATTTTTTGATTTTTTACTTATTAAAATTAATAACCATTTTATTAATTAAGAAAATTTTCATTAACCTATAATGATTTTTTATAATTATTGTATTATTTTTATTGAATTCCATTTAAAAATTTAGTTATCCAACCTTTTCCTGACCCTTACTTACTACACATGTCATGTATCATCCCAAATAATATGATTCATGTGTTGTAGCCCGACCCCAAAAATCATGGAGCCAATGTCAAATCCTATAACATTAATGTGATTACAAAGAAAAATATCCAAAAGGCCCAATGAGTTTAGTAGTATTGGTAAACCAAATACAGTAATGAGTCTTGTAATAAAACTTAGTACACTAATTACAACCTTGTTTTTTCATTTCAAGGATAACATTTTTAGATATAGTATATCCTGAAATATCATTCATAGTACGGTTCATGGCTAATTTGGGAATGGAAAAATTATACTGGTGAGCTCAAATACCGAGTAAAGAAAAAAACATCAGAAACAATAAAAGCTAAGGATAATATGGAAAGTTAATAACTGAAGACACATTCCATGTGATCTTTAAACTAGGTAAGGGGTGTGTAAACAATATTGAAAGGTAAATAACTGGAAAAAATCCATTCAAATAAATAGATAAGGATAAATCAATATGGAAATGTAATAAACAGAAAACACATTCAATTTAATCAATTAACTGAAAATGAAATGAATCTATAGACATGTCAATGCAAGATATCCTGGATAAATAATTAAAGAATCTAAATGAATGAAATTGTTAATTATTAAATTTTATTTCTTAGGAACATGTAAACCTAAAACATGAAGACCTTTCCCAAGACGTTTGAAAACTACAAATAAAAAACCTATTTAATTTTCAGTACTAATTTATCTCACGATAACATATCGATACATCATCGGGATATATAATGTATGGGATACATTATTACTTTCCAATCCATATAATTCCACATAACAAATAATAAAATGATATTATATGCCTTATAAAATATCTTCCTTGAATAGAATATACAGATTTTTCAATATTTCCTCAAATAATAAAATTACATTCAAAGTCAATATTGTATGAAAAATGGTATACGATTCAAGAAATAATATTATCTATGAAAAATTATATGGATACATAGTAAAAACGTCAATGTCCAATGAACTTAGGAAATTGAATATTTAAAGGGGACTAAAAAAAATCAAGTAAGTGAAGGTCAATACTATCATTAGAATAATAAATCAAATATAATTGACATGAATAATAAAGTTATAATCAATAAAATGTATCCCATGTGGAGTAAAAATAAAGTCTTTTTGTCATTGATTATTAGAAATATTAAGAAATATATTTCAAAAACATTATTGAGGAAAATTTCCTTTTCATTATGATTTTTTTGAAATTTTTTTATCTAATAATCTATTTTAAAAAGTTTTTCATTAATAATAATCCTTCTAAACTTGCATAGGATTATTTGAATGAATGTCAGCCCTAAAAACATATATTCCATACAAAGTAAATAGAACTTTTAAAAGTAAAAAGCTAAGAAAAGTGCCTTCTTCCGAAGGTGAAAAAAACATTCCATTAAAAAATTTATAATTGAAGAAAAGGTTAAAAATTTATTTACTAAATCATTTTAAAAAGGGTAAAAAAATTTCCAAAGATTTTTATAAAATAGGGTTTTTATAAAAAAATGTTTCTCTAACCAAAGAGAAAAATTAAATTGGTTTTTCTCAAATAAAACATTATATACCAATGAGTGAAAAAATTAGACTATATCAAGATAAAGGTCATGAATGACTAGATATGAAGAAAAAGAACGATTTTAAAAGAAAATGATAAATAAATTTTATTTTAAGTAAATTCATGTGTAAAAAATCCCAAACAAAATGGGATTGTAAAGTAAACCCATTAAAATATTATAACATTGAGGTGACTAACAATCAAAGAGTAGATTGTGTGAATCAACTATAAATCCACATAAATAAGTGGAAATACATCAATAGATAGTAAAATTAATAATTATCATAATTATAGATTATTAATGACAACGAGGATGTAACATAACCCAATGTAAATAAATTGGGATATGAAATTATTTTCTACTTGGTTACTTTCAACTAAAATCCCCTTAGTTGAAATAAATCTAATTGAAAATAAAAATATCAATAATAGTGATGAGATCATGATATTATATGACAGAGTGGTAGTATGTACACCATATGGAATAAATTATGTGTAAAAAATAATTGTAATTATTTAAAGATAAAATTATCAATCCAAAAAGGATGTGAAATGGCAATGAAAATAAATAAAAACATTCTTAGGAAGAATAATCTTTAAACATTCCAAAGTATTCCATACCACATTGAAATTTTTGAATCATAATATTAATAATGGAATACGATTTAATGAAACAAATAAAATTGTGAGAATAAATATATTCATGATATAACATGTCAAAGTGAAATTTATTCACCATATAAAATCATCAAGATTCATAACTTTACAATATGTATAATGGAATGAAATTGGAAAAAATATATTACCTTGCATTTCCTTTTTTTGTGAACAGCCATTAAACTCATGTATAATGATTTCTGAGAGATAATAAATTAATAAATAAAAATATCCATGTTTTTAATACCATATATTATATTCTTATAATATCTCATTACCCGTTTGATAACAATCTTTCATAATTTTAATGATTTCGGGTGTTAATTTCCCATTTTTTCAAGTATGTATTAAATTGTTATTTTATTGTTTCAATCATGGTTTAATCCTATATGGAATGTAATCCAGGATTTAAATATAAAATATAAAATATGTATATATATATATAATAATCCACAATATTTTGAGATAAGAAATAGAATGCACCATTTATGGAGATAGTAATTCGTACATATGCCTGAAAACAACTTCATTTATTTTATATATTTAAAATAATGAATTATAAATGATATATATATATATACATATTATAATTATATTATCAAATATAAGTCATATTTATTAAATAGTTTTATTAATTCCATCCTTTATTACTTCCATATTTAGTTTGAACAGATCACATCACTTTGAGGGGGATGTAGTCCACACCTCCACAAATGATATTATTGTATTTTTATAACATGGAAAGAATGAAGTTATATTATATATAATAATTCCATAATCATACATTCATTATAAATGCAATATAAATCATATATAAATAGTTTGTAAATAACAATTACCAAACATTATAGGTGGTAAAGGAAAAAAATTAGCAATCATCGTTTTGTGGGGAAGTAGTCCACCACAAAGATAAATGAGAAGTTCATTACCAATTGAATGGAAGGTTGAGTATCAATAAGTTAAACCTTTACCGTAAAAATAATGTTATTATATTAAGGATACTAGTGTTTTAATATAATAATTGAGTAAAAATATTTTTGGGGTTAGATAATGGAAATAAAACTTATAGGAGATTGAGGAATGATGTAACCTCTTATTTGGGTAAATTCATCTGTTTTCCACCAAAGGGCTTCCATGGATGTATTTCTATCCAAGGATAGGATTCTAGGATTAGGGGAGAAATTTTTATGTGATTTTGGGAAGATATTTTTCGATCCAATGTGGCTTTATAGGTGCGAGTAAATGTGATGGTTGAGTGCCTTTTGTAGTGGAAGAAGAGTGGCAATACTGTAAACTTATGGAAAGGGAATTCCACCCACATTTTTCCTTTTTAAAATGGATACAATAATAGTCCACATTATAGAAAAATAATTATCGGGTCTAAATATCTACATACAATGGATTTGGGACAAGTTTCTAGATCATTTTGTGCGTTACGTTTAAGGTTTAGTCCCTTGTTAAACATACCTTCCTCTTAATCATTGGAATTAATTTTAATTACATTCAACAATATTTTAGGTCAAAAATATGTTAAAAATAATTTAAATTATAGATAATTTTTATTCCAAAAAATGAATCCATTTTTACTAAATTTTAATCACATGATTGGTAGAAATTAATTTAAATTTAATCTCAAGGATGAGATGACAATATATGGTTTTAAAGTAAAAACGATCCAAATATTGAGATGTGTTTATATCCAATATCAATGGTAAATTGAGTATAATGACCTTAATTAAATTAAATAATATAAAATTTATATAATTAATATATAAAATAAATAAGAAATATAATTTATACATGTAAATATATTAGATGAAAAAGCAGTTTTGAGTTAAAATTTAGTATCTTTAACAATTCATCAAAAAATGAATCCTCGCAGATAAATAAACAAATTCAGGCTAACCTAACTTTTTAATTTATTTTTTATAGATTAATATTAATTTGACTTATAAAATTTATCAATGTGCAAAAAAATATATTTAAAATTGGTTCTCTATTAAAATAAGTAATATGTTCTTTTATAAAAATATAGTGTATAATGAGAAATATTAGGTTTGTTCCTAACATACATGTATAAAATATATTTGATAAATGACAAAATATTAAATGAATATAATATATAAATATAATATATATATATATCACTAATTTAAATTAATTTATATTATTTTGATAAAACAGCTTTATTAGAAATGAAATATTTTTTTTATAAAAATATCCCCTTTATATTAAATTGTTTATTATATTAATTTCTAATTAATTTGTTTCCAATGAAGTCATTTTGTATTTTTATTTGTTAGTTAATATTGTTCCTAACATCTAATTTAAGTGATATGTTTTATCTCATTATATTAAATAATAATTGTTTATTAATATATTGCCATTTGAAAAAACTCAATCTGTAGTGTAATGTAAGATTTATAAGAAATTCATTATTGTGTGCGACATAAACTCACCTGATGTTGCATGAAATAAAAACTATCTAGTATATTATATTTATATAAAATAGTAAATATAATATAATGTCTCGGGATATTATATTCCCTTTGGTTCTTGGTGTATCAGGTCATATAAGTTATCAAATACATTGTTCATACTTGAGATTATTGGGGTATTACATTCTCCTCACCTTAATTAAATTGATTCCTCTCAATTTATACTATCTATTATTGATATATTGATTGATATTTCCAATTTTTGAAATGCCACATTAAAATACTGGTTCATAAGACTTCTTATAAAAATGATAGAATGTGAATTATAAAGGTCCCATGGACTATTATGTTACTATGTCTCTAGGTAGGAGATCGTTAGTGGAGAGTAGAGATATTTATGTGGTGTAAAAGAATATATTTTAATACAATATGTTCAAGGTTATAAATAAAAAAATGTGAATGATCAATATAATTTTTTGGGCCTCAAATAAATAATGTAATTATGATTTAGAAGACCATTATTTCAACAACAATTAAGGTATTGTGAAAATATTTAATCATTTTCTCATTTGTAAAATTCTTTTACTACCTATGAATATATAAAAATTTATGTAAATAATGTGTTTTAATTTCATATGAAAAAATTCATATTTTGGTTTTTCTTCAACCAAATTTTAATTCATTCGATACCTTCAAAAATGGATACCCAAAAATTGACTTTTATTCATGAGGCACAACAATAAACATTTAACGGATCGTAAAACCCATAAAACGTGAAATGTCTTTACATTTGTCTCTATATAAAATCCAAAGACAATATTATTAATTCAATAATTTATAAACATTGATGTAACACTACTAGTTATTCATTAATATTTATTCATATAATTTATTGAATAAAAATAATGGAAAATTAACCAGGACATTATGTAGGTTAGTGGTTGGTGTTAAACAGTTATCGTACTTCTGTCATGGGTTGATGTGCCACGAGACTGCCAAACTCAATGGGTTGTCACCAATCATACTTGTTTTCCTTTTCTAAAATAGTATTAATATAATAATTAAAATAAATATAATGTATATCTTTTAGGTATAGTTAATCACTATATATCCTTTAAACTATGGTTTTCAATAAAACCCCAATACATAAATACATTACCTCTTATATTTTATAATAGGTCCTTTCTTAGTATATGGTATAACCTATGTCATTTATTGTCACTATATATACAAATCCTATATAATTATTTGTAAAGATAACATGAATTATCCTATGCCAATCTCCCAGGACTGTCAAACCAGTTGTGCAGAGTGACACATGGTCCTAAATTGGGTTACTCTAAGTCAGGCCCTATGTACCTTTCCAAAGTTGTTACCCCTAGAGACATATTATTCTTGAACCACACCAACATGTAGTATCTGAAACATATGTATTTATATAGAAAAAAATTTATCATTATCTAAGTCAATATTTAGGATGTTCTGTTATATTTATCCTCAAATTCTACCATATGTTTATGTTCTCTAAACTATATTTTCCTAAATCTAGTTTGAAAGGATGATACTAAATTTCTGTAGTTACCAATTGTAGTGAGTCAACCCCAAAAAGAACATATCCATTTTCTATTACTATTATATTTTCATGATTACCAGGAATCAAATCACGATGGACTAAATAGTTTAGTAGTCTTGTTATACCAGATACATATCTTAGTCTAGTATTATAAATCAATACACTAGTAAAACAATTTTTTTTCTTTCGATACACTTTTATGTCATCTACTATATCCATGAATATATATCATAGTAAATATTTATTATTACATGGGAAATGAAACATAATAATGGTGCGCTCAAAATCTCAGTAATGAAAAAATATATCCAAATAATTAATTAATAAATGATAATATGGATAGGTAATAACTGATGACAAATTCCATGTAATCTATAAAATGTGAAATGAGTGCATAAACAATATGGAAAGTTAAATATAAGAAAAAAAATTCATTCAAATACATGTATATGTTGAAATAATTATAGAAAGGTATTATAATAAAACAAATTATATATAATCAATAAACTAATAATTAAATGCATCTATTAAAATGGAAATGAAAATTTTCATTGATAAATTATAATGGAAACTAAAAAATTTAAATTATTTAATATTAGATTTAATGTATTAGGAACATGAAGACTGGTACAATAAAGTCCTTTCATAATTTGGTTTAAAACTACAGGTATAATGTGGTTTAATTTTCACAACTGATTTGCCTCATGAGAACATGTCAATGCATTGAGAGGAAATATAAAATCCAATCCCACCCACCATTTCCTGTCTGAATCATTCCACATATTAAAAAATAAAAATTAATAATATGCCCTATAAAATATACATATTTAATTGAAGATACAGATTTATCAATATTTCCTTAAATAATTCGATAACATTCAATGAGAAAACCATTTTAAAAAGGTATACAATTCATTCAACAATCATATCCATGATAATTGATATGGATAATTTGGTTAAAACTCAATTTCAAATGATCATAAGAAATGGAATATTTCATGGTGTCTAAAAGTAATCATGTAATTGAATTTGAATAATATCCATGGAAAAATCAATCAAATACCATTTCGCGGATGACTAA
This sequence comes from Viscum album, assembly GCA_963277665.1. Lineage (NCBI taxonomy): Eukaryota > Viridiplantae > Streptophyta > Magnoliopsida > Santalales > Viscaceae > Viscum > Viscum album. Next base: position 883,586,224 of record OY728159.1, on the reverse strand, counting down.
AGATAGTATAAATAAATTTATCCCAAAAGGATTAAATATAATTGTTTGTTATATTATATGAATACAAATATTATAAAAATATCATTTAAACCCATTCTAGAGGAAATTATTCTTTTCATTTTGAAAAAATTGAAAATACATATAACTTAAAATAAATTTTAAAAAACATTTATTTAATAATAAATATTTTAATCTTACAAAGGGTTCGTTGAGGGAATAACGGTGCATAAACTTATACATTTCATACAAGGTATAAATTAGATTTCTTTTCCATGGTTAATAGGTTAGAAATGATAATTGATTGGACAGAGACAATATTATTACTCTGAGTTCATTTATAAATGAAAAAGGGTTAAATTTTTTAATATATAATTTTGGAAAGTGTGAAAATAATTGAAAACATTTTTAGAAAAAAAAACATTTAGATGAAGACACTATTCTTAATCAATGAAATAAATAATATATTGTTTTCATAGAAAAAATTTCTAAAACATTTTTGGTACCAAATAGTAGAAAAATTGTATTATTTAATTATAAATGTCATGAATAACCAGAGATGTTGAAAATTAAATTTATTATTATACAATGATAATATAATATATTTTGATGGAAATTCATGTGTAAACTATCCCATACAAAATGATATCGTAATGTAAATCGTTTAAAAGATTGTATTTTTTAGGGGAGAATGAATCAATGAGTAGATTATGTTTATCATGTAAAAACACACCCAAATAAGTGAAATGCGTCAATATACAATCAATTTCAATAGACACATAGTCCTAGAATATTAAATAAAATGATGAAGTAATATAACCTAATGAAAATAATGTGTGTTATGAAATTATTTTCTAACTCGGTAAATTTTAATAGAAATCACCATCGATGAAATAACTCTAATTGAAACTAAAAATATCCTAATGAATTAATGAATCATGAGATAATATGACATATTCACATTATTCACACCATATATAAGAAATTTGGTTCACAATAGTAAAGTGAGATTTTAATGAAAAAGATAAAAATCAAAAAATTATTTGATATTTTAATGATAATTATTAAAAACATTCTCGAGGAGAATAATATTTTGACATTCAAAAGTGTATCATACCACATTGAATCATTAGAATTATAATATACATTGATTAATAGCTTTAAATTATAATTATAATATAATGAGAATAAATAGATCCCGACGTACCATCTCCGCGGGTAGTATATACACCCTATAAAAGAAACAAAGTGCATTACATTACAATATGTCTCAATGAAATTAATTGGAGACAAAATACCTTACAAGGGATATCCTTTTGTGGGAAATTATTTCAACCCCCAATATAATGGTTTTGAGAATGTTAATAACATATTAAGGAACAAAATTTATGTTTATAAGGGAAAATATTTTCTTCCTGAAATATATCCTTACCTGTTTGAAAATAATCTTTCGTTATTTTCACTATTTATGTTGTAAATTACCTAGTTTATTGAGTAAGTTTTAACTTTTATTTGTTTTTTCTATCATGGTTTCATAATATCAATAATTTAAAATATTATTTAAATATAATATATATTTAGTGTCTAATTATTTATAATAATTCCAAATATTTGGAAATAATAAATGAAATGCATCATCAATGAGATGGTTGGTCACACGTTCGCATGAACTCTACTTTCGTTTCTTTTCAATGTAAAAAATAAGGAATAGAAAATGATATATATGTATATATTAATTACATAATCATAAATTTGTCATATATATTTAATATGTTCATTAAAAACATCATTTATAGGTTCAATGTATATTGTGAATGAGTCATATTGCTTTGAGTGGGCACTAGTCCACACTTCCACAAACGATGTGATCATATCCCAAAAAGATTGAAATCTTAAAGTTATATTCTATATAAAAATTAATGTAGAATTAATGAAATTATAAATATCATATGTATCATATATAAATAGACTATCCATACTAATTTCAAACCATAAATGGTTGTAAAAGAAAAATGAATAATCATTATTTCATTAGGCGGTAGTCCACCATACACATAAACATTACGATTTTTATCTATTAAATGGATGTGTGTGTTTATGTAGAATTAAACATTATAATAAAAATATCTCAATATATTTATTATAATGTTTCTTTATATAACCAAATAATAATGAGAATTGAGGGGGTGGATAAGGGAAATAAAACTAAAGTTCTTGAGGAAAGATGTTACATCTTCCTTGGATAACTCCATTAGGATTTAACAAAAGGGATTATTTGGATGAAATTATTCCCATGGATAAGATTATATGATTAGAGGAGTTATTTTTAATATCTATGTGTTAATATCTAGGTCAATAAAAAGTATCTTGAGAGGTGTTAGGAATTGGGAGGGGGAAGTTCCTTTTAATTGTTGTGGATTGGTGATACTATTGTAAATACTTTCAAATGGAATTCCACACATGTTTTACTTATGTCATGTGGCTCCAATAATAGACCCAATTAGTAAAAATGGATGATTATATCAAAATATTTCTATATAATGGCCTTTTATAAAGTTTCTAGTCATTTTGGCTCTTAAATTTATCGTTTAGTGCCTTGTTAAGAAAATATTCCCCTTAATAATTGTAATAGATTTTAATTACATCCACTAGTAATTTTGAAAAAAAAACTAAGTTGAAATTATTAGAAATTAGAAATTATGTTCATTCTAAATATGGAGTTAATTTTTTCAAAATCCAACCATATAAGCACCAAAATTAATTTAAATTCAATCAAAAAATGGGACGACAATGTTTGTTTTTAAAGTTAAAATGTTCAATAGTTTGATATTTGTTTATATACAATCTATTTATGAAATCGATTATAATGAAATAAAGTGGAATACCATATATAATATTTATCTTATTAATCTTAGAACCCAATTAAAATATTATTTACACTTATAAATAAATGAGATTAAAGTATGTTTTGATTTAAAATTCATAATTTTTCAGTATTTATCAAAAAAAATGAAACTTCATAGAATAATATCCAAAATTCTCCCTGCACTAGTTTTTTTGTTATCAATTTAGATAGTAAGATTATTTTTTCAAATAGTATTTATTAATGTACCAAAAAAAATATTTAAAATTGGTTCATAATTAAAGGAGGTAAAAGTAAATTTATAAAAATAAACGATTTTACGAAAAATATTGGGTTTTTTCTTATTTTAATTCCATAAAATGTATGTTATATTGTAAAAATTAATTAGTTGAATATAATATATATTTTAAGTCGTAATCACTAAGAAATTATAAGTAATTGAATTTAATATGATAAAATATTTTTATGAGCATAAAAATAGTTTTCTATAAAAATATTACCTTTATATTCAATTAATTATTATATTCAGTATGAATGAATTTGAAATGAATTAATTTATATTATATTTTTATAATTTACTTAACAGTATTTATAAAAACAAATTTAAAGGGTATTTTATATATTATAATATTATGTAATATCGTTTTAGTAACATTGTTTTGTTCGTAAAACTCGGTCTTGCATATAATGCAAGCTTTCAAAAGTAGTCATTATTGTGTGCAATGCAATATAACTCAATGTCATGTGCAGTAATATATATTTAATATATAAGATTTATTTAAAAAATTTATGATATTATAATTTATTAGGATATAATATTCCATTATATGCTTGGTGTTTCGTTTCATACCCGCTATCGAATACAATGTTCCAAGCTTAGAATTTCAAAGCATTACATCATGAGCTAGTGAGAAGATGAGAAGTGACCACTAAATCTCACCCCTAGTAGGTCATACTATTAACCAAGAATCAGGGGTATATATATCATGATACTGAAGGAAATTATCTTCCAATTTAAAATAATCATGAAATACCAAAAACAATAATGATAAAAAAATACAATATGAATAAATTTGGAAAATAATAAGAAAATACTCATTGTACACAATGAAAAAGAAAAAGTGAGTTGTAGTACAATATGATTTTGGAAGAAACTATTTTCTATAAGTTAATATTACCCAGAATAATATCAAACCTAATCCTATGAATCTAATATTATTGAGGGTGAGTATGCCACTGTATGATCATGTTTATTGGTCTCTTAACATGAAATCATTATCAATGTGTACCATTTAATCATGAAATTTTATGAATGATGGAAAAAATGAAAATTTATTTATGTGGTGTGGAATATTGAGACATCTTCAACATTACATGTACAATATTGATTGAATAATTGTAATAGGATTTCTCACTTTCAAAAATAAGAAGTTATAATTGGCACATGTAAATGATGGTTGTTCCTTAGATAAATATATATCAATGATATAAAAAGAAAAGTCTATCCAATATAGTAAATATAGATAAATAAATTTTTAAAAAAGAACACACAATGTATGTATCTAGGTGAATGAGATATCATACGATAATTATATTATATTGCATGTTATGTTCTTATAAGAGGTTTTCATAGCATTGAATTATCGTTACCTCTATAGGAACTATGTTTTATTTCTAGATACCACTCCTAGATTATGATTATTAATCAATTATATCTATATAAGGGGCTTTAGTGCCACCAATAGTGTGTGTAAACTAGTTTGGAAAACTAAAAATAATTAGAGTTTTAGAAGAAGTGGGCCTTATATGTGGGGGTTAATGAATGGCTAAGTGGAAATGATAGAAATTATATTAAATAAATTTCATTTTTAACTTTTAGATTAAGAAAAATATAATTTACCTATCATGTTATTCACATGTATTTTAATTATAAAATTGTATATGTGAAAATATTATTTTTAATTTAAATGTAATATATTCATTGTTTGTTTTATAATTAAGGGACAAATGAGTAGAATTAGTGGCTAATATTTCATCAAATATAAATTTATAATGTAATATTTCAATAGTGATATTTTCTTGATATTTTGGAAATTTATAATTATTCATTAATATCATTTTTGTGTGTATGGGGGGGTGGGTTAAGAGGGTTAACATGACTAAGGTCATAAGTGAATTTTTTTAGAGTCAAACCAAACTTCTTAATCTGTTTTTAGATACATGAATTGTGTTGTATCCCCATCAATGAATTTCCATTATCTGATGCCTTCTCTCCATGTTTATAAATAGATATAAAAAGGTGGTAGGAATTAGATAATTTTGATCCTTCATTCTTGGATTGAATCTAAATCATTTGGGTGATCAAATGAGTGTTTGATCATCCATGATAACACCTAATAATCAAATAAAAATATACGAAGGGTTGTGGTTCATAAATAAATGATCTATAGGTATACCTTATTGGTCCCTTTTATATATTACATGTTGATGATTATTTTATCATATTTACACCTTAAAAATGGTCAATGTATGGTTTCATTTTAATTATTCTTATATAAAATAATTCAGTCAGATTCAAGGTACAATTGAGGAAGTAATATTCAAAATTTTGTGTAGTGAAATTTCTTAAGATGAAAAAAATACTGGAAAAAAAGTTAATGCTTCCAAAATGTCCCTAGTTCCATAAATTAGTAATATCATTCAGCCCCCCATAGCCCAATTCCTACCAAATATTACACTAATAAATTAAAACAACCATTGGTATTTCAAAATTATTTATGAATATCATGATAGGTTATTTGAAAACCATCCAATACCACATGGCTATTAGTGTTTTCTCCAAATCATTTATAACACTAACATTAACTTTCCTATAATTCAATAATGTGTTAGTGATCTAGTGAATATAGAATACAACAGAAAAAGTCAATAAAAATGTATATAATGATATGAAAATAAAATCATCGATAAATATCAAATCTTCATTGACATTAATGTCGGATCAAATCATAATTATTCTTGAACCGAATCCACTAAAACGTATCCTAGTTCATTAGAAAAGATGAGTTTGACCATAGAATCATACCACCAATAATTCATGGATAGGGGAAAATTTAAGGATATATAAGATTAAATATGGGAGGTGATGTGGCCAATTTTTTATATTTTATACCACATCCTTTGGAGGAAATAAATGATGTTTTACAGAAACAATGTGTTTATATTGGTAAAATATTTAGGAATTGTTTATCTAATGGTGGATCTTTCATTTCGTAAATATAATTATGAGAATGATGATCTTTTGACACAATTGATTAAATAATTATTGTTCTAATTTTCTCAAAAAATATTTTTTCATGCATTTCATAAGGTTTTTGTTTAATAATAATTAAAAAAAATTAGTCATTTATTTTTTATTTAATATTTATATTGAAAATATCTCAATGTTACATGTGTTATCATCTTTATCTAATGTGGAAAATTTTAAATTGTGTAAACATTTAGTACTCTCATTTCATGATCAAACTCTATATATTGAGTGTATTCATGAGTTTTTATGACATCCCATTAATATTTTTTGTCTTCTAGGGCGAGAGATCAAAAATTATAGAAAAAATTTAAAATTAAAGGGGGAATCTATTGCGTGAAGATGTGTGAATACTATGCAATCATTCAGACTGTAGAAAATTAACGGAAATGGTGAAAATCAAATGGCTAAAGATATGGGAATGTTGGGGAACCTTATGGAGTTTGATTGAAGTTCTAAGGAAAATGAACTCAGTAGTTTTAATCTGAGTCCCATGCATGGAGGGGAAAAAGAAGTTGGGGGTTTTGCTCAAGTCACATAAAGGGTATAATTAGAAGTGATAAGAATACCATGTGTCAATTCTTGATATGAACAATGATTTTTCGACTGCAAGATAGAGACCAATTTTCATAGGTAAATTTTTATTAATTGGATACATGAACATTAGATTGGGGGGCTCAATCAATCAAAAGATCATCGAGATATATTACTAGATACTAAAGGATCCTTATCCATGAACTATATAGATCTCTTCAATGTAAAGTGATCTTGGAGAGGATGATAATTGATTTCACATAGAAGATTTGACTTATTTCCTAGAACATATTCCTTTTTCAACAATTTTATTTGTTACATGTACATCTAATATTTTGAATTCATTTTCAAAAATTCATTTTAATAAAAATTTTGTTCAAAAAACAATGACTGCATAATAATATTTTAGTTATGCAATTATTGATCATTGATAAAGACATATCTCTATAGGCTATATACGATTATGTATCATCATTATTCGCATTAGTAATTCTTTAAAATGATCTAGTATCAATGATAATTTATCTTATTCATTATTTTTCGAACTATTAAGGATGTATCTATTTAAGAATGTTATAAGAAAATAAATTTAAGTGAAAAGAAATAATTAACATCAACATTGGGTAATAATTTTTCTATGTGATTTAATGAACCCATTTATTATGTCAGAGTTTTGTTTCATAGTTTAAAACCTATGGATATTAACCTACACTTTTTTCTTCTATAAAAATAATAGTATTAAATATTTTAATTGATGAAGATTCAATACCTTTTCCATGATAAATAATATTTAATATTATTTTTAAATATTAATCCCACTTACTCCTCAACAAGTTGAACATAAATCTCTTTATTAATATAAAAAATCTCAAATTGTAACTATCTATTTTACCCCACACCTATTTTAAATTACTATCATTAGGATTTTGATTAATTTTTGTTTGTTGTTTTTCTTGTTTTCATGATTTGTCTCTTAATTGGTCAAACTTAATATCAGTCCGTCTATATGGATCAACCCTTATTAATACTATAATAGTTTTATCTAGAACTATAAAATATTAAATATATGAATCAAATTATATATTTAAAAAAATTTGGCACCATTACTATAGATGAAAGATATGACACTACTGGAAAACTAACCTATACCAATGGTTTGGAACCGTTGGTATAGGCCTCCAAATCGTTGGTATAGCCTATACCAACGGTTTGGACAACCGTAGGCAAGTAAGCTGTTGGGATAGGTCTATACCAACAATTTTTGGAAAACCGTTGGTATATACCTATACCAATGGTTTTGAAAACCGTTGGTATAATTAATATGAAAATCTATACCAATGGTTCCTTAAAATGTTTGTTATATGTATTTCCAAAATAAACATTTGCTAGGATTCGATCCCAGGACCTCCGGTTTATCATTGAACAACCTAACCACTAACCTAACATGACTTTTGTGAACATAATTTCATAAATATATAAATGTATTATCATAATTATTTTAAATTTTGATTTATAGAATGTTCTGGTTAATAGGATCCGATAAAAAATCGAAGGACCTATACCAATGGTTTTCAAAACCGTTGGTATAGGTCTATACCAACAGTTTTGACAACCGTTGGTATAGGTCCCGGGAATCTAGGACGGGATGTTGAAATATTAGTGACCTTTCCCAATGGTTTGGCCAAACAGTTGGACAAAGTGGCCACAAATTGGACCTTTCTCAACGGTTTTGGCCAAACCGTTGATAAAGGGTAGGCTTTCCCAACGGTTTGGCCAAAACCCTTGAGAATCGTGGCCACAAATTGGACCTTTCCCAATGGTTTTTCCAAACCATTGGGAAAGCCTACCCTTTCCCAACGGTGTGGCCAAAACGTTGGGAAAGGGGGTAAAGATGTTTTGGGAAAGGTCACATTTCCAGTAGTGTGACCAAGGGGGGAAATGAATCACTAGAAATAAAATAATTCATCAATTATATTTTTCAATTATAACAGACAAACTAATATGCAGTTCATTAAAAAATATGTCATAAGTGATCCTTTGAAAAAATTTCAAATAACTATTTTTCATGATCAAATGAACCAAATAAAAAAATTTAGATCAACTAATAACTGAAAAAGATAAAAACAATTATCATCTATAAAAATTCATTTTAGAATTGAAGTCAATAGGATTATTATGGATCATAGAATAAATATCATTCCATCTCATCCTCGAGAACCTCATTGAGAGACATTGTCTGAGATAATTTTTGGTACCTATGTTTTTTTTGAATCTCATGATGAATTATATAATCTTTGTGTTCTATAATCTATGAGATAAAATAGTCACTACGATCCATGCTTCCATCATTCAAAATATTTCCTAATTAGGACTCTAAAAAATTAAAGGTGTACATCTAAAATGTAGAGAAGCATCTACCATTTATAGGGATTAGTGAGGATTAGATAAATTATGTGTTTTCCCATTTTTTCTAAATGTTAATGATGTAACATATTATATGTAGATATATGAGGATATTTTTGAAAATTGGGACCATATACTTGATTACATTGTTATGATATTCTACCCTTGGGTAATTAAATTTATGATTATAAATATAATAACTAGTTTTTTACTGGATGAGGATGATCAGTTATATGAAACCAAGAACATATTCATATAATATATTAAATAATTACAAAATCATTAGTTTTCTGATCATTTTCTCATAGACACTTTTTATAATGGACTCACACCATAAAATTGAAGAAATATTGAAAAATTATCCAAAGCATACATTTCTAATAAATCAATTTAATAGCCTAAATAAATATTTAGTACACATTCACAGAATTCACAACACAAGTACTCTATAATGTGTACCATCCACTAAGTAGACACAATTTTTGTTAAAGAAAAAAAATCCATAGGGTATTATTATTTTTAATGAAAAATAACTAATGGTGAAATTATACCTCTATGATATGTTTATTCATGCTATAACCTATTTATTAAATTGAATATCATCGATATTTACCTTCAAGATTATAATTTTTCTGCATATAAACATATGATGTATCAAATAGATAATAATTTTTTAATTACATACCACCCAGAAAATATGAACCATTCAAACCTCACATGGAGAGTGCATGTGGTCTTTAGAAAAGATTCTTATACTGGGTTATAAAAACAATATAGCGAAAAAAATTACAATACAAAAAATGGGATAAGTCATTTAAAACAAAAATCAAAATATAATTTCTTAGGAAGAAAGTTATAAAAATTATCTAAACTAATGATTTAAGTCACAAAGGTGATATGGAATCCCGATGAGATAATTTCATAAATGTCTTCAAATATATCAAATATAAAATTAGTGAAATGAATGTATATTTAGTATCTATTGAAAAATAAAATCTACCTCGTAATACCATGTTAAACTTGAGGTAAAGTTTCATTGATATGATGAAAAGGAGTGGTCTGAAAACTCAGGAAGCTCACAAGAATGTCTATAGGATAGTTTTAAATGAAATTATTGAAGAAAAAGAAAAAGAAAACCAAAATCATACTTTTTAAAAATATGAAAATATGGATAGTATCTATAAAAATGAAATACATCCCTTTTCCACTTGAATAACTAGAATAAAATGCTTTTAAAATGAAAAATGACAAAGGTAAATGAATCAACAATAAATTGAGACTACACACATTGTTTTGAAAAACTATTCTCCAACCATCCCATTCGGTCAAAAAAATTAAAAAGAAAATAAAAAAACCAAACATCACAAGTTCCATGGGATTTTTTACAAGATCCATATGAACATTCCCTTCATGAATGTTTTGATCTAGATTATTTCATATATAAAAAATATAAAAACATTTAAAAATACAAATCATTTGAGGAGTTACCTACATAAAACATCACTAAAGAGTATAATGTTGTACTTAAAAATAAAATTCCACCAAAAAAATATTAGATCCAAAGAGTTTTATCATTACTTATACTATATGGAATAGTTTTTAAGTGAATTTATTATATAAAATATGTGAATGTAACAATATTATTCCTTAATCACAATTTCAATAGTTTAGAATGTGAGATTTAATGCCAACCATTGTTTTCTTATAAATGGTTTCATATTTCATCATACACCCTATAATTTTTGTATATTAATTTTTTTTGTAATAGGATGTTTTTTACTCACTAATTTAATAATCATACACATTTATTTTGAAAGAGAAGTATTTATAATAATTTTTCTTATTCCTTACAACATGACGAGCTATGAAAAATGTTTATATTAGAGAATTATTTTTTAAAACTCATTTATAAAAGTGGAATTTATTTTATTATTAAATAATAAGAAAATTATAATTAAAATTAAATATCCCTGATTTTAGTTTTTAGATATGCAGGCCCCTTTTAGTAAACTGGATGAGGAATTTCAAGATATCCTATTAAATCTAATAATTATACATTTTCATGAAGTAAAAATTTTAGACATTGATGTGGGAGAATTTGGGAAAAAAATATATTATGAGTATGAGAGTGAATTTATAGTTCATTTTGTATATTTTTCTTAGGAAAAAATTATTAATTTAGATCTAAAATATTACTGGAGTGAGCTGTCCACTATGGACATTATTGAGGAAGGATTTCAATTAATATCTCATTATTTAATTATAAGAAATATGGAAGGTCCTAGGGAACCTAGGTTAAAGAGACTTTCTTATTTTAAAGAATCACCACATATATTGCATAAGACACATCATAATAATTTGAAATGTCACTTTTTGGGGAACGTCTTACACTCTCTATAATCATTTCTATTGAACATCTGGATATTAAAGTTGCAATTTTATTAACTTTTAAAAAAAACTACCAATCTTATATATTTTCGTTCACATAAGATATCTAATGGATTATCCCTAGAAATATATTATAGAAGTTTCATATGGATCCTGACTAAAATCCAATGTTACATGGCCAATGATGGATATATTCTAAAATTGAATTGGGTTATTAAGGGAAAGAAATAAAATTATTAGAATTTGAAATAATTATTCCCTTTTTAGATAGTTATTTAGATAGATTTTTTCATGTTGTTCCGAAGATGTTAGGTTTAATATTCATAACTAATTAAACTAATGAACCAATTAAACCTATCATAGTGACCAAATAGATAATATTTATAGTTGACTAGAAATCATAATTAATTCCCAAAGAAGGTTCATTTTCCAATTCCATTAATTGATTATATTGTTGGAGGGTTAGAAAACATTAAATTATTTTTCATTATTAATGGATATTCTAATTGCAACTATATTCTATTACTAAATAGATACAAGGAAAATTCTATATTAACTTTCCTATTTGGGTCATTTTCCAAATGAGTAATGCTCATTGGCCAGTTTTGTGAACCGAAGACATTCTAAAGGTGAATGATGTCTAATTTACTCGATTTGGTCATGAAAATCATAGTGGCATTCATTGATGATTTCTCAATTTTTGGTAACACATTTGAAAAATATTTACATAATATTTTTTTATATTTTAGGAGAAAAAATTTATTATTAATAGGGAGAAATAATAGTTTATGGTCACTTAATATTTTAATCATGTACATATATTCCCTATGAATTAAATTAAGGTTGATAAAGAAAAATGAGTCCATTCAATGACTAATGTTCCTTAATGTAAATGAAGTTATAATAGTCATAGGGAATGTTATTTTCTACCATAGGTTCATAATGGATTTATAAAAAAATCCAAAAACCACATTGTTAACTAGAGGTTAAAGATACTCTATTTTTTAGATAAAAAGTGCATAGAATAATTAAATCTTCTTAAACAGAGTCCTGATTCGTCACCCATCATCAAATTCCCCAATTTGATGTTTCTCATTGATGTTATGTGTGATGATAATGATATGTCTACTGGGTAAGTATTATGTTAAAGAAAAAAGGGGGTTACAAGTGGTGTATTATTCTAGTAATTTAATAAATGATTCAAAAAGGAATTACACCACTAGTAAATGAAATTAAAAGTTATTTTGTTTATTCTTGAAAGGATTGGGCAAAATATAATTTCATCAAATGTGATTTTCTTATTAAATAATTCATCCATAAAGTATTTTCAAACTATGATAGTGGATAATAAAATAATTTTTCGATATATACTTCGATTTTTGTATTTTTATTTACTAATTCGGGAAAATATTTGTGCTAAAAAATGGTTTTGACCACTTTTTTAGGTTGTTTATTAATAAAATTGATGACCAAGAGTAGATTAATTCTTTTTTACCATATGAAAAACTATGCTTTGTGACAAGAATTCATATTTTTTGGTTTTATAATTTTGTTAAATTTATATCCTTATAAATCACTCCCAATTATCTCTTAAAATAATGTTTTGAAATATATTTAATATCAGAAATATGTTTTTGGAAAATATTTTTATATTTAAGGGATGTTTTGATAGTATTCTGAGGATATATGTGGTTGAGGGATACATTTAACCTATTATTGTTTGTTTTATCTCTTCACTATGGTTGTTATCCATGCTAGATAGAGAACCTCCTAGAATGATCTTTAGGATGGAATATATTAGACTACTTTTTTCATGGATCCTTTGATTTTTTTTAATGGGTTGTGACTAGTTCCAAAAATTATGAAATGTTGGTATGAAAGAGGAGATTCAATGAAATGGAATCGTGGAGGTAAAATTTTCTATGTCTAGGGTTTATAATTAGTGTGTCCGTTTATATCTTCTCATGGGAATGATTCAATTTTTGTGGATTAGGGTTTTGATTCGATGTGGTTTTCTTCCAGGGAGATTACATATAATAATAATTTTTATGTCATAAAATACACTACAATCTTCATATTTTATAGGTTTGGAGTGAAATCATATTTTATCAAAGAATTTTGAACTCCTTTCTAGAAATATATTTTAAAATATTTAATGAAAAAATATGTCTGTGTTCATAAAACTGTAACTATTTAGCACCTATTGACATGTGTACAAACTAAGCTGTAAATTAAAGAAAATAGAAAATTATAATAAACTATTTTTTGATCTAGGGAAATATTAGTGAATAAAGTTTGATGAAACCATGTGATCCTACAAAAAATCAATAAAATATTAAATATTAATGTCTCAAAATAGGAATCTATAAATTAAAACATGTCATTTTTTGATGGTGATACAACCCATATCTTTTATGGATAAGAATTATTTCTAATTTTCATTCTGAGCCTATCGGTAAGAGGGGAACACATTATTTTAGTGAGTTAGAAGTGAAAAGGAGGTGGTATTATGAAAGGTATATTATCTAAAAAGTGATATATATGTCCCTACATAATATAAAAATTCTTAATATGTGTTTTTAGATTGATGGAAGGTGTTTCATTTTAATAAAATGTTTTTAATATTTATTGGTAAGTTAATGTCAATGTGGTGAAGACCTTTTCTTATTATAAATGTGCTGGTTAATGGATATATAGAGTATATAGGTGAGAATAACAGACCTTTTACGGTCAATAGGCAAATGGTTAAGTATTACATTAAGGGGAATCTAATTGTCTTTGTTATTGAGATTTTTGTTGATTTTTTAATATTCTATATGTTTGTATAATTAATATTAACATAGTGGTTCATAGAATCTAAGCTATTAATCCATATTTTTATATACGTTTATTTTAGAGAAATAATTCTTATTAAATTCAATTCCTAGTGTAACTTATCTTCTCACAGTGATATGTATTTCATGATCGATCAATCCCTTGGATTCTTTTCCATCATATGACCTAATGGTCCCTCATGTAGCCAATTGGATTCACTCATGATTGATTGGTTTTCCATTATACGGTATCTCTTGTCCATTATTGATTTTCAATGAGCTAGCATTATAGGTCTATCATAATAACTTGTGTTCTTTTTGTGACTCTAGAATTTTTAAATTTCCATTTATAGTCGATTGCTACTTGTGTTATGTCAATTTTAGTTCTTTCAATCACTTGTGCGAAATTAGGTTTAGTCTTGTCCAAGGAATACTTTCAACATGCAATAAATTGGCCAATTACAAGTCCCTCCTAGTCTTTCACATACGATTATTGGTCAAGGACTAGTTAAGATTTTTCAATTCTTCTTTCTTTTCATTTTCATATATTTAGTTTTTTGGTTGTAAAGTATGGTCAATTTCCCCGTATGGTCGATTTTTCCTATGTTAAAATGTTTACTATGTGGTAGGTTTTGTATGGTGAATGAATGAACTACCAATAGAGTCTTTGGTCAATAATCCTTCAACCCTATGGAATATTGTTCATTTTTTTTCTATTTTGATTCATCTTGTAGTTAGTCATGGACATTGTTAATTTTTAAGTACAGTGATTAGGTTAACCAGGTAGTCACTTCTGAACATATGGTCAGTAGGTTCTTATGGTCAATTGTAATTTTTTTCTTATAGTCCCTTCCTCACTTGTAGTTGAATAACCAACTAAATGGTCCTCATAATTGGGTTTCAGCATAAACATTAGAATATATTCACTTTTTTTCATAACCAAGCTTCCAAATATTTTTCAAGGGCTAGAATGAACATTATTGACCTATAATTCATGAATCACTTTCCACATAAACTAAAAAATATTCTATTTTAATTATCAGTTGTTAATAAATTGTTTCTTAGGATTATGTATTTTTTAATTTTAGGTTCTATAGGATGTAATTTTATATTAGAACAAAAAATGTTAGTGTATTGTCTACGTTTCAATAACTGATGCTTCATTTCAAGATTGTATTTACCTATTAATTTTTCATTAAATTTGTGTATCTACATTATATTAAGCATAAGAGATATTCCTTGAGTGAAAGAGTCCCATTTATTTATTATGTTTCACTTTTTTTATGTTTGACTTGATATTATATAGGATATTAAATATGAAGTTATACATAATTCAAAAACATTATAGCACCATTAAACTTCTTTTAGATTCAAATTCATATTATTGTGTACATAAATATTCAACATACTACATTTTCATATAATTGTGATAATTAATATAATCTATTTTCAGATTTAATGAATGAATTTATTAACATATATTTTGGAAATTGGGATATTGTACTCTTGAACTACTTAACAATTGCTTCAAACAATATTTTATCTAATGAAATGGATATTCATTTAAACAAAGTCATTTTTTTTTCTCCCATTAATATTCAACATTAGAGATTGTTCTAGGAGGTATTTCTATGGAATAGTTTCCTTTAAATGTATTAAATCATTATTTAATGATTTTACACATCAAAAAGACTAAAAAATTATGAAATTTGATGGCCTTTGATCTTTAATTTTCAGCTTTAGATTGTGAAATTTTTTATGAAGTTATAATTCTATTTTTTCCAATTTTATATGTTAATATTTTTAAACCCATCGATTAACATGGATAATTATTTTATTTCTATCTTGAAAAAAAATCCTTCAGTAATTGTTTGGGAGCATGATTTATATTTAAATTTTCTTTATACTTTTTGAATTTAATTAAACTCATAGGATCTAAATCTAAATATATTATGAAACAAAAGTAATACACTAGGTCAACCATTTTCTTAATATATATAGTTCTATTTTAATGGTTAATCTATTCCAATATATTGTCATCACTTACCAATAAATTTTGTGTTGGAATTATTATATAATCCTATTTTTTGTGTCTACACACTTGGAGATAAATAAATGTTTGGAAGATTCAGTGGGATAAAATTTATTTTTATAATTATTTTTAAAATTTCAAAATAATGAATATTTTTAAATAAGGAACCCAACTCTCCTCCTAAATAATTTTATTTTAAGAGTGTAGTCACATAAAAACATGTGAGGGTTTAGGGGGAAATGTTTAAAAAAAATACTATGATTCATTTTAGTTATTCAATCTTGATATTGATTTTATTCAACAAAACATGAAAAATGGATTACCTGTAGATAAGATATTTTCCATGTCTGGGGGAATGTGATATGAAATATTCTTGAGGTAGTTTACCACATCATTTGGAGAACATAATTGATGTTTTTATTCAAACGTGATGATGATGAGAAATTATTTTTTAATTGTTATTATACTAGTGGATTATTAATTATTTAATTATATGTAAAATAATGATACTCTTGGGGTGTAATTGATTAAAATATTTTCGTTGTCAATTTTCTCATAAAATTAGTATCATTTATATCATATTGATTTTGGTGAATAATACTTGAAACATTATTTCCTATTTTTTTATTTTTGAATTTATATTTAAAATGTCTCAAATTTAAATGTGATATTTTATTTATCATTTTTGGGAAATTTTAAATATTTTAAAATTTAAAATGTATAATTTCGTGGTAGGGATACATTTGTCGAAAGACTTCATGTGTTTTATTCACAACTTCCCTTTCACACTCACTGAATTTCATTGATACAAAACCTAAACATAAAATATAAAATCAATGTGAAAGGGGGAGATCTAATGAATGAAGCTATGAAAAAGCGTGGTAAGCCACTGGAGTTTTCTAAAAGATGTATGATGATTAATCCATGTGGAATGAATCATGGCCCAATGTTTTGAGTTTTTTGTTAGTTTGGGGGTTCTACTCAAGCCATATAAAGAAATCAGTAAGTACTAATTGATACGCCACATAAAAGATTCATGATGTGTTTAGAGCTATTAATTTTATATATTTGGAGATGCATATCAGATTGGGTGTATTAATCAATTGAAGAAACATTGAGATACATCACTGGACACTGAAGGATCACAAGTCAAGAACTAAGTGGATTGATGTTATGGAGAGGGATATTATAGAAGATGATAATCAAATCAATGGAAGATATTTGAATTATATAATATAATAACATCCTAATTTTGTTATTTTATCCACTTATTATAGTTTTTATCTAATGAATACATTTTGGAAAATTCTAGTTATTAAAATGTTTATTGGATAAACTGTGGATGCAGATTTAGACTAATATATTTCACTAATTGACCTTCAATAGATTCGTCCCTTCTTTAGAAAAATATTCTACATTATCATTATTCTTCAATGAAGCATCTTCGTCAAGTATTAATTTATTAATTATTGTTGGTCTTGTTCACTATTATAAAAAATATTAAGATAATATGAATAATAAAATCTCATGAAAAGATAACTTGAAATAAAAAAGGTTCACAATGGTGGATATCCAATTCAGTCTATATAATATAATCCACTTTTTTTATAGTGTCAGTGTTAAATTTCATATCCAATAATATGTGGACACTAACCTAAACCTATATCCTCCATGTCAAATTCAGTAGAAAATATCTTAGTGGATGTTGGTTCAATACTTTTTACAATATTTGTAATATTTAATAGTATTTTTCAATAGAAATTCTCATTTATCCTCCACTATTATTTCATCCACTCGCTTGTATGATGTACTGCTCAACGAATTTTTACATCATTTTTCCACACTAACCTATTTTCATTCATCATCATCATCAATGTTTTTTTAATTGGTTATTTTTTCCTTATTTTAATGTTTTTTATCATGATCACTCCAACATAAACACAATTCTTACTTTCATAACAATCATTCCTAATAGTATATAAGTTTCAATTAATAGTATAAAATATTAAATTGTTGAATCTAATGATATATTCACTAAATGGAATTTTTCTCTAAAATCTCTATATATATCCACCTATAAAAACAAGACTCTATAAATTAAAATATCACAATAACAAAAAATTTATTTAAAAATGCATTATATTTCAAACAAAAAATGTTTTAAGATGACTCAAAAGTCAATAAAAATAAAGGAACTGGATCTAATGAAAATTTATAATCCACTAATTTTAGTAAATCATGTGATAATTAACTAAGAAGGTGATAATTTATCTTTTACTCCATCCTATAAATATTTGAGATTTTGTATAGAAGTAGGGGTGAGCACAATAGTGTTCTCAATATGTTCCTCCTAAAAAAAATTCTAATGTAAAATAAGGATACTAATGTCTAAATGAAAAAATAGTGAAGTTGATACATGATCCAATCCCAAGTCTTATATAACCCCACATCTCGATAAGATCACAATGAAAATAAACCCATAGTATAATTATTTTGAATTATTAAAATATATAAAAGAATGTATCCTATAACTATTTCCATAATAATCTAATCACCCTCATGTTCTATCACTATATGTAATTATTATACCATATCTTAGTATATCCACTTATAACAATATAATATTCCACTAACACACCAAAATATATTACTTAAATCATATACGAGGACCACATACTATATTT
Source organism: Viscum album (assembly GCA_963277665.1). Classification (NCBI taxonomy): domain Eukaryota; kingdom Viridiplantae; phylum Streptophyta; class Magnoliopsida; order Santalales; family Viscaceae; genus Viscum; species Viscum album. Next base: position 883,567,203 of record OY728159.1, on the reverse strand, counting down.
ATTTCCATAATATACTACATCTATTACCACTATCATCAATAGAAGTTAGAGAAACAACAAGGGAGCGGTCATCCATCCATTTTCATCACATCATGCATGTTTGGTTTTCACTTAGTACCCAAAACATCATTGAAAATTTTGTTACGTTACTTTACATGGGTGGTGGTTTGTGGGAAATTAAAAACCATTACATGATATATAATAGCAAGAAATATAATCATGTAGTTTAGTTTGTATCATTTCACATTTACAACCATCCCATTATAGACATCATCCCCACAACCAAACTACTACAGTCATCACTAACCACATAGTAGTTCAATATATCGACCGAAAAAATTCCGTAGAAAATATACCACATCATTCATTATAAATCAAAATTTTCTAGAAAATTTCACATATATCAATTAAATAATTAATACATGAATATTAATGCTTTATTAATTTCAATATCATCACATATCCAATTCCATTTCCCTTTTATATATATTTCATTATTCTATATCATATTTATTTCGAGTGAAGTGTAAGACTTCCCAATATTAACCCATTATCCACAAGAAAAAAGCACCTCATTAATTTCATATGACCATATTCTAAATACCAATAATTATCTATAACAATTCTATAAATCATAGTAATGATAGAAAAAGTAACAACAATATAATATATTCCTCATTAACTTACACCCGTCCTAAATAAAATTTTTTATTTAAATAAATCAATTTTGATTATATAATAAAAGACAAATAAAGAAATTTAATTCAACACTAGTATTAGATATGCATGGAGTTACTAAACAAAGAACCTCAATCAATTTTTTAATCAATATGTCATTTCTTAAATTGATCTGTGAAAAAATATCTATTTTCATGTGAAAATACTATATCCCATCTCAACCTTCTTCCAAATTAATATTTAAATCATTATCATTGAATCCCCCGGGAATAAAATAAATAATGGATAAAAATATTATTTTTGAGAGGGTTGCATGACTTGTGAAAATCAAGTATCATAGAGGAGAAAAATTAAGTGTTATAAAAAAACTCAATAGCATTTATAAATTTCCCATTGAGTTCAAATGAATACTAAGATGAAAATATACCTAGATGAATGATATAACGTTCTATATTTTTTAAAAAAAAATTATTATGAAATTAAATCATTGTGATATACATTATGAAATGATAATTTTTGGTTTACTAGATGTGCATAAATCTATGTGTTATCACATTATCTCCCCAAAAATCTCACACCCGCCCACCTTTTAAATTTGATGACATAAAATTTCATTATGTAAAAATATATACCGTTAATTCAAAATTAAGAAGGTAAAATGGTTAATCGAATATTAGAAGTGAAAAATAATATATATCTAATATCAAAATAACCACCCCTTTTTAAATTCCATATCTCCATAAATGAGTCATGATGGAAGATATATTACTATAGTACAATTTACAATCACTTTGAAAATGATGACCAAATACTATGGCCTAATATCCCCCCAATAATAACCATCCATTACATTAAAATATTTCCCCATAATTCATTATGATAAAATTTAAACCACTATTTCATGATTATGGATATAACACCCCAAGCTTCAATGGTACGCTTCTCTTTGAATAATAAAATAGTGTGTGTTGTATGCAACTTCGAGTTTTAACAGACCACAACCAATAAAACTAGTTGTTATGAATAGTAATACCCTATTTTTTGAAATTTTATAAATTTTATCTTTCAAAATGGACTTCATTTTTTTATTTGGAATATCGAAATTAGCTTAGGGTGAATTTTTGGTATTTTTCCGAAAACATTCAATTTTCGATGAATAGTGAAAACACTGAGTTATAGTTTAAATCCAAATTTTTATTTAAATAATTATTTATTTTATTTAAATTTATTTTAGATACATAATACCTATATAGGTTCAATGTAATTCGTTGGATTCAGTTTATAATAATATTAGATATATAAAAATTTTATTGAACATTTTTCCGCCTTTTACCCACCACCTAGGAGCATTTGAAAATTTATATAAAACATAATTTTACTTATTTTGTGAGTTGAATTTAAAAAATCCGAGAGAAATGGTTGATATCAGTAAGTAAAAAAGTGGTTCAATAAGATGAAAATAATATTTGGTGAATAGTAACTTCTTTCTTTTATTTGTCACATTTAAAAGTAAATAGGTTAATTGAGGATAAAAATGATATTATTATTAACCTAACACATGTCATAATTATATTGGATAAATGTAATTCGACCAAAAACAACATTATGAATAAAATATGAACCTCTTTTATCCACTTGGATTAGATTAGGTCATTTATTATTATTTAATTCAAAGAAGAGTGAAAAGAGTTAAAATGAATGTTTAACAACTAATACATTTTTAATATAGGGTTACACATAATATAATATCAACTATAAATATTAATTAGAAAGATAAAAATATTTACTACATAATGGTATTCTATTTATATTTTTTATACATTAAATAATTTAATTTATTTATGACACAATGACGATGCAGTAATTACCAAATTAATGAAATATTAAAATAATTGATATTATAAATATTTAAATAAATTTAATTTGAGACTTTTTATGAATTTAATTAATTTTATAGGTTAATATGACATATTATTGTTGGTTATATGAGTTTTTTTCGAAGTAATAATGTTGTTATAAATTTAGAAAAATCAAAATAACAAATATTGTCAAAAATTGATATAAAAGAGTTTTTTAAAAAATATTATATTATTAATTGATATTCTATTCATAAAAATATAATTATTGTCCAAAAGACTTATATAATTATATTTATATAATTAATGAACCACTTGGGATTCTCATGGAAGTATATAGTATGTTTAGTGACCATATAATATAAAAATACAAAGAGACATGGTAAATGTCAAACTATTTAACTAAGAGTTAAATCTAAAAGATAAAGTTAATATACTGAACCAAACCTGTCTAAAGCCCTTTGGTTGAGTGGTTTTCGACCCATCCACACCTTATCCTTTAAATAATTAATTTTGGAGCCATTTGAAACCGAAAATGAGTTTATTATAAAATAATATTTCTAGGTTTTCCTAAGGTGCCCCTCACCCCTATTATAAAAGGGAACTCCCCTTTTCTATAATTCACACCTTCAAATCCATTTGGCTCAGACAAACCCTACCCAAAAACCCTCTAAACTTTCCAACCTTCATCCTAGAGGTATTCCTTTAGTCACAAAGCTAACCTAAAAAGACCTTGTGATCCAATCAAAAGGAAGAACCCGAAAAAAGAGGTAAATATTTCATCACCTCTTTCAAGATCCTTTCTTCTTCCACTTCCTCTTTATTTGTTGTTTAAATTATAAAATAATAACTCCAGTATCTTATATATACTATGATGTTTTTAAAAATATGGTACAACAATATTCATTATTCTATCCATCCTTTGATGACATGTTACCATACGTGCGTACGTACGGCTTACCGTCTCCACGTCGTGGTGTAATTGTTATTCAATACATTATTATTTGGATAGGTATAATAAGGATGTTTAATTGATGTAAATAATTAATATAACATTATAATTATTCTTAATATATGATATACCATCCAATTATATATTATTTTTATATCAAAAGAATGATATTGTCCCTCATGCATACGTACGGATTACCATCTCCCCGAATGCGATAAGATTCATTCCCCATCATATCCATTCAAGACTAATTTTCATTATATGATAAAAAAAAAATTTAAAGACTTAATATCATTATGAATATGAATAAGATACATCGTATCCATAACAAACATTACTTACGTAACAAATAATATAAAGGAAAATGAATCTGTTAACACCCGAAACGACGATAATTCTAAGATATTATTAATAAAGCAATGTTAAAAGATAATATATGATACCATATTAATGTATATGATTCTTGTATAATTTAATAAAAATTATTTCACCATTATACATGAGGTTAAACTACCATCGACCAAGGAAAAGTACAATTTAATGGTTAATTTTACAATCTCTTTATTATCCGAGGTTGTTTTTACGTAATTATCAACTGGGACATCTTTATCATCCACATCATTGCTTCTTAAAAATGTATTTCAAAACATTATTACTATTTTATATACTATGGTTTAAAGTCATTGAAATGATTTTTTGACTTTTTATATGATGTTTATAAAGGAATCATTCTGTCGTTTTCCTAACAAGGTCCATTATAACCTTCTCGACAAAATTAAGGTAAGATTGTGTTTTTAACATATACGGTGGGTGCAACTATTTTCTGCTATTATAACTTCATTGAAGCTTCCCTTAAAATATTATAAGGATATTTTCAAAATAAATGTTTTCTTTATAAATATGTGACTCTATAATTATTTCAAAATAGAAAGAGCTATTTCACTAAAAATGGTTTTGATTTCATCTATGTCAACATCTTTTGATGGATTTTAAGTTTATTTGAAGTTGATTTATTATGATACAAAACTTCCTTATTTTATTGAAGGTTTTGTGATATTTTTGACTGTGGATGTGTTATTTTTATATCATTCATGGTTTATGGACAACGTATTAAAATATTTTGTGTTATTTCTAATACGAATGTTTATGTTATGTATAAACCTTTTCATATGAGGAATGTGTTTGACTTAGTATGTGATGGGTGGAGCCCTCTATAGCTTCTATATGCATTGGTAGGTCTCATGAGACAAACTAGTGTCTTGGAACACGGCTTTGAAAAAATCGTATTTTTAGTATTGCCACAAGGCCTTGACTATGTGGTTATGAAAGTCTGGCATTATGCATTCCATAATTATGAAAGTGGCAATTGATATTGCATGTGATTATTCGACTAGTATTATATCCATGTGAATAAGTAAATTTAATTATTTGATTTTATCTTTTCCATATTATACTGAATTTCATGTTTAAAAGGCTTTTGTTTTAGTCTTATACATTTCCCTGAATGTTTATTCTTAATTATGAAAGTTTTCTCTATATTTTTATCCTTACTAAGAATCTGAGATCTCCCATTTCTATGTTTTATTTTTCCTAGGATGCGAAGAAGTATATTCTGACTGACCTGCAGGGATGGTCTAATGGATCATAGTGTTGTATATGGAAACAATGTTGTTTTTGTTTTCCATATTATGATGTAATGTTGACCTTATGAATGTATCTAGTACTTCCAAGGCTACTAAACTAATATGTCTTTCAATACTTGATCTTTTTTTATCATGCCAATGATACATAATAATGCACCAGCTCTGGGTAACTGGGGTCGGGGTGTTACAGTTGGTATCAAAGAAAGTTTAGTAAAAACCATGGAAACTAGATTTAGATAATATCTGATTAGAGAACATAGACCTAAGATAGACTTTGAGGATTATTATAAAAGAACTTCCTAGAATTTTGGTATTATAGAGATTTTGTGAGTGTTCTAAGAAATAAATCCATGTTTGGATACGAGAAGGTAGAGGTAGCTCTGGCACAGATAAACCTATGGTAAAACCCAAAAACACCGCTTTGAGCTAGAATCGAACGAGAAGTAGTGCACGAAAATGGGCCTTACTTCCCTCTTGGTTACGACACTCCCATGGGATATGCTTAAGATAATTATCATTTTCTTTACAAACCATTATGAAGGGTTTATGACTATATACTTCCTCAAAGAAAACATTTTTATGATTATGGATTATATTAATAAACTGTTCAATTTATGTTAAGTGTTTTAAATGTTTGGAATTATGTATTTCAATTCATAAACTAATCTAGTTCATTCTATTATTTAGAAATTGCACCTAGTAGAAGGAATGAAAACTGTATCAATTCATGCACTCCATGTAGGGTTTTCACTCCTACTCAAGATAATTATAGTGGATCTGATGATGCAACTGGTGTGATCATAAAATCACCATACTGGGACAACTCACTCAGGTTATGAATAATTACCTTACCCGTATGGAGGACCCTGATCCGTAGTGTGGAGGATCAATGTTAGATCGCTTTATGAGGCAAAAACCACCAACATTCAATGGGAGTATAAACACATTAGTATATGAGAAATGGATAAATTCTATAGAGAAAATATCCCATGCCTTGTGGAATAGTGAAAGGGAAAAAGTTTTCATCGTTGTTTACCACCACACTGGAGATGTTGATCAATGGTGGTCATTGATTCAAAACACAAAGGAAGATCATGAAGTATCAAATATAGAATGGAGGGAGTTTAAAGATATTTTTATAGAAAAATACTTTATTCATGACCATTGAGTGGATATGGAAAGGCAATTTCTGAGTCAGAGGAAAATGGAGGATGCGAATGTTGCAAAGTATGAAGCTAGCTTTACAAGGTTAGCGAGGCATGCATCAGATTATATACGTAACCAAAGATGTAATATTGATCGTTTCTTTGATGGGTTGAATCCATTTCTTCATCGAGCATTAGTCTCACAATCCTTCCAGTCATTCGAAGACATTGTCTCATGCACTATCATGATAGAAAAGGAATTATCTAAGTCTTACGACTTTAAAGAAATGAAAAAGAAAAATATATCGAATCTGGAAATAGAAATAAGGGGAATAAGGGAAATTTTGAATATCCATCCTACAGTAAATGTGGGAAGAAACACCCTAGTACTTGCCTGAAGGGAATGGGAGTCTGTTACAAGTGTGGTGAAAAAGGCCATCAATATTGTGATTGTAAGGGGAAGAAAGAGGATGTCGATGTTTAATGATACAATTGTAGATTAAGGGGGAATTATGCGAATGAATGTCTTAAGCGTCCGGGGAAATTACCTAATAAAAGGCCAAGGGATCAAGACCAAGCTTATTCTATCACTGCTACAGAGGTTGAAGCTCCGAAAGACATAGTGGTAGGTAATTTAATGGTTTTCTCAAGTTTAGAAAATGATTTATTTGATTCTGGATCATCGCATTGTTTCATATCATCCCAGTTTGCTAAGAAAATTAGATATTTTCAATTTGATTTAACAAGGGAATTGTCTGTCAAAACCCCAAAGGAAAGTATCATTGCAACAATGTTTTGTGACTCAGTCCCCATTAGGGTATATTGACATTATTTATCTGTTGATCTCATCATTATACCCATGATTGAATTTGATATAATCCTTGGTATGGATTGGCTTTCGGACCATGATGCGAAGATTTATTTTAAGAAGAAGGAGGTTACAATTTTTTATGATGATAAGGAGTACATTATCTTTAGAGAATAAATGTCACCACCAAATTCTTATCTTGATCCACCCCTAGTAGATCAACTAAATTAAATTATTAGGGAGGTAGAGGATGAAATAACTATGGGTAAGGAAATGAATGTTCAAATATTGGATGTTCCTATTGTGAAAAGGTATGCTGATGTGTTTCAAGATGATTTACCTAGACATCCTCCAGAATGAGAAATTTAGTTTTCCATTGATTTAATTCCTGGATCAAGGTCCATATAAAAGACCCCTTATAGAATGGCCACTATGGAATTATTGAAACTAAAAAAACAACTAGAGGAATTGAGTAATAAGGGATTTATTCTCCCAAGTGTTTCTCCATGGGGAGACCATGTCCTTTTTGTTAAGAAGAAAGATGTATCTATGAGGTTGTGCATTGACTACAGGGAGATAAATTCTATAACAATAAATAACAAGTATCCCTTACCTCGCATTGATGATTTATTTGACCAAATTCATGGAGATAAATAATTTTCAAAGATTAACCATCGATCTGGATATCATCAGTTGTGTGTGAAGAAGAAAGACATTCCGAAAACAGCATTTCGAACAAAGTACGGGCATTAAAAGTTTACAGTAATGCCTTTTGGATTGACTAATTCACCCTCTGTCTTCATGGATCTAATGAATAGAGTTTTCAAAGAATATCTTGATGACTTTGTAGTGGTATTTATTGATGATATTTTGGTATACTCCAAAGGCTACGAAGATCATAAAACTCACTAGTGCATATTCTAAAGACTCTTAGAAGACATTAATTATAGGGGAAGATTAGAAAGTGTGAATTTTGGCTTAATGAGATACCTTTTCTTGGACATATTGTCTCTAAGGATGGAATCACTTTCTATCCTTCAAAGACCAAGGCAATCCAAGAATGGCCAGCACCCACGAGTATAACCGAGGTATACAGTTTTATTGGTTTAGTAGTTTATTATTGACGTTTCATCCAGAATTTTTCCCTGTTGGCTAACCCATTAACAATGCTCAGAAAAAAAGGGGTTAAATTTGTTTGGAAAAAAGAGTGTGAAGAATGTTTCGAAGAACTAAATATAAGATTAGTCAATGCTCCAATATTGACTCTACCATCACGGAATGACGAGTTTGTTATTTATAGTGATTCATCAAAGAAAGGAATTGGTTGTTTCCTTATGTAGAATGATAGGGTTATTGCCTATGCATCACAACAACTAAAAATTCACGAGAAAAAATATTCTACTCATGATATTGAGTTAGAAGCTGTAATCTTTTCATTGAATATATGGAGACATTATCTCTATGGTGAAAAATGTGAGATATATACCGATCACAAGAGTTTATAGTATATTTTCTCACAGAAATAACTCAACATGTGGAAAAGGAGATGGCTTGAACTACTCAAAGATTATGATTTCACGATACACAACCACCTGGGGAAGGAAAATAACGTTATAGATGCTTTGAGAAGAAATGATCATGGATTTTTGAAAAATTTTAGTGTTGAAAAAGATCCAATATACAGGGATCTAGTAAACATGAATATGGGAATCACCATGGAAGGTGAAACATCAATACTTTTTCAAATGGTTTCTAAACCATCTTTACTAGAAATGATAAAGAGTTATCATACTGGTGATGAAAAGTTTCAAAAGAAGATTAAAGGTATGAATGATGGCGGAATGAGTGACTTTGTGTATGAAGATGGAATTTTGAAATTTGGGAAGAGACTTTGTGTTCCTGATATACCTGATCTAAAAAGTGAATTGTTGGATGATTCTCATAGTTCCAATTTCTCTACACATCATGGTAGCACTAAGTTTTATAGATATTGGAAGGATCATTTTTGGTGGGACCATATGAAGAGTGAGATTACTGATTTTGTGTCAAGATTTATGGTTTGTTAACAAGTGAAAGTTGGAAGGAAACAGCCTAGAGGAGTCATGAAACCTCTTCCCATACATGAGTGGAAATGGGATGATATCATGATAGAATTTGTCCTGGGGCTACCAAAGACTCCTAGAAGTATTAATTCAATATGGGTCATTGATGATCGTCATACCAAGTCAGCATGTTTTCTTGCAATAAGGGAAGATTTACCATTTGAACATATAAAAAGACAATATATTAATGAAGTTTTACGACTTCATGGAGTACCACTATCGATTGTTTCTGATCATGATCCTCATTTTACCTCATGATTCTGGAAATGTCTTCAGAAATCCATGGATATTGAACATAGTTTCAGCACTGCCTACCACATTCAAACTGATGGACAATCATAACAGACTATTAAAACCTTAGAAGTCATGTTGAGATCATGCGCACATGACTTTCAAGGTATGTGGGATCAATATTTACCTCGGGTAGAATTTTTTTTATAACAATAGCTTTCATTGAAATATTCAGATGGCACTATATAAAGAATTATATGGAAAGATATGTCGTACACCAACTTTTTGGGATGTTGTTTGTGAAAGAAAACTCGTATGCCCATAACTAGTGGAGGAAATGATTGAAAAGGTGAAGGTAGTCCAAAAGCACATCAAAGTAGCTCAAAGTAGGTAGAAGACCAATGCCAATAACTAATGGAAGGATTTGTAATTTCAGGTAGGAGATCATGTTTTCCTAAAGGTACCTCCATGGAAGGGTGTTATACGTTTTGGTAAGAAGGGTAAATTGATTCCCAGGTACATCGGACCTTTCGAAATTCTAGAACGAATTGGGGTTAAAGCTTACCATTTGGAAATGCCACCAAGTCTCCAAAGATCATGATGTATTCCACGTATCACTATTGAGAAAATACATGCCTGGCCCAATGCATGTACTCACCTATGAGGAATTATAATTGGAACCTAATCTGTCTTATTGCGAAGAACCTATTAAGGTTCATGATACTAGAGAACAAGTGCTGAGAAACTGGACGACTCGTCTGGTAAATGTTCTATAGAGAACCCATAAGATGGAAGAGGTAATGTGGGAACCTGAGGAACCTTTGATGAAGAACCACCCAAGCCTTTTTATGCAGTAATATTTTAGAAATTTCGAGGACTAAATTATTCGATGTAGGGGAGAATGTAACATCCCAAGCTTCCGTTGTACGCTTCTATTTGAATAATACAATAGCGTGTGTTGTATGCAACTTCGAGTTCTAACACACCACAACCAATCAAAATAGCCATTATGAATAGTAATGCCCACTTTTTGAAATTTCATAAATCATATCATTCAAAATGGACTTCATTTTTTGATTCTGAATATTGAAATTAGCTTAGGGTGATTTTTTGGTATATTTCTGAAAACTTTCAATTTTTGATGAATAGTGAAAAACACCGAGTTATAGTTTAAAACCAAATTTTTATTAAAATAATTATTTATATTGTTTAAATTTATTTTAGATACATAATAAATATATAATGTCAATGTAATTCATTGGATTCAGTTTATAATAATTTTCGATATATAAAAATTTTATTGAACTATTTACCGTCTTTTACCCACCTCCTAGGAGCAGTTGAAAATTTATATAAATCATAATTTTACTGCTTCTATGAGTTTAATTTCAAAAATATGAGAGACCCGGTTGATATTAGTAAGTATAAACTTGTTTCAATAAGATGAAAATAATTTTTGGTGAATAGTTACTTTTTAGTTTTATTTACCACGGTTAAAAGTAAATAGGGTATTTACGGGTAAAAATGATATTATTAATACCATAATAAATGTCCTAATAATATTTTATAAATGTAATTCGACAAAAAACACCTTAGGAATAAAATTTTAACCTATTTGGTCCATATGGATTAGATTAGGATATTTATTATTATTTAATTCAAAGAAGAGTTAAAAGTGTTAAAATCAAAGTTTAATAACTAAAACATTTTTAATATAGGGTTACACATAAGATAAATTCAACTATAAATATTCATTAGAAATATGAAAATACATCATACATAATGGAATTTTATTTATAGATTTTAGACATTAAATAATTTAATTTATTTATGACACAATGGTGATGCAGTGATTACCTAATTAATGAAATATTAAAATAATTGATATTATAAATATCCAAATAATGTAATTTGAAACTTTTTATGAAATAAACTAATTTTATAGGTTAATATTACATATTATGGTTGTTTAGATGAATTGTTTTCGATGTAATAATGCTGTAATGAATTTAGAAAAAATAAAATACCAAATAGTGTCAAAATTAACATAAAAGAGTTTTTAAAACAAATATTATATTATTAATTGAAATTCTATTCCTAAAAATATAAGGATCATACAAAAGATTTATATAATTATATTTGTTTCATAAATGAACCACTTGGGGTTATCTTGGAATTATATAATAAGTTTATTAACCATATAATATAAAAATACAAAGATATATGGTAAATCTCAAACTCTTTAACTAAAATTTAAATCTAAAATATAATGTTAATATAGTGACCCAAACCTGTCTAAAACCTATTGGTTGAGTGGATTTCAAACTATCCCCACCTTATCCTTTAAATAATTTATTTTTGAGCCATTATAAACCAAAAATGACATTATTATAAAATAATATTTCTAGATTTTCCTAAGGTGCCCGTCACCCATCTTATAAAAGGGAACTCCCCCATTCTCTCTAATTCACACCTTCAAAGCCATTTGGATCGGCCAAAACCTACCCAAATACCCTCTCAAATGACATACCTTCATCCTATATTCCTTTATTTAGTCATAAATCCAACCTATGGATCCTTTTTTATCAAATCAAACGAATGAACCCGAAGAGGACGTAAATATTTCATCACCTCTTTCAAGTTCTTTTGTTCTCCCACTTCCTCTTTCTTTGTTGTTTACATTATAAAATAATAAATCCAGTATATTCTATATAATTTGATTTCATTATAAATATGGTACATCCATATTCATTATTTTATCCATCCTTTGAATGACATGTTACCATACATGCGCACGCACGACTTACTGCCTCCATGTCGTGGTGTAATTGTTATTCAATACATTATTATTTGGATAGGTGTAATAATGTTGTGTAGTAGTTGTAAATAATAAATATAACATGATAATGATTCTCTGTATATGATATAACATCAAATTATATATTATTTTAATATCAAAAGAATGATATTGTCGCACGTGCGTACGTACGGATTACCGTCTCCACGAACGCGATGAGATTCATTCCCCATCGTATCCATTCAAGACTAATTTTCATTATATGATTAAAAATAATGATTAAAGACTTAATATCATTATGAATATGAATAAGATACATCCTATCCATACAATACATTACTTATGTAACAAATAATATAAATGAAAATTAATCTATTAACACCCGAAACGACAATAATACTAACATATTATTAACAAAGAAATGTTAAATGATCATATATGATATAATATTAATGTATATTATTATTGTATAATTTAATAAAAATTATTTCACCATTATACATGAGTTTAACCTACCATTGACCATGTAAAATTACAATTTAAGTGTTAATTTCACAATCTCTTTATTAACTGAGGTTGTTTTTACGTAAGTATCTACTAGGACCTCTTTATCATCCACATCCATCCTTTTTAAAAATGTATTTCAAAAAAATTTTACAATTGTATAGACTATGGGTTAAAGTAATTTATACCCTTGTTTGACTTTTTATAATAGGTTTATAAAGAAATCTTTCCATCATTTTTCAAAAAAGGTCTTTTATAACCATTTCGGCAAAATTAAGGTAAGAATGTCGTTTTTTAACTTATACGGTGGGTGCAGCTATTTTCCACCGTAATAACATTGTCTAAGCTTCCCATACTAGTTTATAAGGATATTTTCAAAATAAATGTTTTCTTTATAATTATACGACTCTTAAATTATTCCAAATTGGAAGATATATTTCTCTAAAAAAGGTTTTGATTTCATATATGTCAACATCCTTTGATGGATTTTAAGTTTATTTGAAGTTGATTTATTATGATACAAAACATTCATATTGTATTGAAGGTTTTGTGATATGTTTGACTATGGATGTGTTATTTTTATACAATTCATGGTTTATGTATAAAGTATTGACATTTAGTTTTCTAGTTTTAATATGAATGTTTATGTTATGTTTAAACCTTTTCAAATGAGGAATGAATTGGACTTAGTATATGACAGGTGGAGTCTGCTATAGCTCCTTGATGCATCGGTAGGTCTAATGAGACAAACTACTGTCTTGGCACATAGCCTGGACAAAATTTTATTTGTAGTCTTGGAACAAGTCCTTGACTATGTGGTTATGAATGTGTGGAATTATGCATTTCATCATTATGAACGTGGGTATTGATATTGAATGTGATTATTTGAATAGTAGAATATTCATTGAGTAAGTAAATGGAATTATTTGATATTATCTTTTCCATATTATTCTTAATTTCATGTTTTAAAGGATTTTTTTGTCTTAACTATTTCCTTAAATATTTATTCTTGTTTATAAAAGTTTCGGTTATATTGTTATCCTTACTCAGCATCTGAGCTCACCCATTTCTATGATTTATTTTTTCCAGGATGCGAAGAAGTATATTATGACTGACCTACTGGGATAGTCTATGGAATCTCAGTGTTGTCTATGGAAACAATTTTGTTGTATTTTTCCATTTTATGATGTAATGTAAACCTTATGAATGTATCTATTACTTCCAAGGCTACTAAACTAATCGGTCTTTAGAGACTTGATCTTTTGTGATCATGCCAATGATATGTAATAATGCATCGACTCTGGGTAACTAGGGTCGGGGAATTACAATGTAACCCAAGGGGTAATGAACAAGATATAATGGCCAATAATTATACAATTCTACTTCATTAAAACTAAATAAAAATATCCACCAATGAAAAATCTTTTTGTTGCAATATTAGTTATTAATACATGGTTTTTAATATTTTTCAAAACTCTCCCCAAAACCTAATTTTTTCTTCTTTATCCTTCTGTAACATTCAAAATACGAAAAAAAAAGAAAATATTGAAAATATATAATTCAATATTAGAGAAGTTTTAATTGAATATTATTCCTTATTATTAAAAAACCCTTTATAGATAAAAAATAATCTTAAACATAAGTACAACAATAGATACCTCTCAAAAAAATTATAGCCATCCAAAGGACTCAAATAAAATAGGGTATCCAAAAATAAAATACATCACCAATTACTTCAACCCATAATTAAATCATAAATTCACTGTAAGGATGTCATTTTAAAATATGCAAGGTTATTAAAAATCTTATGTGACTCCCTCTCTAGGTTACATTCAACCAAATTATTATGCTTCCATAATATTATAACTAGATGAATGTATCACCTACACCAGAACTTCTTTTTATTATTTGGAATCTCCACACGTCAATCTATGAACATTTCATCCAATTAAATATCCTACTCTCCCGAGTCAATAACTTTAGATTCATAAAAATGGTATCTTCAATGTTGTAACACATATTAGATTCAAAAAATTTAATTTATTTATGGTGTAATTTGAAAATTATATGTATTAATACTAATGGTATCTAAAAATGGCTTTGCAAAATCATCGAGAAACATTACTTCATCTATATAAACTCCATTGTATATGAAAAAAGAGGAACCTTTATGAACACATGTTCACTACAATTAAACTATAATATTTATTCTGCTAATCTACATAATTTTTTTGACATTAGAATGTAGTTTTCATCTACCACATAATTACCTAAAACTTTTGAAAAATAGTTCTCACCATATTCAGCCTGAAGATCATTGATATTCCTTCCCTGAGACAACAAAACAGGATATACATGTTCATTGATAACACATAAAATTATCCAATCTTTTCACCCGTAAACATGTGGTTTATAATATTTTTTAATTTTTATATCCTATTATTTGATAATATGTCATTACACTCACTTTTCTCACTAATTAATTAAAAATAATTTAGAAATTTTAAACCTCCATATTCTTTTATATAATCGTAGAAGTATATTTTTTGGTAATATTAACATGATATTCAGTAAACTGATCTAAATTAAATTTTTTTTTATGATTGAATGTTTTTTAGGATTTATTACATTCAACTACATCAACAAAAAAATCCAATCTTATGGGTCGAAATAAAGAGAAAAATTAAGAAATTGTTGGGTAGATATAGTTGACCTACCATCATCAAATGGGTCATAAAGTGTGATTAAAAAATTAAAAAGGATGATTATTGTGTAAGAAGAAAGGACAGTCAAATTCCATTTTCTAGTTAAATTATTATAGAAATATTTATTCATTAATGCTATCCTTTATCACATGAATTTTAGGATAACTAAACATTTACTGAAAACTCACTTTCCCTCATTGAATCCTAATTTTTTCTTAGAACTAACTTCAAAAAAAATGTCTTTAAAAGAACTCAATAATGTTTTTAAATGGGACTCATCAAAGGGATACATTAAGATTATTTGTGATATCTGTTTTTTTAACTTTACATTAATTTAATTCCAGGGAGTTCTAGGTTCTTTGTTATCACATGAGTAGAAACATGATGTAAATCACGTATTCTATAATTTTATTACTTGAAATATCACTATATTTTTGGATCATGTTGTTTTTATTCATCCACCTCTATATTATTTTATTTTTGTATAGGTAATTCATAATAACAATAAAATGATCATATTTTATTTTCATATTAATGGGATGTTGGACACGCCATTCTACATATCAAATTCCACTTTTAAAGTTTTCTATTTTTGTGGTTCATATCAATAGATTTAGTTCACATAAAATCACCCATGAGGTTGAAAATATATGTAATTGGATAATTTTATTATAATACATAAATACTAGGATAATACCTTGAGTTCCTCATGTATGGAACTGATTGTTGAGACCAAAAGGATTTGAGGTGTGGTTCATAGAAGAATATGGTTATGAATGGAGAAATATTGATTAATTATATTTTTTTCCAAAAATAAATCACATTAAAATATAGGGAAATCCTTATAATGGTAAGTGGATAGAAAGAAATGGATTGAGGTGAATGGACTAAGACCAATTTATAGAGTCTGACCATCATAAGTGATTAGACTGAGTATAAATCTAAATATTTTTCTGATTATTTTTAGTGTTTATTAGAATGTGATGTTTGATCAATAAATTAATAAGATGATTTATTGAACATCAATGTAATCAAACTTCATTATATAAAGTGGTATTACTAATTCAGGATAAATAATTGGTCATAGATGTAACCGATGAATAAAATATTCATATCTATTGGTTGAACATTGAAAATTAATCAAACTGAGTTTTATAGAACCTAAGATTGGCTCTATCAGATAATGGATTTCTAATAGTCTTCAGACCAAGGAAACATATGCATATTAACATATAGGGAAGTTGTTTCGAAAGAAATTGATGAATATGAGGAAGAAATTTTACTATATGTAATTGTAAAAAATATCATTTTGTGAAGTCTTGAAGTTGACAAATTATCCAATAGTTGTCTCCAAGTGTTTTAATTAGACATTTAATTAAAATATATTTAGATAAAGTTCTATAGTGTTATCATAATTGAGGTTACAATTATAGCCATCATTGGAATTAAATCAAATATCCACTATCAAAATATATGTTTAAGGATCTATTGATTTAAAATTATGATATCAATCAGATGGTTGGAAACCATTAAATGAATAACCAGACAAGGTTATCAGATAAAGAAGTTCACAGAAGACTAAATAGGAATATGTTTTTTAAATATTTAGTTTACTTAAAATTCATTAATTGTGACTGTCATGGGATAATATTTAAAATCATTCATAATCATGAAGAAAGAACCCATATTCTTCCAATTATTTTAGAAAGGATCGGAGATAATGTTTTTTGAGGTTTAAACATTGTCTTTATGATGTCTTTCAGCTCCTTTTTATATGGAGATGTGTAGATTGTGAAATATAAATAGTGTTAAGAACCATAGTAATTTTTTTTATGGGAACACTAAATTTTAGGTTTTCACTAATCCATATGTGTTTTTCAAATGATTCTTTTATAAATTGTATATTTTACATCGACAAAAGGTTGATAAAAAAGTTTTCACTGGGGGAATTACTAAATAATTGATGTTCTAATGGGAGAGATGAAGGAATATATTTTTTTTTGAAGTGGCTGAAATAATAATACATGATGAAGTGATATACGAATGGGTTTGTGAAAAAATTAGTATCAAAAAAATTGCAAAAGGATATAAGAATAATACTGTATCAGACCAAGAATACCATAAAGTGAGTATTAGAGAAAGTGTGTCATAGAGAGATAGGTTAAAATAGGTATGTTTGTAGTGATTTTCTTGCAAACTATTTTGCGTAAAATTGATGAGAAATAAGAAGAAATTGGTCAAAAGAAAGCGTGAATATATCTCAAGTGACATAATAAAAAAACATTGAAACATATTAGTGAAGGTTTTTTTCTTGGGGAAAAAATGTTTTTATCAGATTTTATTCAAAAGGAGCTCATGAACTATCCATAAAATATACTTTTATGAAACTGAAAAATGTTACCAAATTTATATAACTACTAAAAATATTTTTTTTCTCTTATGGTTTTGTTGTTTTGGAATATTTATAAACCATTACAAGATCAATGTACCCTTATTCTATAGTAAACCATTTAAAAACATGTGTTCCTCAAGGTGTTATTGTTTTTTGGTTCCTAGAAGATTCGATTCTCAATAACCAGATGTAAATGTTGTTTCCAATGTAATAAAACATAAAAACTATAATATAACAAATTCACCCTTCCCCCATACTACGTGATAACCAAAACCCTAATTAGTTTTTTAATTATAATGGGAGAAGGGTCCTCCATTGAATCATTCCTCTAATATTTTGTAATTAAAGGAATGTTTTTATGGATTTCCAGAATCCTATTAATAGTAATTGGATTCCCATATTCAATGAAAAGAATAATAATATCTGGAAGGATATAATGTTTCCCTTTCATGTATCCATTTGATATTATGTTTTGGAATCCACTATATATTGTTTCACCACTACTACTATGGGTTCTCCCATAACTATTATAGATAAGAAAAGACCAAATAATGATGCTAAATATCAGAATACTATACTTCCCTTGGCCTCTAAAAGTAAATTTGTAAGGGATAAAGGAATAAGAGGAGGTAATGTAATATTGTAAAATTAGAATAATATGTATAATTAAATATTAAATTGAAGAATGAAAATTGAAAAATAAATATATTAAAGTATGATGATCTCACAACATTATATTCTGAATTACGTTTTAATGTTCTTTATATGGGTTAATGAAATGTTTTACAATATAAGATGTTTTTGTGAAAATTTGAATGATTCAACTATTATTGAAAATATCATATTAATTATTCCTAATATTTTGGATTCTAAGGAATCACCTACAGAAGACAAAGAACCAAAAAACCTCTCTATATGAGTTTTATATTACACTCAAGACATATAAAATTAGAATAGAAAAGGATAAAAGGATTAGAAAGATGATTGATCGAGAAATCTCTTTGAAATATGTGATTAATGAAAAAAGTATTATTGTTCATAATAAAGAATTTAGTTCCATTGAAACCAAATATGAGGATATTAAAAAATTTGTTATGTTCATGTATTTGTTTTTTATAAATATAAAAAGTAGAACAATGTAGTACAATATAAAGTATCCATTGAAATGATTTTTCTATATAGCCATTGAAATTTTTAATCGAAATGTTCCATGAATAAATGAGGATGAAGATAATAATGAAGAATATGAAAATTAAATAAGATATCTGTTGAAGAATATAAATGAATGAAATGAACTTTTTAATTGGATATTATACGATGTTCCCAATATTTAAAAAGAAGACATTTATATCTAACAGTGAGGAATATTTTCACAGTAATGTGGAAGATAAGAACTCCATTGATGATGCTACAAAAAAGTACATATTCAAAAAGTTAATGATGATAATTTTACCATTGATTAAATTTGGTGATCTAAAGAAGAATTAGAAGAGGTGACTCTGATTGAGTCTAATCATAAAATATAGATAGAAGATTGTCTCTCATATATTTTTAATCAATATCAATAGAATTATAATATAAGTAAAGAAGACCCTTTAACAAAAAATCAGGAATTTTTTCATGAAGAAAATTATTTGATTCCAAAAGATATGGATGATATGAATAAGTAAATTAATTGAGTGAAAATCCATAACATCAATATTGAATAAAAGATAAAGGTCAAGGATAATTCATATGATCTCTTTAAACAAATAATTATAGATTTTGAGAAAGTAATAACAAAAAATCTTAAAAAAATAATCAATTGCTAATATTATGTAAATTTTAATCCTTCTATGTATATATACTGCTTATATTCAGTGTTTAGCGTCAATCTTGAAGATGTTTAGAAGAAAAATAAAATATTAGAGACCATATAATTTTCCAAAAAAATAAGTGTCAATAAAATTGAAATTCCTATGGAATCAATATCATAAGTAAAAACTATCATATAAGAAAACTCTTTTAGGGTTAATAAGTAACATAAGTTGAAGAAAATTAATTTAGTATGACAAAAAATATTTTGTTTACAGTAAAGATCCAATGTTTATTTTTAGAGATATTGTGGAAAGAAGGTACTAAGTTATGGAAAAAATGAATCATATAATTGAAAATATGATTTATATTGATATTTATAGTGCATTGGGTGATTTGGGTATAACAAAAATTAATTATCCAATCAAATAAAAAATGATGAATTTAGGATGAACTAGAAGAAGATTTTGATTGGAAGTAATACAATCAAAGGGGGAATCCAAGAAATCTAATTTTAAAATTGAAAATAGAATTCATACTTTTGGAAGATATTTGTAAAAGGTGTGATCAGTTTATATATATTTTTAAAGGAAGTCTTTTTATAAAAACACCGTAATAATGTTTTTCTGATAAATTTGTTAAACCATTCCTGATAGAATAAAATTGAGAGAAAATGTATTTAGTTATTGAAACAGCTCTGAAGGCCCAAAATGGAGAATGACCATGGATATTAGTTAGTGTGTGTTCTTCATATATGACAAGATATTTGTAATTTTTTAATGGGATGAATGATTATATAGAAGTAAAAAACAAAATTTTCAAATGATGAGTCCCTCATAATAATTTTTATTGAATATGCTACCATTGTAATTGGAATGTTTAAAATCCATATTTTCTTTTTTATGGACTAAAACATAACATTATGAGTATTTAAAAAATTAGTATTATGGGAGAAAAATTATTTCATGATGGGATGGTTTTGTTTATAAAAGGATTAATGATGATAATGCGATAAAAAGATAAAAATAAAACAAAGGAACATTTTTCAAGTTGAAGATAAATAAGGTTCATTATATCTATGTGTGATTCTTGTAAATAAGTTAATCTATAATAGGATTTTATATATTTAACAATGGAACAAGTGAATTTAGGAAACGAGGTAAATTATTTGTGATATTTTTAACTTGATATGAAGAATAGATTAGTGTCATTCTATATGAAAAAAATGTGATGATTAAAAACAATGTACAGATGAATGTTGAGATAAATCAAACTAGTGATTTAGAGTTTATACAATTTGACACATATTATCCTATTATAATGAATTCGAGAAATGGGAATGATTAATTAATTTGAATTATTTTTTGTTCGACTCATATTACATGTATTCTATTTTTTAAATAGAAAGTAGATGATGTCAAAATGTTTGATAGTTTCATGTGAATTTTTGAAAATTAATAAATATATTAGATAAATAATATTAAAATAGAAAATGCTGAATAATATAGAATTTTTAAGTTTAAATATTATGATGAAAATCATTGCATTCACCATGAATTTATTGTACCATAAACACTAAAAAATGGTGCTTCTGAATGATGATAAATAAGTTTTTTGGGATGGAAAAAACTATAATACTTGAACATGATACTAATAAAACTAGTTCAAGACAAACTAATATAGATTATTTTCACATTCAGAATCATTATTTCTATAGAAATATCTATTATATGACTCTTTAATAGATATATTATAAATAAACCCCTAATTGAGACACCAAATGGTTATTCTAAAACCCTTTATTCTCAAATACAAAGGTTAAAATCATTATAATTTTCATAAAAGTCGTGTTGAAGGAATATTTCTAGAATACCATTATAATTCTAGAGGAAACATGTATTAAAATAAATAAAAATGAAATATTTCTAACTCTGAATATGTGATAGTGCTAGAAAATTCTAATAGAAATGTTTCATATTCAATTATATATTTCTAAGGAAGTGAATAAGAAGTAGTTTCTATTAAACAACATGATAAAGTTCATAACAAACATGATAATATAGATTTTTTACTAGAATAAGATTTTGAAACTACTAATTAATTTGATAAAGAACACTTACATATAGGATTGGTGAATATATTAGTGACTACAAATGTGGGTGGGGAGGGGTGGGGTGAATTTTGGATTATAAAAATTAACTAACAAAAAAAACAAACATATTAGTTTGGAATTATTGGATAAATATGTCGTCTAATGTTCAAATTAAATTAATTAGACACATAGGCCATCTGAGATATCATTTTTTAGTAAACATAGTAACATTAAACTTCATTTAAATTTCACAAGGAATAAAAATTTCTTGTAAAAAATAAATAAAATAAAATTTTAAAAAAAGTAATAATGAAATAAAAAAAGAGTTATAAAAGATTTCAATTATATAACCTAATGAGAAAAGAATGTCGAAAACCATAAAATTTGGTAACCTTTTTTCAGTCAACCCATTATATTTTTCATTATATATCATGAAAGACCTCAATAACCATCATTATAATTACTATCCTCCTAGCCCACAAATCCCATGATCAACCTAGTCCGAATTAGTAGTATTCCTTTCCCTAGAATCCCATGATCTAAATCCATATCAGAAAAAATGAATAAATATGAAATATGTTCTAAAAAATATACAATCCAAACTCATAATCCATAGAAAAAACTTGTAGTTTACACTAAATGATTTGGTGATAAGATTATAGAATAGTGTATTCTTTTGATAGGATGAGTAAATAAAAATCGTTCCCACAATTTCAAATTCACCTATATATATTAATTTATTCAACAATGAAATTATAAAATTGTAAAATTTTATTTAAATGTCCTTGGGCGAGATCCTTCTTGACAGATGGGCATGTGTTGTACTTCTTCATCAGATTAATTTTTTACAGTTTCATCAAAATGATGTACAAGTGTCCCGTTTGTTATAAATGATTCAGATCATTTGATTATAAACAGTATTATTCCACTGGAATAAGTTATTTTTTGTTCAATGGATCAAAACTATGTTAGTAAAATGTGATAATCATGGTTATTATGGTGAACTAAACTCAGTCAGACTGATGGACAAGACTTTATCAATCTGATAGATTGAACATCATCAATTTGATGGACCATACATAACCAATCTAATGTAATATTCTTAATCAATTTGATGGACCATTCATATTAATTCTAATAGATCATACTTAGTCTATCCTATGGATCATACATAGTCATTTCGATCGAATAGAAGAATTGTACCATTTTTATATTCATTAGTTCCGAAATAATTCTAGTTCTAGTAGAATAAATAGTTTTCTAAAAAAACATTATAATAGACACGAGATATATAAAATTAACAATACATAGTTTTTAAGAATGTTTCTTATTTGTATAAGCAATAGATATAATGTTTAGAATTTAAATATTGTGACACAAAAATCTATCCCCTTTTGAAAAGAACAAAAAACAACACATAAAGAGAAGAAATATTGAATTTTAAAACTCAAAATCCCTTTTTACATTTAAGAACATAAATCAATTATTCTACTTAAAAAATAATTTCCACTTTATTTCTAATATCCCCATATCATTTGGGACTCTATTTTTAATATATATATATATTCACAATATTTATTAGAACATTAGTATGATAAGAACTTCTTAAATAAAAATTATTCCAAAAAAATATTCCATTATAAATTCACCCCTATATGATTTTCAAAAAGAATAAATGAGGTAGAAAGTATACCTGTAACATTAGAAAAAAAAATTAAGAAAAAAAAATTAATTTAAAAAACCACAAATCCAAAAGTATATAATAAAATTTGAACCAAATATGTTTGATAAAAAACATAAATATATGGATAGTGATCATTAAACAAATATTCAATCAAAATTGGTATCTTTACAACATTATGATTTTGGAGAAAAAATAATATTTACATCATCTGTACATTATTTACAATAAAATTAATATTTCTAAAATCATCTTTATTCTTCCTTAACTCTACAAGAGATGATTTAAACTTATCTACCTTCTCTTATAAAACTGTAAATTTTCAAATCTATTGATTTAAATTAATTGATTGTTTTTTTAGACATTGGATATATATATTCTCAACATTCAACATCAATACATCTTCTTTGAGATAAAAAATTGTTTTCTTCAGTTTACTGATTTAATAATATTAAGATTATGAATAATTATTCAATTGATCAACACGATTGAAATTCAATGAAATATCAGAACAAAACATTTCAAATGAATCATAATAATACAAATATTACTCATTAAAATTTTCAATTTTTTTATCATGAAATTTTATTTTACTCTAGTTAGTTTCAACCATATATAAATTTGATTTTTTAATCTCCATTAAACATTAAAATCATCATTGAATGATTTTAAATTAGCTTCATTTTTCATAATGGTTTCAGGTAGCTATTTCAAATTATTAATTTTTCCTAAAACATTCAACTTCATATGAATGTGCTTATAAAATAATTTAGTACTAGGAAAATATGGAATCCCATTGATAAGATTTTTCAATTCATCATTAAAATAAGTAAATCATCTTTCTATCCCTTGATCAAATTAAATGGTTACAGAATAAGTTGACTCTGATGAAACATAAAAAATATGATGCATAGAAGTACCAACATCTACTATATTATTCTATTTATCATCCAAAACATTAAATATTATAGAAATGTAAACATTCTTTTCAGACACAACCTTGTAAGATAACAATGTGTGAGATTATTGATTTTATTGTACCTTCTAAGAACATTATTATTTTTCAAAAACATCCAAAAAAACATTTTTTTTGGGTTGATACATGAAAGAGAAGGTCATTGAATAACTCAATTCTATTTATTATTCTTATTCTTCTTCTTAGATGAACCTTTAGAAACTTATTTTACCATTTGATCTAATATATTGCTAAATTATCATCACATCTAAAATTTATTTTCCATGATTTCACTAAAATTTTATGAGGTTGTGATAAAACATGTTCTGGAAAATATTTTTCAACATCCACATATTCACTATTGAATTTATAAATAATGGAATGAATAGTAGAAGTTCCAAATATTTCAACATATTAAGGGACAAATTGACACCACATACCCAATACATGTGAATGTATCCTCAAGGTCTAATACAATAGTTTCTAGATCAGTTTATCTGAGGCCTAAAAGAATCTCTCCCTTGTGTTCATCCAACCATTGTATGAATCATGGTGTGGATGGAGCCATGAATAAAGGGGGATAGACCAAGGTGACTCACAGGAAGGCCAAGAATAGGAGTCCATCCCCTGGTGATTAACCTTCAAGTAAAGAGGCCCCCCAATATTAGACCCCCCAGTCAACCCCGAAGTCTGATGAAGATGATAAAAACAATTCGCTCTCACATGAAAGGATGTCAAAATATAATGTAAAACTCATTGATGTTGGTGACTATTAAGTTTACACATGGGGGAATCCAAGACTCATAGATATTACTCAAACCTTCCAAGAAAGATGACTACCCGATTAGCTGGAAAGGGGTTAAATTTTAGATAGTCTGACCAACCTTCATTCCGTGACAAGGATGGGGAGTCTAAAGCTGACAAACATGATAATAAAAAATGGAGGACGGATAAGTTGTCACCAGATGATGTCCATAAGAATGCAAGGAAGGAGATCACTGACCAGAAGCTTCTCCAACATTCTGATGAAAAGATAACTGATAATGATTTTACTATTAATGTTCCAAAGGAGGAAGCTAATATAATATACACTAGATAATTTCATATTGACTTAAATGAAGAGCATGCGAATTGTATTGACAAGAAAATCCATATTTTGGATTGTGGAATCAATGAGAAGAAAATGAACCTGGATGTATACATTCAGAATTTAGATAGAATAGTCGACCACTTAGAGGATCTCAATAATGGCGACCCAGATACAAAAGTAACATTTATCTCATGGAGCTTGCATACGCTGTTTAATTCAGAACTTTTAATTTTTTTGGAACACCTTAGTAACCTCTTATGAGGGTTGACTTGATTATGGCTTGTGATCTATTTGGTTTTATCACTTTCCATCAAAGTGATCTAATTAATAAAAATATAAATGAGAAATAGGAAGGGAAAAATTTACTAGGAATAGACTAATCAGAAAAAAATGAGGATTAGATTGAACAATTAATAATGGAAAAATAAAAAACGGTTTAATGTTAACTTTTTCTACTCTATTTATCTATCAATACATTATATTGGATATAACAAATATTTATATTTAGTCTTATTATTATATTCATTGTTGAAAAAATTGGGTCCCAGTGATATCACATACATCACCCCTTTAACATGGTTGTTGGGTCCTATCCCTCTAGGTATGACCAGTTTCCCCGAAGACACATGGTCTCCACCCTGAGGCCCACCCATATACCTGAATGGGTCTTATGAATAATGAAATTCCTCATAGGACAACACATGTCCTTTATATTTTGTTTTTCCTCACTCACACACACTCTAGGAAACATCCCAAGAGGTTACCCATCCTGATCACTACTCCAGGACAAGCATGTTTAACTATGTATTTCTAATCAGGTAGGCTCCCAAAGATGGTACGAAATATTATAGGAATGTACATATTATTCTACATTAGATGTAAATTCTTCAGAATAAATAAGAAATTTATTATACTTATATAATTCATCAAACAAAATTATTATAATCACTTCCAATTAATCATCAAAAATAGAAACCATTGACAACTAATATTCATTCACTGTCACTGGATTGTGATGACTGGAATATTTTTTTTAACACAAACCTTTTAACAACCCTGATAATTGATAATATCATTTAGGAATGAATAAGTCATGTCAAACCAAGAGTTTTAAATCAAAATTTCCTTTAACACATCTCTATTTAAAAAAATTCAGTGAAAGTCATTTTTCTAATACTGATAATGATTAATGATCATACAAGGATAAATAATCTAATAAATAAAAAATATTGGATGAATGTCAAGGAATTATAAATATATGAGATTTTAGGGTTGAGATTCATGATCAGTATGAGAAGTTGATGTGGGATGTAGTCCTCCACACTTGTATTTATATTTACAGGGGTGACCATTTGGCTTATAGAAATCATACGACATTAAATCAAACTGGCATCTAATCAGATGGTTTAAAATTTTCCCCAACTGAATAAATATAAATTCTGATCACTTTTGGTTTTTTAAGAAAACTATCAACAAACATGATTATTGATAAAAATATATAAGTATTTGTAAATAATCGATAGTTTTTATAACAAAAATAATTTTAAACACAATATAAATGAAATAGTAATGGATAATAATATATAATTATAAGAAATTAATTATATTTGTTAAATTGATGCTTCCTATGTGAATAGTTGTCCAATAAATGTTCTAAACATATTTATAAAAAATATTTTTCAGATAAAACAAAATTTGGAAAAAATGTAAAATTAATATATATATATATATATATAAATATATATAACTAAAAAAATGATTTTAGAATTGAGATTTATAAAAACAAAGGATTTTGTAAAAAACAAGGTTTTTGACTAAAATTGTGTTCTTATAAAAACTGCAATTTTCGATAAAGATATTTTTTCATGAAAAATAAAATTCATAAAAAAATATATCTAAAACAAATGAAATATATATGTTCCCCTCCATTAAATAGGAGTTCATTAATCTATAGAGATAGATAAAAAACCATGTAAATAAAAATGATCATTTAGTATTGACTATTACTGACTTATATTAAATATATTCAAATATGTCAAAATTAAGTTTTTTGTAAATATATGAGATTACTTTTCATGAGTTTTGATGAATTGTAATATGATATATTGTTTTTTTTAGTCCCCAATAGAAATACTTTAATATATATATATATATATATTCTTTGAACATCAGTTATTTTATTTTATTTACATAAATCTGTGGAAATTTTTTTATCTCAAAAGTTGCAGAGTTATTAATACTGTAGAATATGTTATTGAGTGTGTGTTGCATACACAACACTTGAGCGGAACAACTCCCATTTGTAACATATTTAGTTTTAGAAGTGTAAAGAATTAAATAAATTATTTTTTCTACATGAACATGAAACTAAAGTTTCTCCTATGAAATGGAAAGTTATTGATGTTCGTTTTCTATCCATTTCACTTCCATAAATTTCAGAAACTAATAAACCTTTCAGATAAACATCAATTCTATAATAGTAAAATAAACATAGATACATAGTTCCCTTTGGATATATAGAAATTAATATTCCAAGATTAAGATGGGAATCCATTAGATTTTCTTGATATCTTACACACAAGTATACTGAATGTGTTATATGTGGATGATTATATGTTAAGCATAGTAATCTACCAATAATTCCGTTATATATATTCAGATCTATTGTTTTCTCATATTCATAAATATTTAAGTATGTGACGTTTGTAATGGAGTACTTCTGATTTTTGGGTTCCGATATCATAATTTCTTTAGAATATCTATTATGTACTTAGGTCAACATATGAAATTTAATTCTGGGTTTTGTAAAATTTGATAACCATCAATAAAATCATGTTCAGAAATCATGATCACTTGAAACTAAGTTCAAATACAATATAAAAATGAATCAGTATGATATTTCATACTTAATGAAAAAAAATCCCCAACATTAATTTGAATGATTATAGTTTTCTCAGAAACCTTTTTACTAAAAATTATTATATATTCAGATCCCCTAAAATATTATTTTTGAATAATAATCAAGTTAATCTATCATACCAATCTCTAAAGGATTATTTTTGTCTATAAAGTACCTAAATAAGTCTAAATAAATGGTATGATGATTTTTTTTATTTTAAAAAATATGGGTTTTTACATAAAATTCCTTTGGTACATATCCATTAATAAAAGAACACTTCATATACATTTAAAAAGGTTTAAAATTAAAAACTGTTTCATATGAAATGATAGTACTAACAACATCATTTATAGCTAATGGAGAAAAAGATTCTTCATAGACTCCCCCCAATTTTTTATTATGTCGTTTTTCAATAAGCCAAATTTATTTCTAGCTATAATTTCTATTTCATCACATTTATTTCTAAAAACCATTTTACAATAGTAACAGGTGTATCTTTAGTTCATTATACTAAAGTCCAAACATGATTCCTTTTTAATTAATTGAGTTTATATTGTATATATTTTATCTATTCTTCATCACTTAGATAATCACCATTTGTATTAGTTACAAATTGTGTTAAAAAAGAACAATGTAAAATTTCTATTCTTGATGAACATCTAGTTTTAGTAAGTTTATCTACATCCCCTATGATATTATTAATAGGATGATTCCTAATAGTTGACTGATTTATTTAAAATATAAAACTATGTTCATCAATAACATATTGAAATTCTTCTTGCGGTAGAACATCAAAAAAACTTCCTTCAGTTGTTCTCTCATAAGTGGAACTTTCTAACATGGGTTGACAATTAGTTTTTTAAATAACGTATGTCGATGAAAATTGATGTTGTAAGAAAAAAATGGATTAGTTTGAAAAAATTTAACATGTAATGATTCTTCAACCATACTTGTATTTATATTAAAGTCTATACATGGAATAGTAGTTATAGAATAGCCTAGAAATATTCTTTTGTCATATTTTGGAGCAATTTTTTGTAAATGATCAATACTATTAAAAATGGAAACATTGCATCAAAATGCATTGAATTAAGAATTTTTCATCCATATTCCACTCTCAAACCTATAAGGATTTTTATTAGTCAATATTTCTTAATATAACATCATTTATAATATAAAATAAATTATGAACTACTTGTCCCCAAAAATGTTTATCAAATGAGTATTTACTCATCATGGTTCCTGTAATCTCCCAATGAATTCAATTTCTTATTTAAACAACACTATTTTACTATGGAGTTCTATGTGATTAAACATATTTTATTATAAAATTTTTACTATAAAATGGTTAAATGTCATAATTTATGATCTATCCACCATGATCACTATGAATAGTTACCAAGTGTATATTATTTGCATTTTGAACATGGTCTACAATCATTTTTAAAAAAGAAAAATTCTTCCCACTTTTTCATAGAAAATTGAACCATATATATCTATTTTAATCATTAACTAAAACATATAAGTAGTATTTTACACCAATACTTTTAATTTTTTTAGAACTAAATATATCATTTTTTAGTAAGTGTAATGCATAAAATTTTTAGAATTAACTTGTTGATTTAAAATACGACTTATGTAGCCTTCCAAATTGAAAAGGATCACACAATTTAGAAGAATAAAACATTAGCTCTAATAGATCATTAAATATACCTTTCAAAGAGAATTTATCTAAATTTATAAGAATACAATTTCCTAATATTATATTTCATAACCATCATTGATATTTCAACTCCATAAAGAATAGTAGATCATGGATTCTAATGTTAGAAGAAAGAGTAAATTTATATTTTGATTTATAAAAAATGTATTTACCATTCATGAAGTTCACCAGACAACCCATATAACATATTAAAATTACGATAAAATCTTTTTTTCAATACCTAAAACGAATAAAACATTTTAAATGAATTCCTTTCCAAGAATAAATGTATTAATTTTTATAATAATTTCCCCTTTATCATTATCACCAAAGGTAACATTTCCACCCTTAATTTTTATAACCATCTTGACAAAATATTTTTTTCAGTCACTTTACTAGAAAACACGCTATTAATGTACCAAATGTTATTTTTAAGTATGATTATTATTTTACTAAAACTAATATGAATACTATTTTGGAACCCAATCCTCTTGGATCCAACATTATTATAAAATATATTATTCTAAATCCTCATATGTCAAACTATTCTACATTGACAATTTCAAAATTGTTTAGAAAAAAATCTTTTTGAAAGGATAATGTCTGTAAAATTTGTAAATAAAATCTATTCATCCAATTTCTTCCACATTGAAATTTCATGAGGAAACCAAAAAAAATTTGAAAAAACTGTAGTTTTGAAAATTTCGTTTCAATTAGTGAAACCCATGGTGGACACATCCCTATGATTTTTTTTAAGAAAGTGGTGTATTAGAAAAAAGTCCAAAGGTGAATTTATTATATAAAATGTTCCTACATGAATCGAAATGTAGGGATCATATCAAAATCTCTCATTTAAAGGGGGAGTAAATCATCATGGAGATCATCGAGACAATTAATATCATAACTTACTCAATTATTGGAAAGGACAAAAACAACCTTATTCACTTCATGATAGATATTAGTGGTAATATGGTTGATGTCAAGGAGAGAGTGGAGACAATCCATCCAACGAGTATTAATTGACCAAGCCAGATGAATTGCACCATTCCAAATGGATTGAACTATGGTAGTCGAATAACATTCCATCCAAATGATGTTCCAACCCTGGTGATTAGTGAAAGAAATATCATTTATAACACTCATCATTTCAACCTCCAAAGATGAGACAATACAACATCTTCCATTGAAGCACCTAAGGATCTAACCAAGAAGATTTCTAAAGATAACACCACATCCCATGGGGCTCGAATTCCATATAGAAGAACTATCCACATAAACTTTAATCTAGTCAGAGAATTGTAGGTTCTAGAAAACATCAAAAGTACATCGTGACTGGCACCATAGATGTCATAGAATCAAATAGTCTTTCCCTGTATTATTTCTATATCACATATAAATCAAAGCATCTTCAAAACCCATTGGGTGCAGGTACTGTAGCAGCACTATAGTGATATTGTAGCAGCCGAGATATTGTTGCAACGGAGGCACTATAGCGGCGACATGGTGCTGTAGCGGCAGCAGGGGCACTGTAGCAGCGACGGAACTGTAGCAGTGCGGGTACTGTAGCATTACTATTCACAGAATGGGCTTTGGGCCAATAAATTAGGCCTACGGGCTATGTAATGGGATAAATGCCCACTGGGCCTTCGGGCTATGTAATGGGTGTCCCTCTGCCCAATTAAAGAGGTCTTTTATTTGTTTCAATAATAAAAATGAGGCTTCGGCCCCAAGCTTTAAAAAAATGTTCTTGATTTTATGGAGTTATCCATATCTACACAATGCATTACCAGGGCATTGAAAGAATAAATAATCATCTATCTATAATCAAATATGTCCAAAATATAGTTCCATAGAGTAGTGGTAGTTGTGCATGAAATAAATAAATGGTTATACTCTTCTCTATGTGGATTACAGAGACAAAATTTTGAGAAAAAGTGGATCCCATATATTGATGACAATTATCAGTGGGGATCTTGTTGTTTGAAATATTCCATATAATAGTAAGACTTTAAGGATTTATCCATAGCATATCAATGATATTAATACATCTAAAATCTTTTCCAAAGTTATAAAAATTATGGTTATAGAAATTTTTGAATCCAGTAATCCATTGTGTGAAGGATCTTAGATTATTAAATCAAAACTGTGAGAAAAAGAATACTTTTTAATGAAACTCACATCATTTTTTAGGGAGAGTATCAATATGAGAGTTAATAATATCCCTAATAATTATATTAATACTTTCAAGAGTTTGTTCATTAGGTATCATTGAAATTAGAGAAGAACCGTTCAAGTTATCCATACCTAGGTTCATGGAAGATTTCCTAGAAACCATCAATATAGAGTTGGTCATAATATTGGCATAAACGTTTTTAATAGAAGGCCAGATGGAAGAGTACAAAAAATTCATTCTGTCATTATTCAAATTATCAACAAATATAATTTTGTTGAATGTAATAGAAGGAGAGTCATATTCTATTAGGTTCCAAGTAATTCTGGCTTGGAGGGCCTCATTAAAAAGATTAATGTTTTTAATTACAATTCCACACTTATCCAAATGTTTGCAACAATTATATCAATGTATAGTTACCGATTTCTTATCAAGAATTCTACATGGCCAAATAATTTTTTATTTAAACATTAATTATTTTATTATACCTATAAGACATTTATAAACCATCATAGAGTAGACCATTTTGGAGACAATGACATAATTTACAAGGTAGATTCTACCCACTATAGATAGAGTTTTTCCCCTATAAGGGGGGATCTGATTATGGATTTGATCCGCAATATTAAATAAATTACTTGATTTGGGCTTGCCCAAAAATATGGGAACACTATGGCATGTGAATGGAAATGACCCTTTCTTTACGTATAATTCATTGAAAATACTTTATTTTCTATTAACCGGAAATTTTTCCCAAAGAAGATAGATTATTTGTTCCATCAAATTTCCTGACTCGAGACATCCTTGTAGTGATATAGAGCACATTTGGGAGTTATAATGTTCCTTTTATCACCTTGTAGGAATATAATTATGTCATCCTAGTGTAAAAGATGCATAAGAGAATTCATATTCATGGAAATAGGGATGGGTTAAATTTTATTTTGATCCACAAGTCCAGTGATCAATATATTTTAACTGTCCCCCACAATGCCTAAAATCATGGCAGAAAGGGGACCACTATATCTGAAACCTTAGGTGTATTTGAAGTAAACTTTGGTAGAACCATTGACTATGATAGTTATAGAGGGAATGTTAAATAGGCTGTTAATTCTAGATATAAAAATATTATTGAAACCATTTCCTTGAAGCACATTGAAGATAAAATTCTAGTCAATGGTGTCAAAATATATTCTATTTTAAAGTTTTATGGTAATATTACCACCTTTGTTGGAATTTTTGACAAGTTAATACATTCAAAAGAATGAAAAATGTAGTCCTAGATGGATTTTCCATTAAAGAAACAAAATTGATTCCATGAGATAATTGTTTTCAGTCATTATTGAAAGAATGTTTTCAAAAAAAATTATGATGATTTTTTATATAGTGCTAATAAGAATTATGGGTCTAAGAAGATGAACCTTAAGGGGATAATCTACCTTGGGGACAATTGAATGGAATTTTACATTCAAACAATGGAATAGAATGCCACTAGAAAAGAAGGATTTGGTAATATTGAAAACATCATCTTGAATGACAACCTAATTTTACTTGTAGAATTCATTATTAAAACCATTAGGACCCAGGTCACTATAAAGATTCATGCTAAAAATAGTGTCAATTATTTCACGATCATGATGGATTCTTAAAAGAAAAGAGTTATCTTCCTCATTGACTACTACTATAATGATATCATGTAAGAGATCCTTATTGATGTTAGGGACATTAATGATAGATTCTAAATAGGAGACAACATGATTAGAAATATCATTCTTATTATCCAAAATGTTTTCCCCATCTTTTAGATAGGTTAAAGGTCTGCAAGATTTTATGATTCATTGAAGATAGTTTTTGAACCTGTGATTCTATCAACAATAGATAATCATTTGATTTTGATATATTTTTATGCATGTTATCTTTAAAGGTGAGAAGCAAGTTGAGTTTCACAGAAATATTAATTTCATGATTTTGATTAGTATCGAAATCAGAGTTAGTGTTGTTTTTTTTTGAAGTTATTGAATTTCATTCTCAAGAAGCCGGATGTAATTATCAGTTTGTTTAGATTTTGAGCTACACTAACCTTTAATATTTTGATTATGAAGAATAAGTCAATCAATCATTGTAATGAGTCACAAGGGAAAAATGTTTTTAATGAGATTACAACATTTAGTTTTCGAGAACCAAACATTGTTGAATATGAAGGGTAGAGGGGGATTAAATATTTTGAATGAAATAGTGACCATAATGGTATAGTTATCAGACTGAATCTTTTGGAGAGAGGTTCTAGAAATTTTGTGTCATTTATATTAATCATGATCATTTGTGAAAACTCTATCCAATTTTCTAGCTACAACCCTAATGCATTGTCTTTTGTACCAAGTGTACATGGCACCAGTTTGAGTAATTTCAATGATATTTTTTCCTCAATTACAGCCATAAACTCTCCTATAGATATAGTATAGTGGGATTGGCCCATCATCTCACATGAATCCAGGATGGCATTAAAGTCCCCAATAACAATATGTGGGTTATGTATATTAGAACCTAGATAGGGGAGGTCAGTCTATAGAGCCCTCTTATCTGGATATCTATTATTTTCCTAAAAAAAATAAAAATATATTTTTGTACCATCTGTATTAAAATAACAGGTGAAAATTTTCTCCAAGACATAGAAAATATTAACATTTTTCAATGTTGGTTGTGTGGAAATCCAAATAGTTTTAACTATAGAGCTATTTTTACTCACACCTATAAACGTATATCCAAGTAGACATAAATTCCATAAATTAGAAGTGAATTTTTTATTAGGTTAAACCACAGAAGAAATCAAAGGATGATGAAAGTTAATCCTTCCTTTTAATATAATAAAGATGTTAGGGTTGGAAAAACCATGAACATTCTATAAAAAAGGATCTTTATTTAAACCTATGTTTGTAGTTAGAAATCCACTTTTGCTTACCCTTTGAGCCCTTTTTTTAGTTGATTATCTCACATTTTTTGATTTGTTTGGTCTAGAGTGTATCTAATTATTACTTTTAATGAAAGCTGAAGGGATAATAGTAGTACATGCATTAGAGGATTCGTTGGATGGATCTGGAATATAATATTTAAAAGATGTGATCACAGGTCTACTAGATGAAAAATTACAAGGATCATTAATATGCATAGCATTTGAATTTTAAGAATTTTAAGATAATACCGTGACATCAATATTGTGGGTACCTTCGGCAGTGCGCATTTTAAAAGATATGGGAGTCGAGGTGCATGATTTTTTTTGTATAAGATCTCCCTACTGTTTATCTTAGTCCAAGCCTAAAAGGGGTTTGATTTTATTCTACTGAGTAGAAACCATAGTGGTATGTTCAACAACATCACTCAAAGGTCTAGGTGTCGTGATATTTTCCTCTTGAGGGTCACTACCAGAACAGAATGACGGAAAAGTAGTTTGTCCTAAAGTAGTGTCTTTTTCGACCTTCTTATCAAAAATGCATTCAGTGGAGATAATTGTTGTATTAGCCCTTCAATTGGTTCCTTCCTTATATTATTTAGAGAGATTAATATTATCATGACAAGCTATATAATTGGAGGTATTTGTCAATGTCTTACAAGCCTTGGTCTCCAAAGAAATTGGTTCTCATTGAGATTGGGTGGAATCCATCATAATACCTCGTAATTCTGTAAGGATATCAAAATCATTTTTGGTATTATCCTCCCCCTCTACATGTTCAGCTCAGGATTTACTCGAGATGTTCTTTATAGGAATTGACTTATCTTTTTTCCTCACCCATATTTCATTCTTCTTCTTTAACTTTTCAGGGATATCCAAAATGGGGTCCTTGCCTTTTTTATTATTTCCCAGTTCATTTAATTCATTATCCATTAGTTGAACAACCTCTTTCTTAACCACAACACAATTTGATAACGTATCCCCAATAATCTTACATATATCACAAAAAGGTGGTTATCTCTCATACGGAATCATGTCTTTATCTTTATAGGCATTATCAATGAATCATTTTGTATTAGGAAGTTTGGATTCAAGATTAACTTACACCATAACCCTCTAAAATAGGCACAATTCAGTATTTAGGGTATTCATATCTATATTATATGGAAATCTAAAACAAAAGACATTGTAATTTTAGATTGTTGGATGCCAAAAATACCATCTGAGACCATTCAGTCTAGCCTATATTTGAGCAATTATGTTCCTATGAATTTAGGGATGAAAGCATAGTCCCATTCAGAAATCCCAAGAAATCTAGGTACGAGATAAATGTTAAAAGTTTTATATAGATGATCTATGTCTTCCTGTGATTTAAATAGAATATTAAAGTAAACTCAACCAATTTTCACTAATTTCCAATCTAAGATACCCGAATAATGAGAATTTTTATGATTGAATTCATGTAAGGGCCTAGGATGGTCGCCTTTTATGTATGAGATGCAACCAATTATTTAAATTTTCACATCTATGCATACTGTTGGAGTGAATCTGGGTCAGATTCCACTAAGAATCTACCTTTATCAACATTCTTGAAAAGAGTAGGCTTTGTCGCATTTGTTTTATACAAATTCGTACCATTAAGGGCATCCAGAAATGAAACTCCTTTAGATCTACCTACAAGACAGTGACTGGGAGTCCACTCTTTGAGGGTATCTTTTTCGTGTGTAGAAGGTTTAGTTCTTGTAATGTAGCATTTCCATATTGGGTCAAATTCCACCCTTGAGGACTAGAATAAGAGAATTTTCAAGCAGAGAACATGATTCAAGCAGTTATTAGGGTTTACTGTTTGCGAGTTTGAGGTGACGCCTGAGGAGTCACTCTCTATATTCTCATCCTGAAGAGGTTTTATTTATTTGTACTTCTTATAAAAATTTTCTTTACCTATATTAAATTTTGGCACTATTTTTCCTGACATGAAATTTCAGAATTTTTTTTAATAGAAAATTTTTTTTTCTCATCAACAACTATACAATAATTATGTTTTACATAATCTTTTGAAAAATTTATTTTCTCAATATTTTATTTCTATATCTCGGTTGAATGATTATAAATTTTAGTAGTAAGAGCAGATATTATTAAGTACAATTTAGAGGGTTTTTCCTCAACAACATCATGTTTTTTTGATACATTGAAATTTTGGTTTTCTAAAATATTATGAAAACACAAAACTTTATCAATGATATGAAAATTACTATCATTTTTATATGAAGTAGATTATACAGATGACTATATATAATTGTCTTCAATTTTAATATTGATATAATTAGAATTAAATGAAACATTATTCAAGGTTTTAGCAGATCTATTAGCAATAAAAAATTAATATTATTTGGAATTTCATCAATGAAAGTGATATTCATTTTATCATCACTTTAACAATATTTGAATAACTATCAGCTCCACTAGCACTATATGTATATGATTTTTTAGACTTTTTTTACCCTCATTTCTGTATAACTTAATTGAATTCATCTTAAATTTTATATCCTTCATTTGTTCACTATTGTTTTATTAAATAATTTCTTATATGGTCATGTTTAATATGAACATAACATATCGTTTCAGATGAATCATTCTTGTCACCCTTAACCTTAACATTATTCTAATTCTTATGTATGAAATATTCATCCCAAAATTATTTAATATTCTCTTGGCATTACTACCTAGCTTGTTCTAAAAATATCCTGAATAATGTCTCCCTATTTCCACATGAATATTATTTTTCATTGAAGACTTAGAATATTTTTATACATATCTCAATTTTTTAGAAATATAAGAAATAGAATAAAAATATACTAAATTTTTTATTTTCTTCTTTTTCTACATCTAATTTCAATATATCTTCAAAATCTATAAGAGAAAAATTCAAATCATCTATACCTAAATTATTAGTCAAATTTGTATCATAAAGAGTTGTTCTCCATTTTTTCCAATATACTTGCATAATTTCAAAGATATTTTCAAATAAAATATCATATTTAATTTTGTTATCATTAATTTATATTAAACTACTAATAATATCAATGAATATATGATTTATAATAGCTGCATAATCTCTAGGTAATTAATCAAATTCTTCAAAATCAGCTTTAATAATTTGTCTTATAGTTTCAATAAATATAGATGTATGAGAATGATTACTCACTAAATTCTTCCAAATTTTATTTACATCATAAAAATAAAAAAAAT
The DNA here is from genome assembly GCA_963277665.1 of Viscum album. NCBI lineage: Eukaryota > Viridiplantae > Streptophyta > Magnoliopsida > Santalales > Viscaceae > Viscum > Viscum album. Next base: position 883,528,814 of record OY728159.1, on the reverse strand, counting down.
TCTACACAAATTCCATTTCATAGAATACAAAAAGCATTCCTTGCATGATTATTTAATAAGTATTCAAGATTCTACTATTTTATAAAATTATAAACATCTTTGTCACATACTCTATAATTCCCTATTAGCATAAATAATGTAACTACTATAGTGTTAATATGAAATGTTTTCATAAGTTATTTCCAATATTCATAATCTTCTATATAAAAAATTGGTGGCCAGATAGGATTAATATTTTTAAGAGCATCGATATTTATACCTTTCATATTTGTAAATAAGAAATAAACTCTATTCAAAAAAAATATTACTATAAAAATGTTAATAAAAAACATAAAAACATAAGTTTATAAAAAAAACAATAGAACATTATAAACATCCATAAAAAAAGTAATAACATAACAAGTTAAGAAGTAAAATGTCCAATGACACCAATTGCAGGACTGAAGAGTACATCAATGACTACAGGAGTGGGGGTAAATGGTAGTTTAAAAATAGTAACTAACTAAAATTACTCAAACATATTGATTATGATTTATTGGACACAAATATCATATTATATTGAGTGTTTATTAATCAGACACAACCATCTTCTAAGATATCACATTGTTGAACCATTTAGTAAAATAAACATTCTATAAAAATAAAAAGTGGAAAATAGTATATTTTTAAAAACATGAAAAATCAATGTCTAAAAATGTACAAAATGATTGTAAAATTTGTTATAAAATATTTCTACTCTTTAACCTTAATAATTAAAGAAGTTATAATCCCTTACATTGGGTATTCTCGGTTTTCATCAAAACTATACGGTCCGTCCTTCAATAATAAGAAACCATTCGACCACAATGATTGTAATCACTATCTTCTTATCCATAGAGTCCCTTATCTGGCCTGATCGTAATCATCAGTCATCTTATCCCTAAAATACCTCAATCTATACCTTGATCAGAGATAATTAATATGAAAATGAAATATCAGAAATAAATGTATTCTTTTATATATATTTCAATGAAAATTTTGTTTTCAAAATATGGAAAAAATAATGTATTTTAATCCTCATGAATTTAGGATGTTTCTTTGAAGCAGTATATATATTACAATGCAATATATACTTCCTTCTAGTACACATTGTGCTTTGTATCAATTTTGAAGAAATTATTTTAATATTATATTTTTAAAAGGAATATATTTATAAATATATATAAAGTAATGTCATCATTGATTTCATAATGAAATATGATATAAAAGGAAAGATCTATTTGGTTATAAATATGTTGAGTTGGTAGGTTATAATGATGAATGAAGATCCATATCTAGTTTTGATCTATTTAGGGGAGAAAGATATTTTAGTTTTCATTTATAGAAAAAAAATTCATTTACACTTATTGTTTAAAAAGTTGAGTATTAATATTACACTCAATATGTATCCCAGTTAATATATATTAATACATAGATGGAATATTTTTTAGTTGATGTAATGTTTACCCTTCTAAAGTGTTGTGATAATGAATGTGCTATATATATATCACTAAGAATAAAGTTTAAAATTCCAAATCTAAGAACATTGAAATAAAATATCTTTTTATCAAAGGGAATATTAATAGAAATGAACTAATGTTGTATTTTTTCATGCAATGGATAAAGATACTAATATATTAACTAAACTGTTACTGAATGAGGAATTTCCAAAGATAAGGATTATTATTTGTGTATTACCTCACTCTCTTAAAATATAATTTATATGATATGTGAATCCCTTATTGTATTTTATTTAGATAGTGGTTTCAATAGGTTAGAAAATTTATACCATAAATCTCTCTATCGGTATGTGATTTACCTATTTTTGGAGAGAATATAATTAAGGGTTGTTTTTGTTAAATATTTATGATGTGAAATTTTAAAGTGTGGACTATTTTAATATTTCTTGGAAGTGGATACATGAATATTTACTTTAATGGTCGATATTTTTATAATGATGTATCTATAATGATCACATTGGAATGAATGATTTTTGGAAATGATTATGATTCAATGCTTTGTGAATAACATGGTATGATTCTTACGTTCAAAACTGAGTTCGATAAAATAAAATTAGAACTGTGGTATATTAATAAACTAATTGAGTTTTAAAGTTTTGGTGATTTATGTTCCTTGGTTAACAAAACAAATCTGAAGGGTCTGATTTTTGAGATGAAGAATATTTGAGATGCTTTCATTAGAGGAAAATGGTTATAAAGGAAGAATAATTTATAATGTATTGATTTTTTACAAACATAAATAATTTTACAAAGGCTTGTATTACTTAAAAATGTAAAAATTTGATGTTAAATATATTATGGTGAAAATATTGTCCAAAAAAATAAATTATTAGATGGAGTGTAGTATTAAATATTTGTCTAATTTTATCCACAGTTCAATCAGATAGATATACTTGATATAGAAAGTTATGAGATTATTTTTTGATCTTAAACATAATCAGATTTTATGTTTATATAACGGTATTTAGGATTAAATCTAATGTTATGGTTGATGTTATAATAGATGAGAAGATGTATAAAGTCTACCAGTCTTACATTAAAATACCGTTTGATAGAGTTTTCTAAATCATCAGATATGCTATTTTTGAAATCGACTTCCTAATAGTCATCAAAAAATGGAAAGATATGAATACCATTTGATAGGAATTTTTTTGTCGATATTTTAATGGTAATTATGTAAAAAATGAATCAGAATGACTTATACAATGATCAAGATGTGATATAGTGAAGCTATCAAGTGATTAGACAATAGTCTCTATGTGATTTCATTTGATAGAGTATTTCAATGTCATCAGAAAATGTACTATAATATTATCAGAAAAAAGGTATCAAAAAGTTCAATTTAAGCAAGTAATAGAAATACTACGAATGAAAAGAAACTTATGATGGTTTCTAAATATAAAAATATGAGTTATATTGGGTGGAGGGTGACAAAGAAAAAGAAGTGTTTTCACAAAATATTCGGAAATTAATTCATTATAATGGGGATGAGATAGAAATTAAACCCTTCAATAATTATTTAATAAGAATATTGATTCTAGATAAGATTTTTATAAATGATTGGAGAGAATATTAATGATAAGACATAAAGAATGCAATTATGAAGACTGTTAACTCTTTTTTGTAAATTGGTGTTAAGATGGTCAATCACCGAATGTTTCAATTATAATATTCAATGTTTTAGTGGAATGCATTATTTTCATGTTAATTCTAGTCCTTATGTTTTTAGAGACATGATATTATACATAGGGGATAATGTGTATTGAGAAAAGGTTGATCAATTAGTTACATCTGGGTGAGTTATTGAAGTGTGGATATGTTCATCAGAAAAATAAAGAATGATTATTTGTAGAAGCATCAGATGTAGTAGAATCAGATGATGTGATTATCGGCAATTTATTTCTAAAAATTGGTAATATATAGAAAGAATTAATAATAAATTGGAAAGAGAATTGTGTCATAACAAGGATACAAGATAGAGAGTATCCGACTAAATGTTATAGACCAACATTTTCATATAGATAATTTTTTAAAGATGTTATTTCTGAATAAAATTCATGATATTTAATACAAATAATAATAAATTATTGGAATGAATTTGTGATGAGTGTTCATGAATCATAGTGAAAACACATAGAATCATATTGGTGGTTGTTATTTTTTTTACAAAAACATGTTTATCATATAATTAGGTTAATGATCATATTAATATTCCAAGGACTATAGTGATAGGAAATTTATTGGTATTACCTTTATGTTATAACCAAAAAAATTATTTTTTTCTAGAGGTTGTCAAATATTGGATTATATCTAAATCATTCTAATTAAAAATGACTCTAATATAGTACTATTACTTCTAATTTTTTGTGTACATATGGGTGTTGCTTTCTGTTAAATTTTATAATATTAAATTCCAAATAACTGGACGTGAATGTTTTCAATAATGTAACAAAACATAAAAAGGAGACCACTGATTTACTATGTCTACCTCGCAGTAACCTCATAAATCCATATTGGAGCATTCATTTATGTGTTTTGGTTTTGAAGATAGAAAGAAATCAATCGAATATCTAAAAAATATAGTGAATCAATTTATATTTCAATCTAAACCCTTGTATGTATCCCAATATAAAATAAGTAAAATTATAGGTTTAAATTTTAGAATATATGGATTCAATTATCATATCTATTTTATTGATGTAATGAACATTTACTTTCATGGGATTCTCCCATGGTATATTAAACTCAAGGCTAACAATTAAATTTTCAACATTAGTGATTTTATCTATTATATGTGACTATTTTCTTATACTAAAACCCAAATTTTCAATAATTAACATTATTTTATAAATGTTTGAAATATTTTAGGTGACCAAGGGTTACCACTTTAGTGTATAAATCCTACTAAAAATTAATAATCTAAAATTATTTGACATGATAATTTGATTAAATTTTTGTGTCATTACTGGGGAAACCTATATTTTTTTTAAAATTTTTTAATTTCATATTTTATTATTTATAAATTTTTCTTATTGTCCACATTTTTCGTATTCCTTCAAAATTATTTCAATTTTTTGTTTCTTATTTTTTATTTTTATTTTTTTCATCTTTATTTTTTTAATAATTACTATTTTTATTAATATATATTATTAAAATATTCCATTTTAAGCGTGATTTATAAAATGTAACACAATAATATCAAATTTCTATAAGATATGTAATCTCATACTGAAATTGTCAAATTAATTTTCATTGATGTAAATGAATTACCTATAAAGTAAAATTAAGATGTTAGTCTCGATGTTTTGTTAAATGTCACCATTTAATGATGATGAAATGTGAAGTGTTAACACAAACACCCACTCACATAAAGGAAATGATTTTTTACTAGTTTTTTTATACATTATCTTCTGGGATCAATTAAAAAACACCCATCTGTCAATTATAAAACTCACTGAGATAATATATGTTATTGAATATATAAAAATGATCGAAAAATTAAAATATTTCAATTTGTAATAACTATTATGTTATGGTGAATTTTCATGCATGATATATCATTTAATCATATATTTTATTTAATAATTCATATGATTTTTTCAAATTATTCATTTAATATTTTTTGTAATATGATAACACATTATAAAAAAGAGAAATCATCACTTAAGGTTGAGGATAATATATTCATTCCACCCATTATTGTGCCCAAATAAGTTGAAATATACTATGAATGGGTGATATCTTTTATTTTTATATGAAATTTTGAATGGGTATAATTGATGATCATATATCCCAATGAATGACGAAAAATATTGTGGTGGTTTCTCAAAAGGAATCCTTACCCAGCATCTGACTGTAGATAATTAATATATCAGTTGTTTCATTCCCTCTCCCACTCTTAAATTAATTTCCTGATAAGGAACACAGTGAATTGCATTGGTTTTATTTTTCATCAATGAGATAGATAAAATAGATTGGTGTCCTATAATATTGGGTTATTTTGAAGATCCGAATGAATGGATACAAAGCAGATCACATAAATAGTAAGCATTAAAAAACTAAAGATGAAAAACATTGGTCATTAACACATTTGATAGATATAGAGTAATTTTTTAATGATTAATGACCATTTCTGATAGAATGAGAATAGTATTTTATAAAATAAATTTTAATGTATTTTGAGATTATATTATATGAACAATATAATGATTCAGTCTTATAGAACTAAACGTTTTCTTGAAAAAAGTAGAAACCATTGATGAAATAATGAGAATGAATAATATTATATTAACTGAAGAATAATAACCCAGATGATTTCATAATCATAGATTGATTCTAAAATTATAGGTGCATTGACGATACATGGAAACACTCTAATAAGAGTTTATATACTACAAGAAGTCATTAAAATATCACTGAATATATTTATAATTGTGATGAAAATACCCCAAATTATTTATTTTGATTTGATTAGATTCTATGATATTGGATATGTATAAAGATGATCTAATTAATATCTAGGTTGTCTTTATAAATTCTAGATCTATACATTATATATTTTGATTGGATAAGAAATGAAGTAATGGTAAAGTGTTGGGAGGTCATTGTATATGTAATATGATTTCATTATATAGAATAAGATTACAATACAAGTGGGTTTTTTAATATCTAATATCCTATTATGAAGATTCATAATACAATTTTTTAGGTGAATGAAAGAATATGGAAATTGTATTTCACAAATATGACATTTATTAGATCCATAAGTTTGTATATGAGATACCATCCATAAATTTTCCAAATGAATTATAGACGTTTCATTTTTATAATGGATTATATATCTTTCGCTAATATGAAGCATAGTAAAAAAATTATGGAAATAGTGTAAACATACAAAAGTTTTAGAAGTATAGTGATATATATGATTTTCATAAAACACTGATTTTGGTTGGTGTAGGAAACTCAAAAGGGGGTTATTTTAGTTTCCAATTAAAATATCATTTAAAAAATGATTCAAAATTAAATCCTTTATATTTATAAAATAAATAATAGTAATCTAAAGAAGTATAAGTATATAATTTTATCATTCAGAAATATTTTTAAAATTTTGTTCATAGATATGTTTAAACGAGTTTAAATAACTTTTAACTTTTGAAATAGTTTTACTTACATGAAATACCATATATAAAATACATATTATTGTGAAATATCAATGTAATGTTTTAATATTATATTTTTTGAAACAATGAGTTGTATGGTTTAGTAAAGTGAAAACCAAACATGAAAAGTAATAGAAAAATAAATTCTCGAGGTTCAGCCTCATACTAAGACCTAGTCCTACACACTTTGAAATAACCACTTTCCATGAATTATGTTAAATAGTAAACTAATCCAAAACAAAGATTAGGTTTTACATGGAATATTACTCAGACAACCCCATATACATATAGGATATTCCAAAGTTATCTATGGGAGTAATAAAACATAAACAACTTCATACAGGTAGTCTAGGATGCACAAAATATTACACAACATTACATGGGAGTGAAAATGGAGAATAATGAGAGAGAGTGCCTAGAAATATCCAATAGAAAACATTATTCTATGTTACAGAATGCATAGAGTGTAATAAAAAAAACTATCACAACTCATCCCTCAGGGCATGTGTTTTGAATAACCTAAGCCTGCCTCCTATAGTCTAGGGGATCGCAACTAGCATAGAGTAGGTGTATCCCAAAAATGGAGGAATTCTCTTAAGTACCTTTACACATGCACATGTCTCCATGAAAGAGTGATCAGAAAAAAAACACGGAGTAAATAGGTATACATGGAATTAAGACAACAAGTTAGAGTAAAAGAAAAATTTGAAAAGTAAATAGGCCAGAATAAAATCCTAACTGAAGTCGAAAAGTAGATGATCATGGATCTCATATTCAGGAAACCCTGCATGATGGGTTGGTACAATACACTGTCTGAATGTTGTTTTTGTGTATGAAATCTATTTGGAAACCCTAAAGAACCCTGATCTCTTGCCGACCAAGTACTCCATCAAATCTGTAGATCATCCTCTCAACACAAGACATGTGCGGGAAAAGTCCATACAGGGGTGAGTAAAATGGTAATTAGTAGGGAATTGAAACCACAAAGTAATTACATAAATTAATCCATGCGGAATAACATCAAGTATACCATAAATAACACCACTGAAAAAGACCACAAAGGAGAACCACTAAAGAACACCGCGAAGGAACACCACGAAAGAACGCCATAATAAAACACTAAGACGGAACACCACTAAGTAACACCATGATATAACACTACAAAGGAACACCACTAAGGAATACCATGAAGGAACACCACTAATGAACACTAATAAGGAATATCATGAATGGACACCACTAAGGAATACCACAAAGGAACACAATAAAGGAACACCAAGAAATAACACCACAAAGGAATACCACAAATGAACAACATGAAGGAAAAACACTAAGGAAGACCACGAAAGAACTCCACAAAGGAACACCATTAAGGAAAACCACTATAGAAGTACCAATAGAATACCAAAGATTTAAACAACGTTTATCCTATAAGAGGTACAGTCAAGTGAGTCACTAGAGTTTTCTCACACCAATTATTCATCTAAGGAACATAGATATGATTGTCTCAAGAATCCATAGTACTATAAAGTAGTATCACACGATTTGTAGGTAACACGTAGAGTATTGGTGAAACATGGTGTGTTGGTGACACACATGGAGTCATCATAGACTATAGGACCCGCACCCTGGTGGTATAGGGGAGTATCGACATAGTCTAGGTAAGACACACAGTCTAAGAAAGACAAAATGTCTATTAAAGACACATAGACTAGATTGGAAGAGTATTCATGGTAAGACAGACGGTCTATGTATGACACATAGTTTAGGGATGCCACACAGCCTAGGTATTTTACATAGTCTATGACACATAAAATTGTAGGATTTCATCTCTAGCATGCTCATCCGAGAGAACATAATCCCCAAGCCAATATACCACACATCAAAATCCATAGATACTCCATTTGAGTATCTCAAAATGTATGCATCATTGTGAGGGTCCTAATGCTGCAAAAAACTCATCAATCCGACCCCAGTTTGACAGTTATGGATTTTTAAGTAAAAACGGGATGATTGGGTCCAGTCCGACCCAGTCGGACCAACTCGACCTGGGTCTCGACTGACCTGACCCTCCAGCTTGACTAACCCGACTGAAATGCCCCAACCATTTCATCACGAGGGACCCACAATTTTCCTCTCCTGGTGTCGGGTCCATTGGCCCATTATCTCTCACCATTCATCCAGTCAGGCCTCACTGTGGCCCGATCCCCCTGGACTGGCCTTTGTCGTGTTGTTCGGCTTCTCCAGAATGTGTCCTGACTGCATGTCAGATTACCTCGAGTATAAGGGTATTTTGCTTCTCATCCATCTCAATATTATCACACAGACTATCGATTCCGCACACGGTTGAACGTTGTGGACCACCATGTCCTGCTAGCCCCGCGACATCCACCATGTTATCCCATAGCCACCACCACAGGAAGTTATTTCCCGCCGCACCAGTCACTAAAGACAATGCATCAGTGGCCCTTTCCGCGGGCCACAATTTTTCACTAATTCTCTAATTCTATATCCACAAGTTGTTCTGCGATCCTTAGGTCACCACATTTGATTAATCAATAAGGTTTTATTATGACTTTTCCATTCTGTTATTTTTTTAAAATCCCAAACACATTATCTATAGGAAAATTTTATTTCCTAAAATATTTAACATAATAAAGAAATTTTTCTTCCCCAAGGAAATTGTCTCCTTACCTTTGTTTTCATTGTTCATTTCATATTTTCTCCAAATCTAACTCTTTTTATTTCTAAGTGTAAAATTCAGTTTCATATCTATAAACCTAGGAATCCTATAAATACTTAGATATATAGTATTCTATTTTCAGGTTCTGAATTCCTATTCCGAATTCTTTGAATTCAGATTCTGAATTCTTTGAATTTTGGACTCCGATTTCTTGGAAATTCTGACAATGAATTCCTTATAATTATGATTCATAATTCTTCGAAATTCTAACTCCAAATCACTCTGAATTCAGACTCTGAATTCCTTAAAATTTAGATTCTGAATCCATTGGAATTCATAACCTGATGTATATAGAATTCTGATTGTGAATTCCTTGAAAAACAAAATCGTAATATCTATTTAATATTTTCACCGAATGTTTATTTTTTTTGACTCCGATATATTTTTTCTCTAGACTCTAAAAAATGGATTTGGTTAAGCAACAATATTTTCCGTACCCTTGTTTTAGTCATGAAATGATGTCGTACATTCAATTTCTAATTAACCATTGTTTGAGTAACATGTGTATGAGTCCCTCTGATATTGAAGGAAAAATATGATCATTGGAGGTGGGAGCCGACCATTGGAGAAGTTCCCATAAATAAAATCTAATTTGAAAGAGATCAATAACGAACAACTGACTCAATTACTCTAGAGATTACATACTAATAAAGTGATTTCTTGAGAGAGATACTCTCATGCCTTGTGCTTACTGAACATCTTATTCAGCTTGCTTCATGCGACTGTGATTGTTGTTGTGTACAATCGAGGACTTCTGGGGATAGTAAGACATAGTTGTATACTACCTTGAAGTTTGAGGACTTCCTTAATAAGGAAGACAGAGGTTCCCACATCATTGAAGTTCTGGGGCTTGCAGGGATAGCAAGATAGACTCTGATATTCTTATCTAGGGTTACCCTGGTGTGGCTGAGAATAACTTTCATGAATGTATAAATCAAGGGACCTTTATCTAAGATTGTTGGATACCCTACTCTTTGGGTTAAAATATTTCATACTTGTTACTTGTATTGTTTCAAGTTTATTTTCCACTGAATTTTGATTAATAATGAAATTATAACTATCTTATACATTCTTGTACTTGTATACTCTGATTAATAAGATTCTATACGCTTTAAGGTATAATCTTTTTCCTTGTAATCTTTTCTAAAGTTTCATTTCTGAAAACATATATCTGGAACCTATAAATTTTGTAAAACTATGAGGTCTTGGGAATTTTCTTTGTTTAAACTTGTTAAAAATATTTTTTTATAAGGTTAAATATGAATGTTTTATATCATCTTTAAAGATTCCAAAAACAAATTTCAAGTATTCAATTCACCCCCCATCATGTATATTGAGAATATACTTTCATATTTAAATACTATAATTGGTATCATAGAAGGTATCTAAAATACTTACATTCACATATAAGTTTTCTTGCTCAAGTTTTCATTGTTATATATTTTCCTTGCATAGGATTGTTATCATTGTTTAAAAAAATTTACTATTAACAAGTTTCTATTGGAAGATATTTTTTTTAGATGGCAGGAATGAATGTTGGTTCGATTAACAATCTTAATCCTACTAGACCACCTATATTTTATGGTAATGATTATAAACATTAGAGAGATCATATGGAGAATTTTTTTATTAATAATAGATTGGAAAACTCAGTTATGATTACAAGATATTACAAGATTCTTGATAAGGAAGTCAGAACTATTATTAATCAAGAATAATTAAAATATCAACTAAACTAGAAAGTACACAATAATCTGTTGTGTTCCATGACCAGGAATATATATAGTTATATTTCTTCTTGTGAAGATGCAAATTTTATTTGTAATAAATTGGAGTTAACTCATTTTAGTACATCCAAAGTTATCTAAACTAGAATAGAAATTCATAGAGAAAAATATCATGGATTTATACTTCCTTATGGAGAACCAGTGTGCATGGTACAACAACGGTTTATGACCATTTTTATCAATTTACAATCAATGGGTGAGAAATAATTAGCTGATGTGGTACTTGTGCACAATATTGTAGATATCATTCCTAATGAATGGGAATCTAAGAGAACAACTATTGACGAGAATAGGAATGTTTCTCATATTAATCTTAATGATCTTTTTGGAACCCTTCTTCCAAATGAGACAAGAATGAAAAGAGATGATGATTTGAACAAAATTAATAATGGAAATGGAAGTGTATAATTTACAACTATGAAGTCCCAGACTCTTGAAAAGGATACAAGATCCAAGTTGAAGAATGAAATTGGTTTATCCAAATAAAGTGAAAGTGAACATTCTAAGAATGAACTAACTAATATTGTTCAAAGGATGAACAAGATAGTTAGGAAGAAATACTTTTATTAAATATTTAAGAATAAATAAATAAGAGACAAGAAAGTCTCTTAAGTCACTAGTTGTGAATGCACAAGTGTCGGGCATATAAGTCCAGATTGTCCTATGTTTAAGAGAAAGGATAGAAAGGGAAATCATTATTAGAAGAATAGAAATAAGTACTACAAAGCTAAAGCTAAGAATGTTTTGAAAGCTAATGACACCTAGATTTCTAGTGGCGGAGACTCTTCTGATGAATCCTCAGATTATGAATCTTTAGATCAGAATAACCTTGGTTTACTATCCAGATTACCTATTGAAAATCATTTTCTAATGGCCAAGGTACACAATATTGAATCTATAACCGAAGTATCCGTGAATTATAATTATTGTTATAATAAATTTTATGAATCTTTAGATGAAGAATATTCTTCTAATGATGATAACACTTTACCTACTTATAAATAAGTGTCTAGGTTTTCTAAGATCCTTGATAATGAAAATTCTAAAGTCAAGAAAAAGCATGATAAGAAAAATTCTAGAATTTCTATTCTGACTAAAGAAGTATCAGATATTTATAAAGATATTGATAAAAAAAATTATGATTTTAAGAGTATTTCAAAAACCCTTTAGGAAGCTTATTCTGAGAAGGATAAATTTTCTAAGGATCTAGAAAAAGTAATTTCTAAGAAAAATATTTTAGAGACTAACTCTTGGGATAAAACTGATATTTTTTCAGATAAAAACATATTTATTAAACTAAATTCCAAAATATTTTCCTTGAGGATGTGTTTGTAAAACTTTACCTTAGGTAAAGAAAACTTTTATAAGATGTATTCTCAAATTTGACCTCTAAGGAATAATTCTGTATTTGGTTTTACTCATTCAAAAACTGTTTTTAGTAATAATTATTTTGTTCCTCAAAGTGCTCCATTCTACACTATGTGTCAGTGTGGTTGGTATTGGGAGAAAATTGTTCCTTATACAAAACTCAGTATTTAGGTTTCCATAAATCATATTTTTCTATGAAAATGTTCATTCCTAAAATTTTTCTTTCAAAAGTTTCTGGATCTAATAAAGTTTGGGTTCCGAATGTCTAAGAATATTATTTTGAGGAATGTAAAAATAGTACCAAAAACAATACATGGGACATGGATAGTGGATGTTCTCGTCACATGACTAGTAATAAAAACGTCTTCAAAAATATTATCAACATGAAAAGAGAAAATGTAACTTTTGGAGATAATGATTAGGGAGAAATTATTGGTATAGGTAACATTGTTCTTCTTATAAAAACATTGATTATGAATGTTTTCTTTGTTAAGGGTCTTAAGCACTACCTTATTTGCATAAGTCAGTGATGTGATTAAGGTTACCTTGTGAATTTTAAGAATTATAAATTTTTAGTACACAATCCCAAGGAAGAGTTTATTCTTTCTTCCCATAGGCAAGAGAATGTATAAACACTAAACATAGAATACCTTAAAAGCCATGACCTACATTGTTTTTTTGAAATGGAAGATCATTCTTGGTTAAGGCATAGAAGGTTAGGACACTATAACCTTACGAACCTATGAAAACTCACTAAGAAAAGAGTAGTTAAGGATCTACCAGAGCATATATTTGATTCTTAAAAAGTTTTTGATCCTTTTTAATATGGAAATAAACATAAATCAAGTATTAAATCAGTTAGTGAAGTCTCAACTACTGATGCATTATAGTTGGTGCATATGGATCTTTTTGGTCCTACAGAAATAGGAATCATTGGAGGCAAATATTATGTATTTGTCTTATTTGATGATTACACTATATTTACATGGGTCTATTTTCTAGAAAATAAATCTGAAGCTTTTTCTTATTTCAAAATTTTTAGATCCCATGTTAAAAATGAAAAAAAACATTCCTTTTATAACTATTCATAGTGATCATGGATGAGAATTTAAAAATTCTAATTTCGATACTTTTTGTAGTAGAAAAGGTTTCACCCATAACTTCTTAGCACCAAGAACTCCTCAACAAAATGGTTTTATTGAAAGAATAAACTGAATTTTTAATAGATAACCAGAACCATGTTGAGTGAATATTCTATATCTAAACATTTTTCGGTAAAATATATAAGTACTGTTTTTATACTATAAATCTTGTTTTGATTAGACCTTTTCTTTACAAAACCCTTTATGAGTTATAGAATGGTTGAAAACCTAGAATTTCTTACTTCAAAGTATTTGGGTGCAAATTATTCATTCTGAATAATAACGATAATTTTCTTAAATTCACACTCAAATATGATGAATGAATTATCTTAGCCTAATCCACGTATTCTAAGGCTTATAGAGTTTTTAATAAAAATATTTGTACTATTGAAGAAACATAACATTTTAAATTTGATGAAACTGATCCTTTTGTTTTTAAACAACGTCAACCTACATATTCTGATGTGTATTCAAAAACTGATTATCAACCCTGGATAGAAGATCAATCTAGTAAGGAAAATGGTCAAGAAAATTTGTTTTAAACATTTACCCCAAAATATTTCCTACCATATGTTGATGAACATGTTTTAAAAATCCCAAATCAGTTGTTTCTTAAGATTCATCCTAGTGACATCATCATTGGTGATGTAAATCAACATCTAAGGACTAGAATTTCATTAATAAATGAAGTATAACATCTATCATTCCTTTCCCAATTAGAACAAAAAATAACTGATGAAGTTTTAGGTTATGATGAATTGAAAAAATCTATGTAAGATGAGCTAAATGAATTCAAAAGGAATAATGTCTGGACCTGGGTTGAAAGACCTAAGGAAACATCTGTTATTGGAGTAAAATGGGTCTTCAGAAATAATTGTGATGAAACTAGAATCATAGTAAGAAATAAATCTAGTTTAGTTTCTAAAGTCTATAATAAAAAAGAAGGAATAGAATATGAAGAAACCTATACTGTAGTTGTTAGACTCAAATCTATTCGTATTTTACATGCCTTTGCAACATACTATAACTTCAAACTTTTTCAAATGGATGTTAAATGTGTTTTCCTAAATGAATATGTACAAGAGGAAGTTTTTGTTGGACAATCTCCTTTTTGTAAAGATTCAAAACATCCTGAACCTGTTTTCAAACTTACCAAAGCTTTATACGGACTAAAACAAGCCCCTAGAGTTTGGTATGATTTACTTACAGGATTTGTTTTTACAAAACAATTATGTTAAGGGAAATGTTGATCCAACCATTTTTATAAATAATGATAGGAAAAATATTTTTACTATTCGAATTTAGATTGATGACATTATATTTGGTTCAACTCAGCAATATTTAATAGATTCCTTTATAGATCTAATGAAATTTGAGTTTGATATGATTATGAAAGATGAGTTAACATTTTTACTTGGTTTTCAAATTTCTGACAAAATATAAGGAATTTATATATAACAACATAATTATATTAAATATCTTCTTAAAAGTATTTATATGACAACACTAAGAGCATATGTACTCCCATTGGTACCTCAAATTCACTTGATCTTAATGAAGCTGGGAAACGAGTAGATTAAACATCTTTTAGAGGTATGATAGGAAGTCTACATTACATGATATCTAGTCATCCAGATATAATGTTTTCAGTATTCATATGTGAAATATATCAATCCAATCTTATGGAACCTCATTTAAAGGTAGTGAAGAGGATTGTTTTCTACTTAAAGGGAACCGTGTATTTAGGACTCTTTTATACTTCATGAAATGATTTCTTTTTAAAAAGTTTTTTGGATGCCGACTTTGGTGGATGTAGAATGCATAGGCTAAGTACATCCGAATCTTTTCATTTCTTAGAATATTAATTAGATTCTTGATCATGAAAAAAGAAACACTCAGTAGAACTTTCCAATGCTGAAGCTGAATATGTAGCAGCTGGAAGTTGTTGTTCCCTAGTGTTTTGGATGCCACATACACTCACAGACTATGGTATGAGTTTTACCAAAACTAAAATAATTTGTGATAATATTAGCACCATTTACTTAAGTAAAAACCATGCACATCACTCTCGTCCAAAACACATATACATTAGACATCACTTTATTAGGGATCACACAAAAAAAGGATATATCATTCTTCAATTTATTTGAATGCAAGATAAACTTTCTAATATTTTCACAAAATCTTTACCTTCTGATATATTTGAATACATTAAATAGAAGTTAGGAAAGATAATTGTAGGGTAATATTCCATATTAACTTATTGTTAAAACTGATCTCATTATAATAATAAACTCCTTTTCATTAGGGGAGTACATTTTCTTGTTAGTCCAAATTTTATTAATAGTCAGACTTTTTTTCGAAATATAAATTTTTGGAGTCAAAATTTTTTGGAGTCAAAAACTTTCGTAGTCAAAATTTTTGTTGTCAAAATTTTTCTAATATAAATTTACATTGTCAAAAATTTTCATAATCTAAATTTTTCGTAGTAAAAATATTTTGTAGTAGATGTTTGTTGTAATCTAAATTTATTCATAATTTAATTTTTTGTAAACTAAATTTTTCATAATATAAATTTTTCATAAGGTAGAATTCATCATAGTCTTTTTATGGAATCTAATGTTCTTCGAGAAGAACTTGCCTTATTGCGAATAATTTTCCTAGAAATCCAAAAGGTATGTTTCCTTTCCTAAGTTTTCGTAATCAAATTTTTACTAGCTGGTAATTTCATTTTGTTTTAAAAAATTTAAAATTCAGTTTTCCTTATATCTGAATTTTTTTCTTAAAAACCTCAATAGATCAGGACCAATAAATATCCTTCTTTGGTTATCACCTCAACTGTCAAATTTGATCAGAAGTATTTCAACTGTTAGATCAACCAAGAAAGTTGAACAGTCACCTTAATTTCCTATATAAATCCCCTATAATGGTTGTCCCACATTAGCTCTTCAATCTTTCGCGTGCTGAAGCTCTGCCACTATTTTTATGGTCGTTCTAAATATTCAATGTTTCCTCAGTTCTAAATGTCTACTGAAACCTCTCCTCAGAAAGAAATTTTGACTGTTAAAGAAATCTCTGAGTGGCAGATATACAGAGAAAGGTTGGTCGATCTGAAGTTTTTTGACAAGTATGACTCTGTCATATCTAAGAATTTCAAGCTAAATGGTTGGGAGAGTGTTTGTGTTTTGAAACCAAAAGCACATGATTCAGTCTATATGGACTTATTGATTGAGTTCTATGATACTACAAGTTTCTTCATGGATGATGTAAAATACATTTTCTCTTTTAAATGTTATGGAAAGATCTACTCCCTTTCTTACATCAAGGAAGCATGTATGATTAGAATTCCTTATGAAGGAGTAGTAGAATTTTGTACTCACAATTACCGGATTGTTCAGGATCTTTTGATAAGGAAAATTCTATTGAGTGTCTTGGCTTGAAAGGGGTGAAGACTCCAAAGATTTTTCATCTGTCTACGTACTTAAAAATTTATGAATTGTGGATTCAAGACTTTATAATTCCAAGGAAAGGGGGTAAGGATGCTCTGAAGAATAGTGATATCTGTATATTGGATTTCTTGGTGAAACTCAAGAAGATAAACTTAGTTAAGTATATTTTGGTAACAATTGAGAATATCAAGAATGGAAGTATGAAATATTAAATCATTCTATATCCAGGTATTCCCTCAAATATTATAGTTTTTTGTTTAGAATATTTCATAATTCCATGCAGTTCCCAGACGAGAAATTACAAGGTAATGTTGTTGAGTGATGGTAAATTAAGGAGAATGAAGGTTTGCTTCTGTAATGAATCTGGATAATTTTATGATCTACTTGAAGAAGAAGTAAAAGCTTTGTCAAAGAAGCTGGAATTGTCTCAAACCTCTAAAAAAGGCAGAAGGAAGAGAAATGCTAAGGAACCATAAAATAAAAGAAAAACCCTTATGGCTAAGGAAAGTCAATCAGCACAACCAAAGCTGAAGAAGTAAAAAAATGTTATCCCGATGAAGTAGTGGATAAGTGGCGACAAGATAAGAAGAACATGAATAAAGGGGAGACTAAATTTGTCTTGGATGATACTAAGGAAAAATCCTTAAAAATAAATGTTGTTGAAGAGCTTGAGAAGCAACAAAAAAAGAAGAAGCAAAAGAAGAAGATGTCTGAGGCTGAGATAGTTCAATCTATTTACAAGGATGCTGAGAAAGAATCAAAACAAAATTGGGTACTAGAATATTTTTTATTAGAACCATTAAAAGAGACTCTATAAAAGAATGTGTAGAATCTAAAATCACACCATAAAGAAGAAATAGTTGAAGAAGAAGAAGTGGGAGAGGAAATAGATGAAGAAGAGGAGGAGGAATAAAAAGGTAATGAAACAAAAGATATCATAAAGAAGGTTGAATATTACCATGATAAAGAGATCCACTCTATAAAATTATTGATCCAAACTTCCCAACCTGAATCCTCAAAACTTGCTACACCGAGGAAAGAAGATAAGGTTTGGGAATAAGTGAATAAGGAAACAGATGATTAAAGAAAAAATCATGACTTCATTCATCCGGATGATAAAGTGGCTAATGTAAAGAAAGAATATATTGAAGAAGACATAATTGTTCAGTTATCTGATAGTGATCATGAATCTCCCAAGGAATAAGAGATCATTCTGAGAGTTGATAAGGGAAAGAATGTGATAGTAGATACACCTAGTAAATCTATGGTGATGAATAAAGATTTTTAATCTTCGTCAAAGAGGAAATCTGAGGACATAGAAAAATAATGCTCACAAACCAAACATTCGAATTCAGAATCATCTTCCCTTGTACAAGATTTTGTTGTTCAGTCATTGAAAAAGATAGTTGGTATTATTCCCTTATTCCCAATCTTAGACTCATGATTCCAGATGCATCATCATACGATAAATCTGAAATTAGATTCTGTTTACATGGATATGGACAAATGTGTTGGACTAGAGGTAGATTTCAAAACCTTCCTTATTGGTTTGAGGATCATAAGAGAACTTGAAAAAAGATTACAAGCTGGTCAAAGAATACAATTGAAGAAATGAGAATCATCAATGAATTTCATGATATTGTCAAGGAAGAATTTGACACTGAATATGGGAAGATCAAGGATCATTCATATAATTTTGTGGAAAAGTTAAGCCTAGAACATACTACTCGGAGGTAGGAAGTTAAGGATCTGAATGGCATGAATAACTCTATGTCCATGAATTGGAAGAGGGAAAGGGATCACAGAATTGGGATTGAAGAGAAGCATTATAAGTAATAAGAAGTGTTAAAATCTCAAGCAGAATGTCTTAAGCATCAGGAAGAAAAAATTAGAGCCTTGGAGAAAAATATTGAAGATCAGGATCAGCTGCTCAAGCGTATGGAAGAAGATCACAAGGAGCACAAAAAGCTAAAAACCATTGTGAAGAATCTGATGCCGAAGGAGAAAGAAAGATAATTTCTTTACATTAACATCTTTTTTTGTAATTTTCCTTGTACAAATTCTTTCAACATTAATGAAATTTTGGTTTTTCTTTATAA
This sequence comes from Viscum album, assembly GCA_963277665.1. Taxonomy (NCBI): domain Eukaryota; kingdom Viridiplantae; phylum Streptophyta; class Magnoliopsida; order Santalales; family Viscaceae; genus Viscum; species Viscum album. Next base: position 883,509,529 of record OY728159.1, on the reverse strand, counting down.
ATTTTGTTTGTTGTTGTTTAGTACCAATGTTTCAGGTTCAAATTTTTCCTTTCCCTTTATTCTTTTTTTAAAATCACATAGGGGGAGAAAGGAATGATTAAAAGAATACTATGTAATGAAGATATTTCCCTAAATAATGGGGAGTTCATCTATGGGAAAGTTCTTATCAATGAATATTTTCTTATGAAAGATAATGTAAAATCTCATTCATGAAATCAAGAATATGGTGCTTAGGGATTCCATAGCCTAAGGGGAGTTAGTTGCATTCACTATGATCTATAAGTAAAAGGGTGATATGTTTTTTTTCAATTCTAAAAAAATTCTAAGTCTTTATATTCTTTTTAGTAAGGATGTTTGTGCCTTCTAAAAAGGGGGATATTGTTGAGTCAATAAGGATTCTTTATGAATTTTCAATTCAGTTATGTTTTTGAAAATAAAAAACACTTTATATTACGGAAAATTTTATTTCCCCTAAGATATATCTTAATAAATAAATTTTCCTTACCCAAGGAAATTTTCTCCTTAACTTTGTTTTCATTTTTCATGTCATAGTTTCTCCAAATCTGACGCTTTTTATTTCTAAGTGTAAAATTTTGTTTCATATCTAAAAACCTTGGAATCTAATAAATACTTATATATAGATTATTCTGTTTTCAAGTTAATAATTAAGATTCTGTATTCTCTAAATTCAGATTCCCAATTCTCTGAATTCATATTCCAAATTCACTATATTTTAGACTCCTAATTCTCTAAAATTAAGATTCTGAATTCCTCCAAATTCGGATTCTGAATTCTTCATAATTCTGACTCCGAATCACTCAGAATTAAAACTCTAAATTCCTTAGAATCTAGATTCTGAATCCATTGGAATTTAAACTCCAGTGTCTATAGAATTCTGATTCCAAATTACTTGAAAATAGAATTAGAATAACCATGTAATATAGACTCCAAATGTTTATTTGTTTTGACTCCGTAATATTTTTTCCCTGAACTCTGAAAAATGGATTTAGTTAATCAACCATATTTGTCTTACCCTTGTTTTAGTTATGAAATGATGTTGTACATTCTATATATAATTAAACATTGTTTGAGTGACACATGTAGAGGTCCCTCTAATATTAAAGAAAAAATATGATTGTTGGAGGAGGGAGCCGACTGTTGGAGAACTACCTATAAATATGATCCCATTTGAACGAGCTCAATAACAAACAATTTACTTGATTAATCTATAGATTACATGTTCCAGAAGTGATTTAGAGAGAGAGAGACTCTCATGCCTTGGGTATACTGAACATCTAGTTTAGCTTTATTTCTGTGACTCTGATTTTTGTTGTGTACAATCGAGGACTTATGGGGATAAGAATATAGAGGTGCTGACTACCTTAATGTTCAAGTACTTCTTTGATAAAGAATATAGAGGTTCTGACTACCTTAAAGTTAGAGAGCTTGCGGAGATAGCAAGACAGACTCCGATATTCATATCGAGGGATTACCCTGGTGTGGGTAAGATAGAATTTCTTGAAAATATAAATTAAGGGTCCTTTATCCATGGTTGTTGGATAACCTACTCTTTGGGTTAAAAGATTTCATACTTGTTACTTATATTGTTTCAAGTTTATTTTCCACTACATTTTTATTAATAAGGAAATTATAACTATCTTAATGTTTCTTATACTTATATACTTTGATTAACAAGATCTTATACATTTTATGGTAGAATATTTTTCCTTGTAAACTTTTATTATGTTTCTTGTACTTGTATACTCTGATTAATAATATTATTTGTGTTATGATGTCTCTTTAACTAGTGATGTAGTACTTTTCACATCCCAATGAACATGTGATGATAAACCTACATAGGCCAGGGTAGTATATATAGTTCTATTAAATTACATGAGGTTCTATATAATTTGTGACATGTATTTTCTAGGATTCCCAAGACTTGGTTTTCTTAAGGTGATTCTACCTTTCTTAGTAGTTTAAAATTTCTATTCAAATGTTTTAATCCTGATTTATTTACATAGTATGTGATATGCCTCTATATTTTTTTCCTTAAATTGTAAAAATACTAATTTTCCTCTCTATATAAATATGTGAATGGTTTAGTTTCTCAAACAAAGGTTTGACATAGAACACTTGTTTGGATTTTAATGGGATCAATATTCAAACAATAAATATACTAATAATTCATGTACATACTATGTTAATTTGGATGTTGGTAATGGTGAGGCACTACTCGGAGGTGTTATATGTTCTTGGACATCTTATCTAGGTATTGGGGGTGACATTTTTGGTTATCCCTCATGTCATACGATGCTTGGAAGACTCCATTATTTGTTATTTTTATCTTCTCATTACATATTATGTTCATGAGGATGTGCAAAATTATTGTTTTCGCATTCCATTACTTTTCTATATTAACTAATTAATATGTATGATTTATTTTTGGATGTTAGATAATTTCTTCTGAATGAAATGTTTATAAGGGTTAATTTTTTCAATTATGTTGAGATGTTTGTACAGGTTTTTTTATATTTATATAGATGGATGTACCACTAACATATGATGAGGTTATTCAATGTTCTCACACAAAAAAAATTATTTACTTAGGAAATGAAACTTTCCCCAGTGAATATTTGTCATGGATTGACACAATTTTATATATCTTGGTGATCTGGGACACTCATTGAGCCTTACCATAGTTTGTTCTTAGAGCATAGGCTGTTAGTATATGGGTTGTTTTAGAAAAAACTAGTATTGAAACCCAATGATTTCGTTTTATGTTATTTATGTAATTTGGAAGACATTATATAGGACTGTAAGAGAATAAGGAGTACGTTAGAAATAATTTCTAACTAAAATTATCAGTGATATTCCATAGGTGACCAGGTATATTGGGGTTTTATTGGGTTTATATATGTGTTTGACTTATTTACTTCTACTATGTGTGGGGTTTTCATTATGTAAACAATGAATACGAACCATGTGACATGTAATGATATATTTTATTTACCATTTTCCTAGAGATTAATGTAATTAATTTTTGATTTTATTATTTTTAGTACATAAATGTTTGAAATTTTACCCTGTTCTATTTTTTTCAGGTATTACCATGTCTCCATGGATACCTCTAATTAACCAACATGAGGTCAGAGTATATAATTTTTCCCATACAAACCCTCCAATAGATTGAAAAATAATTGTGGTCATAGTGAGGATAGTTTCATCTAGGGAGAATGGATTTGGTGTAGCTCCATATTTTACTCAGAGTGGAGTCCTAGTTATATATCATTAGAAGGTAATTTCCCTTTAGTTTCTCCACCATAATCTCATAGTGTGTCACATTACTAAAAACCACCCAATATATTGAGCACTACATGGATGATATTGAGATAATATTTTAATTTTTTGATACCCATTTTTTATTTCTATTATTTTTTGCATAATATATTATAGTTCTTCAAGGATTAAAGAGGTGTAAATCTATTTTCCATGCATAGGTACATTCCAATATTGATTGGAAGGGATTCAGGAAGATTATCTCCCTATTTTTTTACCCAGATATAATCATACATTCCATGTAGTAGGAGTTTGTGACCCTTATTTAAGTTGATATGTCCATGATTTAATATTTAAATCATTTTCCATTGCTCAAACACTTGTCTCTAGATATTATATATAATGTTGGTTAATGGATTTTGAGTTCAAAATGTTCATAATACCTAATATATTATCTCATTTAATTTTACTAAAACGTAAAACCTATGCATGGGTAGTAGATATAGATCTACCAATCGAGATTTATTGGTTTAGGTTGTATTGTTTTCTTTATGTCACTATTATTTCTGGTGAGAGTAGTGGTATAATTTTCTAAAGGAAAAGAAAGTGTGATGATACTGAAAAATTCATTGGTGGTATCTCTTGACCTCCTCATTTAAAAAATTCCCCTATTATTTTAGTACACATGGGTTTATTTTTTTTTAGTTCATCATGTTTTCCATTTGAATCACCTTTTTATAGATAACACAAATGTGTGTCATGCATACTGTAAATTGGGATTTAATTAGAGATATTTTTGAGAATATTATTATAAGGAACAATGATAGATCATATATACCTAGAGGATATCAAGAACAATATAAGGAATCTACAACTTTTTGGTACCTCTCTAATGATCAGGGAGGAAAAAATATTCTTTTTTTGATAATTTTAGTTGAGAACTAAAACCTAGTATAATTGAAATAATGAGAATAAAGTTGATAAAATAAATTTTTTTACAGTGGAGCTAGATCCTATATAATTTGAGAAGGGTACAATGAGATTGATTGGTACTTAGTTTATTGAACAATATATCACTATTTATTTATTAGAAACTAGATATTATCACTCATTTACCTTTTATTATGTGGTAAATATATTTTATATCCCCTACGATATCATGTCATATATAATGGAAACATGGAGTCCTTATAGGAATAAAAATGATAATGGCCTCTGGTTCCCCTCCTATAACAAATCTATATATGTGGTCAATATTTAATAGGATTCTTTTAATTGAAATGGAACGTTATTATTTAATATTTGTAACATAATGGAACAAAACCTATAATTCTATAATTTATTTTTATCATTGGGAACTATTGTTTACTTTATATGATGGAAGTGGTCATCAATTACAATGGGAGTGGCATTCTCATTTAGGTCAGTAAGGTCCTCATCTTCTAGAAGTTGATGAGATTTCATGCTAGATATCATTACTTCTCCTAGAGTATAATGATGAATACTGAACGATTGATTTATATCCCATAGATAAAGTGTTCATATATGTATTCCTAAATTACATGTCATGGTTAAACATAGAGCAGAAGGTCATGTTTAGAACAACATATGATTATATAAATAAAGATAATGTAATAAAAATCCTATCATATTTAATCATCTAAGATAACAGAGTTAAATATATAACATGATGATATGGAAGATAAGGTATTTAACCACCATAGCATGCACCCATAGGAATCCCTAACACTATTTGAAAAAGGATGATGGATGTCTCTAATTATTCATTGAATAAAAAATGTGTAATTAGGATACCATTAAGAACAAGTAAAAATTTCATTACATTGATTAATTTATTGATCACTCAAAGGGGTAGAGGTGGTTCTTAAATGTTTATCTCAGTTTGAGTTACCAGCTACTCTATGCACTATAATCTTATATCCACATGATGGATTTTCAATTTAAATATAGGTACAATGATTATTTTGTAATGCCTTTTGGCCTAACCAATGATTTTGTGGTATTTAAGGTTTTGATGTACACAAATTTTCATCATCACTTATTGTAATGTCCTGGACCCTCCCGGTCTATTAATTTGAAAAATATTTGGTGTTTGGGGTATCATGGGGACCACCGGTGACTAATTAAAGAGTTTTCCAAAAACTCAATTCCACCAAATGGTTCAATTGAAAGAGTTCCACTGGTCATGGTGGAACAATGATGGTGGCACCAGTCCTGATGGCATCGTGATCATGGCATCGGTCACGACGGCACCGGTATAGTGACACCGTGGTGGTGGCATCGTGAAGGTAGAACCATAGTGTTTTCACCATCATGGTCACACACCGAAATAGTGGCACCATTTAAAGTGTTCCAATAAACCAGTGGCACCTTAGCGGTCACACACCGAAATGGTGGCACCTCTTATGGTTTTCCAAAAACCGGTGGCACTATGACAGTTGAACCGTTATGGTGTCTCATCAAACGATGCCCCACCCTTTGTTTTTTTTCAAGTTTCTGACTTTTTCAATTTTCGCTCCTGTAACGTATCTTTTGACATAAAATTGTTTTAAAAACCCATCAAAGTCATTTAAAATCTATTAAAATATAGTTTAAACCCCAATTAATTAGTTTAACCTTGGGTTACCAAAACGTTTGTCCTTTTCCTCGGTGTCACCCCTTTTTCCCATACATTCCAGTTCCTCCCCTATTACGTGTTTTACCTCGTTTAAAAGAAAACCATTTAACTCACATAGGTTATCACCCCCTCTCCACGGGGAACTATTAAATAAAAATTAATTCCATCATGTGTGACTACCCTACCATGTGGATAAACCATGGTCCTTATTTAAAGTCATTCAATATTTCATATCCCGTAACTCCAGGATCTCACCTTTTATCATACGAAGTTTATTTCTTCTTCTAGGTTGGTCTCTTTTCCTCTCCTTGGTGCGTTTGGAGTCCCTCTTCCCGAGGTTAGTTTTGCACCCATTTTGGGTCCTTTCTTAATCACTTTTGGAGTCCTTGGAGTTCTTCCCCTGAAAGTCATGCATCTTCAATTCTTGGTGCGAGGAGGAAACATTGAACGTTGATCATCCAAGTATGGTTCTCCTTTCTCTCTCTTTACTTTGTAGCATGTAGGGTGGGTACGAGAATTTCCCTTCTGTGATGGATGAAACCAATCCTTATAAAAGATAATAAATGGGTTTTCAAGAATTATGGGGTGTGTTTGATGATGTTGTTGTACTCTTTTATCATTGGTTATATGTTGTGAATTATATGGTCTTATGTCCATTGAAAATTGTGGTCATTGGTGATACTTCCTTGAACAGTAATGGACCTCTATTTTCAAGATGATCATGTGATTGAATGGTTGTAACATGGAAACTGGATAATCATGTAAAATCAGTTGACTAAATGGATTCCCAATGAACAAGAATCTTTCTATGAGCTCTCCTGTTAACAAAACAGAAAGACGAAACTTATTGAATGGTGTGATTAAATCTGAGAACTCTCATTCTCTATTATGGTGATGTGTTTGGTTGTTCTCTATGATTCCTTGTGGGGTGATGTGGATGGGGATGGGATCCCTTGTTGTGGAGTTCTTGGTTGTAGAGTTGGGTCTATGTGGGGCCATATGTTGGGTCTTGGTTTGGTTCTAGTACATCGAGGGATCGCATGGATCCCTTTTGTTTCAATAGAACTGGGTGTGAAGGCTTAATTGTTACTTGCCTATTTTTCCTTCTATGGATTATAGCTATGCCTGTTAGTTTCCTAGTAGTGAATTATTATTTAAATGGAATCACTATAATATGGTAACAACATGGGTTCAATGGGGAATTATTTTCCAAGAATGAATTGTTCTTTATTGTGGTTGTTGGGATTTTGTAAGAATGAATAGTAACGAGGGTGTTTGTGTATCGACTGGTGTTGGAACCCTTAAGTTGGGACGAGTTCTTGTTTAAATATACATATAAATTTAGTTTTTTTTCTTATTCACAACCCACACATGTTGAGAACTTCATGCTGAACACCTCCATTTCATGGGGGAGGGTGTTTTTCCTAGCATCCTATTGGGTGGCTGGTTATTAGCTCCTTTCTACTCCCTCTCCTGGGTAGCCCAAGTCTCTTCGGGTAGGTTGTGATGTCTTAAGGTCCATTATAGCCCATGATTTCTTCGGGCATGGTGGTTTTGGTGGTTGGCCCAGGTGTGTGCGGGTGGGTTTGTTTCCCAAGGGTCTTCGAGATGAGTACTAGGTTTCTTCAGTCCTGGTGGTTGTTGTTTCCTCCTAGGTCTTTTCAGGCATGGTTATGTATGGTTTTGGTGGTCCAGGTGTCTATGGGTGGGATGTTTGGTTGTGGTGGCCTAGGGGTCTGTGGGAAGGATACATGGTTGTGGGGGCCCATAAGGTTGTTGTTGGGGCAGTAGAGGTATTGTAGTGAAAATGGAGGGGGAGGTCTGATTCATACAATTTCATCAATAACTTGTGGGAATGTGGTGTGAGGTACCCAAACATCGATGTTCTATTACTATTATTTTACCTAACATTCATTATTTGGGAAGTGTTCCTTGGTGAGGATGGGTGGATTTATTCCTTTCTAGGTTCTTTGGTTGTCTCCTTTTCTCATAGTTCGTTAGAATTCATATTCACTTATTCAGAAAAGATTTTTGGTATTCCCTACTGAGAATACCTATATACCCACCCTACGTATATAAAACTACATTCTGGTTTCCAAGAGGACTTCAGGGACCATGTGGGACCATACTAGCTCGGACGTTCAGACAATTTTCATTGTTGTTTTCATTCTTCTGGTACATCCCCTTTTGTGTTTTCGTATACTTGTATGGGATTATCTTTGAACATGCATATGTGATTGAGTTTTGGATATACTTTTACCTTCAGTTTTGGAGTTTTTGGGTTTTTACAATCGTATTTCCTGATGATACTTAATAAAAAATTGTAATGCCTTCCATATTACGTGTGATTATATACCCTTGGTGCTAGTTTCCTCTCTAGGGCCTATTTAAGGTGGGACTCACGGGCCATTATCTATCCTTAAACATGAAGAGGAAAGGGCCTCTCATTTTGATTTCCCCTCCCCCATCTTGGTGAAGGTGGGTCATGAAAAAATGTTATTAGATGTGATGGTTGAGATATAGGATGGAAATAGGTGTTAGGAACAATGTGGATTGCATGTGATGGTAGGTAAATAGTGTTAGGAAATATTGGTTTGTGAAATAGGCTAGGGAAGACCAGCTAGGATCTGGGATATTAGGGTCCCTATGATCCGATGCAAGGACTCTGGACCTATCGAAGGACCAATTGAGGCTACACTGACTATAGGGTAGAGACCCCAAGAAAGGTACATGCATCATATTGACTTCTATTATTGTGTGTTTTTGGAATTTAAATAAATAAAAACATTGTGAATTTTTTTAAATAGAGATTCTACACTAATTTGTCTTAGGCATTCCTTTTTTACCATGAAACTATGGCACCCGGATGACGACCACCAGTAGTATGAGAGATCGAGGCCTTACAGGCTGATCATGTTGATCAGTGGAGGACATATTAAGAGGTAGATGATGACCAGTGGAAGAGTACACTTTGTTCCTTTTAGCGATAGACCCTCATGAAGTATGAGGGCAGCATCTCAGATATAGAGATTGAAATCTGGATCGAGGAATTGGTGATAGCTTTCATCATGATTCATGCTCCGTCTGAGTGCTGGGTTCCATTGGAAGTTAGTCAGATTTGGGGAGAAGCGCGTCAGTGGTGGATGCTCTACCTCTAAGAGAAGAAGGAGAGTGATATTTTGAGCGCTGGTTTCGAGAAGGAGCTTTGGGCGGAATTCCATTTTTCTATGATGAAGGATGAGAAGAGATAAGAGCTATTCTCCAATCAGTACAAGATTATGTCATTGAGGAAGCTAGGGATCAATTTCAAGGATCTCCTTTGTTTTTCTCCAGACCTTTTCTCAGTTGAGGAGTCTCGGGTGAGATTTTTTGAGGAGGGACTTCGCCCTTCTCTTCAGAATGTTGTAACTCCTTTCACCCTATTGATGTACTTGGAGATCCATAAGAAGGATGAATTGGTAGAGAGGATGCACATGCTGGTAGGTGTGCCATAAGAGGGGATCCAGTTGGGATCATCAAAGGAGAAGGTCTTCAGCATCAGGCCTCCAGTGTCAGGGCCATCTAGGTTTTGACTAATGGGGAGAAGGCCCCAATAATTCCAGTTTCGATCTTTCAGTCCTCGCCCTTTCCTTACAAGCCCAGTACCGAGATGCTTCATCTTTGGAAGCCATGGGAACCTTAAAAATATGTTCCCAGACCGAGTGCAGTACAGTCGGGCTGGGAAGATACAATGCCCACCTTAGCAGCAGCAATTTCCATCCATGCCCTTTTAGCAACCGCAACAGGTACATCGAGCTCTTGCTCCTCCGAGAGCAGATATTGCATGAGGAAGCCGACCCTAGGGTTCTCTTTATAGACCTAAACCAGGGAATGGTTGAGGATTTGGTAGATAGACGTGAGGAGAGGAGTTGGGCGTAGGTAGTTTCAGGCCGTAGACGCACCAGTCCCAGCTGGCCCAGAAGTCTTTTGAGGTACAATCATCTTCTATAGCATTCTTGCATGTGATTTGTTTGATTCAAGAGATTCTTACTTCATTATTGAACCCATTAATTCCTCTTCTCTAGGTCTAGACACAGAGATACTTCTTGTTCCCCTAGTTTTTAGTATTCTATTCAATGGTCAGACCATCTTGTCTATTTTTTTCGGGGATGCAGACTTATGTTGGGGACAAATCAGTATAGTGGGGACCTTCTTTTGAAAAAGATGAAGCCTTATGATGTCATTTTAGGCATTTACTGACTGTTATCTTTCTGTGCTGTTATTGACTTCTTCTAAATAAGGGTCATGTTTTCAGATATAGACAGACAACATATGACATTAATCGGTGAGCAGGGTTTCCAGGAGGGCAGTCAGCGAGTGGATCCCCTTCGTTCCTTGTTAGCTGAGATGTCAATTGAGTTGGCAGATATGATGATGGTTGAAGTCCCTGGGATCACCAGTGAGTTCATGGATGTCTTCGCTGGAGAGGTGGTGACTCTGCCCCCCCCCCCTGGCGTGATGTTCGATTTGTGGGAGTTACAGATTCAAATTGACGATCTGATGAATAATTTTTTAGTCTGACAAAGCATGTCACCATGTGGTGTTATAGTCTTATTCACAAATAAGTAATATGGTGGCCTCAGGATATTTATAAACTACTAGAGACTGAACCATGTGACGGTTAAGAACCATTACCCCCTCTTGAGGATCAAAGACATTTTTGATCTGTTGAGGGGGTCAGATGGGTCTCCAAGATTGACATGAGTTCAGGATATCACCAGTTTAAGGTGAAAAAGGGGGACATCTCGAAGAATACCTTAATGTACAGATATGGTCACTTTGAGTTCGTGGTCATGACATTCAGCGTTACGAACGCACCAGTTGTGTTCATGGGGCTCATGAACTCTGTCATCTAGGAATATCTATACCAGTTCATAGTCATGTTTATCGATGACATCTTAATCCACTCAAGATCAGAGGAGGATCATGCTGAACATCTGAGGATAGTTTTAGAAGTCCTCTGACAGCACCAGCTCTATTGGAATAATTCCAAGTGCATGTTCTGGACATGATAGGTTCACTTTGTTGGACACTTTGTTCCCGAGTAGGGAATAGCAGTAGACCCATTGGAGGTCAAAGCCATTATTTCATGGGAAACACCCAATAATGTGGCAGAGGTTCTTATTTTCCTGGGTGTGGTAGGTTACTACTGAAGATCCGTGCACAACTTCTTTCGAGTTGCAGCACCTTAGACAGCCTTGATAAAGAAATACCAGGCTTTTGTATGGAGTGAGTAGTGGTAGGTAGAATTCAGTTATCTGAAGGGAAAGTAGGTTAGTTCCCCAGTGCTAAGATTTCTAGAAGAAGGGGTGAAGTTTTAAGTGTTATGTGATTCTTCATGCCAGGTATAGGGTGTGTACTAATGAAACAACACAGGTGATCTCTTATGGGTCTAGGTAGGTACAACCCCATGAGAGTAATTATGCCAACCATGATCTGGATCTTACATTGGTCATGTTCCAACTAATTTTCTGATGGAATTACCTCATCGGGGAATGATTCATGGTCTTCACAGCTCACAATAACTTGAGGTAGATCTTCTCCTGGTGGGACCTAAACCTGCGGCAGGAGAGGTGGATTGAGTTTCTTCATGACTATGACTTCATGATTTCCTACACCTCGGGAAAGGGGAACGTGGTGGCCGATTCCTTGAGCAGTAAGTCATAAAAGGATATCATTCATGAATCTAAAGATTCATGGAAGGAAATGGAAGAGTTGGTTGTCCTACACCTGGATGTATGGGTGGAGAAGAGCAGAGGTTCTCTATTCCAGATTACAGTGTAATCCTCTCTGTTTATGCAGGTGGAGGAGTCTTAGTGGGGGGACCTAGAGGCTAAAGTGACACGCAATCATGTTAGCTGGGGAAATTCTACCAAAGGATGGTCGGAAGAGGGACAATATCAGATGTTGTTTCATGTAAATTTGTTCCTCCTGGTGAAAATGTGTGAGAGAGATCTTGGTGAGTTCCAAAACTCACCCCTGGTAGTACACCCAAGAGTTTCCAAAATGTAATGGGGCTTAAGGAGTCATTTTTGGTTGCCCGATTTTAAACATGCAGTGTCAGGGTTCATAGAAAAGTGTCTCATGTGTCAGTAGGAGACAGTTGAGCAATGTTTTCTCAGCGGTATTTTATTTCCATTAGATTCCCCTGAGGGTAAGTGGGATGACATCTTGAGGGATTTTGTTACATGACTACCTAGGGTTCAAGGTGGCTGTGATGATATCTGTATAGTTGTGTACTAGCTGATGAAATCATCTCACTTCCTGGAAATCAAGTAGTCGAGTGCGACAAATATCTTAGAAAAGAGGTAAATGACAGAAGTAGGGTGGTTTGATGGAGTTATGAGGTCCACAATCTTTGATTAGGATACACGGTGTACCTCATGGGACTGAAAAGGATTGCAACATGATTTTGGAACAGAGAAATACCTCAGCACTGGTTTCCACTCCCATACAGATGGGAATAAAAAGCGGACCATCCAAACATTGGAGGATATGCTACAGGTATGTATTTTAGACTTTGTGTGATCATCGGTGTGACACTTTCCTCTAGTAGAGTTTTCCTATAACAATATATATCACTCTACCATTGGCATGGATCTATTCAAATCCTTGTACGCGAGACTGTGTCGCTCACCCGTGTGCTGGATGGAGGTCAGATAAGTATGTGTTCTTGGCCCGGAGGTAGTGTAGAGCATGATTGAGAAGGCTCAGATTATATCAGAGAGGATGAAGGCAGCCTTGGATAAGAAGAGGTAATATACCAATCATTGGAGGAGACCATTGGAGTTAGAGTTCAGGGACCACGTGTTCTTGAAGGTCTCCCCTTGGTGGGGGGAATGGGGGTTCGGAAGGGGAGGTAATATTTCTCTTATGTTTGTCAGACCCTTCGAGTTGTTGTGGAGGGTTAGCGAAGAGTCATATCAGCTGGCGCTACCACCGCCTTTACTGAAGGTCCACTATGTCTTCAACATGTCTCAACTCTATTGGAATATACACGATGATTTTCACATCCTCGACTGGGGAAAGATGGATATCGAGGATGTTGTTTCATTTATTGAGCGACCAACACGGATTGAATATCGTGGGAAGAAGTTGCTTCGTGGAGGAACCATTCCCTTAGATCATGTGTTATGGAGGCATGGTAGCCTCGAAAAGAGTACTCGGGAAAAGAAGGCACAAATTCTCACCCTGTACGCAAAACTGTTTTGAGTTTTATTTTGTGGTGTTTTTTATAGACTAGGATGGAATACTTGACCTTATTAACTATGATATGGGATGTTTCCCTTGTTCTCTAAATGTGTGTAAAGAGACCAGTCTATGGGGAGAGGAGTACATGATCCCTAATCGAGATGCATTAAGGTGGATGTGATTAAACCTAATTGGGTGAGTTAGTCTCACCAAAAGTGGATAGTATCTTTATATGGAAGAAGGAACTCTCTAATCCATATGAAAAAATAGTTTGACCTTTAAATTTTTGTGTGGATGCTCAAGGGAGGGGAGAGGTAGTGCCTCTATAATTGATCAGTATGAGAGAGAGGTGTTCCAATATGTCAAGGAGGATTGTCCCTAAGAGGTATCTTACGAGTTGTTTATTCGACACCCCCATATTTTCTTTAGGTTTACTCTTGGATTCATGGGGATGAGAATAGTTTTAGGGGTATCTAATGTAATGGACCGAAACCTCCTAGTCCATTACTTTGCCAAATTTCAGGTGTTTAGGGTATCCTGGGGACCATCGGTGACACGTTAAAGAGTTTTCCAAAGACTCAGTTCCACCAAACGATTCCACTGAATTGGTCGCACCAGTCATGGCTGCACTGTGACAGTCGCACCATGGCGGTGGCACCGTGATGGTGGCACCATACCGGTCGCACAGTCACGGTCGCACACCGAAACAGTGGCACCATTTACGGTGTTCCACCGACCTGATGGCACCGAATATGGTCTTCCACCGAACCGGTAGCACTATTACAGTGTCTCGCCAAATGGTTTCCCACCCTTTGTTTTTTCCAAGTTTCTAACTTTTTCCAGTTCAACTGTTGTAATGTATCTTTTGATATAAAAGTGTTTTGATACGCTTTAAAAGAAAATTTAATGCCTGTAAAAGATTTTTTAAACCCCCATCAATTGGGATACACTTGTGTTACCAAAATGTGTATCTTTTTTCCCCAGTGTCACCCCCTTTTCCTGTAATTTCTAGTGCCACCCCGGTAACACATTTTCCACAATTTAAAGGAAACCCTTTAAATCACTACCATTATTTCCACCTCTTTGAGGAGAATTATTAATTAAAAATTAATACCATTATGTGTAGCCACCATACCATGTGGAGAAACTGTGGTCTTCCTTTAAATCCATTCATGATTTCATATTCCACAACTCCAGGATCTTGCCTTTTATCAATAGAGTTTCATTCTTCTTCTGGGATGGTCTTTTTTCCTCTCCATGGTGTGTTTGGAATACCTCTTCCCAAGGTTAGTTCTGTGCCCATTCTAGAGATTTTCCTACTCAGTCTTGGAGTCATTGGAGTTCTTCACCTACAATTCGCAGATCCCCAGTTCTTGGGGTGAGGAGGAAACTTTGATCGTTGATCATCCAAGTAGGGTTATCCTTCTTATCTCTTTACAATATAACATGAGGGTTTGGTATGATAATGTCCCTTTAGGGATGGATGAAACCTATCCATAATGCAGATAATAATATTTTTAATGAATGAATGGTTGTGTTTGATAATGTTGATGTAATCTTTTATCTTTTCTTATATGTTGTCAATTGTATGGTCTTATGTGCACTAAAAATCGTGGTTGTTGGTGGTCCTTCTTTGCACACTAATGAACATCTGTTTTATGGATAGTCCTATGATTGAATGAATGTAACATGGAAAGTGATTAATCACATAAAATAGGTTGATTAAATGGATTCCTAATGAATTAGAATATTTTTGTGATCACTACGGTTAACCAAATGGAAAGACGAAACATAATGAATGGTTTTGTTAAATATGAGAACTCCCTTTCTCTGTTCTGGTGATGTGCATGGTTGTTCTGTTTGACGCCTTGTGGGGTGACATGGATGGGGATGGGATCACCTGTTTTTGAGTTGTTAGTTGTGGTCATAAGGTCATGTGGGACAGTATGTTGGGGTTTTTTTTGGTTTTAGTACTTTGGGGATCTCATTGATCCCTTTGGATGTTGTAACTTTACATTAGAACTATGTGTGATTTATTAATTGCATCTTGGATGTTTTTCATTCATTGGCTTGTGGCTATGACTATTATTTTCTCATTAGCGAAGAATTATTTATATGGAATCACTTGAATATGATAACAAAAATGGGTTCAATGGGGAATTGTTTTCCAAGAATTATTTGTTCATTGGTTATCATTGTTATTCTTTTGTATGGATGAATAGTAACAAGGGAGTTTGTGTATGATCTAGTTTTGGGACCCTTAGGTTGGAATGATTTAATCATTACATATATGTATATATTTAGTTTTTTGTTTCTTATTCTAACCCCACCCATGTTGAGCGATTCATGCCAAACACCCCCATTTCATGGGGGAGGGTATTTTTTCCAACATCATATTGGGTGGATTCTTATTAGCTCCTTTCTTATCCCTCTACCAAGTATCAAATTACTCTTATAGAAGGCTGTTATGGCCCAAGGTCTATTATAGAACAATATTATTCAGGCAGGGTGGTTTTTCTGGTTCGCCCGGTTGTGTGCGGGCGGGTTTGTTTCCCAGTTTCTTGAAGATGAGGCCCAGGTGTCTTCAGGCATGACGATGGTTGTTCTAGACTAGGTGTCTATGAGCATTGTTACATATTGTTGTGTTGGCCCATGTTTCATTGGGGAGGATGCATGGTTGGGGTGGCCTAGGAGTCTGTGGGAAGGATATGTCGTTGTGGTGGCCCATATGGTTGTTGTAGGGGCGGCAGTGAGACTACATTGAAAATGGTGGGGGAGTTATGACACATAGGATGTCTTAAATAACCAGTGGTAAAGTGTTTCAGGGTACAAAAATATCGATATGCTATTATTATTATTTTACCTAACCCTAATTATTTGGGAAGTGAGACTTGGTGAAGTTGGGTGGATAGTTTCCTTTCTATGTGCTTTGGTTATCTCATTTTCTCACATGGAATTAGAATGCCTCCCCACATGTGCATTATAGATTTCCATTTTCCCCACTAAGTATACCTATATACTCACCCTATGTATATAAAACTGAATTCATGTTTCTAGGAGGAATTTGGAGACCGTGCGGGATCATACAAGCTTGGGCATCGGGACAGTTTCCGTTGCTTTTTTCTTTCTGTCGGTATGTTCCCTTTGGATTTTTCTTGTAATTGTATGGGTTTTTCATTGAACATGCATATGGGAATGGGTTTTGGATTTACATTTACATTTAGTTTTGGAGTTTTTGTTTTTTTACAATCGTATCTCCCGATCCAACAAAATAAAAAGTGTAATGCCTTCCATATTACATGTGATTATATACAAATGGTGATAGATTCCACTTTAGGGCCTTTTGAAGGCGGGACTTAGGGGTCATTATCTCTCCTTGTACTTAAGGAAGGAAGGTTATGGAAGTTTGTTTCCCCTTCCCTCTTCTTGGTGAAGGTGGTGGTGACACTTATACTATATTATCATGGAGTTTGTAGATGAAATTTTGATATGTTACATGTCTAATGAAGGAAATTCATGACATTTGAAAATAATCATCTAGAATATCTACAAGTTCCATATTTATGTAATGATTCCCAAATATAGATTTTGGATTTGGGAATTTAAGTCACCAGTATGGGTAGTATCCAAAAAGGTAATTTCAGCCGATCCCGAGATGGTGGATCTCAATATGTCCTTTGAGGAACAATTGAATATCATCATAATCAATAAATTCCATGGATATATATGTTATTATCAATTTCCAACCAATATTTCCAAAACAATCCTCTTCATTAAACGCAATCACATAGAATATGTATAATTTTTTATAAATCATGGAGTGTGAAGCTTTATTTGAAGGGATAAAGATGTTTCTTGAATCATCTACTCTCCCAATCTTATATAATTCCATCCAGGGCTACGTTTTCTTCTATGATTCTTTAGTTGTGGAACTGGGATGTGTCTCGATGGAGGTTAATCACGTAGATGAATAAAGATCATGAAAACTATTTCCCTGTGAGAATAATAATACCACAAATTACCTAGATCATGATATTGTGATGCATGTGATCAAATGTTGGAAACATTTTTTTCTGTAAATGAAATAAGTTTATACACAGTTTACAAAATCCTGATCAATTTGTCTTCTAATAAAGTTGTTAAACATAAAAAAAAGTGGGGGTGGAGAACCTAAAAATGTCTGTCATTGATCGTTCCAACATCCATGGTATTTTTAATGTGTTTTATTGTTCCATTATTATTAAAATTTTACCTTTGGATATAAAAGGAATCTAATGAATAATGGAACTTTATAGCACTATTGGAAAAATGGCCTATAACCACGGTTCAAAACCGTGGGTATAGCCCCAAAAACCGTGGGTATAAGCTATACCCACGGTTTTGGGAACCGTGGGATGGAGTGGCGTCGGTATAGGTCCCAGAACTATACCCACGGTTTACCAAACCGTGGGGATAGATTTTTTTCCATGCTGTTAAACCCTCTCCACGGTGTCAAAGCGTTATTCCCACGGTTGGGAAACCGTGGGGATAAATTTTTTTAAAAAAAACGTCTGCAGGTTTTGGACCCGCGGCGTCCGGCATTCTGCACATCTATGGTTCAGCATTATCTCCACTTCAACTACGTCACTCATGCTTTCTTATATGTATAATTTTATGAATATATTATATATGTACGAATTAAATAAAATAGGGCAGTGAGTTTCGAAAAAAATACAGCAGCAAGTTTCAAACGTGGGTCTTCCTTAAATAACCCAGCGCATTTCTCCAACTCACCCATGTAGATTTTAGAGTTATTAATTTGTATCCAAATAAATATATTAAAACAAACCATGGGTATAGGTTTTCCCGCCAATTTTTTTTGTGTCCCACGGTTTTTTTTTCACCGCGGGAAAGCTATACCCACGGTTTTAAAACCGTGGGGATAGGTCTTCGAAAAAAACCCTATACCCACGGTTTGGCCAAAACTGTGGGTATAGACCTTGAAAAAAAACACATATACCCACAGTTTTGACCAAAACCGTGGGTATAGGTGTTTTTTTCCCCACGGTTTTCTAAAACTGTGGGAATAGGTCCTCCAAAAAACATATACCCACAGTTCTGGGTAAAACCGTGGGTATAGGTTCCCATACTATCTCTATACCCACGGTTCTCCAAAACCGTGGGTATAGGGCCCCCCCTATACCCACGGTTTTTCCTAAAACCGTGGGTATAGGGCTATTTTCCAGTAGTGTAGGTTTTATTTCAGATTTGCATCCTGAGGTGAAGGAGGAGGAGAAGATGGAATTTCATTCCAATATGTTTTCAACACCTTCTCTTATCAATATTTTTTCTCAATATAATGTCAATTATGTGGTATTATTTCATTTCATGGGTGACATATTCAGTGGGGATACCACCCCTGAGTTTTTTCTCTCTTCATAAGGTCTTTTATACTTGAGGAAGAGATTTTAGTTCAATTTTATGTGAGGAAAGTAGTCATATTGGACCATCATCGATCATAGTTAGTGGTTTTAAAAGGAACTTCTATTATGTAGTACCATATTATATGGTTTATTTGGTGTCTAGGTATGATGTGGGATATATTCAATTTTATATCTTGATGTTATACTCTCAAACAGGTAAAAGTTGTGCATCAAAGGCCCTCTTGTTTCCTTACACCTCTTCTCATCCCAACATGATAATGGGATGAGGTATACATTAATTTCATTAAATTACTAACTCAACATACCTAGATAAGGATTGAGATACAGATTTATATTTATAGGATAATAATGTATACTCATTACCAACCAATCCCGAGCAACACCAAAGTAGTTGATCTCATAAATCCTTATGTGAAAGAGATTATTTGGATGCAAAGTGTTACTTTTACCATTGTGTTTGACTATGATCACAAGATAAATTATTTATTTTTGTGGGGCCTCTAAGATTTCAAGGGTTAATATGTTAAATATAGACCACATTCCATCCTAAAACAGATAGACAGAGAGAGAAGAAAAAAATACTATAAGAAATAAGTTGAGAATATGTTTTGGATTTTAGAGTTTCTTGGGATGATCATCATGAATTATTGTAGTCCTCGTATAATAATATCTTCTATTATTCTATCTGGATGGATCCCTTTGAATCACTATATAGTTGACCATTATATGGTCCAATATATTGTGCTAAGTTAGGTAAGACCCCTCTTATTGGACATAGATTTTTATAGGAGGCATTTTTTATGTTTCTAATTATCTAGAAGCAAATTAAAACAACTCAAAACCCAATATGAATCATACACTAACCGTATTCATCACTTTGTAGAGGTTTTAGATTGTGACTAGTTTTTTTTTATGGTGTCAACCTGACTAGGATATTGATGATGGGGAAAGAAATGGAAGGTTTCCCTTTGATTTATGGTCCATTTTGAGAAATTTTATGGGGTCTAGATGGTGTAAAAAAATTATAATTACCACTTAAATTTATAATATATGAGGTATTCCTAGTTTATTAATTTATGAGGTAGTATCCCAGACCTGCTCATATATTATATTTTGAAGATCATATTGTAGATCCTGAGGTTTCAGTGACTAAGCACCCAATTTGTATAGTCGAATATAATATTAATGTAAACCATGTGAATTAAATTCTATGATTTTATACCTTAATGAAAACTAGATAAATCATCCATGAAATTTTATAATGACCATCACTTATAAGGATTCAAAGGTGTATGAACCAGAAAACAAGCTACTGAACGCATAGAAAAAGTTAGGGTATGGTGAAAGATCTTACGGACCCAAATGGACTCAGAAATCAAAAAAAATCTTTAACAAAGTCTGTTTTGTGTATCTCCTTCATGAATTAATCCCACCTCTATGACCACAATCATCATTGAAGGAATCTCTTCAAGTCTGATGCGCATCACAATCATGGAAATTGGATGTTGAAGGTGCCTTCATGAGCCTAATGAAGTTTTATAGAACCCTTCTGCTTCGAAATGTCCTTTTTTCTTAATGTTTCCCTAATTATATTCACAAAAATCCCAATGAGCACCGTAAACCCCTATTTCCTATTAATTTTTGGCTCATTTCCCCTCAAATCCATTGATTCACCGACATTTCTATATCTGGTCTCCCATTTCATGATTCTCTTGAGCATCATGATCCTAATAGAAAAATGGATTGGCCAAGGTAATTAAGAATCACAAACTATGCTTTCATATTCACTCAAAGGCCCGTATTTTTAGGGATACCCTCTATAAATGTATCATCCCTTCATGAAGGAGGGATCCCCTTTAGGTTCATCAGGGCTCTGCAAAGCATTAATGCTTTATGGAGAACACTTATAATAATATGATCTTTTTAACGGTATGTCCATGCTATGTGAATAAATTTTCTTTGTGAATCCCCATTTCTTCATGAAGCAGCTCCCATCCATGAAGAAACATTCCTCCAGAATTATCCACTTCCAGCTCCATGGATTTGAACCCTCCTTTCCTTTGTGGCCCTCTTGTATTGGGAGAATTGATCTCATGGTTCTAGGTTTGGTGTTTCTTGTTGGGTTTCCCCACATCAAGCTTCATCACATAGGTACTCTAACAAATATATTGTTCTTCACATAGATAGCTAACATGGAAGCCTCAATTGAAAACTCCTTGACCTCTCTCCAGTTAGGAATTTCATGTTTCTTCCCTTCTCTAAGTGTGTCTTGAATTGAGTTATATAATTCCAAGGTGTGAGGAGCAAGTCTTTATTGTCTGAGCTGCAGTATGTTAAAATTACAATAACCAATGTCCTCATCGAATGACACTAAACTATGACTTTTTCATGCAATAAATGACTGAGAATACAATAAATGGGTTGGGCACTAACACCCTCTATCTCTTTCTCTCCCTTTGGGATTTTTCCCCATGTGCCTCTTGGGTAGTCTCAACATAAGCCTTAAAAGAACTTGATAGGGTGTTCTGTTTATGACTGACATGGAATGAGATCTCCCTCTAAGGAAATTAGATCCTCCTCATACAGTAGGACATCCTCTTCAGGATTCCAACATAGAGTAAGTCCCAATATCCATCTCTTTGGGATGTTTTACTTGTGTTAGTGTCACACCATCTATCAGGGTTGCACCTTTCACGACATGATATTTCAGTCTATTGATACCTCTTATTTCTCACACCAAACATGACTGACATGGTCTTAGAGTTTAATAGTGTCTATGACATCATCTATGGAATTCTAACCATGCATAATTCCCTTGACAGTCATTTATGAACTATGTAGGATTTGATCCCAATCTTATAAATAGTGTATGTAAGAAGCCTCCATGAGGTTCAATCCTAATAAATAGTAAACTCTAGTTCTCCCTCTTAGGGATGTAGCCACTATAGTCTGCTAACCATGTGTAATACCTACCATGTCCAAGGGCCACTAACCATGCATAAACCCCAACCACTTGTCCCATTTTGGAGGGTGGCTGACCATGTTTAATCCCCAACACCATCACTAACTATGTGGAATTTTATTCCAAGACACTTAGACACATAATATGTCTCCCCAATGATCAAGCACATCACCCATTTCCATTCGATCCATTACTTCAAGGTTTTGTGTCACAGGAAGACCATTCCATAATCTAGAGGTTCCATTTACCTTGGGTCCTTACCCATATGATTTATTCACATATAATTTCTTATTAGGTGTCTCATCACCCCATCTCAAACTATGTGGACTTTGATTTATAATGACTGGGATACATTAGAAACCACCTCGACGGTAAATCCCAAAACGGTATTCTTCACATTGGTTCTATCTCAATGATTCCACCCCGTTCTTATAACCCTCCATCATCTATTCTGATTATTACTCTGGTGTCAACATCCTTGTGGGATCATGTCATTCATAAGTGTATCTAACCATGCATAAGCCCCATCCATCAGCTCCATTACCTTAGCCATATAATGGTAAATTCATCCAAACAATCAATTTTTTTGGATACAATTAGGACTTTATCCGTGTGTAAGCCCCATCCATCCACACCGTTGGTACTCTAAGCATAACACAAGAATCTAACCAAGAATAATCCTTACACAATCTATTTTTATCCATCCAAGAGTTATCCTTTAGAAAATGGAAGCAAACTATGTTTAATCTGAAAATCATCCCTTCAAAATACATGGGTTTTGATCCCTATAATTAATACATGGTATGTATGAAGCTTCCCTGAGGTTCAATCCTTGATAATGTTAATAAAAATTTTCCCCCTCATTGGTGTCCACCTTTTTTAATCCACCCTCAATGGTGGCTAGATTAGCCTTCACTATTTTAAACCTTCTTTTCATGGGACACACCACTCCCATAACTACCATCACTGGGGATTTTGATATGTCCATTAGGTAAAGCTTATTGGTGATCCCTCTTACGGAGGTACCCAAATGATCAACCTCCATAAGTGTTCTAATAAGTCTCATCCATCTTTGATTGATTTTAAACTCATGGAATACCTCATGTTAAAAAATATATTATGATGAAAAACTCATAGACATACCTCCATCATAAGATTCCACAAATTCGACATGGGATTACTCAGGATTATGTGCCCTCATGAAGCCCTCTAATATTGTATAATTCATGTGTACCACTGATCCAATGTCCTGACACGCCAGTGATTCCCATAGTGACTACTATCATGACCAAATGTTTCTTCCCAGACTTGATGCTTTGGAATTTCCTGATATAAGCAACAAAATTAACCAGTGTCCATGAGGACATGGCACTGGGAAGAGTTTTGCGAACACTTTTTTAATCTATTAGGGAAACCCAAACCAGGTGATGAATTTTGAGGGGGAATCCATGGATGGATAGACTGAGATTCCATTATCCCATTCTGATCATAGAGAAGACATATTTGAAGAAGTGATGAATAATCAACCACCTTAAGAAAGTGTGAAATCTAGGTATAACACACCATTAGTGAGAGTCTGCACACACGTGGATCATATCCCATTGAAAGTATTGGATACTAATGAACTCACTTATTTGAATATTAAATATCTGGTAGAAATTCTAGGGGTAGAAAGCATATGGTGGGAATAATTTCCCCAATTTCTTTATAATTTTGAGGAATAGTTTTTCTACTTCATGGATTTTAGTTTTATTATATCATTCATTGGATTTTTCATCTCAAATTTTAAAAATTGGGAATACTGGAGCTGTATAGTGGTTTCCCATGGGGAGAGAAAACATAGTGGAAACCATCTAGAAAATCTTTAGTTTTTAATATCAGAACATTGATTAATTGGAATGAATTTTTAATATCCATACGTACTATCTATTGTGAGTCTTTATTTGATTCAATGATGCCCACATTGTTAGTTCATGGTTTGGAATCTTGTTCCCAAACTATACGGCCTTCCCAGAATATAAAAATCTGGAAATTACTAAACATTAGTCTATTTAATTAAAACTTTAACCACATTTTTCTTCTTACCACTCAACCTGAACTCTCTCTGATCTCAATCTATGACACATTTCCTTCATCTAATGTTCCATTTTGGTAAAATTTATCTTATATTCTCTAATGAAGAATCTAGGTATATAATTTTTCTTGTTCACGTTACCTATAATACGGTTATTTTATTGGTTTTCACATAGAGTTTATTTCATAGGGGCCTAAGGATCATCTTGGATAAATTTATTTGTATAGTTTTACATGTTTTATGTTCCCAATTGTTTTTTTATATATGTTCCCCAACTTGGGGGTGGTTTAACTCTAATTATAAGAGGTTTAATCAATTAAGGTAGGTGGTTCCATATCTCTTCCCTTACTAGAATAGCTATGAGTTATTAGAATTTATAAAAAAAAATATAATTCTTTGAGTGAAAAATTATAAGCTAGATTGTGAATTATTTTATTATTTACTTATGAATAAACCTTTCACATCGATTTGAATGAATAAAGTTTATATTTTGCAATAAAAAAATAATTATTATTAACATATTAATTTGAATGACATATTAAATGATGAATTCCACCAAAATTTAAACACGTTGAAATCTATGGATACATTTTTATGAAAACTATAATTGAACGAGGACATTTCCCCTTTCGTGGTGTCACCCTAAATACTGATATAGATTTGAAGACATCCACCAACTCTATGAAATAATACTTTTCTAGGTGAGCATAGTAGATATAGATCCATTCCACAAATTGAGTGTAACCCCAATTAGTGACAAATAAGATCTATGTACCCCTATTATTTGTTTCGGTAGAGTTATTATCAAATATTTAATATTTCAAAATGAAAATAAAATCATTTACATTGTTTTCATATACATTGTCATTTCTCATCATTAATATTGTTTTTTTGCTTAAATTTTAAAATCATAAAACATATCTTTATTTTAAAATTAGAATGAAATAGTTTCTCTAATAAAAGTATGGATATGAAACATTTGGTGGGATCTTAATGTTCTTGATATGCACACACTCATCATAAACCCATCAAATATATACATACATCATTTATTTATAAATGGGAAAGGGAAATCAACCACATAGAGGAAATAATTGTTCATTTTTCTAGGATTTTAGAAGTGACATGTTAGCTGATTCTTCATTTCAATCAATAATGTGTACATTCCTATTTTTTATTTATTTTATCATGTAGAATATTCTGTTTTTTGGAAATTTAAATACTTACCAAACCCCAATAGGTTTCTGTTTTATTTTTACACCTTATGATGTATGTTTTCTATTTTTCAGTTAGATACTTTATTTTAATTTACTATTAGTATGAATTTGTTTCTACTATGTTAATATTATTTCTATGAGTTTTTTATCTTTATGATGGTGTGTGACCCAATAGAATTGGATAATGTGATTCTGGGTTCTCCAATAGAACACATTTATTTACACATGGGTAAAAACATTCCCAAGGAGTATGTTCAATTACCCATAACTAGTTTCCTACACATGTGCTCATGACTTCTCTTCCATCACTTCCATAGACTGGTCTGAGTTTTAGGACTAGGGTTATCTTGGTTGGGTCATGATAGAAACACCATGAAAAAATGTTTCTAGAAATTGAGATGTAGTCAATCTGTGGGTTGAAATACACATAATGGTCAATAATAAGGATAATACTATAGGAATGATTCATGTAATGATTTCAGAGTGTGAATATTAGGCATAGATCAAGAATAATAAAAAAATATTGTATCCTTCAGTGATAGAAGTTCCTACACCACATTCTTTTAAAAACCTAATAAATCTCACATCATGTAGAAGTTATTTAAAACCACAGCTCCTCTAGAATTAATGAATGTATAAATGGAAATGGTAAAATAAATAACATGGTGAGAGAAAGTCTTAAAAATTTGTATATTGGGTGAATATAAACCTAATATATTATTAATGATTAGTAATATGTTTTTTGATACCTTCTTATTATCTTCAATTAATTTTCTCATATTAATTAAGTTTTCAAATGAAATGTATGATAATAATATATAAATGATATGTGATGTATATAATGGATAATTAACAAAGAAAATGGTGTTTGATTTATTGAATTATTTAAAAGGAAATACATTTTTTATAGAACATCTATTTATGGATTGTTTTTTAAGAAGAGCATGAAGATGTTCAAAAATAGATTTTAGAATTTGTGACTCACTAAACATTGGTAATATTTTTCAATAATTTTTCTCTATTTCATTAAGAATATTTTTTATTGATATCTTTCTAGTTAGTGAATGAATTTATTCATGTTCAATATGTTTCCATTTATTATATATACTTGATGATAATAAAATTTTATAGGTGTGTGTGGTGGATCAAAACTATAATACAGCAATGCTGTAGTCTTCCTTTATAATGAAAAACCTTGTCAAAAACCTATTATTATTTCACTTTTTTATTAAAAAATTTGATTTCAATCATATTGTAAATAATAATCAATAGATTTATTATGATTTTATGAAAATATAAATATTGATTCATAGACCCACCACTCACTGTTCATTATATCATAAATACTCTTCACAATTGGTATCTGATAAAAAGATCACTCTTAGTGGTCACTCTTATAGAATTCTGTGAATCAATATAAATCCTATAAAATAAAATATATTAAAACATTTAATTCAATTATTTATCATATTTTAATGATGGAATAATTACCTTTATATTTTTCTCTCATTCTTGATGTTCATGATTCTATTCGACTAGGGTTCAAAGTACCATGTGAGTCTTCTAAATAGTATCTTTTTTATAAGAATAATGTTTAAATATATTGAAATTCATGAAATTATTTTTATTTAACACTTCCATTTAAATAACTAAAAAAATTTAGGGATGTAAAAAAAATATTTTGGAAAAACATTATAGAGGTTATGAAGGAAACAATAATGTTACAGAATTTATATTTCAAATTTGTATAAAATATATTGAAGTTGTTATAATGAATAATGTGGAGTTAGTGAATAAATATTTTACTAGATAATTTTTTTTCAGCACCAGTAGTGTTCATGGAGACAAGATTTATTATTCTATTATGGTAATTAAACTTATGAATATTTTATCAAAAAGATAGATAAGACCTCATAAGAGGAAGATAAATATCATGAGGACTTTCTCTTTGATATTCTTCATAGTACTCTTTTTAATTATGATAAGATAAGGGAAGTGGTTCAAAAAAGAAATTTCGTGCACTAATATGAAAATTCTCGTATTGAATTTAAAAACATGTTGACTAAAGATCAGTATATTGATTCTAACGAAGAAGAAAATATAGTGGATTTTGGTGAGCCACATTCCATGATGTTATGAAGCTTCAAAATATATAAAGGTAAGTATTAAGAGAATCATATCATTAAATTTTTCCACTGTTGAAATATTGGTCACTTCTCTTACAGGTGGACTATAAATATTAGCCATGAAAATTAAGAAGATGAAGTTGTTAAGAGATTATAAAGGAAAAATCATTATCTGTGGAGAAAATAATCTCCATCAAAAGGAGAATACATGATATTTAAAATAAATTTCTTATTTATTGAGTAATAAATTTATATTAGTGATAAGAATATTTATGGTGAATAAATTTATATAAATTCTAAAAATATATTGATTTCACAAAAAGAGGATCATATTTCCACATCAAAATATAACCCAAAAACTAATAATGATTTTTATGTTGATGATATAGAATGAATGAAGAAGTACACCATAAGAAATAATAGATTGATGAAACAAATATACTAATATTAGTCGATAAGAAATTACATCTTCAAAATAACTATGGAATGAACGTTCAAACCCAAGATGAGTTAAAAAATTAAGACATTTAAACATGTAAATTCTATGAAACATAATATCACTGATGACATGTTTTTTATAATTATCCTTTCTGAAAAATTTTATAAAATTTAAAAATATAATTTCTAAAGGTGATACGAAAAAAATTATTTATGACTTTAATATTGATGTTATTGAATACGTTGAGTGTTAATTATAATCAAGAGGAAGTAATCTTGATGCCTAAGATTTTAGACACAACTACGTAAAGAAAACAAATTCTAAACTTTCAAAAAGTTGTCCTTTCATAAAAATCTAGTGAAAAATGATAATATTATATATTATAAAGTCCAAATAAAATAATATTCCTTGTCATATTTAGAGGGAGAATTTTTTGTAACAAATTATATATCAATACAAAATTCTCAATGAATAGATCAGTAAAATGATTCATAAAAATTAAATCATTGGGGGAATGAGATTGGAGATACATGTAAAACAATGTAGGAATATAATTTATATGTAATAGAGATTTTTTAGGGTAAATATGAGTTTTTTAGTGTGTATGGTCACAAATAATAAATTTATATTTAAAACATGTCTTCACCTATAAAAATTAAGGTGTTGGAATAATGGGGGACATAACAATCATGCATAAAAATCATTAATTTAAAAAATTGGAGATAAAAGATGAAGTTAGAAATAGGTTTTAGAACATGAAGAAGTACTTGGAATGTGTTAACAAGATGTAAAAATCATAAATGATTCCCTCACTACCCAACCAACTCAATTTAATCCATGCTTGGATATATTTATTTTTTAGAATGAAGGGTAATCTAAACAATATGAAAACATTTTTAGTTTGAATATAATGAATGAGAATATGATAGGATATGAATTATATATTTTGAATAATATTACCATATAACATGTGTTTTGAATAAATTTTTGAATAATGAATGATATGAAAAAGGAGATACTACATTAGGAAATGATTGTTCGTTAAATATCAATGGTGTTGTAGTGTCTCATATTGGTAATGATATTATAATATCCTAAAAAGTCATATTTTTTATTGGATGAAACATAATTGGTCTCAAATATCCTCATTTATATTATGTTGATAATGAGGTGATATAAAAAAGTGAAATTATATGTGATGAAACACTAAAATATGTGTATGTGGTAGAACGAAATTTGAGAATCCATGAAACTTTTTTATTGTTAGAGAACACAAAACAGGATACTACAAGAGCATGGAATATCAATATTATAAGTTACCTAGAAAACATGGTAATCAAAGATAATATAACATATAAAAATTAATACATTATGAAGATGTAAGAAATATTCTAGTATTGAAAGTGTTTTCTATTACAACTTACAATAAATGTCAAAATAGAATGATGGTGAATATAAGTAACAAGGGTGTTAAAATACAAAATCAAATACCATTAGTGGTAGTATACACTAATGTTTGGGGACCCATGAGTATATCTGATTTATTTTTAATTATTTTTATATATCATATCTTGATTGTAATCCTTGTGTACCTGAGCTGACTACTCTTGATTAATTACGTTATGTGATTATGGGGTGTCATTATGGGTATTTTATACTCACCCACACTTGGGATCGACTCACACACGATGTTTCATATGAATAATAATGAATATTGGACATATTCCATGGAGTATATGGAGAATATTATACATTGAATTGGGATAGAAAACCCAAGGTTCATAATTGTGCCTCATTTGAAAAAAAATCCCATCCTTCTAAGAACGCTAGAATCTTTTTTATGTTTTTATGGGATTGTATTTATCTTATAATGATTTTAATTATTTTTTAATACTATTATTGTGGGTTAGAGAAGTATGAAATCATTGGTATCAGTTTTACATTACATCTATTACGGAATTGGCTTGGTGGTGTGTGAATGCATATAGGTACCATAGGTTAATGCCTCCTATAGGTGCGATATTATTATTCTGTGATGTTCTCCATCACATGGCATGTTGGTGGTGGGGATGAGATTTAACACTAAAATTATCAATATACCAAAAAAATTGGTGGGTAAGGTCATGATTTAGTAGAATAAGATCCATCAGTTCTAACTTAGGGCTACAATTTGGAGTTTCGCCAAGATTTTATTTTTTGGGGGGATTTACGAAAATAATGTTAAAATGTTTCGAGTTTAACATTCAGGATAGGGGGTATACTATTGGTATGGTGGATAATTAATCCATTCACTGGGACTCCAGAAACTATCTTGTCTACTTGGTAATTATTGGAACTTTTTATAGTTAAAGCATTGGTACCTACATCATATTGGAATTAGTAGTGATTTGTATGTCCTTCTTGAGTCTGATCCCCATATCTAATCATTAAATGGGGTAATTCTTCAATTTTTCTGGGTATTTATCCTTGAATACAAGTATTGAGGATTACATAGTGTGGTAATGATAATGATCCACTGAGTTGTGAGGCTTCAGTATAGGGTCTCATAACGAATGTGGTATCACGGGCTAGTTTTCCAGTTCCTAGACTACCCAATGAGTAGTGGATTAGATTTAATGTACCATAAAAGTATTTATGTATTATGATTAAACACTATGAGTTTCAAAGGTTGTTAACTCCCATATTCTTTGGTGATCCAAACCCCTAGACACCTGATGATGGGATAGAGTATACCACTTGAGTTTTATGCCATTTGAGGAAACCTATAGATAAAATTATGTTCCAAACAGAGTGTCTTATTAAATATTCTTTTGGGAAATGATAGAGTCAGGTTACTCATCAAAATGGTGAGATATATATATCCTAGTATAATTTGGTTCATGTATTCTAGTATTATATTTATCTAGACAAATCGTGATTAGTACACATTCATGAATATCCATAGTTACAGTAGGGAAATATGACCATGATAGAGTACTCAGTGAGGTTTACTAATATTTTACAAGACAATGTAGATATGTTTGGGGTTTGATTATTTAGTGAAACAGACCTTCCATAATTACTTATGGTGATATATCAGGGCTATAATGACTTCTCAATTAATTTATACCTATTTAGGAGTGCATGATACGGATTTAGAAGGGGGAACATTTTGGAAGTGAAAACTCATATCTTGGCTTCTAGTTGTGGGAAAAAAGGAGCAGAGAACTTAGTAACTAGTATTTTATGGAAATATCAAGGATTTAGGCTTACAATATGACTTGGGAGGTAATCCAATGAGAGTGTTTTTCTAGTTTTGGGCTCTCAAGAAGGTTCTAGTCATCCAATATATAGGTGGTGTTTCTATTACGATAGGCATTGTCATCTCACTTAGTATTGATTTTCATGTTATATATCCAATATATAGATAGTTAATTGGTCCATCATGAGTAATTAATGGTAGAAAGTAGTTCCTTAGTATGATGGAAATAGTAAGGAAATGGTAGTGTAGTTGGATGTGGTAGGTTTTTTGACCTATTTCCTCCACCACCCATTGGTAGTTTATTCCAGTATAAGGGATTTAGGGAGAATGGATGAGGGAAGATGCTAGAAGTAGGTACCTATGAACCTGAGGATCATGGGATAAATAGAGGTATTATATTTTCCTTCTCCATGTTATCCATTTTATTAATAAAAACATGTACAGTCCACTTTTTCTGGACAGTTATCTGGTTTTGATTCATAGATATTCTAGTTAAGTCCACAGAATGGCCCCTACGGTTGGAGACTCAAACCAGAGGTAACTCAATTATCACACACTTCTTTTAATATTGTGACATGACTCTTATAGGTGATATCTTTTTGTGTGATTTATTTGTAGCAGTAATGAGGCATTTTCATGTAATCTTAGGTATGGACTTGCTATGCATAGTTGATAGATGGATTGAGTGTTTCAGGAAGAAAATGTGGTGTATCCATGGTGATGGATATGGTATTAACATCATGTGTGGTATGGACACCCATACAGAGAAGTATGAGTTCATACGAAGGATGATATAATAGATTAATCATCATGTGTCTAGTATTTCCAATAGTGTAGTGGATGTTATGGGATTTCAACTTCCTACAGTGGTGGTAGAGTGTGAGTAAATCTTTCCTATGGGTGATCTAGGTTAACCTACCCATATAGAGAGTAATTCCATCACCTCAGATTACTTGAAGCCGGTGCATTATTATATTTCATTGGCATTATTATGAGGAATGAAATCCGGAAGGACTATACAGTTTAGTAGTCTTGGAAATCTAGATTACATACATGATTCCCATAACACCTTTGGAAAAAAAATAAAACATTCCACACTGTATCTGAAATATACTCTATCCTTGACATCTTAATCAAAGTTCTCTCCATCATAACCGGGGGAGAGAAACAAAATAAGGGTGAGCTCAAATGCTCAGTAACGGTACGTATAGTTTAAGCAATAATCAATCCATATTAAAAGTTAAATTCCAAAGAACACTTTTTATTTTCAAAAGAATATAAGGAAAAAATAATATGGAAAGTAAGGAACTGAAACATATTCTATAAAACAATAAATATAGAATGAACTACTTCCATAGATATGCTGACGAAAAATCTCATCGATAAATAATAAATGAAATTAAACTAGGGAAATACTTTTTTAAGGACATCATGTCTTGGGCACATTAAATCCTATTACCATCAAGATATTTCAGAAGAAGGTTTAAAATTAAGGGTAAAACCCCATTTTTCCAAATTATCCATCTCATAAGAACATTTCTATGCATAGAGGAGCTATATAATGTCCAAGCTCCACCCATCATTTCCAGTCCAATGTATTTCTCATATTGAATAACCAAAATAAATAATATGTCGTATTAAATAACCATATTGGATGAGTAATATGCATCATTATACAATTCTATTGATGTAAATCATATAATATCCTAAAAATAATGATATTCATGATATAAAAATTCAAAAGGTATAATATTCACCATATAAAAGGAACTAAGTGCATAACATTACAATATGCCTTAATAAAATTAAATTGAGATGAAATCCCTTACCTTATGTCTGATACTCTCATTATTTGGCGGAAAATCCTATATGATGGTAATATTAACTTATATTAGAATCATAATAGTATTTTAATATCAAATATTAGTCTTTTATTACTTTATATTACCATTTTATTAACAATTCCAAGTTAATCTAACATTTATGGTATTAATCGCTTCATTTAACATACGTGTTTTGACTTGTTATTGTTGATCATATTACATAGATCATGATTTAATTATTCCAAAAATTTATAATATGATTTCTATATCATATATATTCATAATATAAATATATATATATATATAACATAGGAATACACCGTTCATGGATATGGTAGGCCTTACGTACGCATGAACGTTGTTTTCCGTTTTCTTTTCGTATGAATGGAAGTAAGTGAATGAAATATATGTACATAAATATATTAATCCTATAGAATTATTATGTCATATATTTAATTATTATTCATAATATGTATCTTGATAATAATTTTTGGATGTTGAACACGGAATAAGAGTCTCATCGCATCGTGGTGATGGTAATCCATACGTACACACGAACAACGATATCACTTCCTTAATGGTTTAATTTTATGGATTTGGAATGAATATAAATTTTAATTAAATAATATCATGTTATATTTATTATTTAATTATTTTTTATTCATTATTATACCCATATAAATGATGTATAGGTGAAAAAAAATTTACACCATCGTATAGAGATGGTAAGTCATACGTACACACACATGGTGATATTGTTTTTCATAGAATGGGTAAAATAGAAATTTAGTTGTACCATAATCATAAAAATAACTCATAATATATTATATTCTATAGTTATTATTTTATTATGGTAACAACTGAGTAAGATGAAGTATAAGAAGAAATGAACTTTTGAAAGAAGGGATGAAATGATTACCTCTTTTCCAGGTGTCTCATTTTGATTTGCACAAAAAGGCTTCTAATGTTGGATTTCTACCCAATGTGTGGCCTCTATAATGAAATAAAGATGTTATAAGGATATTGTTACATCGATTGGCCAAGAAAAATGTATTTGGAGGTGTAAATAAGTGGGTTGATGTGGTGCCCTTTTATAAGAGGGTGGATGGGTACTTTAGGAGGGTATTGAAATATTATTTTATTATACATTGATTTTCATTTTCAAATGGTCCCAAACTCATTTATTTAAAATATGAGATGTTTTTTGATCTAAATACTATCATAATTTGGTTTTATAAAATTTTTGGAAAGAAAAGTGACATTATCTTTTAGTTTTAACCCTTAGTTAAAAACATTAACTCTTACCATGTCTTCTTGAATTTTTATAATATATAGTAACTATATTTACTATAAAATTCCAAGAGAACCATAAGTGGATAATTATTGAAATTTTTAACATTATATAATTTAGTTGGATGAATCTTTTATTTTTTGTACCACTACATATTTTAATAAAATAGTGTTTGTTTGAAAAACTAATTTATCTCCATTTTGACATTATTTAGTAATTTGTTTTTATTAAAGTCATAACATCTTGATTAATTCAAATAAATTCATTAAATAGTATTTAATATTTCAATGGAATCCAATAAATTCGTTTATGGACACAAAACATTCAAATTATATTTATTTTAATATTTATGATATCATTTATTTGATTCATTCATTGATAAGGAAAATATTGAATCTTTACTATGACATAAATAACTTTATTTATTTAATGTATAAAAATTATAGATAGAATATCATGATGTATAAAATCGTTTTATATTACGAATTACTATTTTTAGTAGAGGAGTTAAATTATATAACACTATATAAAATTTTTTTACTAAAAGATACATGGTTTTCTCACATTTTTCTTTAATTTAAATTAATTATTATAAAATGCCATTTTCACATCCAAGTGGATACATGGGGTCCCAAAATCGACCAAAGGATTCACAGGGTCAGATATATCTCATAATATTGGATTATAAAACGTGTTAGGGTAGTTTAATATTTTTATAATATGATTTTTTTACCCTTATTTACTAGATTTACCCTTTTACTATAGTAAATAAAACAATTATTGAAGTTACTATTCATAATGTGAAAAAATAAAATGTAACTTTTTAATAAATTTGGACCTTATTATTTTAAATATGGGACCATTTTTTCAATTTCAAAACATAGAAGTTTATGTAATTAATTTTAAATTAATTCTCATTGTCAAAACCAAAAAAGCATTTTTTTAAGAAGTAATATCTATCAAAAGATTTTCGTGTCTTTATGTACAATTTAAATGTGAAATTTCTTCCAAAGACCTTAATTTGATTTAAATGATAAAATTTTAATCCCATTAGACTTCAAAACCAATTTACAATAAAATATAATAATATTAATAAATTACATTAAAATGCAATTTTGAATTAAAATGCAGTATATTTTAATTATTCATCAAAAGTTGAATCTTTTCAGAAAATCACCAATTTTTGACCCTAAGATAATTTTATCATTCCAAATTCAACAATTATGTCTATTTTGATAAATAAAGTTTATAAATTTCAAAATGTGGTTATTACTATTCATAACTACTTTTTTAAACTGCTACTTTGATAGGTCGTGGTGTGTTTGAACTCGAGGTTGC
Organism: Viscum album; assembly: GCA_963277665.1. NCBI lineage: Eukaryota > Viridiplantae > Streptophyta > Magnoliopsida > Santalales > Viscaceae > Viscum > Viscum album. The sequence continues at coordinate 883,474,448 of OY728159.1, read as the reverse complement.
GTACAACGCAAGCCACTAAATTGTATAAAAATAAGTGTTTCGGGGAAGCTTGAGGTGTTATATTATTCCCCCTTCATATAAGTTTGTCCTCAAAATTGTTAGAATATCATAACATAAAAAGATTCAGGTATTCTTTTCATCACATGTTCTTCAGGTTCCCATATCGCCTCTTTCATTTTATGGTTACTCGAGAGAACTTTTACCATACGAGTTGTCTAATTTTTGAACACTTATTCTCTGCTATCAAGAATATTGATAGTCTCTTCTCAATGAAAAATATTGTGTTCCAGTTCTATTTCTTCATAGGTGAGTACATGTGTTTGGTCTGGCATGGATTTTCGTACGAATGATATGTGGAACACATCATGATCTTTTGAGAGACAAGGAGGCATTGCAATATGGTTGGTCACAACTCCTATTCATTCTAGAATTTAAAAATGTTTTATGTACCTGGGAGTTAATTTACCCTTATTACCAAAACTAATAAAACCCTTCCATGGAGATACCATTAATAAAACATGATCTCCTACTTGAAATTTAAAACCCTACCTTCGGTTATTAGGATGTCTCTATTACCTACATTGAGCTGTTTTGATATGGGTTTGGATAATCTTCAGCTTCTCTATTGTTTCTTCTACAAGTTCTAGACCTACAAGTTCTCTTTCACTAACATCATCCTAAAAAGTTGGTGTACGAAATCTCTTTCCATATAATGCTTCATATGGAGCCATCAGAATACTTTAATAGAAGCTATTGTTATAAGAAAATTATACTAGAGGTAAATACTGATCCAACATACCTTGAATGTCATGGGAGAAGGATATAAACATGTCTTATATTGTTTAAATAGCCCGTTCTTATTTTCCATCAGTTTGAGAGTGGTATGCAGTGCTCAAAAGATGTTCAGTATCTAGGTAATTACTTATACTTTTCCAGAATATTGATGTAAATTGGGGATCATGATCAGAAACAATCGATAGGGGTACACCACAAAAACTTACAGCTTTTTTAATATATAGTCTTTTTAAACGTTCAAGTGGTAAATATTCTCTTATAGCAAGAAAATGTGATGACATGGTAAGACAATCAATAATAACCCATATCACATCATTCTTCTTGGAGTCTTTGGTATCCCCATGAAAAATTTCATTGTAATATCATCCCATTTCCTCAAAGGTATAGGGAGAGGTTGTATGACTCATCTAGGATGTTGTATTCCTACCTCCACCAGTAGATAAACCAATCATTTCAACACATAATCATCAATTTCGTTTGTCATGTTGTCCCACCAAAAATGTTCCTTCAAATATCTATACATCTTAGTGGTACCATGGTTAATAGAGAAATTTGAACTATGTGCATCATCTAATAATTCTATTTTAAGCTCAGGTATAGAGGGATCACAAATCATCTTCCAAAATTTCAAAATTCCATCTTCAAATATGAAATCAATCAATCTCCCATCATTCATAGCTTTAATTTTCTTTTAAAAATCCTCTTCCTTGTTCTGAGGACATTGTTTCCTTTCCGGTAAATATATTTTGGTAACCATATGTAAAAGTAGTGATGTTTTTTTCTCTATGAAAATCCCCATACCCATCATTACTGGATCCATGATCATAGAATCTCTTTCAACTCACATCCTTTTCATAACTTTGTGGTCCTTTCTGATCAAGGCATCCTCTATCTCATTTTCCTTCCTTGGGTGGTAGTGTATTGTGAAATCATAATCCTTGAGTAGCGCAAGCCACATACATTGTCTTATGTTGAGTCATTTCTATGAGAAAATGTATTTCAAACTATTATGATCAGTATATATATCACATTTTTCACTATAAATAGAGTGTCTCTATATCATCAGAGAAACGATTATTGCAGCTAACTCAAGATCATGTGTTGGACAGTTTTGTTCATGGGTTTTAAATTTCCTTGGGGAATATTTAAGAATCCTATCATACAACATAAGGACACAACCAAGTCCTTTCCATAATGCATCACTACAAATGAAAAACTAATCATTCCCAGATGGTAAACATAAGATTGGAGCATTGAATAATAGATTTTACAATTCATATAAACAGTATTCACACATATTATCCAAACAAATTAATACCCTTTTAGAGTGAGCATTGTTAAAGGGTTAGCCAATCAGGTGAGATCCTGGACGAAGTGCCGATAGTAAGCTGAAAATCCAATAAAACTATGTACCTCAGTTATACTTTTCGGTGATGGCCATTATGGAATTTCCTTTTTCTTTTAAGGATCAATAGAGATTCCATCCTTGGATACTATATGGCCATGGAAAATAATTTCATAAAGCCCGAATTCACACATTTTAAATTTCTTATATAATTATTCCCTCCTTAGAGTCTTAAGAATGATTCTATAGTGATACTCATGGTCATAAAATCATTTAGAATATATCAGAATATCATCAATGAATACCACAGTAAAATCATAAAGATATTAATTGAATACTTAATTCATGAGATCTATAAAAACTGATGGTGCATTAGGCAATCCAAAAGGCATTACTATAAATTCATAATGATTGTACCTCATCTGAAAAGCTATCTTGGTAATATCCTTCTTCTTCAATCGTAATAGATGATATCTAGAATAAAGATAAATCTTATAAAGTAATTTATCTCCATGAAGTTGATCAAGTAAATCATCGATACGAGGTAGAGGATAATTTTTCATTATTGTAATCTCATTGATTTCCCTATAATCAATACACAGCCTCATGGATCCATCTCTCTTCTTGACAAAGATAACATGGAATCTCCATGGAGAAACACTAGGGCATATAAATCACTTTTACCCAACTCTTCAAGTTGATTTCTATCTCTACTAATTCCACAGTGGCCATTATATAGGGTGTTTTTTATATTGTCCTTGCAATAAGGATTAAATGAATTCAAAACTCATATTCCCTATTTGGGGGTGTCTAGGTAAATCTTTATGAAAAACATCAAGGTATTCCTTTACAATAGGTACATCGTCAATTTGAATATTACCTCATTGATCCCTAGATGTTGATTTCTCTTCTTCCCCAATAATATCATTCAGTAAACCTACTATAGGTATCTTTTGATAAGAATCAGTTGATTATGTTTCTGCTATAAAGATAATGGATTCTACATCTTCCTCAAAAAACTAAACATCCTTCTTCTTGCAATAGATTTTCGCATGATATTTTGAAATCTAATCCATATCGAGGATTATATCAAAATAAACCATAGGTATGATTAAAATATTAACAATAAGAGAAAATTTATATGAAAAAATAGAAACTGCTCGACACAACTTTATTGTGGTAAGGTTCCCACTAGGAGTTCTAACTAATAATTCCCTTTTCATGGTGACTAGGAAATATCAAAATTTTATTGAAAAATGGGAAGATATAAAATATATGCATTGATACATAATTAAATTATGTTTTAATTAAATTTGATGAAGTAATTAAATTACCTGAAATCAGATCATTATGAACTTCTACCATAGCAGTTGTGATTGCAAAAGCTTGGTCATCTACCCCCAGCGTCTTTTGTGGTAGATTCCCTTGACGTTTGGTTCATTCATTTGAGTAGTGTCTCATCTATTTACAATTATAGTACCTTACATTAGTGACTTGTTTCTTCCCTTTGAATTCATGAGCCTTTTTTCCCTTATCTCCTCACTTTTTACAAACTCCCAATCCCTTCAAACATTTCCTAGGGTGCTTTTTCCCACAGTTTTCACAAGGTGAAAATCATTTAATCTTCTTATTCTTTTTTGATGCATTCCCTTTTTCATGGTTCTTAGAAGGAATATTCTTTTCTTGTTTTCCTTTAAAAAAAATTAATCCTATAAAATTACTTCTTCTTCTTTATGGGACCCAAAACTATATCACCATATGATTAAAAATTCTATGAAACCAGTTTCCTTCAGTGATTTGGCTTAAGATCTTCAAATAAATGATCGATCATGCACTCTGTGTTGAATATATAATTTGTATCAAACCTGGAAAACCTTGTAAAAATATATTCATAATCTTCAACACTCTCTTCGGAATTTTCCTTTAAGGTAATGAACTTCCTCTTCGTCTTAATTTGTTGATCACTGGGAAAGTATTTGTCAAAGAATATCTCCTTAAAATTTATCCATTCCTTAATTTCTATTTTTTCTTCATCCTGAGTATTTTGGATCAATGTCCACCATTGATCAATATCACCTTTGAGACAATTGACCGAAAAAGTAACCTTTTCAATTTCATTGCATACCAAGGCTATAAATATCATTTCTAGAGACTTAATCCACTTCTCAGCTATAATTAGATCAGTAGTCCCACTAAATGATGGGGGATGTGGTCGTATAATGCGATCCAGCATAGAACATTCCCTATGTGGAATGGGTTGTTCAATCTGGGAATGGTTAATTATCATAACCTGATTAACTTTCCCTAACATCTATATAATTTTCTTTGTTCCAATACAACTATATTGGTTAACACTGCAGGTAACCCCCTGCAATTTCCTCGAGTAGTGATACCATTCGTCCTTCCAGGTGCTATCTCTATATAATGACACATATTGGATTAGCTCATAAATTTATGAGATTCAAATATGATAAAACACATAGCATAAATTAAAATTTTAGGCATCATAAATCATAAACAATAGTTACTTTTTATGAATTAACATAATTTTATCCCCAAAGACTAACTTAGTGTATGTTCCCTAATTGATGTTCCCTAAATGTAGTTTCCAAATTTTTTGGTAAACTTTATATGATACAAACTATAATTCCCCGACCATAGATCACCAAAATCCAGTGCATTATTACATTTCATTTGCATTATTATGAGGAAACAAATCTTGAAGGACCCTACAATTTTGTAGTCCTTGAAATCCAGATTACATACATGATTCCCATAATACATTAGTAGAACAAAATAAATCATTCCACACATTAAAAGGAATAAATTGTGTACTGGGAAGCTAAATCAATGTTCTCTTCCTCATAACATGGGGAGAGAAACATAATAAGGGTGAGATCCAATTCTCGGTAAGGTTAAGTATAGTAGAAGAAATATTCAATCCATATAGAAAGATAAATTTCATAGAACATATTCCATCTACAAAAAAATATAGGACCAAATCATATGTCATGTAAGGAACTGAAACATATTCCATAAAACAATAAAATGAGAATGAACTACCTCCATATATATGTCGATGAAAAATATCATGTATAAATAACAATTTAAATTTAATGAGGGAAATTCTTTATTTAAGGACATTATGTCTCAGAAACATGAAAACCTATTACCATCAAGACCATTCACATAAAGTTTTAAAATTAAGGGTAGAAACCCATTTGGATAACTTATTTCTCTCATGGGAACCTAGGTATGTATCGGGGAGCTATATAATGTCTGGGATCCACCTGGAATTTCCCATCCAAAGTATTTCTCATATTGAAAACCCAAAATAAATAATATGCCTTATCAAATAACCATATTGAATGTGTAATAAGAATATATCAATAATTCAAATGAATGAAATAATATAATATCATGAAAATAATTATATTCAAGATATAAAAAGTCAAAAAATATAATATGCACCGTATATAAGGAACTAGGTGCATAACATTAAAATATGCCTAAGTGAAATGTATTTGAGAGAAAATCTCTTACCTTATGTCCGATACTCCATGTATTTTTTAGAAAATCCTATGTGATGTTATTATTAAGTTATATTATATTCATAATAATATTTATAATATCATATATGATTTTGTTATGACTTTATGTTACACATATATTAAAAATTCCGTGTTAATGCAACATTTCGGGTAATAATCTCTTCGTTTATCGTACAAGTTTTGACTTGTTAGTCATGATCATATTACGTAGATCATATATAATTATTTCAAAATTTTATAATATGATTTATATATCATATATATTTATAATATATATATATATATAAGATATGAATACACGGTTCATGGAGACGGTTGGTCGTATGTATGCATGAACGTTGTTTTCCATTTTCTTATCGTATGAATGGACGTTAGTGAATGAAATATATCTACATAAATATATTATTATATTATAATTTTAATGTCATATATTTCATAATTATTCATAATATATGTCATTATAATCTTTTTTACATGGACAACATGGAGGATGAGTCTCATCGTGTCGTGGAGGCGGTAAGTCGTACTTACCCACGAGCGATTATATCATTTCCTTAATGGTTTAATGGTATGTATTAGGATTTAATATGAATTTTAAAGAAATAATATCATGTTATATTTATTATATAATTCATTTTTATTATTTATTATACCCATTTAAATGAATTATAGATGAAAAATAGTTTACGCCCAGACATGGAGACTGTAAGTCGTACGCACGCACGCATGGTGATATTGTTTTCCAGAGGGTGGGTAAAATAGGAATATTTTTGTCCCAGAATAATAAAAACATATAATCATATTTTATATTCTGGAGTTATTATTTTAGTATGGTAACAACTTATTAATTGGAATTAGAAGAAGAAATGAACTTTTGAAATAAGAGATAAAATGATTACCTCTTCTTCGGGTGTCTCCTTTTGATTTGCACAAAAGTACTCCATAAGATATTTTTATTCCCAAAGTATTTCCTCTAGTATGAATTGAGGGTATTTGGAAGGTTATTTGGTAAGGGTTTGTTCGATCTAAAGGGTTGTGGTTGTGTGAATAAGTGGGTAGAGGTGGTGCCCATTTATAAGAGAGGGGAGCGGAACTTTAGGAAGGTAGTGAAATACTATTTTATTATACATTTCTTTTATCTTTAAAATAGTAAAAAACTAATTTATTTAAAATTTAATATTTTATGGTTCTCAATCCTATCAAACAATAGGTTTTAGACAAGTTTAGGTCAAAAAATTAGCCTTAACTTTGGCTTTAACCCTATGTTAAATACATTAACTCTTACAATTTCTTCATTCATTTTCATACTTTATGGTAACTATATTTAGTATAAAATTACAATAGAACCATAAGTGGATCATTAATGACATTTTTTACCTTATATAAGTCAGTTGGATGAATATTATATATCTGAGACCACTATATCGTTTAATAAAATATTGTTTGTTTTAAAAAACACATTATTCGAGTTTTGATACTATTTAGTAATTAGTTTTTGTTAAAATTATAAAAACATGATTCATTTGAAAAAATAAGTCATTAAATCATTCCTCTTATGTCAATGTGTTCCATAAAATTCATGGATTTTATCATGACCTGTCCCCCGCGGATCGTGACGTGACTACCCCAAGCCCGCCTTTCATAGGCCAGGGGCTGACGACTATTAATAAAAGTCCAATTCTCTATAACTGGGAAGCAATTGCCTTTATAACCTATAAACACATGAAAACAAGCATGCAGCAAGATATGAACACAAGTAAAATGTATAGAAAAAAGAGTGGTGAAAGTAAAAAAAGGGCCCAGAATACAAGCCCAACAGTAATAGTGCAAGTACAACTGAAAAACAATACAACTGAAGAAAAAGAAAGGTAGCTACTGGGTAATCCTTTGAGGTTCATACCTGAAGGGTAGGTACAGATTGCCTCCTCAGCACAACACATCCTCCTGTCTCCTATGCATTTTGCCACGCCATATATTCTACCTATGGGCCACATCTAGCCCTGGTACCCTTAGCCTCGATTAGCACTGTCGGTCATCTGCACCAAACACAACAAGTTGTGGGCATAGCCCGTGCAGGGGGAGTATAACGATACACAGTAGGGACCGCGAGACCCTCAATGTCTCAAAAAATTCACAAAGGATAAACCACAAGGTATAAAATCAACTGACATCCCTACTTAGGTATATGACCATACATATACCTAAGTCATCAAGTAAACCCATCTCAATCATGAGGAAAACACAGAGTGAAACTCCAAAGCCCCAAGGTCAACTGTTCAACAAAGAAATAAATACCGCGAAGGCAAGTACCACACAGGTACACCACACAAAATAATTCCACCAAGATATTACCACGAAGGAAAGTACCACATAGGTACAGTCTCATCTCACACGAGGTATAACTTATATACAATAGTTGAGATGATTAGATGTAATTAATAAATCATCTTACTCAGTTAAGAGGCTCTGCTATTGATCCAAAAAGGATCTCTCAGTGCTAACCCACACATGATTGATCAGGGCAGACCGACACAGGATTTCTAGGTGCTGACCCACCCAGGATTGCTTGGTGCTGATCCACACATGATATCTAGGTGATGACCCACACAGGATCGCTCGGTGCTGACCAACATAGGATCGCTTAGTGCTGACCCACACAAGATTTCTTGGTGTTGAGCCACACCTGATCGATCGGTGATGACTCACAGAGGATCACTATGTGCTGACCCACACAGGATCGCTTAGTGCTGACCCACACAGGATCACTCTTCATTCTTCACGTCACAGCCAGCTACTGGGTTCACGCACTAGGCTTGCTCGTCTTTGGGAGGGTCATCTCCTCAAGCCACAGTTCAATACTCCATCTACCATGAATTATCACTAAGAATTATCTCAAAGGACCACCTTGTCATATGGGTCTCAATGCAAAAAACGGTGCATCAATCAGACGCCCGTCCTGTAAGTTATTAGCCTTTTTTTCCCGAGGACCAGGTGGGATTCATTATCGATCTAACCCGACCATTACCAAACATTATCAAAATCTCATGTGGAATATACTAAAGGTTCCATCTCACTCTAAGGTTTCTATCACCATAGATGGTTCGTAAAATGGACGCTCGGTGCCAAAGATATGGCCGACGGTGCGTAAATGGGTCAAAGTGGGTCGGGGTCCAGTCCGACCCGGCCAAACCCAGATTGGGTTGACCCGGTTTGGATCGACCCGGCCCGGCCCACGCTAGGCATCCCGACCTAGGAAGCGGCCTGTGGGGTGGCAGAAACTGTGGACCGGTGTGAGGTCGGGAGGGCGGTGAGGCCGCGGGGCGGCTAGAAGGGCCGCGAGGCGGCGAGCCTGTGGGGCGGCGTGGAGGGCTATGGGGCGGCGAACCCGCGGGGCAGCACTGAGGGTTGTGGGGAGGCGCAGAGTTCCATGTGGTGGCATAGAGGTCCGCGTGCCAGCGCAGAGGTTCATGGGGAGGCACAGAGGGACACGGGGCGGCGAGGAGGGCCGCGGGGCGGCATAGAGGGTTGTGGGGTAGCGAAGTTGCGGGGTGGAGAATCTGCGGGGCGGTGCAGAGGCCATGGTCGGCGGAGGCCGTGGGGGATACTAAATGGCAGAGCACCGCAAGGCGAGGAGGTTGTGGGTGGCGGAGCACCGTGCCTTCGTCGGCGGCCTGCTTGGCCCACTGCCTTTCATTCGTCACCTTCATCGCGGTTCTTGAGTTCCACTGGTGACAACCTTCGGCACCGGTCTTCGTCACCATCGCAAAGAACACACAAGAGAACCAAGATTTGCAGAGAGGGAGGGTCATGTATGTTTGGTCCACACTCTCTACGTTAGGGCGATAGCAAGAAGCTATACATTTATTCCTTGATTCATGATGAATTGTCAAGAATGGGAAGGGGAAAAAATCAAACATCCACCCTACCTTGATTTGTTTGTTGTCAATGAGGAGGGAAGGATGGTCATCGATTGAAGACATCACATGTTGGAGGATGTCCCGAGGAAGAAGTCGAAGTCGTGCGTCGGCGTTATTTGTTGGGGGGGCATTCATCGTTGGAGGAGTGTTCTTCATGGAAGAAGTTCTTCGTTGGAGAAGTGTAATTCTCCCAAATGTTCACTCCTTATCTGTTTCCAAAAAACATTCCCCGAATTCCCCAACAAAAGAATCTCCAACAAAATAAAATATTTTTATCTATTTAATTTTTTGGAATAATTGAATTTGGATTCAATGATTAAAGGAAGGTGTCACAATTAAATGGGTTTCATTTGCATAATTAAAGTAGAAGATATCGAAGGTCACATCCCTCATTAAAGAGGGAGTTCAAGAGGATCCTCCATTAAAGAATGAGTTAGGGGGCTCGAGTGGTCCCCACCCTCAAATTCAAATTGGGAGGATTTGGGATTGATGGTCCCAACCTCCATAACCTCACATGGAAGGTTTCAACAAAAAAAATGTTAAACATTTTTATTTTATTCTATTCTTCCACGAAAATCCTAAAATCTAAAATTCACCCTCGACCTACTGCGGTCAAGCGGACGGTCTCTTTAAGAAAATATCGTCACTGTGAGTTCAATGGTTCCCTAAGATTTCAATTCCGAGCACCATTTCAAAAGTTACAAAAGGCTGCTCGTATGTTAACTGAACGTACCCGAAAAAAAAAGTTCAGATATTCATTCTGGGCACACTGGGCCTCGGAATCACTCGTTGTTAGTTATTTCAGACTCGTAAAATTCCCATATATTAAAAAACAATAAATGGAAATTTAGGGTCTTTACATTCTCCCCACCTAAGATCTTGACATCCCCGTAATACACAACTCAAACTAAGGGAACAACCAGGGGTACTGAGCATGAATCTAAGCCTCCCGCTCCCATGTGCTCTCATGGAGGTTCCCGGGCTTCCAGCGAATGCACACCCGAGGTATCGACTTCCCACGAAGGACCCAGTCCTATCGATCCTCAAACTCCACGAGAACCTTAGTAAAAGTCTCCCCATCGTCGATGTCCTGCTCTTCTTGGTCGATGATGTTAGAAGGGTAATGCATGTATCTCTTAAGCTGGGATACCTTGAAGACGTCATGCACCCAATGCAACTATGGTGGAAGAGATAAGCAGTAATCCACCATGACAACTCTACTGAGGACCGGAAAAGGTCCAATGAACATCGGATATAACTTTCCAACTTGGCCAAATGTCTATAAACCTCCTTGGAGTGAGACACATATGATGACATTGTCGCCATCCTCGAACTCCAGAGGTCTCCATCTCCAATCGGCATATGACTTCTTCCTAATCTGTGCAATCTTCATCCACTCCTGGATGATTTTCACCTTCTCTGTGGTAGCCTGTGCCATCTCTGGTCCCACTAGTGTTGACTCCCATGGGTGAGTCCAACACATAGGTGATCTTAAATGTCGCTCGTACAACCCCTCAAAAGGTATCATCATAATGGTGGAGTGATAGCTATTGTTGTATGAAAACTCCACCAAAGGCAAGTGATCCTCCCAGATGCGGCCGAAGTCGATGAAGCAAGCACGTAGCATTTCCTCGAGTGTCTGAATGTTCCACTCAATCTAGCCATCCATCTGAGGATGGAAGGCAGTGTTGAAATGAAGTTGTTTCCCAAAATCCTCCTACAACCCCTTCCATATCCAGAATGTAAAACGTGCATCAAGATCAGAGACAATTGTCGAGGGTAATCTATGTGTATGCACAATCTACTACACATAGAGGTGTCCCAAGATCTCTAATGGACCATCCTATCTGGTCGATATAGAGTGGGCCTACTTGATGAGTCGGTCAATGATCACACAGATAGAGTCCTGACCTCTGGATGTATGTGGAAGTCCTTTCACGACGTCCATGGATATCTCATCCCACTTCCATTATGGGCCTCCAAAGGCTAAACGGAGCCTGTAGGTACCTAATGCTCTGCCTTTACTTTCTTTCAAGTAAGGCACCGAGAGACAAACTATGCAACTGCTTTCTTCATTCCCAGCCACCAGTGCTGTCATCAGATATCTTGGTACATCTCCACCACTCATGTATGTACCACAAGAGGGGATGTGTGGAACTCCCTCAACACTTCCTCTTGAAGTGAAACTGGTACCATGGTACGTCCTATAAAGAAACTTATGTGCTCCCCACCATCTGAAAATACATTATGTGCATCCTCTATGGATATTTGAGCATTTCGTGTCTCGCATTCAGTGTCCCCACGCTGTGCCTCTATGACTCGCTGAAGAAGTGGGGGAGTGACTGTAAGAAACTGAAGAAAAACTGTTCCTTCACCTTCCATAAAGGATATCTGCAAGGTAGCCATCTTATCTATGACATCACCTAGTAGATGGATACCAGACCTCCTATTGAGTGCATCTGATACAATGTTTCCCTTCTTAGGAGTATAGACTATCTCGAAGTCACAGTTCTGGAGGATCTCAAGCCAATGTCGTTGTCTCAGGTTCATGTCCTTTTAAGAGAAGATATACATGTGACTCTTCTGATCAGAGTACACTGTAAAACACTCTCTCATCAAGTAATGTCGCCGCATCTTCAAGGCGAAGACAACTACTGCTAACTCCAGGTCATGGGAAACATAGTTCTGCTCATGCTGTCTTAGCTTCTGAGAACCATATGTGACCACTACTCGCTCCTGCATCAAAACACATCCAAGTATGGTCTCTGATGCGTCTTAGTAGAATACGTACTCTACACCCTCCTTCGGAATCCTCAAGATGGGGGCACTGTTCAGAATCTTCCTTGGGTCTTGAAAACTACGATGACATCTCCTTGACAACATGAAGGGTTCCCCCTTCTTCGTCAACACTGATAGTGGTGCTGCAACTCGGGATAATTCAGTCACAAATATCAGGTAGTATCCAGCCAAACCCAAGAAAGTCCGTATCTCCGTCACACTCATGGGTGGCTCCCAAGAAAGTACCGCCTCAATTTTCACTGGATACACTGCAACTCCAGCCTCCAATATGACATGTCCCAGAAATTGAACCTTTTAGATGTAGAACTGGCACATTGAGAGCTTACCATAAAGTCAGTGCTCTCATAGTGTGTCCAGTACTAGACGCAAATAGTAGGCATGGTCCTCCTCAGTAGCTGAGTAAATCAGAATGTAATCAATGAAAACTACGACAAAGTGATCAAGGTATGGCTGGAAGATCCTGTTCATATGTCCCATGAACACTACTGGAGCGTTGGTTACACCGAATAGAATTAACCAAGAACTCATAGTGGTTGTACCGACATCTGAAAGCCATCTTTTTCACATCCTCATCTCGTACTCCGAGCTAGTGATACCTGATATGAGGTCTATCTTCAAAAACCATTGTTCTCCCTTAAGCTGGTCAAAGAGGTCTTCAATCCTCGGTAGTGGGTATTTGTTCTTCACGGTCACCTGGTTCTGGCACCGATAGTCAACACAATGTCACAAGCTTCCATACGCCTTCATGGAGAACAAAATCGAGGATCCCCAAGGAGAAACACTAGGTTGGATGAATCCCTTCTCTTCCAAGTCCTCTAGCTGTACTCGTAGCTCTCAAAGCATCGTGGGAGCCATCCGATACACTAGTGTAGATATTGGTGCCATCCCAGGGTACAAGTCAATGTAAAAGTCCACCTCCCTGTGAGGAGGTAGACCCAAAATATCATTAGGGAATACATCCGCATATTAGTCCACCACTACATAACAAATCAGACTCTCCACATCAACTGCTCTGAGGGTAAGGCTATCCAACTAATGAGTGATCAGTTTCACTCTCCTCTGGGTAAGTCCATCCTATGCTGTAAAGGATCCGTTCTCGCCAGTGAGGGTAATTATAGTCCCATCTGTGCAGAAACACCTCACATTGCACCTAATAAATTCTATCTGAGCATGGACTGTAGATAACCAGTCCATACCCAAGATGACATCGTAAGGCGTCAACGCAGCTACTAGGAGATCCGAGCCGAATCTCTCGCCACCTAGAGTAAGCTCACACTGCCGGTACCAGTACGTAATTGCTGAATCCACTCCCATAAGAGTATCTAGCCATAAGGATCGATGAAACAGCTCCATTGGAATCTAAAATCTCCAAACGAGGGCAGTGAAAATAAAATAATGAATGTATCCTGTGTATATAAGTACAACAACTAAGGTGGAATAGACACATATTGTTCCACAAATCATCTCTTGAGCATCATGGTCATAGGACTCAACTGCCTGGAGCGGAGGTCTACACTGTCCACCTACTCCCAACGGTCGGGGTGGACCTCTTGGTGGTGGTGGCGGTAACATCTCGAATCGTCTCCCACCGCCAGCTGCACGGCCAGCTCCTCTGCTATGTCTACCTGCTCCATGCAGACCTCCTCAGTTGAACCTCTGTCTCTGAAAGGGCGGTCCTTCAACTATCTTATAATTATCCGTATATAGGGTTTGATATTCATGATCCATGTGACCTAGCCCGCCGCATCCGTAACACTGCCCCCTCCTGGCATGGCTGGCTCTACGACGGGTACCCCATACAATCGACCCTGAATCCTGTGGTCGTCCACCTGTAGGTCTGGTCCACTTGAATCTCTACGAAATATATCTTCTACCAACTATAGAAGACTCCACTATGTGATGACTCTGCTAGTGACTACTCAGCAAGGAAAGTCTCCACTAAAAGGGCTCTCTCTAACACCCCTGCATGCGCTGGGATACTGAGGGAGATCATTGAAGCCTTCATCTCCCAACTGAGTCCATGATCGATGGTTCGGGGCCTGAAGAATGGGTCTCTCACCATATCTATGGAGTTGCATGAGAGGTCAGTGAACCTCGTTGTGTACTAAGCCACATTCATGTTTCCCTACTACAGATGAATAAGCTCAGATATGTGCACTGTGCGAAAAGTTGCTGGGACAAACTCTACCCAAAACAGGCTCTTGAAGTATTCCTATCAAAGTGTCACCTCATCGTGAACTTGGGGCATCAAGCTCCACCATCTACCTGCAACTTCCTGTTGAAGGATAGCAGCAAGGATCATCATTAGATCATCTGGTGTCCCTACAAGTTGTAAGACTCTCACTACGACCTCCATCCAATCCTCATCCACTCGTGGGTCGGTCTCTCCCATGAACCTGAGTGGCCTCTGGCACTGGAACTCATGAAAGACACTCAAGCGGCGTGCACCCTCTACTGCTGGGGCTGGTGGAATCATTGGCCCAATGGGTAATGGTACCACTGGTGCCTCTACTCGAAAAGGGACCTGCACTAAGGCCTCATCACTTGGTAGGATATCAGTGTGTACTAATTTTGGAGCCCTAGCTGGCTGTCTGCGTGGAGGCATCCTAAAAATAAATAGGTGTTTCACGGTCAATAAGTTATACCTTGTGAGATGAATGAAAGAGATCACAATGAAAACTCTTGAAACACATTCACAATTAGTGTTTTCATGCACTAAGTCGGAAATCAGAAGCCAAGGTCATGGTGTATAGATATGTCGGCCATCGCACCAACACTGAATTCCCTAAACTGATAACTAAACTCACTACACATAACACTATTTCTATTAAAATAATGATTAGAGTCCTATGTTCTACGGTAGAACCGACTCCTCTGATACCAATTTGTCATGAGTCGTCCCCCGAGGCATGTTCTGTGACTACCCCAAGCCCGCCTTCCATAGGCTTGGGGATGGCGACTAGCACCGAAAGATGTATTCCCTATAACCGAGAAGGCATTGACTTTATAACCTGTCAAAACATGCAACCAAGCACACATCAAGATATGAACAAAATTTAACTGTATAGAAAAAAGAGAGTTGAAAGTAAAAAAGGGGTCGGAATACAATCCCAACAGTAATTGTACAAGTACTATATAAAAAATACAACTGAAGAAAAAGAAAGGAAACTACTAGGTCATCCTCTAAGGTTCCTACATGAAGGGTAGGTACAGATCGCCTCCTCAGCACACCACGTCCACTCGTCTCCTCTGCGTACCGTCACGCCGTATAGTCCACCTATGGGCCCTGTCTATCCCTAGTAACCTCAGCCTCGATTAGCATGGTCTGTCGTTTACAGCAAACACAACATGATGCGAGCATAGCCTGTGCAGGGGTGAGTATAACGATACAAAATAGGGACCCTAAGACACACAAGGTCACACAAAATCCACAAAGGATAAACCACAAGGCATGAAATCAACTGACAACCCTACTTAGGTATATGCCCATATATATACATAAGTTATCAAGTAAACCCATCTCAATCATGAGTAAAACACAGAGTCCAACTCCAAATCCCCAAGCTCAACTGTTCCACAAAGGAAGAAATACCACGAAGGAAAGTACCACACAGGTACACCACACTGAAGAATACCACCAAGGTATTACCATGAAGGAAACTACCACACAGGTACAAACTCAGCTCACACCATGTATAAATTATGTACAGTAGTACAGATGATTATATGTAACTACTCAATCATATTACTCTGTTAAGAGGCTCTGCTACTGACCCACATAGGATCCCTCAGTGCTGACACACACAGGATCGCTCAGTGTTGTCCCACACAGGATCGCTCTGTGCTGACACACACAGGATCACTCGGTACTGACCGAAACAGGATCTCTAGGTGCTGACCCACACGGGATCAGTCAGTGCTAACCCACACAGGATCGCTCAGTACTGACCCTCATAGGATCTCTAGGTGATGACTCACATAGGATCGCTCGGTACTGACCCACACAGGATCGCTGGGTGCCAACCCACAGAGTATCGCTCGGTGCTGACCCAAACACGATCGCTCGGTGCTGACCCACACAGGATCTCTCTTCATTCGTCACCTCAAAGTCAGCTACTGGGTTCCTGTACTAGGCTTGCTCGTCTTCGAAAGGGTCCTCTCTTCAAGCCACTGGTTGATACAAAAACATCCACGAAGTCTCATTAAAATGTATCTAAAAAGATTGCCTCATCATAGGGGTCTCAACGCAACAGACGGTGCGTCAATCGGACGCCCGACCTGTGCGTTATTTGCCTTTTTGTCCCGAGGCCTGGGTTGGATTCATTCTCATTCCAACCCAACCATTCTACAAATTTATCCAAATATCTAGTGGGGTATACCAAGGCGTTCGTCTCACTCCAAGGTTTTCGGCACTGCAGACAGTTCGTCAAATGGATGGCTGATGCCAATGATATTGTCAAACGTGTTAAATGGGTCGAAGTGGGTCTAGGTCCGGTCCCACCCGGTCAGACCAACCCGGCCTAGGCCGAACTGGTTCGGGTCGACCCGACCTGACTCGTGCTATGTGTCCTGGCCCGCCGGTTCAGGCCCAGCCCACGTAGTGTGGCCCAGCCTAAGTCACGGCCCGTGTGGCGGTGGAGGCTGCAGAGTGGAGCGGGGCCGCAAGGGCGGTGCGAGGCCGCGAGGGAGGCGAGGCCGCGATGGCGGCGAGGCCGTGATGGTGGTGAGGTCACGGGGTGGCTCGAAGGGTGCAAGGTGGCGAGCCCGCTGGGCAGCATGGAGGGCCACGGGGTGAGGAGTCAGAGGGGCAGCGCGGAGGGCCACAGGGAAACACAGAGGCCACGGACGGAAGAGGTCGTGGGGTCCGCTTGACAGTGGAGCACCGCGGGGTGCGGAGGCCGCAGGTGGAAAATATTCGTGCCTTCATCAGTGGCCGGATTGACATGCCGCCATTCCTTGGTCACCTTTGTCACGGTTCTCGAGTTCAACCGGTTCCAGCTGCCTGCACCAGTCACTATCACCATTGGGAAGAACACACAAGAGAACCAAGAATTGCGGAGAGGATGGGACATGTTTTTTTGGGTCGCACTCTCCATGTTAGGGCGGTATCAATAGGCTATAAATTTATTCCTGGATTCATGATGAATTCTCAAGAACGGAAAGGGGAAAAATCATACATTCACCCTACCTCGATTTATTTGATATCGATGAGGAGGTAAGGATGGTCGTCAATTTAAGACGTCCCATGTTGGGGGATGTCCCGAGTAAGAAGTCGAAGTTGTGCGTCAGCGTTATTCATTGGAGGAGCATTCTACATTGGGGGAGCATTCTTCATGGAAGAATTTCTTCATTGGAGAAGTCTAATTCTCCCAAATGCTCACTCCTTCTCCTTTGCCAAAAACCTTTCCCCAAATTCCCCAACAAAAGAATCACCAACAAAATAAAATATGTTTATCTTTTTAATTTGTTGTCACAATTGATGTTGGCTTCAATTATTAAACGAAGGTGTCACAATTAAATGTCTTGTATTAGCATAATTAAAGTAGAAGATACTAAAGGTCACCTCCCTCATTAAAGAGAGAGTCCAGGAGGTTCCTCTAATTAAATAAAGAGTTAGGGGGATCCTATGGTCCCCACCCTCAAATTCAAATTGGGAGGTTTTGGGCTCGGTGGTCCCCAGCTCCATAGCCTCACATGGAAGGTTTCAATAAAAATAAAAATGTTAAACATTTTTATTTTATTCTATTCTTCCACTAAAAATCCAAAATCTACCTTTCACCCTCGAGATACTACGATTGAGGTGAAGGTATCTTTAAGCGAATATCGGTGCTACGAGTTCAAAGGTGCCCTCATATTTCATTTCCGAGCACCAGATCAAAAGTTACAAAAATCCACTCATACGTTAACAGAACGTACCAGAAACAATATTCAGAAATTCATTCCGGGCACACCAGTCCTCAGAATCATGTGCCTTCAGTTTTCACGGACTCGTAAAATTCCCATATATTAAAAACTATTACATGGAAATTAAGATTCTTCACATATTTCATAAAAAAACTCAAATTATATTTATTTATATATTTATAATATCATTTATTTTATTTTTTCACTAATAAGGAAAATACTTCATCGTTATTGTGTCATAAATGAATTAATTTATTTAATGTATAAAAATTAAAAATAAAATATCCTGATGTATAAAATATATTTAGATTTATAATTACTATTTATAGTATAAGATATCAATTATATAACCCCATATAAAAATTGTTTTACTAAAAGATACATGTTTCGGTTACATTTTTCTTTTCTTTAAATTAAGTTTTAAAAAATATCATTTTCACATCCATGTGGATCCACAGGGTCCCAAATTCAACCAAAGGATGACCATGGTCAGAAATATCATATCAAATAGGATTAGGACATTTTTTAGGTTAGTTTAATATTTTTATAATATTATATTGTTACCCTTATTTACCAGATTTACCATTTTACCATGGTAAATAAAATAATTACTAAAGTCGTTATTCATAATGTCCAAAAATAAAACGTTCTGATTTACTCAATTTTTACCCTTTTATTAAAAATATGGAATCCATTTTTAAAAATTCAAAATACATAAGTTTCATTAATTAATTTAAAATTAATTCATGTTGTCAAAACCGAAAAGCGGGTTGTTAAAAAGTAATATCAATCAAAAGATTGTCATTTTTTTATGTACGATTTAGATGTGAAATTTGTTACAATGACTATCATTGGATTAAATGATAAAATATTAATCCAATTACACTTAAAAAAATTAAAATAAAATATAGAAATATTAATAAATTATATGAAAATGCAGTATATTTTCACAATTAATCAAATATTGAATCTTTTCATAAAATCACCAAGATTTCACCCTAAGCTGATTTTGATATTAAAAACTCTAAAATGAATTATATTTTGAGAAATAAAATTTACTAAATTTAAAAATGTTTTTATTACTATTCATAATTTCTTTTTAACCAACTACTTTGATGGATCGTGGTGTTCTAGAACTCAGGGTTGCATACAACGAAAGCTATTGAATAATTTAAAAAGAAGCATACCGTGGAAGCTTGGGGTGTTATAGAGAAATAGATGTATGAATTTACTTTCAACCAAGGATGACTCTAATATTTGTGCTGGAATACCAGATCTCTATCATAGAGATTCATGAGATGAAGAATCTGTTTGAGGAATTATATAGGTTTTGATTTGTTAGACCTTGTTTTTTTCATTGGTGAGTCCTAGGTTTTTTCTCCAAAGAAAGATAGGAGACTGAGGTTTTGTGTGGATAATCATTTCCTAAACCAAGATATTGTAAATAATAATTAACAATGAATGCAGATTGATGAACTCTTCAATCATCTTATAGGGTAACAATGCTTCTCAATGATGAAACATAGATTTTGATATCACTATATTTGAGTATAATATTTGGATATACCAAATAAGACATTACAATGTCACTATGGTCATTATCTATTCTTGGTGATGCATATTTTTGTAATGAATTACCTAGATGTGTTCAGGGGGATCATGAATTTGATCTTTCATCCTTTATCAGACTAGTTCGTGGTGGTGTTCGTCAATAAAATCTCAGTATACTCAACATCTGAGGAGGAGCATGATAGAAACATTAGAATGTTTCTTGTTGTAATTTGAGATAAACATATTAATATGATTCTCTTTAAGTGTTAGTCATGGATAGGATATGTCCACTTCCAAGTAAATATAATATTAATTAAGGGTATAAACGTGGGCACAATTAAGGTTAATGTAGAGTTATTTGAGGATCCACATAATTGAATGACTATGGTGTAGAGATTACTTGTTTTAAAAGGATGTTTAAAGAGATTCATCCAATATTTCTCCACTATATCATCACATTTGAATACTTTTACCTTGAAGGGGATTCCTTTTGTTAGGAGAGATAAGTTCTAGAATGCCTTTTTAGAGTTTCAAAATTAAACTACAAGCAATCCCCTCATGATATTTTGAGAGGTTGGTGTTGAGTGTATAATGCACTATGATTTCTTAGGGACCAAACATGGTTGTGATCTACTAAATATTTAGGGACGGATCACCTAAATTTCTCAACATTTGTGGATACTTGTACATAACTACAAGATCTATGATCTATAGTTGGTAGTGGAAGTCTTCTCCTAGAATATGTGGTGAAACTACCTTATTAGAGAGAAGTTTGTTATATAATCTCACAATATGACTCTCAGGTATAACTTCTATTTAAATTATTTTAACATCAGGTATAAGTGATGGATAGAGTTCACATGGTGCTATAATTTCTTGAGTGTCTATACTCCTGGGAAAGGGACTTTATTGGTATATTCACTCCGCTATATATCTTTTTCATGGTTATTGTCTAAGGCTTAAGGGTAGTTATCCTTGTTTCATTTTTCTACAGTGGATATGGATGCTGTGATATACCCTTATTCAATGCTTGTTACCCCACATCATCTATATAGTGTTAGGGAGTCTATCATGGAGATACTCAATGTGAGACCTTACATGCTTGGATATCTAATGGAAACAATCTTATTGGGTTTTATAAAGATGGAGAAAATCATCCTTTTCATAGGACTAAAAAATGATTCCAATGACGTTGCCTGAGGAGGTTTTGTGGGATTATCATATATATCTGATAGTGGTATATACTTGTGTGTTAACTATGTACTAGGACCATCAATATTAGTTTAAGTGGACATGAATGAAGAAGTGTGTAGTTGATTTTGTATCTCAATGAATCTCCTATCATCATGTATAGGACGATCATCAGTTTATAGTTGGTTTATGTAAACCCATTGGGATTCTAGAGTGGATGTGGGATGTTATATCTATTGCCTTTATGAATTGGATCCCACAATTTACTAGAGGAAACAATTTTATATGGGTGATAATAGACTGACTCACCATGTTGGCCAACATCTAGGCTATCTTAGAGAATAGTCTAGTTGAGAAATTTGGATGTATTTACGTATTTAAGATAGTATCTCTATATAAATATACATCGATGATCATTTTAAACTATTATGATTTATTCACATCGCAATTGTGGAGAGTATTTTAGGAGGCCTTTGGGAATTAGTTTCTATTAAGTATGATGTTCCACCCTCAGAATAATGACCAGAGAGAGTGAATATTTTATGTTATGGGGGAAATTGCATGTTTGCATGTTTGACTTTGTATGTAGTAGGGAGGATCGCCTACCCTTGATGTAGTTTTTCTACAATAAAAAATACTATTCCGCTATCATTATGGAAACAATATACTCTTTTTATGGGAGACCACATATGTCACAACTCTTCATTATTGATCTTGGAAAAGATGATGTGAGCTATAGTAGAGATGGTGAAGATCATATAGGTGTGGAAGAAGACTGCCTAGACCCATCATAATTCTTATACATACTGATGATGGATTCCTTTGGTATTTGATGAGGGTGTCCATGTGTTCCTGAAGGCATCACTTAGATATGGATTACATAGATTTTTTCGGGTCTAAAACCTATCCCAAATATTTATTCATCTATTTCGGGTACTAAATAGGTTTCTTGATGTGGAATTAAAATTTTCCCTACTACTATAGTTAGATAGAATATATGATGTCTTCTACATCTCATATCATTGTTGGAAAATGCAATACCCCCTGAAAGTTATTGACTATAAGATAAAGACATTAAAGAAGGATCCAAATTTTCATAGTACCTGGTAGAGATCAGGGATCAATAGGATTAAATCTTCTATGGGTGTGTGATTTCCTTTGCGAATGCTCGGTGGCATCATGGGAATCTTTAGTAGAGCACCTAAGGGGGGATACTAAGATAAGAGATCAGTACCAACATTGTTTTGAGTAGTCATTTTTCTATTTTTAAGATGAAAATACATATGGTGGGTAGAAATTAAGATATATAAAACATCTGTTTACTACATTGGAATATGTCTCATTGTATATTTAGAGTTAGGCACTGAGACGACACATGATTCTGAGATCTGGTGATACTAGTATTGATATTATGAAAAAATTAATCAAATTAATATCATGAATGCATAAATTTTTTTAAATAGTTGAATAACTGTGAAATGGGGACTTATTTGGGAAATTTGAGACCTCCATTGAGTCTAGAATATGGGTTTTTCACTAGACACAACATAACCATAAGGTATTTTGGGTGATTGGGATGAGATTAAACGTAGGAATAATAATAATTAAATTAATTAATTCAATTTTTTAATTTTTTTCTTAATAATAAACCTAAATCCTTCCCATTTGAACCTACTTATTAGAAAACCCAAGGGTTAGAAAAATAAACCTAGGGATTTGAGTGGAGTTTGTGGATGTAACATCCTATTATTTTATGAAATATTTTCATTAAAATTAATTTCAATTGTTTGATAGCTTCAGTTGTGCACAATGAAGATTTTATCTTTCATTGTACGCAACACCAATTTTATCTTGTGTTTTTTGTATCATGGAGATTCTTTTTTAACATCTATTCCACATAATGATAAGTCTTACCAAACAACAATTTATAAATTATATTATTATTTAACATGATAGTTATCACCTATCATATGGAATAATAAGAATGAATAAGATTAACTAAATCTTGAAAATATGGTATACCCATGTTTATAAAATTAATTCATTCGTTAAAAAGTAATAATAAATGAATGAAAATAAATTAAATAAAAAGGAAAACTTTTAATCCACCCAAAGGTGTTTTATCTTAATAAACTAAATTTATTACTAATATTTAATGATATAAATTAATGATATATCTTATTTTTTTCAAAAATATATTTTAACATTCTTCCAACAGATTTTATAGTCATATGACAAGGACAAATTAAAATTTATGCTTAAAAAGTGGTATTTTTCAAAAATTCAATTTTGTTATCTTTTAATGGTAGAGTTGTTTTAAAACAAAAAATTATCAATTTTTTAAATATTAAAAGAAAAAAAATACTTCATCTTTGGAAGTGAAATTTCAAAATTAGTTTAGGGTAATTTTTTTGTATTTTTCAAAAATGTTTCATTTTTTAGGAATAGTGAAAAATACTAAATTTTAATTGAAAATGATAATTTTGGTTGAATTATTTACATAGAAAAATTATATTTCAAATTTTTTTTAATGTTATGTTATATCAATTATATATATATATATATATATTAATTAAATAGAGGTAATTTTGAAAACAAGTATCATGAATATATATATAAGCATTGTAATATTTTCAAACATTTCACTCACAAACCAAACATTCTAATTCCATCTATAGGATTAATTTTGAATTAAAATTTTCCAATTTTGTGAATTGAAATAAGAAAAATCGATTCAATTTTTGGAATGAAAATAATTCAAAATATCTATCATCTTAAACATTTTTTTACTAAAACTATTATTGAATGAAATTAAAATTAATTACAACGATTAATAGAAACACAAGTTTACTTATTGGTTAATAATTGAATATAAGGTGTAAGAATGTCCCAAAACAAGTCAAAAGAAAATTTTATTTTCATAGTTTTACCATTTAACCAATAGTATTGATTTATTTGTGGTTTCTAATAGACCATTTAAGTAAAATTGTGGTTTCACCAAGCTTCGTTTCAAAAATGCCAAGTGTTTCCTTTTCCCCAAATGTAAAAGGACACCCCACTCATCCTCTCTTCACACACATCAAGCACTATGGATCTACCGATACCTAACCAAATATCTTACCAGCATACTTCCCCTAATCTTATAAAACATACATTGGGCATAAATCTATTTATGGAAGTCCATTGGTGAAAACAAAAAGGATTTAACCAAAAAAGAGGTAAGTTTCATCATACATAAAATTTGTTTTGTTTGTTTATCAAACTATAATATTTATTTTTATATCATAATTATAAAAAAAACTAAGTGTCATAATTATTATTATATGTTGTTATATTATGTGTATGACCTAAACCTTCACACACTTCCATTGAATAAGATGTGCAATCATTGTTTACTTGTATGACAGACTACGACCTTGTGGACCAATGTCATTCATTCTTCCATTACCACCTATCAAGGATGGGATTAATGATATAAATATTTTATATATATTATATGTATGATATTTATTATTTTAATCATCATGGAATTATTATATAAATCATACATTTGTGCCTTCTATTTTCTGTTAATACGATTACATCGTTTGTGGATGTGTGGACTACAGACTTCTCAAAGTGATGTGATAGGTAAAGCATTACATCTAATGTATTAAGGATGGGTTTAATAATAATATGTAATGATAATTAAATATTTATTATATTACATACGTAAATATCTTTATTGAAATATAATATATCACTTTCTTTCACACTTTTTCCCACACTGAAAAGTGATAATGTCATTTGTGATGGTTTGATCTAACGCCTCTTTAAAATTATGTGATTATTACTTTTTCCTCACCACATAATCAAAAATGATATATATAATCATGAATAATTATATTATATTATAATTATTTAATTATTATTATTCAGTAGAAAATTAAACAATGACCCATTTGACCACAATTGACCAACAAAATTCATTTTTGACACATAAACTGAATATGGTAAAAACAACCAAGTTGAACTAAATAGATTATGTAATTGTATATAACATGGTAATAAGTGAAAGAAAATTAATAATAAACTTTGAAGTTTTTTTTCATGAAAGTAAATATTTAAAATAAGTTTATTATTTATGAATATAAATACACAACGGCTAATCATACTCAAGGTAATGGACTTCATCTCAATTACTTTTGATTGAGTCAAATCTTGATGTTATGCAACATTATTCGCTTATAAGGTTTATAAATAACAATTTTGACATGTTATCTCATGGATTCATCCATTATTGTGATATAAATGGGTTTTTAATGATATTACTCAAGGAATATTGTGATTACAGTGCTCCTCAAGTGATAAGGGACTTTTCTATTAAGAAGAATAATATTTTCCAACCATTTATCTTCCATGTCTATGTTAATAAAATGATTTTACTGATGTTTTTATAAATAGATAAAATATTTATAATTTATAATTTTTTTGACTTTTAAATTTATTTTAAAATAATTATTTTTACATGTTATATAATGAATTTTTTGACAAATGACAAAAGGAATGTTCTATTCTTATCGTACATGGTATCAATGACTTTTCTTCAATCATAGCCATAATTTTATTTTTCGCTTCCTATAAAATCATTAATGTTTATTTTAATTAAAACCTATCTTTATCATTTTGGGTATTTTGATATTGAATGTGGTATTTCAATGAAAATAGGGTTTTTTATTAAAAATGTGTTCTTAAAATAAATGTTTGTTTTAATAAGATTTTTTTCCATATGGGACTGTAAAGAGTTTTTCAAAGGGGTTTATAATAAATGTGTTTTACTCATGATATATTACATGAGAATTATATGAAATAAGTGATCTTCATAATGATTATATGAATGGTAGCATCACATTATAGATCATGAGTGAGCCTGATATAACTTATATGAATAGATTATCCCCATTATAGATCATGAGTAATAGGTGATACCATATAGCTTATACGAACAGTTGATCCCCCTTATAGGTCATGGGAGATCCAGATATAGCATATCAAAAGGGTTATCCTCATTATGGTTCTATAATATATTGGGTATTGGTTAAAAATGATGTCATAAATATGGTTATTATAGTTAAATATGCGTTTGAGTAGGTTTTTTGAATATGATACACTAAGTCTCCTAAAGAAGTTTATATTTTATTCTATACATTTTATTGATTTTATTTGAAACAATACATTCCTGTACTTAATTGTAAATTTTTTTCTATCATATAATCACAGATATTTTAAGATAGAGGTAATGGTTTTATGAGTATTCATGTTTTTATTGAACTAACTTCTTTCTATATTTTTATATAACAAACTAAGGTTTTTTACTCATCCCATTTTTTTAAAACATTTTCATATGATTTAAGTATGTGAAAGGGAATGGAATATTTAATGATGAAAATAATGGATATCTTCTATGAATAGAAAACATGCATTATTTTAAAGGTATTTTATTATGTAAAAACAGATACTAATCAGAAGTGTACACTTTGATTTTATGGTTTTGTTATGTATGAGTTATGGTTTAATTCTATAAAAATCTAAACCTAGAAAGAAAATAATTGTGAAAAATATTAAATTATTGACTAGATATAAATATTATGTAATTGTTTAAGGTTGGGTCAGTATAGTCAGTATCAAAGGAAAGATTTAGTTAACTTTTGAGGATATGTTAACTTTAATAACCTTCCACTAAAAATACATTACGTAAGTGCTATGTTATAATGATATATAATTTAAAAATTACCATATTTCTTCCTATAAAGTATGTTTTCTTAGAATTATTTTTCTCATAATAAATAAGGATGATTTAGTGGGAATGGACGGATAAGAAAATACACTTACGAATAACTATCCATAGAAGTTTGGAATTTGAACTAAGTAGTTAGTTTCAGTGATATATTAATTGATGTAGGTTATAAATTTTGGTAGTTTCCATGAAAGATAGAAATCATATCTACTATAGAGGGACATTACTATTGAGATGAATTTTAGGAGACAACATCCCCCATAATTCAATAGATCATCTGACTCTATGAATGATTAAGGATGGGTCAATTCCCTAGTGTATATATTTCATGTAATGGGATGTTCAAAACATCAAAACATAACTCTTTCCGTCTATCTTTTTGACTGTGAAGCAGATAGTTGGTGGTATTTGGTTAAGAATACAAGAGAAAATTTTGATTTTAATGATGTGGAATGGACACGTTTTAGAATATTTTCCTTGAAAAACATTCTCCTATGGTTGTTCATCTTATGATAGAGAAACAATTCATGGAATTAAATCAAAATTATGATGACTCAGTTTCAATGTATGGTGAAAAAAATAAAAGATATGACACGTATGTCCACAATTTAATTGAATACACTGATAGTACAATTTATTAATTTTAATTATGATTGAATAAAATTCTATGAAGATATATGGCCTCTCAATAATTTAAATATTATGAGAAAATTTTCATTGTGATAAAAAAGATTAAATGAATTTGGCTGACACATTCATGCCATAAGATGATAAGAGTATGAAATGGTCAAGGTGGAAGGAAATAGAAAGGAAATAAACTGACAGTTCTAGAGGTAAGCCCAAAACATGTTCCAGGTGTGGTAAAATAAATTTACGAGAATATATTTTAGGATATAGAATATGTTACAAGTGTGGTATAATTGGTAACAAAGTTCATTAGTACAAGGAACAGAGTCTTGAACAATCCATAAACTAGTTGACATATATATAGTCAATAGTGATATTTTTTAGTCTCAATGTGTTGGTAAATTATTTTAACATGATTTTCTATTTAATTAATTATGGTGGAAATCATCACGATCAAAAGAAAAATGGGGTGGGACATCATTTTTACCTCTATAGTTGATGTTGGTCTATATTTTGTAGTGGTAAAATCTCTATAGAGATCATCATTTTTCAAAGTATAATGATAATTTAATGGTTTAAAAAATCCTTAAAAGTTTTTATGTGAAATTACCATAAAGTGATTTTTTAATTTTTTGGATATATCTTGTTTATTTTATGTTTCTATAAATATTTATTTTGAAGAGAAGTATGAATTTACTATTGTACATTAAATATAAGGTATTGATATCCTTTATGGTTTCTTTGAACATATATATCCTTTAATTATGATGAAAATTTATTATTATTTATCATAATATATTTAGTTTTTTGAGCTACTAAAATTTCCATTGATCATTCAATTTCTTGTGATCAATTTTC
The DNA here is from genome assembly GCA_963277665.1 of Viscum album. NCBI lineage: Eukaryota > Viridiplantae > Streptophyta > Magnoliopsida > Santalales > Viscaceae > Viscum > Viscum album. The sequence goes on along the minus strand of OY728159.1, from coordinate 883,446,134 downwards.
TCAATCACTCTCTATAAATATTTTTTATTTTCCCTAATTTCCTACCTATGATTCCATATTTGCAAATATGGAATTTTCTGTTATAGAAAAAAACATACAAACATTTATAAAATAAAAAATATGATGTTTTATAACACTTTTTGATGTGGTATTTTATAAAGGTATTCTAAAGATTTTAATCCTTTAATAACCCTGATGAATTTCAAGGGAGAAATTATTTTTAAGGGGATATTATCTAATATCTTGATATTTAATGAAATATTGTATTTTTAATAAATTTAAATTCATTGATAGTTTTAGTTATATGAAATTCATATTTTACCTTATGTTATAAGAAACACCTGATTATATTTTATTTCACAAAACATTGAGTTTCATCGATAACTTGTGTTATACGCAAGGACGAGTCTTACCATATAATAATATACAATTAATATAATTATTTAACATGATAGTTATCAGATAGTCATTGTAACAAAAATAATTAATATAATTAATTACTTTATAAAAATATTGTCTACAGACGTTTATTAAATTAATTCATTAGATATGAATGAAATAGAAAATAAAAACAAAACCAATTGTATATAATTAAAATGATTTTATATTCCCAAACAATGTTATATTAACATATAAAATTAATTAATATTACTGAACTATATTAATTAAATATACTTTATATATTTAATAAAATAATATTACATTCATCTGAAATTCTATATAGGCATAAGATAGGAAATAATAAAATTTTAATCATAAAAGTCGTATTTTTCAAAAATGGAAGTTTTATCACCCTTTAATGGAAGACTTGTTTTAAAAATTAATTTGACCACCATTATAAATTTTATTTTAAAAAAATATCTTCTTATTTTAATCATTTTTCTATAAATTATCTTAGGGTTAATTTTCAATATTTTTTTGGTAATATTCTTCTTTAATGAATAGTGAGAAATACTGATTTTTAATAGAAAATTTATTTTTTGTTTAAATTATTTAAAATCTTAAATTATTTTTTATATTAGTTTTAAAACATAATTAGATCCATTATACATATATTAATCCAATTTAGGTCATTTTTATATTTCATATTTTTAATTTAGATATAAAACCACAGTAATATTTTGAACATTTTCACATTAAAAACCGCTTTTTCATTACATATGTGAGGTTATTTAAAAATCAATTTCATCCACATATATGAAATTTATTAGGAAAAATTGTTTCCAAATATTTAATTATAAGAAATAATAATTTATATTAATGTTAAATTGGGTTTTTACCAACATTATTAGTGAATGTAATTAAAATGAATCATTGTGATTAAGTGAAAATTGAGTTTACTTAGAGGTTAAACACATAATAAGGTTTAAAAATGAAAGCAAAAACGTGATAAAAAACCATTTTATGGAAATTATTCTACCCATAAACCTATATGATCTAATTTTGTGTCTTATGGAAGCCTTTCGGAATGTATAATCGTGTGTTCACCTAATTGCTTTTGAAATATTGCTACAATTTCCTTACCATCACTTATAAAATCCCACCGTCTCTCCGCCTATCATAAAACATATAAATACCATTTGATCTGATAATACCTATCCAAATATTTTAAAACAATACCTAAAATAATATTATAATCCTTACATTTGACATAAATACATGCAATTAAGTACTTTGTTGGAAACTAAACCATTTTACCCAAAGAAGAGGTAATGTTAATCAATGAGAACTTTGGTTTTGTTTCTTTCTCAAAACCCTTAATTTATTTTTATATCATTATTCTATAATAAAATTAGTATATTTAATATACTAGGTTATTTTTCTGTTATGTTTATTGCCTAAACATTTAAAAACTTCCATCAAATTGGATACACAATAATCATTCGTATATACTGTGGACAACCACCTTACGAACTGATTTCTTTCAATCTTCCATGACCAATTCTAATGGTTATAAATAATTATATAATTACTATTTTTATATTATATGTATGATATTTATGATTTCATTATGATCTGTGAATTATTATATAATACATAACTTCATTTTATTATTTTTTTTGGATTAGGGTAAGAACGTTTTTGGACGTTTGGACTACCGCCTCCTCAAAGATATTTGATTCATTCAATAATTACATGGAATGTATTAATTATAGGTTTAACAAAATTATGTGATATATCTGAAAAAAAATATGATATTAATTATATCATTCTATTTTTTTAAATATAATATATCACTCTATTTCTTACCTTTTCAAACACTAAAATAGTGTTAACATCGTTTGTGGACCTATGTACTACCGCCTCATCAATAATTTGATTCTTCTTTTTTCATCATCATATAAAAAATAATTATATTTATGTGTAATTAAATAATTAATATTAAATTAATCTCCAAATTCTTATTTTTTCTATTTTTAAATAATTACCCCTTTAACCAATGTTGACCTACCAATGTCTTTTTTGACATAGAAACCAAATATGGTCAATACAACTGACTAAAAAAATTGATCAAGTAATTGTATATATAAAGATAATAGATGAAATTAATATGATAATAATCTTGAAAAAAGTTACAATTCATGTAAACAATTGACATAATATTATTATTCTAGAAGACAAAGAAAAATATGACGAATCAGAATCAATGTATGGGACTCCATCTCAATCTCATTTTATTGAGTCTTATCATGATGTTATGAAACTTTATTCACATTTATGGTTTGTATATAACCCATTTAAAATTTTATATCATGAATTAATCAATTATAATGATAGTTAATGTTTTTATAAATGTTATTCTTTAATCAATTTTATTATTCAAGTGTTTTTCAAGTGATAAAAGGAATTTATTTTTAAATAAATCATGTTTTAGAGTTTTAATTCGAAATATTTCACTTAAATGTCTATGTTTTTTTATTTCCCTATTTATATTATATGGACATAAAATACTTATAAATTAAATTTTATATCTCTAAGTACTATATTGTAACAATATTTTGAAATGAATCCTTTTAGGCATTATATAGGAAATGTTTTGACAAATGAAAGAAGAATTATTTTGTTCATAATGTACACAGTGAGAAATACTTTTCCACCGATGTGAAAATAATTTTATTTTTCAATTTAATTTGAATATCTCATTATTCTTTAAATTAAATTATTCTTCTTATTTTATGGGTATTGTTTTATTGAAAATGTTTTTCCTAGGAAAAAGGTTTTTGGTTTTAAAAATGGGTTTTAAAATTAAAATGGTATTATTTATCTAAAATGGTTCTTCATATTGATTGAAAAAGTTTTTTTCAAGGGATTTTATGATTAAATTGATTTATTCATGATACGGTACATCATAATTCTATGAAAAAGTTGAGCTTTATACAACTTAAATGAATAGTTGACCCCATTATAGCACATAGGTGATCCTGATATAGCATATACGAAGGGTAGATACCCATTATATCCTACAAGAAATTGGTGAGCCCGATATAGTTTCTACAATGGTTGATCCCCATTATTGATCCATAAAGTATTGGGTATTTATTGTATTGAATTTCACCCATATTTTTAATCTAATTAAAAGTTGGTTTTGAAATTTTTTTATAAATATATTTTACAATGTAACCTAATGGGTTTTTCATTGATTACTATGGGAAAAATAAATTATTTTAGATAAATGTATCTTTCACTTTATGTGGATATTTATTATTTCATGTGATGAAATAAATCTGAAGATAAAGGTAAATGTTGTATGAGTTTTCATGTTTCTACTGAACAAACAGTTTCCTTTTTTTATATCCCTTAAAATTATTTTGTATTCATCCCATGTTTTTAAGTGATTCATTGGATTTAGGTGTGGGTAATGGAAGGTAAGAAGTGAAATTGAAAATCGTAGAGATCATCCCTTAAAAGAAATATTGATTTATTTTAAAAGTTATATATTATGGATAAATGGATAATAATCAAAAGTTTTCACATCGTGTTTTATGGGTTTGTTATGTATCGTTTATGTCATAATTATCAAAAATATATATGTGGAAACATCATTAAATTTAATCAAAGTAAATTCTAGAAAAAAACTCCATATTATGTAATTATTTAAGTTCGGGTCCCTTTAATGGAGCAGAGTTTGGTGGAGGAAATCTTGTTAAAAATCATGTTCTACATTCAACATATTTTCTTCTCCCATGGTAGTGGAGTTGTAGATCTCAACAACGATGAAAAAAACCCATTTTTCATAACTGATTGATCCAAACATGAGATAAGTTTTTTTCTTTCTATGAATTATTTCCTCATTTTAGTATACCATGATGAAAAAAAAACCAATATATTGATTTTTGGGTCAATGGTGTAATGGTTGTGGGTTTATTTCCATGTTATTTGGGAAAATTATTATTCATTATTTATGTCAATCTTGATTTTTTCTTTATTAAATCAACACATCAAGGACATCATGAATAGTGGATAGGGTTCATCCCCCATTTTTTTGTTTTTACTTTTCATCCTTATTCACCACACATTCATCTTCAGTGTTTCTTTGACCAATGATAAAATGATTAAGAGGTAGGATATCATTAAATAATTGATTTTGTGAAAATGGATAGAAACCATGGGTTTATATCCCAGATTGATTGCATGATATTAGTGTTTGATGTTGGAATTTTGTATGAGATTGGATTAGAGGTTATAGATTCATGGGTTGGTGTTCGATGATGGTGAATTTCAATTGATAATTATTCTTAATTATATATGGTGGCTAGAATCTAGCCGCTAGTGATGAAAAGTATTAGTTAAGCCTTGATCAGTTATTGTTTTGGTGTTATTTATGGTAGTATCGGTGGTTATAAAATAATATATTCATGAAGGAACCATGGGACTCTAGAAATTCATTCTTTACATGGTGTAAACCCCTTATAATATGCACTATGTGGGGCCCAGTTATGGTGATATTGTTTACACACTAATAAATTTATCACATGATATGTGACATGTGTTACACGCCCTGTGATCAAGGGCCAATGGATCTATGTGTACCTTTGAAGGTACATAGTCATAAACACGACTAGAGATATGATTATGAGTAGTCTATATGGTCATGGCTTAGTATTCAGACACATCTTGGTACACATACACAACTAGGTACATGGTCATGTACCAGTTTACCTAGGAATTGTACATGGGAACGGGTAGAGGAACACAATCATAGACACAGTCATGTAAAAGATAAGAGGTACATTCCATGTACCCTCTATAAATGAACTGTACATCCTCTATGACCACTTTTTGGCCTTCATATCCACTATATAGACTAGGTTATGTTGAGTATGGTTTCTATGTCCATCCCAATGAGGGTAGAGTGTGTAATTACATACTTAGATTACAATTTTAACAATCTATATAGGTTCTATATCAGATATGGTTTTATGTATTCCAATGTGAGACTAGGGCGGGATCATATATCATTATTTCTTTTCCCAAAAGAGGGTTAATGGTATCAATTTTACCACTATAGACAAGGCATCTATCCCTTATCTAGAGATACTATTTTTGTAAGGTTTGGGTTGTCCTCTAATATCCATGAGGATGATATCTTACATGGATAATGTGATCATTAGAGATATTATGAGTATTTAATTGGTGAGAGTAGATGAGAATGACTACTCAGATGAATTCCATTAGTGATTTCATGACTTGTAGAGTGAGTGATCCTAGAACAAAAATTACATTGAAATATTGATCAGAATCATGTGGTTGTTAGTGGTTGAGACCATTTGAGAATGGGCGTTTATTATGAGTATATTTGGGTTATTTTAGATCATATTTATGTGTTATATAATTTTTTACATACCATTTTACTTGATATGACAACTCTTGGTGCATAATGATTTGTGATTTCTTGTTTTCCTAATGGATATTGTTATACATACCCTGAAATTGGATCTTCCCACACATGACAGGTCTTATATAGTCAATAGACCACTTTAAAATGTCTGGGGTGGGTTAGAAGAAGACAGAAAATATATTTGGGCTATATAGGCCAATGTTCATAGCATTGTTGCATTTGAAAATAGTCACCTCCTATTGAGTAGGTTGGAATCTATGGATGTTTTTTGTGGGAATGTATTTGGCCTTTATCACTTTTACTAGTTTTATTGTACTATACTTGTGTTTTATATATGTATAAATGCATTGGTGTTAGTTGTACATTACATTCATAATTTAATGGGCTTGAAGATGTGTTCAACCATATAGGTACCTTATGATAATGCCTTCAATATGTGGTATATACCTACTAGGCACTGGTTTCCAGTCCCTATCATATTTGAGGAAGGCTTGGGGTTATTACACATGAATTATAACTATACTTGAAGGCCATAGTATTTTAGGTCATGTAATCATCATCGTGTTTACGATTATTAGTCAAATGAGATAAATTAACATAAATAATTATTAAAGGACCTTTAAATTCTATTCCACTACAATTTCAATTATAAAACTAGAAATTATAGCTAATATTTTAATTGAATAATGTTAACAAAAATTCATTATTATCCAAATTCTATGTATTTAGTGAATATGTAGTTTTTTAATACACCTAAAAACTATCCACTTGAATTTCAAACATTCCTAACATAGTAATATAATAAACTCAAATATTTCATATATTATAACAATAAAATATTCTAGACTACATAAAAGGTCTTAAAAAATTCAAATAACCTAACACTAGATTATCAAAATTCATGATATATATGATTGATTATAAAATAATAGTAGTTAATGAGGACAACCATTTCAATATATAATGAATATTAAGATTAATAGGATCTCACTAAATGGGTAGACTAATCAACATTATATTTATTAACTAAAATTATTTTGTATTTATCATTTCAATAACAATCAAAATATCAACTCTTTATTTTAATATTTATCCCATCAATGAAAGGATTTTCAAAATCCTTGTTCTATAGAACATATCTAAATGATTGGATGATATTAGTTAATGAAAATACAATTAAGTATATTTTTCTAATTAGTGTCTAAATTTTTGAAAGTTTTTTAACATATTATCTAATTAAGGTTGATCTCTATTATAATAAACACATTCAAATCAATTTATTCGTGTCTCAATCTTAATAAAATACCTCAAAAATGAGAAACAAACTTTTTATGACAACCATAACTAATAGTTCCTTCTAGTTGGGACTTTATTTTCACATTAAATTTTAAATGATAAGGATACCTATTGAAATAATTTACTATAAACGAGAAAAAAATGTTTTTATTTATTTTGGAAAAATACATTTACATTTAATAAAATAGCCTAATGAAAATACCTCTCTCTAGGGTGAATCAATTTCTAATGTATGGGCCATTAAAATTCATCATTCTTGGTCAAATCGAATTTTATATAAACCGTAACAGTGATAAATTAAGTTGAAATATAATCCTAAGATTGAAAAGTGTTATTAAAATTGTTTTATAATTCTTTTCATGATTAATGGTGTTTATGGTTTTCTCACAATGCAATTAAAAGAATGGTTAAATCTTGGTTGTTACCACAAATAGATTATCAGGTAATAATTTATACATTTATAAAGGTAGAAAACTGTCAAAAAATTTATTTTTGTTATTTTTTGAGCCAAATTTCGGATATGGTCATGAATATACATTATTGAGAGAACCTAAGGCATATTCTCGATCAGTGGAAAAACTGGAGATTGCCAAGGGAGGTGCGAGCAAGACATAAGGACTGCATGCAATATTGAAAATTTCACACAAGATCATTCATTCCCAATGCAATGTGAAATGGATTATTCCATGTCAACCTTCGGGAAAATAGACATGTTAGCAGTGTGATGGAAAATTGTCATGCGTGAAAAATAGGTCACTGCACCCAAGATGTTCCATGCCCAATGCGACGTTAATAGAAAACTTTTACTCATCTCACCTTGTGCTTCACCACCAAAGTTTTAGGCTATAAATAGAAATTTCCCCCTAAACTTTAGGGGATGGTTCTAGAAGATGAAGTGACACTCTACTACATGAATTACCGCCCTTCTGTGACTGCGTGAAAGACAAGGCCTCAAGGTATTGTATCTTACATGACATGCCTCCCAGGGGTCCTCCATCCGGTGGTCCCACTATGGATTTACCCTTGACCATTTCCTTTTACTCCATGGAAATTGTGTTTAATAAATTCCTATTGCACGCACGTTTTCCATTGTGTCATACCAATATTTTGAGGATGGTTTCCCCTTGCAGGAAACCACTCATTTGGTGCGCAACCACCCAATATTATGTGTATCCCCTAATCTTGTGTGCACCCCTTAAATCTTTCATATTCCCCTCCTTGTGGACTCCATGTGTCATCCTTACCCTAAGTCACCAAGTCTACTTTCCAATTATGTGTGACACCCCTGTCTTGCACATACCTCTCCCGTACGACCCTCGGAGTTTGTATGAAGTGATTTCAACGTCCCTTGGGTGGGGCATCATGTTGCATTGATTTTACGTATTCTTCTCCACATAGGCATGCTAACAGCTATTTATTCTTAACCTAACCACGATAACATGATCCCCTCAATGGATCACTCTACAACCCCATGTCAATATGGAATTATTTGTGCCTTCCTTTTCCAAGGGTTAAAATGATCTAGTTATTTAATTCCTAGGGGTGTGGAGTTAATACTCACCGTCTGAGATGTAGGAGGTTAAACTACAAATCACTTTCATCCCCAATACATGACCTTAATCTATGATCACCACATAAGTTATATGTCCATAGAGGACTGTGATGGGAATGTGAAACAATGCCTTCTCACTACCCTCTCCCTCTATGCATTTTATCCATGTACACCTCAGCTATTTACCATTTAAGCCCCAACACCCTTGGATGGGATGTTTTTGGTATCATGGATATATTATCCTCATACATCTGGAAACCTTCATTCTCTCATCAGGACTCCCTCCTAGATTAAGTCCCAATCTCCTTCTCTTTGGGTCGCTAATCTCATGTAATCCACACTCCATTCCTCCCAAAACCACCTTTCATGACCCGATAATCAGGTCATGGTTTCCACTTGTTTCTCACACCAAGCATTACTCATATGGTCTTAGATTAAGTATCAGCCATGACATCCTCATTGGGTCACCTTAGTATGTAATCACCATCCATTTCCATCCTAACTACATGGACTTTGATCTTTTACGTTTCCAGGAAAGGTATGTTGGATGCCTCCCTGAGGTTCAAGCCCATCACCCATCAATCCTAACCACTTCACATCATTTCTCTCTCATCAAGTGTGATGTTAAACTATATTCCACCATTGTCCTGCATTATGGTAAACTGTATTAATTTGAACATTGTGGGTTTTGATCCCTATCTCCTTGATAAGGTATGTAGGAGGCCTCCCTGAGGTACAAACCCAAACACTAGTATACTTTGACATCCCCTTTGTTGGGGGAACATATCCTTAGTCCACCACTTAGTGGTGTCAAACCTGTTCCTAGAAATCTATCTATGCTTAATCCCCACAATCAATCCATACCCCTCCATCCAAGAGTGTCCCTCTTGTGATGGGTTTCTAACCAAGCGTATTCTTCATCATGTCAACATGTTATGGTATTTTATGTACACCCTGATAATATTCCCCCATTCCCAAACTATGTAGATGTTGATTCCCTGTCATGAGAATACTTATGAAGCCTCCCAAAGGTTCAATCCCATCACTCATGTCTAATATCGGTCTATCATTTAGGCCTTTGTGTTTCGGAATGGTCATTCCCCAACCTCGTGCTTCTACTTCTATTAGGTCCCATCTAAGGATCCATTCTCACGGGCCACCTCCTCAAGTGTCCCATTTCCCCCCAAACTATGTGAAGTTATATTTCCTATAATAGGGATACTTAGTAAGCCTAACCGAGGTTGAAGCCCAAAATCACTATCATATTCATGTCGGTTACATCCCGTTCTCCCATCCACATAACTCAACCATCCATCATACATCTTAATTAATTCACAAGATGCCACATCCTGGTTAAATAATGAAATCTATTTGGGAAGCTAACCATTCATACACCCCAAATAGTCCATAACCATCCAACCGAGAGCATCCCTCTTACAATGGGATGCTACCCATACGTAGTCCCTAACTTGTATTCATGTTTTTTCCATCTTATACACCCTGATACCATAATTCACCATCTCTACCTAAGTCAGTTTTGATTTATTTATTCTATATAGGTTATGTTTGAGTCCTCCACTATGTTCAATCCCAGCCAATGTTAATCCATGGTGTACCCCTTTTTATGACCCAATCATCTTTGGATCTATCCTTATCGGGTGTCTTGATCCACCCATCTAGTAAAACTCCCATGTGCTACCCCTTGGGATGTACCCATATGATCCACTCCCATCATTCATTTGATCATTCCAATCTATCTCCTCTAGAAATTAATCTTGTAGAATACCAAATGTTAAACATGAGAAGATGAGGAAAACTTTGGCAACATTCATATGGAATAAAATTCCCCACACAATACGTGGGATGCCTCGAGCTTCTGCACACTCAAGAATACCTATCAGAAGGGGAAAACCCCTAGATGTACTAGTGTTTCATTGCACAAACATAACATTGATGACCAACATGACTACTCCACTGACTGAAGGTTTCTTACTTGACTTGACCCCATTTAATTTCCTAATAGAATAAGTGTAACTAAATGGTGTCCACAAAGATATGTCACTAAGAAGAGTTTCCCGAACAACATCTTAATCGTTAAGGGAGGCCCAGACAGGCAATTAATTTTGAGGAAGAATCCACATAAAGAGAGGTCTAAATCCCCTCATCCTATTTCTATCATGTAGAAAACTTCCCTGAGTAAGCGATGGATGCCACCGTCTAATATAATGTGGGAATGATGGGAAATAATCAGAACATTGTATTATGATGATGTGTGCCCCAACGAAATTTTCAGAAATAGAAATGGTGAACTCGACCTGAATGTTCTCCCAAATATGGTTATTCTTTGAATTTGAGACATCATCAGATAAGCATGTCACCAGATCCATTTATCTGATGCCATGTCCCGCCAATAAAATAGTGGACCTGGCATGAGAACCACAATGATTTAGTATTGTTTATTGTTGGTAATCCTAGTATGCGACGTTGTCAACATGGATCTTTCTATTCAGCCTTGGGGGATTGAATGGTTCTTGGCCAATAGGAGTCAGTTTCCTATTATTTTTGCTGATGGGAGAACATTTCTTCTTTGTCAGACCCAAGCTCAAGCTACAGGAAACTGATTTCCTCCCTCCCATAGATGTAGGTGTAGGAGTAATACCAATATGTTAGTCTCGCACGACTCCTTCTCTTTTGAAAAAACTTCCATTACCACGACTACAAGTTTCCCATGTACCCTCTCATCCTATGAATTTTTTCAGATGAGGGTGATTAATACTATTGTTCACCGATATGAACAGAAGGGGGTTATCCCATCAGGGGACATGGAATACCAGGACCGGGATGTTTCTGTGGCCCATCAGCATCTCCAGCCCCAAGGGCCATGCAATGAGCCTCTTCTCTCCACTCCGACCTTCAATAGCTTCTGGAGCATATCCCCGGAGCACTCTTAAGATCCACTCTCTTATATGGATGAAGTAAGGGACATCTGAGTCCACCTGACTGGGATTTCAGCTATAGAGCATCAATGGAGGGATCCCACCTAGCGACATCAGCATCTCTAGCCGATCTCACATACCGAAGAGAAGGTGGTTCATATCCCTGGACAACTGGCTCTAGTTCAGATTACCTGACATCAACGTCGAGTGCAAGCTCAAGAAGACACATATCGTGGGGAATAATCATTCAAGAATCCTATTTCTCGAGCCACCACCAATAAATTCTATTTCCCCCTATTGTTTTCTCAGAGCAAGGACACTTCCCTATCCCAGAGCAGGGATGATTCTATGCCTAGTTATAAATGAGGCCCCAACCACCGCACATGCTGGTTGACTTTACTTACCTAGTCACCAGTGTAAGAAGTATCTGTTACAGTCTGATCTATGATTATAATGTCCGGTATGGAGGTTCTCTCTATACCATCATATAATAGAGTCTATGTACTACCTACTCAAGAAAAAACATGTAGGTTCTCCCCACACCACAATTATTAACTTAGGCGGAGGTCATCCCCGCTTCAATGAAATTCAGCATGAAGGTCCTCCCCATGCTATTGGTCTCAGGTACAAAAATTTACCATTCATACCTAGTTATCAATGCGAGGATCCTGCTTTCCTTATCACCAACCAGCATGAGGGTCCTCCTCGTGTTCTCACCAAAATCAATGGATTCCCTCCCCGCTTTATAGATGGTCTTCACGAAGGTCCTTCTTATATCCATTGTGGTCAGAACCAAGGCCCTCATCAATAAATGCCTACTAGAGAAGGTCTATGTGGGGGTCCTCCCTATGCTACTGACTAACACCATAGAGGTCCTCACCATGTGATTTCCAAATCTATATAATTATCACCCTATTAAATCACTTTAAATCAGGGAGGTCATCCCCGTGTCCCATTTGACATTTTTCCAAATTCTCCTTGCACTACAGCTTGTCCATGTAGAGGACCTCCCCACTCTATCATGAAGTCAAGAGGAGGTATTACCCATGAAAAAAAATCTATTGTACCAGGAGGAAGTGTCATGGGATAGGAGGGTGGTTCATCGCCACTAGAGGTAGAATATTGAGAATTCTCAAACTGCAATCAAACCCTTTCGCTTTTCAGATTCTAAGGTAGAGTGCGATTCCTTGATGGAACCCTCACCATGATCTTCTATTTTGTGGGCTGGGGAGGAACAAGTCATATCAGCCTCATGCTTCTAGAGAGTTAGGTCCACTAGATCTATACATCCCTCCTAAGATACATATAGGAGGAGGAAGATTTGGCCCCTTTACAGGTTCTAGCCAGAAAATCCTTCTTATCATCAAATGGATCATTATCTACCACAACAAGATATCAGGGAGAATTTTTCTGCGGAAATATTGAGGAAAATATACAGTGTGACCTACTTACATTGACAACAACCCCTACATAAGAGTTAGTGGTTATCAGTCCATCTTATAGTGTTTTGGTGGGGTAATCAGAGTAGTCTTTAGAAGACAGCCCAATATGTGGTGTCTTGTTAGCTCATGTGTCATACACTCCACCAGCCAGTCTACCATCACAATGGTCTGATTCTAGGATTTTATTGGTCCCACAGTCACCTTCAGTTGAAGAGTGGGGAAATCAAGGATTGGATCCCAAGTCTAAGCCAAGATGTTTTTGGGACATTCTCACAGTGGACCATTTCCCATAGATGTTCTAGACAGTTACAATCACAAACTACAACATTCAGTAGTCCTTTACATAGAACGAGGTTATGTTTCTCTACCAAATCTTATGAACGATTCATTTTCATATCTATAGTCAGTGGTTAGATTACCCCATGAGCCGACAACCCTATGAAGATATTTTCCAGCAATACCTCCTAGTCGAGTTGGCCACAATTCCTATTTCTAATCACTCTATGTCACCTGATCATCATCCAAACCTCCTCAAGGATTCTTCAAGAACATTATAGTACTCAGTATAATTATTATATAGGCTTCCCCTATGTCCAGATCTGTGGTTGGGGGATTTATGTTTCCCTTCATTTCAGTTCTATATGACGCCGACATGACTTTCCAGGTGATATTGATGATATGACTCGATGAATTGTCACAGTGAACATGACATACCAATTAGAGTAAGAAACCAATATAGGATTCATTGAAGATAACATACACCCCTCGGGGTGGTGCCACACCCCTTAGATCCTTTGGGAAGGGTTACGCCCACACAAAGAAACCTTCTGGCCTTTCATGCACTTTTTGATTCATTATCCGTCTGTTGGGACCCCAATAAAGGAAAAGATAAAATTGTGACTGTCAAAAACACTAACCCTCAGTCTAAGATAAAAAAGACAAAACATGACCCTAAAAAGGATGTGTTGTTTCACTAGCTCACGAAACACAAAGATAGGGTCAATGATCTTCTCAGAGGACATGCTGTAGAACAGAGACTAGATTACTGTAATACTCAACTGGGGCAGCAATGGTAGGTACAACCTCCCCCCAGGGAGCTTCCTCTTTGTGACATTGACCATCATGCTCATATAAATGGAATCGAGGCGGGATTTTATGGAAATCATTCATGATATTCATAACTGTATCAACCCGAGTTGCATGACAACCCTCCTTAGGACCCAGCTCATGTTCCCCCAACCGCTCCGTAGGTTGTTCCCCCAGCAATCCTACAAGTCATTCCACTAACTGATCCACGTGTCGCTGGTCCTCATCACCACGTTGAATAACCTTCCAATGGATTGGTGATTAGGGACCATCGTCAAGATAGAAATACTCATCCAGATAACCCGATGGTAGCACTTATTGCTCACCTTGAAGCCCTTGAAACTCAACAGGTGGAAATCTCGCCAGATAGAAAGATGTATCCGGAATGGGTGCATGATATTCCAGCACCCCATAGTTTTGAAAATACCAAATTATCCCCCCTTTAATTGGAAGGGTGGTCTGTTGTAGCATCTGGACCACTTTATTTCAAGGAGTAGACCCATGATAGAACTCTAGCACAAAAGGAGGCCGCTAAGCTCCGGTGTTTCATGCATACACTAGAATAGCCCACATTTCCCTGGTACAAATAGTTACCTATTGGATCAATAGTTGGACGAGAGGATCTTCATAGTCAATTACTCTACAAGTTTAGTTCCACGTACTTGAATACGAGCATTACTAACCAATTAAAATGAAACCAGAGGCACGACGAGTGTGTCACATACGTTTTTACAGGGTGGAAGGGCCTTACATATTCCCTTGATATTCCACTAACCCATGATTAGTTATTAACGATGTGTGTGGGGAATGTGAATACTGAATTGGTCCCTTATTTCATTACTTAAAACGTCCATGTTGGGCTATGGGACATCTATGACAAAGCATAACATTTAGAATAAGCCTTGTAGTAAGCCATGAAGGCACATCCTTTGCCTCTTGTAGCCCCCTCAGAATGATCCTCGAAGGCCGAGACTTCCATAGAGGAAAAAATAGAGTCCCACAGGTATGTGGTATTGTTACAGGAAGTTCCACGTCCATAGCTTCATAT
This sequence comes from Viscum album, assembly GCA_963277665.1. Taxonomy (NCBI): domain Eukaryota; kingdom Viridiplantae; phylum Streptophyta; class Magnoliopsida; order Santalales; family Viscaceae; genus Viscum; species Viscum album. The sequence continues at coordinate 883,430,935 of OY728159.1, read as the reverse complement.
AGGACCACCACCTCAGGTGAAACCTCGATCTCAGCAATACCCTCCTCAGAATCAATAGGTTTCCCTACGTAACCCTCCACTATAACCCAGGAGAGATAATCAAGGTCAACATCTTTGATAGGCTCTGCTAGACCCTCATTAGGGCCAGGATCCAAGATCTAATTTCCCATATAGGAGGAACTATACCTACTAATTTAATGAGGCTTAGGTTCCTGGTTATTTCCAATGCACCTTGGACTAGGTAATTCTGCAGTTTTGAGAATGAAAAATTCCAAAAGAGAAAAATTTCACTAATCTCCCCAACTAATACCCCAATCATTGATTCTTGGGGCAAAAACACATGAAGTGCTAAATGTTTAAATACTAGCTTCATGACTAGGTCAATAACAACATAGTCAGGATGTAACTAGCCCTGACACACATGGAATGTGTGTTTCTAAAGTCTAAGAGTGATAACGATGGTGAATGACAGTATGTTTCTAATTGCGAGTCTCAAAAATTTGATGACTAGAAGGATCGTAAGGTAGTCACCCATGCCCATGGTATTATCTAGGCCCATTTAAATCAGATAAATCCTTCAAAAGCTTAGGTGATACCTTTGGATACTACCACTACATCAACATCTCAACATTATTCCTCTAAGAAGGGCCAACATCAATGACGTAAGGGAATGAAACGTCCCCCATTGATGTCATCATCACCCCATACCCTCATCGATTTCATGCCCCCAGAAATGGGTATCGCCCCTAGAATCAGTGCAATGATAGAAAATTCTCCATTTGGTGAATAGGGGTACACTTTAGTCCATAATGTAGAGCTGGTAAACACTTACAGGGTTCCCAATGATGATGGGGGCCAGGGTGACCCTCCCAACATCCCTAGTCGATGCCAGTATTAATGGAGCCATGGGTATGTAAATTATTAGAATGTTTTGGTTAGTTCATCCAGTCGATCTGTGCATACCACCAATACCAGAAAATAGGGCCAACGTAAGGCCCAGCATGTGCAGCCTCCCCATCTTGTTTCATTAGATTCACTTCCACCACCATTTGTACTACTTGATCATGCAGATCCACCACCACCATGATAGGATTAGCCACATTCCATTGTGGTTGGACATAAATCATTTGGTTGTCATCCAGTAGCCACTCTCTGCGGTTTGACTAGTGACCATCAGGGCATTCCCAGCACTATCCAGAATCCTCTGATTCAACTAGTAGATCCCATCATACCTCCTACCATAGAGAAACCTCCTGTCAGTAGAAGTGTATGCTTGGGACAAAAATATGATGTCCTCACGAATATTTCCATCATTCATATGGGTCTCCCTATCCTATTTTCTCTCTTTATATCATCATATATGCATGAAAACCTTTCAGAGGCATTAAGGAACCCCCTCTAGTTTGAGACAAAAGTAGAAGCCACAAAATCCTTCCATGTTGAAAAAGCTGAGCGTGAAAAATGTCCACCCATCATCTCTTTCTCCATAGAAGATGAAAGTTCTCCTATACAGGGGAACATCCTCTCGTTGTACATCATGGGCTAGTTCAATGGAATCTAGGTCTGTTGTTGTCTTGTTGACACAGGTTTGTGGCTCATCTAATTCCCAACCAAAATGATTTTCCAGATATGGCTCTTTGAAATTGATATGAGTCCCTTTGACCTGAATATTTAAGGTTATGATAGGATGGATCATACACCACTTGTCCAGATACACCTGAAGAACTAGTTTGGGTGCTTAGTTTCTAGCACTGAGTTCATGGTTGTCTTAGGAGACACTGTTTACAACATGTTGATGGCTAGTACATGGATCTACATAAATTTATTAGTCCCTTCCTCATATCACCAACACCTCTTATCTTCCATTAATGGTTGAGTAGACGTACTCCAAGCTGATGTGTCTCCCTTTTCCTTCTGTGAATCCCAATACATGGATTCCAACTATAACAAGATCAAGGTGAAGCAGATTTACGTTAATGAGGTTGAACATGTTGTGGATGTGACCGACCCATGAACAGACCTGGATGAAAACTATGTTTTCCTAATTCACTGATTGGAGGCCATGACCCTAGAAATGGGGCAATGTTTTTCTTTCTATAGAACGAGGGGGAATCGGGTTCCCAAATTTAATGAATACTGGAATATCTCTTTATATTACTACACAAATATGGATCAGGTGATCCCAGATCCCCTTGCACCTATAAATTAATAGGATATATTCCCCATGACAAAAATGAAATGTCACACTTGCATGTTTCTATAGGTTTGGATAAACCGAATCAACCCAATAGACCACTATTTCTTTTATATTATCAAACATGGACCCATTGGTCAAAGGCCAGATAATATTGGGTTGACAGCTTTCTTTGCCATTGTTTCAGAAGTGCAGGAGTCCCCCAATGAGGTTTCCACTGTCACCTAGGCTGGAACCAGTGTCCTGTTAAGATATTTAAACTTGGAGGAGTTTCCTCCTACTGATTATCCTCTCACCATAGATCAATAATAGGATTTGGAAGTCTCCCCTCCCTCATTAGAAGAATTAATCTTCACCATGATCGATGAATTCATGTTGGTGAACCTCGGTACTGAGATGGATCCAAAACCAACATTGTTTAGTGCCTCTTTGCCCACTGAAAAGAAACATCGATACTTGGATATCTATAAGTAGCGTCGTGATGTATTTTCTTGGAGTTATAAAGATATTACCAAGTTATATCCTCAGTTCGGTGTCCATCATCTCAATCTTTTAGAAAATCATCACGTGTTCAAACAAACCTCCTAGAAAGATGCACCCTTCTCACAGTGCTAGGGTCGAGGCTGAGGTTGATAAGTTCATCAAATCCAAATTACTCAAGGATGTTCATTACCTCAGCTGGTTAGCTAAAATTGTGTCTGTTATGAAGAATAACATAAATATCAGAGTCTATATTAACATCTAGGATCTCAACCGTCAATGTATATAGGATTACATTCCCCTCCCTATGACATAACTATTCATTGATTCCACTGTTGGGTTCCATACACTCTCCTTCATGGATGGGTACTCAGGATATAATCAAATTAGAATGGCCCCCGAGTATGAAGATTCTACCACCTTTAGAGCACAAAAAGGTACAATATGCAACTAGGTAATTCCTTTTGGTCTAGAGAATTCATGTTCCACATATCAGTGTGCCATGAGCTAAATATTCAAGTCGATCCATGAGACATGTGTGGAATGGTACATCGACAATCTTGTGGTTAAATAATTATACTGTCAGGACCATATCTGAGATCTTGAAAAAAAATCATCCTCTTACATTCCCACCATCTGAAGATGAACCACTTTAATTTTACCTTTGGAGACACTTTTGGAATGTTTCTCAGCTTCGTTTTCAGATACAGAGGCATTGAGATTGATCTAAAAATGATAAAGGCCATTAGCCAGAAGTCTCTTCTAAGCAATATTCAAGAGCTCCAAGGATTTTAAGGCCACAAAGCCTATATATTTTGATTCATTAAAAATCTTTATAGAATGAGTGATCCATTTTCCTAGCTCATGACGAATGATTTTGATTATTAGTGGGATGAGGAGTGTTAGAATGATTTTGAGGAAATAAAAGAGTACCAGTTATAGCCTCTAGTTTTAATGTCACCCGTATTCGGAAAGCCAATGGTCCTCTATATGACCAATCTGGAATGCTCCATCTATTCCCTTCTCACCTAGAACAACAATGATAGAATATAGAATAGTTTATACAATCTCATCCTCATGCTCATCGATATAGATACATGATATTCATCTACAGAGAAGAGATAACATGCATTGTTATTAATAGTGAATAAATTGAGACATTACTTGTACTTCCATGAGATACAGCTAACATCCTGAGAGGATCTTATAATTTAAATTATTATCCTACCTATATTGACGGGTCATTTAGCTTGGTGGGAAGTGATCCTCAAAAAGATTGACATCATGTTTTTTCAGAAGGCTACCAAAGGACATGCATTGGTAGACTTTCTTGTTGCCCATCCATCCCATGTAGAGAAGTCTCTGGATCTTTACTTTCCCGATGAGGCAGTCCTCTTAGTGGATCCACCAACTCCGTGTTGGAAAATGATCTTTGATTTAACTTCCTGATGCCCAATTGGTAGGAGACTCAATGATCTCAGACTCAACAGAGTAGGTCAGGGTATCATCTTCATCCCACCTTCACAAGCTATCCCGCTATATTCATTCTGGTTTTCAGAAGGCTTCACCAATAATGAGGCATAGTATCAAGCTCTTGTCACTAGTCACTAGATGGCCCTCAGGATTGTCCCTCCCCATTTATATGTGAAATAGGAATCTGAACTGGTCATCATGAAGATCAATGACGACTATGGGGTCAAGAATCCGGAGCTCATACCTAGGTTAGAACTTAGTCACCAGCTGATAGCCCAATTCCCATGTCGTCCAGAAGTTACTCATATTCCTCGATCAAAGAATGTTCGAGTACATTCCATGGTCGGCCTTTCTTCATCTCTTGAAAGGAATGACCTTGATTATTTTATTATCAATGTGGCCCATCGAAGAGTCATCGCTCCCGTCATTCCAAACGACGATGATATTCCACAGGTAAGCCACCTTATTGCTGGTGCCTCTACATCAGTACCTCCGTGCTCCCCTACTACAGTAATAGAGGAGTCCCCTCATTGAATGAGTCCCTTTTTTGATTATCTTCAATATGGGAATATCCTAATAGACTGATCTGAATGTTAGTGAATCCAATAACACATAGTGCAGTTCACACTCCATAGTGGTCCCAATCATTAGCAGATCCTCTACACACATGGGTTTGAAGGGATTTTCCTCAGTTTCATTCAAGAAGGTGAGATTTCTCATTTCATGTAGGATGTTCATGATGATTCCTATGGGGATCCACAGGCAGGGTAGAATATTTATCATCAGATATAATGATTGGGATACTTTTGGACACCATGATCCGTGACTACATTGAGTTTTCCGAGGGTTTCCATGAATGCTAAATCCATGAAAATAATTTTCATTAGCAACTATAGACTCTCTATAATACTATGTACTCTTGGCCCACAATAGACTACGGAATTGATGTCATGGGTCCATATCCACTAGTGATAGATCGCTAGTGAAAGTTCATCCTGACCACTATGGATTTCTTTTCCTTGTGGGTAGATGTAGCTCTACTCAAGTAACCTAAGTCCAGTTCCATTATTGAGTTTGTGTGCTCAAATATCATCCACCAATTTTGGGTTTCTCATGATATATTCACTGATAACGAAACCAAAATCCGAGTAATTAAGCTAAATAAGTATTATTCCAACCGAAACATCTGTTATAATTATACCTCTCTCTATCACGTGAAAGAAAAATAAGAAGATCGAGGCATTCAACAAAAACCTCTATATCATCTTATAGAATGTGGTTTGTCAGAACAAGAAGAGTAGTCTGAAAAAACTCCTCAATTATCTCTAGGATTACCAAAAAATGACTCATAATTCCACCTAGGTGACTCCATATTCTCTATTTTACGAAACAGAGGTAGTCATACCCATTTAGATTCAGTGACCCGCATTACACACAGTCTTCTATGATCATTAGGCCCCAGAAAAAGTAGTTGAAATCCATTTGGAAGAACTAGAAGCACTTTTGAGAACAATATTTGTTCCCTATACAATCTGGATAGGCATCCGAACAATATTTTCATGGATTTCAATACTAATTTTCACCTCCGCACTTTATTAAATGTTTCTATGGTATTTTCCCTAAGAAAGATAATGATACTAGGAAGGAAGTCATTAATGCTAGAGCCCAAATGCGAGGAACCTTATCTAATTCACATGTTTAACCACAATTTTACATATTCTCTAGTAAGAATGGATGGTGAGCATATTACTCATCCAACCAACAACAAATTACTCAAGTAGTACTTCGTGTGAGGGAATCATCATCTCACAAGACTTTAAACAATATTACCATCATAAAAGACGTTAAAAATCGTATCCCTACTATAACAGCCCATATATTACATATATATTTCACTTCAACACAAAATAATATTTATTACATAACATAACAAAACCACTTCCAGGACCGTTTAGGTTTAGTGTATTTATAAACTGGGAAACATAAACAACTGGTTCATAAAACATCTACATTGTTTGCTACTTATTTCTTCATAACTAGACTCATTTTTTACTTATCTTACTTAATGCCCTTATTCATGTCCAAGGGAAAAGAAACATATAAAAGGGTAAGATAAAATTCATAGTAAGGGTAAAAAAGGTAAATATCAATCACATCATAATCATAATAACATAACATCTAAAAATATTATACTGTATATAAATGATCACAATATCTTGTCATGGGAAAATAAAAAACAGTGAAATTTAATACCCATATTCATAACATAAGACAATAAATTTATTAGAATACACACATAATCATAGAAAATAATTTCATATTAGTCAAGGCTCATTTCCCAGACCATAATAGCAGACAAAGTCAATTACTGAACTGATTTTGATCCTCCTTCCAGCCCTATATTACTGAACCCGATTTACTTTACGTTCCAGTCATATCTATCTCATGGGATATAAATATTTACCCAATGCATTCGATGGAAATATAGGTCCCACCCATCTCATTATTAATCCATTATTAAATGTGTCAAAGAAACATAAAAACATTCACCATAGCATAACCCATGAAATAAAATGGGTTTCAAAAACATCAGTACATCATAATTGATATAAAACTAATGGATATCCAAAAAAAATTCCATAATAAAAAAACAATCATAGTAATATCAGGGACAGAAATATAATCTTATTTAAAGAGTGTCATCTATGTTTGAAAATAATTTTTAGAAAACACTTGAAATTAATTCTTGTGGAAAATATACCTTCTTCTTCAATAACTTTTTCTTTCAACAAAATGGTACACAATTTTAGAAGAAATATTTTTATGTGAAAATAACCTTGTAATATTATAGGGGAAACTTCAAGGAAATAAGGCATTATGAAAGCGTAAAAAGATGGTCATGCCATACAAGTCAAAAAACATTATTCTCATACTTTTTCCAAAAAAGTCGAAAAGTACCTCATACTAGACATGAAAAAATATTGAATTCAATCTGTTTATTAAAAATTCACCGATGGGGAAAATTCACATTAAATAATTATAGAAGTATATAAATAATATTTATAAATAAATATTTTGGAAACATGGATATGGATGATAAATATACCCCAATAAATACTTACAAATATACAATCTTGGATTAAAATGAGATTTGAAAATTTATCCCTGACCTTTGGTATGATATGATTCATATGTTTCCATACCTTGTGTATAATAAATTAAATAATTTTAGTGATTTATTCCATAATCTTAACCATTTTTATGATAACATTTATGATAATTTTTTCATTCGTTTTTTAGTAACATTTCATTGTTACTCATTATTCAGTAATTAAAAAATAACAGGACCTCTAGAATGTTTCTAGGGAAGTTTAGAAGGTAAATTAGTCGGGGATGATCAATCTTGAATTCTCAAAATTAAGTGAAGATTTAAGGGAGGAAGTGCCCTTTTATATTTTAGGTGAGGGTCACTTTTGGAAGCCTCAAATATATTTATTTATAATAAAATAAAAACCTACATAAAAACCTCCAAAATGCCAAAATTTAAATGATGAGATGAGATATGTTTGTAATCTCATAAACCAATAAATTTTATAAAATTTCATATGTCAATTAAAGCATTGTCATTTTAATTAACACTTAGTTATTCTATTTAATTTTTAAATAGGGTAACAAATATTTCAATATTAAATGGGTAAAATATTTACTTATTTGAAGTCAATTATGCGATAAATGAATAATTTAGAACATTATACATCATATCATAATTGTTCAATATTTTAAAAAAATGTATTATTATTTTTAAATAATTTAAGATAACTTTATTTTGAAAAATATCAATATTGTCAATTTTGACACTATTTATTTCATTGATTTTTAAAAATATAAAAAATAAGAAGTGAACCTCAATAAAAATATTTTAGTATATAACTATGGGGTTGAGGTAATCTATAAAATTTATTTTACATAATTATTATCCAAAATTATATTTAGTAAAATATTTTTATGATCATTTATTTAATTTCTTCATTAATAAAATAATTATTGCCTTAATTTTTTGTAATTATTTAGTATACTTATTTGATGAATAAAAATTTAAAATAAAATTATATTATGAATATAAATCCATTATATTTAATGAGAATACTTTTATCCAATTTTTTCTTCTGAAAAAACCCAACATTAAAAATGTTATACACTTTTAAAACATGAATGTGACAAATTTTGCATCACTTTAATTAAAATAATATAAGTGTCATAATCTCCTCTATAAACCTAAAAATTATCAATAAGTCGACCCTTGGATTCTTATGGTAGATATATACTCAACCAATAAGGTTTGGTCAAGTGTTTGGTCCTTTTTGTCATTATTAATATTTTAATAAAAATTGTTTTATTGATTTCTCATCAATTAATTAATTTTTTCATCATCCAAGTATATGTCTTTTAGGTAATTATTTATTTCCTAAAGACTACAAATAAATTTTCATGATAACAAAAAAATATAGATTTTATATGAGTATATTTAATTGAATTTATCTTATGTATGACCTTATATTATAAATAATTTAATTAAAAATGTTTGAGTGAGATATAGTTCACTTTTCTCAAAATAAAATTAACTAAATGAACTAATATTACTCAAGTGGGTTTCAATGGATACCATTCTAACCCATGAATGGTTCATGGAAAATTTTAATCATCAAATTAAATTAAGAAAATTGTTAGATTGATTTTATAATATAATTTTCATCCATAGTACCCATTTTACACTTTTACTGTGTCTATAAAACTTACAGAATTTACTATTCATAATGCCCAAAAATAAAGTAAAGTGAATTAAATAATTTGGAACTACTGATTCATAATATAGAATCTATTTTTTAAAATTAAAAACACATAAGTTGCAATATTTATTTTCAAATTAATCTCATTGATGAAATGAGAAAATAGGTTTTAAAATATAAAATATTACAAAAGATTGAAAAGTTTTTACATATGAATTTAATGTAAAATTAATTCCAATGACTTAAATTATATTAAGTGGTAAAAATATATTCTATTTATACATTGAAACCATTAAATAATATAATTTATCCACATAAATTTTGTCAATGAATTAAGTTATATTCAATTAAAATTTGGCATATTTTTACTTTTCATCAATACATGAATGATATCAGAAAATATCCTAAATTTCTCCAAAAAAAATTTATTTCCTTATTCAAAATAAAATTTTTATTTTTTCATATAAAAATTATTTATGTGTCAAAATATTAATTTAAAATGGTTTTTCCATTCAAAGGTTTTTAAAAAAATTGGTTTTTATACATTAAATAAGGTTTTATTCGTACTCTATGACTAAAATATCCATTGGATTAATATCAAAAATATTTTATTAAGTATATCACACATATATATCTCGTTAATTTAATTACCAAAATCAATTCACTAAAAATTGCAAATATCTAATTGATATATATTTTTCCTAAATAATTGTATCAATTAATTCACAATGCATTTTAATTCTATGTTATAATTATTCTCGCTAACCAAAAGGCTAGGCTATAAGGTAAATTTTATAATAGTGGATTTTAGTGGTTCGTTTAATCTCACAATCATGTGGAAATCATGATACTGAAGAGTAAAAAATTATTTAACGAAAATATTTCATAAAAAAATCCAGGTATTACATTCTAACCCCATTAAACTGAATTTTACCTTTGAAACTCGTCACTCAAAAACAAACTAATGAATATACCTCTCTCTAATATTCTTCTCAATTTCCCTTGTAGCTTCTTTAAATTGGCGGTTCCTCCATAAATCTTTAACCAAGAAAGTGTTCTTGTTTCGTATAACTTTTTCAATATTATCTATAATCTATATCAGTTGTTTTCATAAGAATGATCTTGCTTCAACGGTATGACTTCTAAGCTTAGTAATTGTGAAGGATCAGGTAGTTAGTTTCTGAGAATGGATACATGGAACACATCATGAACTTGACAGGGATTTGGTAGAAGCACCAATCGGTATGCTACCTTCCCAACGTGATCTAGAATTTCAAAAGGACTGATGCACCCAGGGCTCATCTTGCCCTTATTTCCAAATATCATTTCTCCCTTCTAGGGAGATATTCGTAGAAACACCTTATCACCTACTTCCAACTCTAGGGCTCTTCTTAGATTGTCATCATAACTTTTTTTGACTTTGAGATTCTCTTAATTGTTGTTGAATTGATCTGGCCTTTTCATACTTTTCATCAATGAGTTTAGGTCCTACTAGATTTCTTTCCCCAACTTTATCTCAGTAAGTTGGAGTTCTTCAATTCATTCTATATTGGGATTTATAAGGAGCCATCAGAGTACTAGAGTGAAAGCTATTGTGTTATAAAAAGTCCACCAAATCTAGATGTTGATCCCAAATAGCTTTGAAATCCATACAATAAGATATCAACATGTCTCATAGAGTTTCAATTGTCTGGTCAGACTGACCATCTATCTGAGAATGATAAGCAGTGATGAAACATAACTTTGTATCCAAAGCCTGCTGAAGACATCTCCAGAACATCGAGGTAAACATTGGATTCTGATCAGATATAATGGGAAGTGGTTCTCCATGAAATCATACCACTTCCTTTAGATATATCATGGCATTATGACCAAGAGAGAAATCCACTATAATAGAAATGAAATGTGATGAATTTGTAAGGCGATCAAATATAACCAAGATAGCATTATTGACTTTGGATGTTTTGGGAAGTACGATGACAAAGTCCATAGTGATATTTTTTGATTTTCATTCTTCTATGGGTAATGGTTGTAAAATCCCATTACACTTCTGTATCTAATCCTTAACATGCTAACAAACCAAGCATCGAGAGATATATTATGCGACATCTCTTTTTATGCCATCCTGGCAAAAATACTCTTTAAAGACTCACTCAATATTTATGCATACAGGGTGAATATAAAATTAAGAACTATGATCCTCATCCAATAGCTTCTTCATTAATTCTCATATGGGAGGAATACAACCCTGATTCCATAACATCATTATTTCATAAAAATCAAGATTAAATTCAATAATATTTCTCACATTCTTTTGTAGCTCTACATCTTTCTTCTACACCTCGATAATCATCACTTTTATAGATTTTTGAAAATTTATTTTAGATAGATAATATTTCCCCATCTCCATTAAAATTTTGAAATCCATCCTTTTCTAATCCATAGATATTGGATCTTTTGTGATCTTCATCATGGATAGGCTAACATGGCCTGGTCGACTGAAAGCATCTGCACCTTGTTCGCTTTCCCTGGGTGGTAATATATTGAGAATTCATAATATTTAATCAACTCGTCCATCTTCTTTAGGGAATATTTAGATCCTTTTTTTGAAAATATAATTTAATGTTTTATGATCTGTATAAATATCACATCTTCACTATAAAGATAATTCCTCCATATCTTTATTTAAAATATTACTATAGCTAACTCCAAATCATGAGTTGGGTAAATTTTATCATTGATTTTCATCTTCTGTGAAGAATAATTTGTCACCATATCATTTTTCATGAGAACACATCTCGTCCCATTATTGTATTCATCACTATAGATCACAAACTTTTCTCTACTACAAGGGAGTGTGAGCAGAGGTTCACTGACTAACCTTCTTTCTAGCTCATTGAAATTCTCTTTACATTACTCCATCCAAACATACTTAACTCATTTCTAAGTAAAATTGGGGATTTCATGAGAAAACCATGAAAAATATTCCACAAAACATTGATAATATCCATCCAAACAAAGAAAACATTGGATCTTAGATAACATTTTTGGTCTTGGTCGACTTTAAACATCTTTTGTTTTTTATGAATCCACCGATTTCTTTTATCTTGAGATTATGTGACCCAAAAATGAAACTTTCTTAATCTAAATTCACACTTGGTACATTTCACATAATTATTATCATTTCTCAGTGTCTTTATTACAATTCTCAAGTGGTATCCATGTTCTTCTTTTCTCTTAGAATAGATAAGAACATCATTTATAAAGACTACACTAAACTGATCAAGATAGTCTCTATAGACTATATTCATTAGATCCATGAAGATAGTAGGAAAATTAGTAAGGCTAAAAGGAATTATTATAAATTCATAGTGTTCATACCCTGTACGAAATGTCTTCATTTGATTGTGATCTTGTTAAGTTGTCGATAATCAATGAAGATTATCACTGATCCTTATTTATTCTTAGAAAACTCAAAAGGTTCTCCCCATGTTGATGCACAAGGGTGTATGAATCCCTTCTCAAGATTATATTAGAGTTTATTCTTCAATCCCTACAACTAAATTGATTCCATTCAATAAGGTGTCTTTGAAAGAGGTATAGTACCCAGTATGAGTTCTATTAAAATCTCAGTTTCATGATTTGGTGTAAGACCTAGAAAATTACTCCAAAAAGACATCATTAAACACCCTTACAGTGTGTGTATTCTTAATCATGAGTTTTTTCAAAACATTTGAGATAAATACCCTTCATTTATAAGAATCAATATCTATAAAGGGGAAGAAGTTTATACTAGAAATTTATATTCATCCATGCATCAATAGATGATCATAGATTTATATAGAATATGAAATGTGACTTCCCTTCCATAGAAACTGATATGACCTTAATATAGATGAATCTATTACATTACAAGAATCACATCAAATTCAATTATAGGAAGGACCACATTATTTACTGGAAGCACTTTCCCACAAACATCGATAAGAGAAGAATTGTAAACTTTTGATGTGCATGTTGTGCTATTAAGAGTTATCACATCTAACTCAACATCTAATTGTTAAGGTAATACAATGATAATCCTAGAAAATTCTTCCAAAATAAAAGAGTGAGGGGATCCATAATCAAATTAAGCATTTGATACTTTAGAGTGCATGGTATGTGTAACTTTTACCACTTTATTATCACACTCCAAATCACTAATATTGATTTCATGTGACTTTCCTTTTTCTTTGGCCTTAAGATTTCTTAAACGTAAATCATCATCAATAACCCATATATTAGGGCATTGATTGTCATAATTCCATGATTCTTTTCACATGTAGCATTGATGTGTACAAGTTTCATTCTGTGTATCATTTTCTTTGTTTATATCAGTAGACATATTTTTTCCATCACATTGGTATTCAACTGGATGATTTCCTTATTTTTGCACTTATACCATTTATTATTCCCTTTAAGAAAATTCACCCCATTTTTCTTTCAATATATTCATCATAAAGAACAACTCATCATCTGTTCAGTGTGGTATTCTTATTTTCCATTTAATTCCATTTTTCTCTTCTTATCAAACCTGTATGATTGATGGGTTACTCCAATCCTCATCTCAACCTTGAGAGAACATCAAACAATTTCTTCGTATCCATTGAATATCCTTATGGATAATTATTTTTGGAGACTTGGTTTTAAGCCACTAAAGAATTGATCAATTTTACTCTATGGTTGGAAAATAATTCCAGAACAGTACCATGAAATTCATGTAAAATTTTCCTTATAGGTGACAAGGGATTCATTATCCTTTTTCTCATGTTCAAGGAACTCCTTATCTACCATTTTTCAAATAATATGAGGAAAGTAATTATTGAAAAATATGATATTGATATAGTCTCATTCCATGGACTCAATTTCAACTCTTTGCCTAGTATTATTGTTAAGATTCCTCCATTGATAAGCTTCACCTTCCAAACAATATATTGCAAAGATTACATTATCATGTTTAGAACATTGTAGAATTGAAAATATCTTTTTAGTGGTACTGATCCATTGTTCAGCCACTAATGGATCAGAAGACTTGATAAATGAGGCTGGACACTTCCTCATGCAGAATTCAATAGAATGTTTCTCCTTGATTTTCTCATTTGGAAGTCAGGAATTATTTATATCTAGATAATATTGTGTGATCATGTCTTTAAGAATTTTCATTCCATCTCCCATAACAATTGGTTTCTCAGGGGGAAAATCATTGCATTTCCCGTCGCATTCAGCATTAATGTGGTTCCTTCGAGTTTCAGTCATTTACTAATACCAATAAGCATAGTGTGAGAAACTATAATCACGATGGGAAATACACATATTTAAAGAATATAATTTCAATTTATGAAACTATTGGTTTAGTCATATGTTATTGATAAACATCTCTAAACGAAAAAGATTGGATTGTATCCAATACATAGACATATCCTTAGGGTTCTTACTAAGGTTTTATCATCCTACTTTCTAATGGTTAACTAAACTTTTTCTCTGATAAAAACTATAACAGAAAATACATTACATTTAAATTTTACATCAACATTGTTGAATATTTATTAAATTTCATAAGAAAAACCAATCCTGGATAGTATAGGTTTAGTGTCATTAGAAACTAGGAAACATTAATAACAGTTCATAAAACATCTACATTTTCTCCCTCTTATTTCATCACAACTAGACTCCTTTTTATCATATCTTACTTAGTTCCCTACTTCCTTACCTGGGGAAAAGAAACATATAAAATAGTTAGCTCAAATTATCAGTAAGGGTAAATAAGGGGAATATCAATCATGTCAGAATCATAAGAATATAACATTAATAAAATCATATCCTCCATATAAAATATCATAATAACATGTCATGGGACAGATCATAAAAGTTAAATGTAATCCCAATATTCATAACATAAGACATGAAATTTCATGGAATACCCATGTCAGAATATGAAATCATTTCATATTAGTTAAGTCTCATTACCAAGACCATCATAGTAGACAATGTCCATTTCTGAACCGAGTTCACTCTTCCTTCCATCCCAGTATTACTCAACTAGATTTAATTTTCATTCCATTCATGTCTATATCATGAGATATAAATATTTATACAATTAATTAGAGGGATATATATTCCCCACCCATCTCATAATAAAACAATTTTTATGTGTTCCACAAAAACATAAAACAATTCACCATATCATAACCCATGAAATAAAATGGGTTTCTTAAACAACAGTCCATCATAAAGGATATAAAATAAATAGATTTCATAAATAATATTCCATAATAAACACATTCAAATAATATAAATAACATGGATTAAAATATAACCCCATTTAAATATTTTCATCTTAGATGGAAAATAATTTTGAGAAAAAAATTGAAATTAATTCTTGAAGAAAATATCCTTTCTTCTTCAAAAACATTTCCCTACATCAAAATGAAACACAATTATTGAAAAAATTAATTTATGTAAAAAGAAACTTTTAAACATGTATGGTTAGCTTCAAGAAAATAAGGTACTATGAAAGTGTAAAAATTCGTTCATGTCGTATAAGTTCAAAAAAACGTTATTATCGTTGTTTTTTTGGAAAAGTAAAAAAGTACCTCATACAAAAAATGAAAAATGTTTTGATTTAAACCATTTAGTAAAAAATAACCAATGGGTAAAATTAACTTTAAATAATTATATAAGGATATAAATAGTATTTATAATTACATATTTAGGAAACATGGATGTGCATGATAAATATATCCCAATAAATATTTACGAATAAACAACCTCGGATAAAAATAATATTTGAAAAGTTATCCCTTAAATTTGGTCTGATATTATTTATAAGTATCAAAAAATCCAATACAATGATTTAAATAATGTTACTAATTTCTTTAAAAATCACAATCATTTTCCAAAAAACATTTATGATCATATTTTCATCTGTTTTTAGTAACATTTCATTGTTACTCTTTATTCGAGTATTAACTGTTTTATGTTCTTACGCATGTTTTGTATAATAAGTTACTATTACTATTTTTCAGTTATATTTATATCATTTAATAGTAATAGTACAATATATATAAAAATTATTCATTCAATTCATTTATATAATCATTCTTTAATGAAGATTATGTAGAATAAATCACATCGTACTATGGAGATGGTATGCAGTGTGTACACACGAGTGATGATATCATTCACAAAATTGGTGAATGGTATTGAAGTGGATCATGTATAGTATCTCAGAATCAATATCATTATATATTAATCATATATATATTTATTAATTCAATCATTATACCCATACATGTAAGTTGGTAGTGAATAGTATATTACACCAAGGCGTGGAGACGGTAAGTCGTACGTACGCGCGTGTGGGGATTTCATTTTTCATAGGATGGGTAGAAGGGTGAATATGGTTGTTTCATAATCATAACAGCCTCTTAGTGTATAAATACTACTATATTTATTACATTATAATGAAACAACACTAGAGGTGGATGTTGATGAGGAATGAAGTTTGAAAGAATTGTTAGACGATATTACATCTTCTTCAACATGCCTCCTCTAAATATCCTCTTAGAGCACTAGATTTGGTCTTTGATGAAGAATACCAGGACCTCTAGAAACATTCTAGGAGAGTTTAGAAGGTAAATTAGTCAGGGATGATCAAGCTTTAATTCTCAAAATTAAGTTAAGATTTAAGGGAGGAAGTTCCCTTTTATATTTTAGGTGAGGGTCACTTTTGGAAGCCTCAAATATATTTATTTATAATAAAATAAAAACCTACGTAAAAACCTCCAAAATGCCAAAATTTAAATGATGAGATGAGATATGTTTGTAATCTCATAAACCAATAAATTTTATAAAATTTCATATGTCAATTAAAGCATTGTCATTTTAATTAACACATAGTTATTCTATTTAATTTTTAAATAGGGTAACAAATATTTCAATATTAAATGGGTAAAATATTTACTTATTTGAAGTCAATTATGAGATAAATGAATAATTTAGAACATTATACATCATATCATAATTTTTCAATATTTTAAAAAAAATTATTATTATTTTTAAATAATTTAAGATAACTTTATTTTGAAAAATATCAATATTGTCAATTTTGACACTATTTATTTCATTGATTTTTAAAAATATAAAAAATAAGAAGTGAACCTCAATAAAAATATTTTAGTATATAACAATGGGGTTGAGGTAATCTATAAAATTTATTTTACAGAATTATTATCCAAAATTATATTTAGTAAAATATTTTTATGATCATTTATTTAATTTCTTCATTAATAAAATAATTATTGCCATAATTTTGTGTAATTATTTAGTATACTTATTTGATGAATAAAAATTTAAAATAAAATTATATTATGAATATAAATCCATTATATTTAACGAGAATACTTTTATCCAGTTTTTTCTTCTGAAAAAACCCATCATTAAAAATGCTATACACTTTTAAAACATCAATGTGACAAATTTTGCATCACTTTAAATAAAATAATATAAGTGTCATAATCTCCTCTATAAACCTAAAAATTATCAATAAGTCAACCCTTGGATTCTTATGTTAGATATATACTCAACCAATAAGGTTTGGTCAAGTGTTTGGTCCTTTTGTCATTATTAATATTTTAATAAAAATTGTTTTATTGATTTCTCATCAATTAATTAAATTTTTCATCATCCAAGTATATGTCTTTTAGGTAATTATTTATTTCCTAAAGACTACAAATAAATTTTCATGATAAAAAAAATATAGATTTTATATGAGTATATTTAATTGAATTTATCTTATGTATGACCTTATATTATAAATAATTTAATTAAAAATGTTTGAGTGAGATAGAGTTCACTTTTCTCAAAATAAAATTAACTAAATGTCCTAATATTACTCAAGTGGGTTTCAATGGATACCATTTTAACCCATGAATGGTTCATGGAAAATTTTAATCATAAAATTAAATTAAGAAAATTGTTAGATTGATTTTATAATATAATTTTCATCCATAGTACCCATTTTACACTTTTACTGTGTCCATAAAACTTACAGAATTTAATATTCATAATGCCCAAAAATAAAATAAAGTGAATTAAATAATTTGGAACTACTGATTCATAATATAGAATCTATTTTTTAAAATTTAAAACACATAAGTTGCAGTATTTAGTTTGAAATTAATCTCATTGATGAAATGAGAAAATAGGTTTTAAAATATAAAATATTACAAAAGATTGAAAAGTTTTTACATATGAATTTAATGTAAAATTAATTCCAATGACCTAATATATATTAAGTGGTAAAAATATATTCTATTTATACATTGAAACCATTAAATAATATAATTTATCCACATAAATTTTGTCAATGAATTAAGTTATATTCAATTAAAATTTGGCATATTTTTACTTTTCATCAATACATGAATGATATGAGAAAATATCCTAAATTTCTCCAAAAAAAAATTTATTTCCTTATTCAAAATAAAATTTTTATTTTTTCATATAAAAATTATTTATGTGTCAAAATATTAATTTAAAATGGTTTTTCCATTCAAAGGTTTTTAAAAATTTTGGTTTTTATACATTAAATAAGGTTTTATTCGTACTCTATGACTAAAATATCCATTGGATTAATATCAAAAATATTTTATTAAGTATATCACTCATATATATCTCATTAATTTAATTACCAAAATCAATTCACTAAAAATTGCAAATATCTAATTGATATATATTTTTCCTAAATAATTGTGTCAATTAATTCACAATGCATTTTAATTTTATGTTATAATTATTCTCGCTAACCAAAAGGCTAGGCTATAAGGTAAATTTTATAATAGTGGATTTTAGTGGTTCGTTTAATCTCACAATCATGTGGAAATCCTGATACAGAAGAGTAAAAAATTATTTAACGAAAATATTTCATAAAAAAATCCAGGTATTACATTCTAACCCCATTAAACTGAATTTTACCTTTGAAATTCGTCACTCAAAAACAAACTAATGAATATACCTCTCTCTAATATTCTTCTCAATTTCCCTTGTAGCTTCTTCAAATTGGCGGTTCCTCCATAAATCTTTAACCAAGAAAGTGTTCTTGTTTCATATAACGTTTTCGATATTATCTAGAATCTATATCAGTTGTTTTCATAAGAATGTTCTTGCTTCAACGGTATGACTTCTAAGCTTAGTAATTGTGAAGGATCAGGTAGTTAGTTTCTGAGAATGGATACATGGAACACATCATGAACTTGAGAGGGATTTGGTAGAAGCACCAATCGGTATGCTACCTTCCCAACGTGATCTAGAATTTCAAAAGGACTGATGCACCCAGGGCTCATCTTGCCCTTATTTCCAAATATCATTTCTCCCTTCTAGGGAGATATTCGTAGAAACACCTTATCACCTACTTCCAACTCTAGGTCTCTTCTTCGATTGTCCTGATAACTTTTTTTTGACTTTGAGCTTCTCTTAATTGTTGTTGAATTGATCTGGCCTTTTCATACTTTTCATCAATGAGTTTAGGTCCTACTAGATTTCTTTCCCCAACTTTATCTCAGTAAGTTGGAGTTCTTCAATTCATTCTATATTGGGATTTATAAGGAGCCATCAGAGTACTAGAGTGAAAGCTATTGTGTTATAAAAAGTCCACCAATTCTAGATGTTGATCCCAAATAGCTTTGAAATCCATACAATAAGATATCAACATGTCTCATAGAGTTTCAATTGTCTGGTCAGACTGACCATCTATCTGAGAATGATAAGCAGTGATGAAACATAACATTGTATCCAAAGCCTGCTGAAGACATCTCCAGAACACCGAGGTAAACATTGGATTCTGATCAGATATAATGGGAAGTGGTTCTCCATGAAATCATACCACTTCCTTTAGATATATCATGGCATGATGACCAAGAGAGAAATCCACTATAATAGAAATGAAATGTGATGGATTTGTAAGGTGATCAAATATAACCAAGATAGCATTATTGACTTTGGATGTTTTGGGAAGTACGATGACAAGGTCCATAGTGATATTTTTTGATTTCCATTCTTCTATGGGTAATGGTTGTAAAATCCCATTACACTTCTGTCTCTAATCCTTAACATACTGACAAACCAAGCATCGAGAGATATATTATGCGACATCTCTTTTTATGCCATCCTTCCAAAAATACTATTTAAAGACTCACTCAATATTTATGCATACAGGGTGAATATAAAATTAAGAACTATGATCCTCATCCAATATATTCTTCATTAATTCTCATATGGGAGGAATGCAACCCTGATTCCATAACCTCGTTATTTCATAAAAATCAAGATTAAATTCAAGAATATTTCTCACATTCTTTTGTATCTCTACATCTTTCTTCTACACCTCGATAATCATCACTTTTATAGATGGTTGAAAATTTATTTTAGATAGATAATATTTCCCCATCTCCATTAAAATTTTGAAATCCATCCTTTTCTTATCCATAGATATTGGATCTTCTGTGATCTTCATCATGGATAGGCTAACATGGCCTGGTCGACTGAAAGCATCTCCACCTTGTTCGCTTTCCCTGGGTGGTAATCTATTGAGAATTCATAATATTTAATCAACTTCGTCCATCTTCTTTAGGGAATATTTAGATCCTTTTTTTGAAAATATAATTTAATGTTTTATGATCTGTATAAATATCACATCTTCACCATAAAGATAATTCCTCTATATCTTTATTTAAAATATTACTATAGCTAACTCCAAATCATGAGTTGGGTAAATTTTCTCATTGATTTTCATCTTCTGTGAAGAATAATTTGTCACCATATCATTTTTCATGTGAACACATCTCGTCCCATTATTGTATTCATCACTATAGATCACAAACGTTTCTCTACTACAAGGCAGTGTGAGCAGAGGTTCACTGACTAACCTTCTCTCTAGCTCATTGAAATTCTCTTTACATTACTCCATCCAAACATACTTAACTCATTTATAATTAAAATTGGGGATTGCATTAGAAAACCATGAAAAATATTCCACAAAACATTGATAATATCCATCCAAACAAAGAAAACATTGGATCTTAGATAACATTTTTGGTCTTGGTCGACTTTAATCATCTTTTGTTTTTTATGAATCCACCGATTTCTTTTATCTTGAGATTATGTGACCCAAAAATGAAACTTTCTTAATCTAAATTCACACTTGGTACATTTCACATAATTATTATCCTTTCTCAGTGTCTTTATTACAATTCCCAAGTGGTATTCATGTTCTTCTTTTCTCTTAGAATAGATAAGAACATCATTTATAAAGACTACACTAAACTGATCAAGATAGTCTCTATAGACTATATTCATTAGATCCATGAAGATAGTGGGAAAATTAGTAAGACTAAAAGGAATTATTATAAATTCATAGTGTTCATACCCTGTACGAAATGTCTTCATTAGTATATCCTCCATTTTTTACCCTTAAATTATGGTATCCTAAATGAAGATCAATGTTGTAAATATATTTATCTCTAAATAGTTGGTCAAATAAGTAATCAATGAGGGGAAGAGGATAATTTTTTTCTTGATTGTGATCTTGTTAAGTTATTGATAATCAATGAAGATTATCACTGATCCTTATTTATTCTTAGAAAACTCAACAGGTTCTCCCCAAGTTGATGCACAAGGGTGTATGAATCCCTTCTCAAGATTATATTAGAGTTTCTTCTTCAATCCCTACAACTAAATTGATTCCATTCAATAAGGTGTCTTTGAAAGAGGTATAGTACCCAGTATGAGTTCTATTAAAATCTCAGTTTCATGATTTGGTGTAAGACCTAGAAAATTCCTCCAAAAAGACATCATTAAACTCCCTTACAGTGTGTGTATTCTTAATCATGAGTTTTTCCCAACCATTTGAGATAAATACCCTTCATTTATAAGAATCAATATCTATAAAGGGGAATAAGTTTATACTAGAAATTTATATTCATCCATGCATCAATAGATGATCATAGATTCATCTAGAATATGAAATGTGACTTCCCTTCCATAGAAACTGATATGACCTTAATATAGATGAATCTATTACATTACAAGAATCACATCAAATTCAATTATAGGAAGGACCACATTATTTACTGGAAGCACTTTCCCACAAACATTGACAAGAGAAGAATTGTAAACAGTTGATGTGCATGTAGTGCTATTAAGAGTTATCACATCTAACTCAACATCTAATTGTTAAGGTAATACAATGGTAATCATAGAAAATTCTTCCAAAATAAAAGAGTGAGGGGATCCATAATCAAATAAAGCATTTGATACTTTAGAGTGCATGGTATGTGTAACTTTTACCACTTTATTATCACACTCCAAATCACTAATATTGATTTCATGTGACTTTCCTTTTTCTTTGGCCTTAAGATTTATTAAAAGTCAATCATCATCAATAACCCGTATATTAGGGCATTGATTGTCATAATTCCATGTTTCTTTTCACATGTAGAATTGATGTGTACAAGTTGCATTCTGTGTATCATTTTCTTTGTTTATATCAGTAGACATTTTTTTTCCATCACATTGGTATTCAACTGGATGATTTCCTTATTTTTTCACTTAAACCATTTATTAGTCCCTTTAAGAAAATTCACCACATGTTTCTTTCCATATATTCATCATAAAGAACAACTCATCATCTTTTCAGTGTGGTATTCGTATTTTCCATTGAATTCCATTTTTCTCTTCTTATCAAACCTTTATGATTGATGGGTTACTCCAATCCTCATCTCATCCTTGAGAGCACATCAAACAATTTCCTCGTATCCATTGAAGATCCTTATGGATAATTATTTTTGGAGACTTGGTTTTAAGCCACTAAAGAATTGATCAATTTTACTCTATGGTTGGAAAATAATTCCAGAACAGTACCATGAAATTCATGTAAAATTTTCTTTGTAGGTGACAAGGGATTCATTATCCTTTTTCTCATGTTCAAGGAACTCCTTATCTACCATTTTTCAAATAATATGAGGAAAGTAATTATTGAAAAATATGATATTGATATAGTCTCATTCCATGGACTCAATTTCAACTCTTTGCCTAGTATTATTGTTAAGATTCCTCCATTGATAAGCTTCACCTTCCAAACAATAGATTGAAAAGATTACATTATCATGTTTAGAACATTGTAAAATTGAAAATATCTTTTTAGTGGTACTGATCCATTGTTCAGCCACTAATGGATCAGAAGACTTGATAAATGAGGCTGGACACTTCCTCATGCAGAATTCAATAGAATGTTTCTCCTTCATTTTCTCATTTGGAAGTCTGGAATTATTTATATCTAGATAATATTGTGTGATCATGTCTTTAAGAATTTTCATTCCATCTCCCATAACAATTGGTTTCTCCGGGGGAAAATCATTGCATTTCCCGTCGCATTCAGCATTAATGTGGTTTCTTCGAGTTTCAGTCATTTACTAATACCAATAAGCATAGTGTGAGAAACTATAATCACGATGGGAAATACACATATTTAAAGAATATAATTTCAATTTATGAAACTATAGGTTTAATAATATGTTATTGATAAACATCTCTAAACCAAAAGGATTGGATTGTAACCAATACATAGACATATCCTTAGGGTTCTTACTAAGGTTTTATCATCCTACTTTCTAATGGTTAACTAAACTTTTTCTCTGATAAAAACTATAACAGAAAATAAATTACATTTACATTTTACATCAACATTGTTGAATATTTATTAAATTTCATAAGAAAAACCAATCCTGGATAGTATAGGTTTAGTGTCATTAGAAACTAGGAAACATTAATAACAGTTCATAAAACATCTACATTGTCTCCCTCTTATTTCATCACAACTAGACTCCTTTTTATCATATCTTACTTAGTTCTCTTCTTCCATACCTGGGGAAAAGAAACATATAAATTAGTTAGCTCAAATTATCAGTAAGGGTAAATAAGGGGAATATCAATCATGTCAGAATCATAAGAATATAACATTAATAAAATCTTATCCTCCATATAAAATATCATAATAACATGTCATGGGACAGATCATAAAAGTTAAATGTAATCCCAATATTCATAACATAAGACATGAAATTTCATGGAATACCCATGTCAGAATATGAAATCATTTCATATTAGTTAAGTCTCATTACCAAGACCATCATAGTAGACAATGTCCATTTCTGAACCGAGTTCACTCTTCCTTCCATCCCAATATTACTCAACTAGATTTAATTTTCATTCCATTCATGTCTATATCATGAGATATAAATATTTAGACAATTAATTAGAGGGATATATATTCCCCACCCATCTCATAATAAAACAATTTTTATGTGTTCCACAAACACATAAAACAATTCACCATATCATAACCCATGAAATAAAATGGGTTTCTTAAACAATAGTCCATCATAAAGGATATAAAATAAATAGATTTCATAAATAATATTCCATAATAAACACATTCAAATAATATAAATAACATGGATTAAAATATAACCCCATTTAAATATTTTCATCTTACATGGAAAATAATTTTGAGAAAAAAATTGAAATTAATTCTTGAAGAAAATATACTTTCTTCTTCAAAAACATTTCCCTTCATAAAAATGCCACACAATTATTGAAGAAATTAATTTATTTAAAAAGAAACTTTTAAACATGTATGGGTAGCTTCAAGAAAATAAGGTACTATGAAAGTGTAAAAATCTGTTAATGTCGTATAAGTTCAAAAAAACGTTATTATCGTTGTTTTTTTGGAAAAGTAAAAAAGTACCTCATACAAAAAATGAAAAATGTTTTGATTTAAACCATTTATTAATAAATAACGAATGTGTAAAATTAACTTTAAATAATTATATAAGGATATAAATAATATTTATAATTACATATTTAGGAAACATGGATGTGCATGATAAATATATCCCAATAAATATTTACGAATAAACAACCTTGGATAAAAATAATATTTGAAAAGTTATCCCTTACATTTGGTCTGATATTATTTATAAGTATCAAAAAATCCAATACAATGATTTAAATAATGTTATTGATTTCTTTAAAAATCACAATCATTTTCCAAAAAACATTTATGATCATATTTTCATCTGTTTTTAGTAACATTTCATTGTTACTCTTTATTCGAGTATTAACTGTTTTATGTTCTTACGCATGTTTTGTATAATAAGTTATTATTACTATTTTTCGGTTATATTTATATAATTTAATAGTAATAGTACAATATATATAAAAATTATTCATTCAATTCATTTATATAATCATTCTTTAATGAAGATTATGTAGAACAAATCACATCGTACTATGGAGATGGTATGTAGTGTGTACACACGAGTGATGATATCATTCACAAAATTGGTGAATGGTATTGAAGTGGATCATGTATAGTATCTCAGAATCAATATCATTATATATTAATCATATATATATTTATTAATTCAATCATTATACCCATCCATGTAAGTTTGTAGTGAACAGTATATTACACCAAGGCGTGGAGACGGTAAGTCGTACGTACGCGCGTGTGGGGATTTCATTTTTCATAGGATGGGTAGAAGGGTGAATATGGTTGTTTCATAATCATAACAGCCTCTTAGTGTATAAATACTACTTTAGTTATTACATTATAATTAAACAACACTAGAGGTGGATGTTGATGAGGAATGAAGTTTGAAAGAATTGTTAGACGATATTACATCTTCTTCAACATGCCTCCTCTAAATATCCTCTTAGAGCACTAGATTTGGTCTTTGATGAAGAATACCAGGACCTCTAGAAACATTCTAGGGAAGTTTAGAAGGTAAATTAGTCGGGGATGATCAAGCTTGAATTCTCAAAATTAAGTTAAGATTTAAGGGAGGAAGTGCCCTTTTATATTTTAGGTGAGGGTCACTTTTGGAAGACTCAAATATATTTATTTATAATAAAATAAAAACCTACATAAAAACTTCCAAAATGCCAAAATTTAAATGATGAGATGAGATATGTTTGTAATCTCATAAACCAATAAATTTTATAAAATTTCATATGTCAATTAAAGCATTGTCATTTTAATTAACACTTAGTTATTCTATTTAATTTTTAAATAGGGTAACAAATATTTCAATATTAAATGGGTAAAATATTTACTTATTTGAAGTAAATTATGAGATAAATGAATAATTTAGAACATTATACATCATATCAAAATTGTTCAATATTTTAAAAAAAAGTATTATTATTTTTAAATAATTTAAGATAACTTTATTTTGAAAAATATCAATATTTTCAATTTTGACACTATTTATTTCATTGATTTTTAAAAATATAAAAAATAAGAAGTGAACCTCAATAAAAAATATTTTAGTATATAACTATGGGGTTGAGGTAATCTATAAAATTTATTTTACAGAATTATTATCCAAAATTATATTTAGTAAAATATTTTTATGATCATTTATTTAATTTCTTCATTAATAAAATAATTATTGCCATAATTTTGTGTAATTATTTAGTATACTTATTTGATGAATAAAAATTTAAAATAAAATTATATTATGAATATAAATCCATTATATTTAATGAGAATACTTTTATCCAATTTTTTCTTCTGAAAAAACCCAACATTAAAAATGCTATACACTTTTAAAACATGAATGTGACAAATTTTGCATCACTTTAAATAAAATGATATAAGTGTCATAATCTCCTCTATAAACCTAAAAATTATAAATATGTCGACCCTTGGATTCTTATGGTAGATATATACTCAACCAATAAGGTTTGGTCAAGTGTTTGGTCCTTTTTTTCATTATTAATATTTTAATAAAAATTGTTTTATTGATTTCTCATCAATTAATTAATTTTTTCATCATCCAAGTATATGTCTTTTAGGTAATTATTTATTTCCTAAGGACTACAAATAAATTTTCATGATAACAAAAAAATATAGATTTTATATGAGTATATTTAATTGAATTTATCTTATGTATGACCTTATATTATAAATAATTTAATTAAAAATGTTTGAGTGAGATATAGTTCACTTTTCTCAAAATAAAATTAACTAAATGTCCTAATATTACTCAAGTGGGTTTCAATGGATACCATTCTAACCCATGAATGGTTCATGGAAAATTTTAATCATCAAATTAAATTAAGAAAATTGTTAGATTGATTTTATAATATAATTTTCATCCATAGTACCCATTTTACACTTTTACTGTGTCAATAAAACTTACAGAATTTACTATTCATAATGCCCAAAAATAAAATAAAGTGAATTAAATAATTTGGAACTACTGATTCATAATATAGAATCTATTTTTTAAAATTAAAAACACATAAGTTGCAGTATTTAGTTTGAAATTAATCTCATTGATGAAATGAGAAAATAGGTTTTAAAATATAAAATATTACAAAAGATTGAAAAGTTTTTACATATGAATTTAATGTAAAATTAATTCCAATGACCTAAATTATATTAAGTGGTAAAAATATATTCTATTTATACATTGAAACCATTAAATAATATAATTTATCCAAATAAATTTTGTCAATGAATTAGGTTATATTCAATTAAAATTTGGCATATTTTTACTTTTCATCAATACATGAATGATATCAGAAAATATCCTAAATTTCTCCAAAAAAAAAATTATTTCCTTATTCAAAATAAAATTTTTATTTTTTCATATAAAAATTATTTATGTGTCAAAATATTAATTTAAAATGGTTTTTCCATTCAAAGGTTTTTAAAAAATTTGGTTTTTATACATTAAATAAGGTTTTATTCATACTCTATGACTAAAATATCCATTATATTAATATCAGAAATATTTTATTAAGTATATCACACATATATATCTCATTAATTTAATTACCAAAATCAATTCACTAAAAATTGCAAATATCTAATTGATATATATTTTTCCTAAATAATTGTGTCAATTAATTCACAATGCATTTTAATTCTATGTTATAATTATCCTCGCTAACCAAAAGGATAGGCTATAAGGTAAATTTTATAATAGTGGATTTTAGTGGTTCGTTTAATCTCACAATCATGTAAAAATCATTATACTGAAGAGTAAAAAATTATTTAACGAAAATATTTCATAAAAAATCCAGGTATTACATTCTAACCCCATTAAACTGAATTTTACCTTTGAAATTCGTCACTCAAAAAGAAACTAATGAATATACCTCTCTCTAATATTCTCCTCAATTTCCCTTGTAGCTTCTTCAAATTGGTGGTTCCTCCATAAATCTTTAACCAAGCAAGTGTTCTTGTTTCGTATAACTTTTTCGATATTATCTAGAATCTATATCAGTTTTTTTAATAAGAATGATCTTGTTTCAGCGGTATGACTTCTAAGATTAGTAATTGTGAAGGATCAGGTAGTTAATTTCTGGGAATGGATACATGGAACACATCATGAACTTGAGAGGGATTTGGTAGAAGCACCAATCGGTATGCTACCTTCCCAACGTGATCTAGAATTTCAAAAGGACTGATGCACCCAGGGCTCATCTTGCCCTTATTTCCAAATATCATTTCTCCCTTCTAGGGAGATATTCATAGAAACACCTTATCACCTACTTCCAACTCTAGGTCTCTTCTTTGATTGTCATCATAACTTTTTTTGACTTTGAGATTCTCTTAATTGTTGTTGAATTGATCTGACCTTTCCATAATTTTCATCAATGATTTTATGTCCTACTAGATTTCTTTCCCCAACTTTATCTCAGTAAGTTGGAGTTCTTCAATTCATTCTATATTGGGATTTATAAGGAGCCATGAGAGTACTAGAGTGAAAGCTATTGTGTTATAAAAAGTCCACCAAATCTATATGTTGATCCCAAATAGCTTTGAAATCCATACAATAAGATATCAACATGTCTCATAGAGTTTCAATAGTTTGGTCAGACTGACCATCTATCTGAGAATGATAAGTAGTGATGAAACATAACTTTGTATCCAAATCCTGCTGAAGACATATCCAGAACATCGAGTTAAACATTGGATTCTGATCAGATATAATGGGAAGTGGTTCTCCATGAAATCATACCACTTCCTTTAGATATATCATGGCATGATGACCAAGATAGAAATCCACTATAATAGAAATGAAATGTGATGAATTTGTAAGGCGATCAAATATAACCAAGATAGCATTATTGACTTTGGATGTTTTGGGAAGTACGATGACAAAGTCCATAGTGATATTTTTTGATTTACATTCTTCTATGGGTAATGGTTGTAAAATCCCATTACACTTCTGTCTCTAATCCTTAACATGCTGACAAACCAAGCATCGAGAGATATATTATGCGACATCTCTTTTTATGCCATCCTGCCAAAAATACTCTTTAAAGACTCACTCAATATTTATGCATACAGGGTGAATATAAAATTAAGAACTATGATCCTCATCCAATAGCTTATTAATTAATTATCATATGGGAGGAATACAACCCTGATTCCATAACCTCATTATTTCATAAAAATCAATATTAAATTCAAGAATATTTCTCACATTCTTTTGTAGCTCTACATCTTTCTTCTACACCTCAATAATCATCACTTTTATAGATGGTTGAAAATTTATTTTAGATAGATAATATTTCCCCATCTCCATTAAAATTTTGAAATCCATCCTTTTCTAATCCATAGATATTGGATCTTTTGTGATCTTCATCATGGATAGGCTAACATGGCATGGTCGACTGAAAGCATCTCCACCTTGTTCGCTTTCCCTGGGTGGTAATCTATTGAGAATTCATAATATTTAATCAACTTTTTCCATCTTCTTTAGGGAAGATTTAGATCCTTTTTTTTAAAATATTATTTTAATGTTTTATGATCTGTATAAATATCACATCTTCACCATAAAGATAATTCCTCCATATCTTTATTTAAAATATTACTATAGCAAACTCCAAATCATGAGTTGGGTAAATTTTCTCATTGATTTTCATCTTCCGTGAAGAATAATTTGTCACCATATAATTTTTCATGAGAACACATCTCATCCCATTATTGTATTCATCACTATAGATCACAAATGTTTCTCTACTACAAGGCAGTGTGAGCAGAGGTTCACTGACTAACCTTCTTTCTAGCTCATTGAAATTCTCTTTACATTACTCCATCCAAACATACTTAACTCATTTCTAAGTCAAATTGGGGATTTCATTAGAAAACCATGAAAAATATTCCACAAAACATTGATAATATCCATCCAAACAAAGAAAACATTGGATCTTAGATAACATTTTTGGTCTTGGTCCGCTTTAAACATCTTTTTTTTATGAATCCACTGATTTCTTTTATCTTGAGATTATGTGACCCAAAAATGAAACTTTCTTAATCTAAATTCACACTTGGTACATTTCACATAATTATTATCCTTTCTCGGTGTCTTTATTACAATTCTCAAGTGGTATTCATGTTCTTCTTTTTTCTTAGAATAGATAAGAACATCATTTATAAAGACTACACTAAACTGATCAAGATAGTATCTATAGACTATATTCATTAGATCCATGAAGATAGTGGGAAAATTAGTAAGACTAAAAGGAATTATTATAAATTTGCAGTGTTCATACCCTGTACGAAATGTCTTCATTAGTATATCCTGCATTTTTTACCCTTAAATTATGGTATCCTAAATGAAGATCAATGTTGTAAATATATTTATCTCTAAATAGTTGGTCAAATAAGTAATCAATGAGGGGAAGAGGATAATTTTTTTCTTGATTGTGATCTTGTTAAGTTGTCTATAATCAATGAAGAGTCTCACTAATCCTTCTTTATTCTTAGAAAACTCAACAGGGTCTCCCCAAGTTGATGCACAAGGGTGTATGAATCCCTTCTCAAGATTATATTAGAGTTTCTTCTTCAATCCCTACAACTAAATTGATTCCATTCAATAAGGTGTCTTTGAAAGAGGTATAATACCCAGTATGAGTTCTATTAAAATCTCAGTTTCATGATTTAGTGGAAGACCTAGAAAATTCCTCCAAAAAGACATCATTAAACTCCCTTACAATGTGTGTATTCTTAATCATGAGTTTTTCCCAACCATTTGAGATAAATACCCTTCATTTATAAGAATCAATATCTATAAAGGGGAAGAAGTTTATACTAGAAATTTATATTCATCCATGCATCAATAGATGATCGTAGATTTATATAGAATATGAAATGTGACTTCCCTTCCATAAAAACTGATATGACCTTAATATAGAGGAATCTATTACATTACAAGAATCACATCAAATTAAATTATAGGAAGGACCACATGATTTACTGGAAGCACTTTCCCACAAACATCGACAAGAGAAGAATTGTAAACTTTTGATGTGCATGTTGTGCTATTAAGAGTTATCACATCTAACTCAACATCTAATTGTTAAGGTAATACAATGATAATCATAGAAAATTATTCCAAAATAAAAGAGTGAGGGGATCCATAATCAAATAAATCATTTGATACTTTAGAGTGCATAGTATGTGTAACTTTTACCACTTTAATATCACACTCCAAATCACTAATATTGATTTCATGTGACTTTCCTTTTTCTTTGGCCTTAAGATTTTTTAAACGTCAATCATCATCAATAACCCGTATATTAGGGCATTGATTGTCATAATTCCATGTTTCTTTTCACATGTAGCATTGATGTGTACAAGTTGCATTCTGTGTATCATTTTCTTTGTTTATATCAGTAGAAATATTTTTTCCATCACATTGGTATTCAACTGGATGATTTACTTATTTTTGCACTTAAACCATTTATTAGTCCCTTTAAGAAAATTCACCCCATGTTTCTTTCCATATATTCATCATAAAGAACAACTCATCATCTTTTCAGTGTGGTATTCGTATTTTCCATTGAATTCCATTTTTCTCTTCTTATCAAACCTGTATGATTGATGGGTTACTCCAATCCTCATATCAACCTTGAGAGCACATCAAACAATTTCCTCGTATCCAATGAAGATCCTTATGGATAATTATTTTTGGAGACTTGGTTTTAAGCCACTAAAGAATTGATCAATTTTACTCTATGGTTAGAAAATAATTCCAGAACAGTACCATGAAATTCATGTAAAATTTTTTTTATAGGTGACAAGGGATTCATTATCCTTTTTCTCATGTTCAAGTAACTCCTTCTCTACCATTTTTCAAATAATATGAGGAAAGTAATTATTGAAAAATATGATATTGAAATAGTCTCATTCCATAGACTCAATTTCAACTCTTTGCCTAGTATTATTGTTAAGATTCCTCCATTGATAAGCTTCACCTTCCAAACAATATATTGCAAATATTACATTATCATGTTTAGAACATTGTAGAATTGAAAATATCTTTTTAGTGGTACTGATCCATTGTTCAGCCACTAATGGATCGGAAGACCTGATAAATGAGGCTGGACACTTCCTCATGCAGAATTCAATAGAATGTTTCTCCTTCATTTTCTCATTTGGAAGTCTGGAATTATTTATATCTAGATAATATTGTGTGATCATGTCTTTAATAATTTTCATTCCATCTCCCATAACAATTGGTTTCTCAGAGGTAAAATCATTGCATTTCCCGTCACATTCAGCATTAATGTAGTTCCTTCGAGTTTCAGTCATTTACTAATACCAATAAGCATAGTGTGAGAAACTATAATCACGATGGGAAATACACATATTTAAAGAATATAATTTCAATTTAGGAAACTATAGGTTTAATTATATGTTATTGATAAACATCTCTAAACCAAAAGGATTGGATTGTAACCAATATATAGACATATCCTTAGGGTTCTTACGAAGGTTTTATCATCCAACTTTCTAATGGTTAACTAAACTTTTTCTCTGATAAAAACTATAACAGAAAATACATTACATTTAAATTTTACATCAACATTGTTGAATATTTATTAAATTTCATAAGAAAATCCAATCCTGGATAGTATAGGTTTAGTGTCATTAGAAACTAGGAAACATTAATAACAGTTCATAAAACATCTACATTGTCTCCCTCTTATTTCATCACAACTAGACTCCTTTTTATCATATCTTACTTAGTTCCCTTCTTCCTTACCTGGGGAAAAGAAACATATAAAATAGTTAGCTCAAATTATCAGTAAGGGTAAATAATGGGAATATCAATCATGTCAGAATCATAAGAATATAACATTAATAAAATCTTATCCTCCATATAAAATATCTTAATAACATGTCATGGGACAGATCATAAAAGTTAAACGTAATCCCAATATTCCTAACATAAGACATGAAATTTCATGGAATACCCATGTCAGAATATAAAATCATTTCATATTAGTTAAGTCTCATTACCAAGACCATAATAGTAGACAATGTCCATTTCTGAACCGAGTTCACTCTTCCTTCCATTCCAGTATTACTCAACTAGATTTAATTTTCATTCCATTCATGTCTATATAATGAGATATAAATATTTAGACAATGAATTAGAGGGATATATATTCCCCACCCATCTCATAATAAAACAATTTTTATGTGTTCCACAAAAACATAAAACAATTCACCATATCATAACCCATGAAATAAAATGGGTATCTTAAACAACAGTCCATCATAAAGGATATAAAATAAATAGATTTCATAAATAATATTCCATAATAAACACATTCAAATAATATAAATAACATGGATTAAAATATAACCCCATTTAAATATTGTCATCTTAGATGGAAAATAATTTTGATAAAAAAATTGAAATTAATTCTTGATGAAAATATCCTTTCTTCTTCAAAAACATTTCCCTTCATCAAAATGCCACACAATTATTGAAGAAATTAATTTATGTAAAAATAAAATTTTAAACATGTATGGGCAGCTTCAATAAAATAAGGTACTATGAAAGTGTAAAAATCTGTTCATGTCGTATAAGTTCAAAAAAACGTTATTATCGTTGTTTTTTTGGAAAAGTAAAAAAGTACCTCATACATAAAATGAAAAATGTTTTGATTTAAACCATTTAGTAAAAAATAACCAATGGGTAAAATTAACATTAAATAATTATATAAGGATATAAATAATATTTATAATTACATATTTAGGAAACATGGATGTGCATGATAAATATATCCCAATAAATATTTACGAATAAACAACCTCAGATAAAAATAATATTTGAAAAGTTATCCCTTATATTTGGTCTGATATTATTTATAAGTATCAAAAAATCCAATACAATGATTTAAAGAATGTTACTGATTTCTTCAAAAATCACAATCATTTTCCAAAAAACATTTATGATCATATTTTCATCTGTTTTTAGTAACATTTCATTTTTACTCTTTATTCGAGTATTAACTGTTTTTTGTTCTTACGCATGTTTTTTATAATAAGTTATTATTACTATTTTTCAGTTATATTTATATCATTTAATAGTAATAGTACAATATATATCAAAATTATTCATTCAATTCATTTATATAATCATTCTTTAATGAAGATTATGTGGAACAAATCACATCGTACTATGGAGATGGTATGCAGTGTGTACACACGAGTGATGATATCATTCACAAAATTGGTGAATGGTATTGAAGTGGATCATGTATAGTATCTCAGAATAAATATCATTATATATTAATCATATATATTTTTTTTTAATTCAATCATTATACCCATCCATGTATGTTGGTAGTGAATAGTATATTACACCATGGCGTGGAGACGGTAAGTCGTACGTACGCGCG
Source organism: Viscum album (assembly GCA_963277665.1). Taxonomy (NCBI): domain Eukaryota; kingdom Viridiplantae; phylum Streptophyta; class Magnoliopsida; order Santalales; family Viscaceae; genus Viscum; species Viscum album. The sequence goes on along the minus strand of OY728159.1, from coordinate 883,396,186 downwards.
TGTGGGGATTTCATTTTTCATAGGATGGGTAGAAGGGTGAATATGGTTGTTTTATAATCATAACAGCCTCTTAATGTATAAATACTACTGTAGTTATTAAATTATAATGAAACAACACTAGAGGTGGATGTTGATGAGGAATGAAGTTTGAAAGAATTGTTAGACGATATTACATCTTCTTCAACATGCCTCCTCTAAATATCCTCTTACAGCACTAGATTTGGTCTTTGATGAAGAAAAAGACCTCTAGAATGTTCCTATGGAGTATTATAAGGGAAATGGGTAGTGGATTTTTGGGATTGATGTCTGTAAATTTTTAAAGATTTGAGGGAGAAAGTTCTATTTTATAATTGAGGTGAGCGACAATTTTGGAAACTTAAAAATATTAAATTATAATAAAATAAAAACCCACATAGAACCACCAAAATGTACGAAAATTGAATATGAGATAATATTGGGTTCTAATATCATAAACCAATCAATTTTAATCACGTTATTATATCAATTTAACCATTTTCATTTTAATTTAAACATAGTTATTCTATTTAATTTTTAACTAGGGTAACAAACATTTCAATATTAAAAGGGTAAAATATTTACATATATGAAGTCAATTAGTACATAAATTAATTATTTAGAAAATTTTATACATTATAATATTTGTTATTTATTTTTATAAATGTTTTGTAATTTTTAAACAGTATAATAAAACCTTATTTTGACAAAATATCAATTGTGTCAATTTTGACAGTATTTATTTCCTAGATTTTTTAAAATATAATAATAAGAAGTGAACTGAGATAAATATATTTTATTATATCCCTATAGGGACAAGGTAATTTAAAAAAATCACTTTACCTATTAACTATCCCAAATTATTTTATTAAAATATTTTTAAAACCAAATATTTGATCTATTCATTAATAAAATAATTAGTACCTCAATTTTGTTTAATAATTTAGTATAATTATTTTTTGAATAACAATTAGAAATAAAATAATATTATGAATATAAATCCATTATATTTCATAAAAAATCATAATATCAATTTTATCTTCTAAAAACCCTAATATTAAAAATGTCATACTATTTTAAAACATGAATGTGAAAATTTTATCTTAACTTTAAAGAAAATAATATAATTATCATAATTTCTTATATATGCCTCCAAATGGTTAATAATTATACTGTTAGACGATTAGGGTCTAGATATAATCTACCAATATGGTTTGGCCAAGTGTTTGAGAATTTTATGTTTATTGATAGTTTTTTAAAAAAATTCTTGATTTCACATCAGTTAATTAATTTTTTCATCATCCAAGTATATATCATTATGGTAATTTTTTTCTTAAAAATTAAAAATAAACTTTTATGATAAAGAAAAACATTTTAACTTTCAAATAAGTTTTTAGTATATAATTTAACTTCCATATAACATTATATTAAAAATAATTTAATTATTAGTCCTTAAGTGAGACATATTTCACTTTTCTTTAAATAAAATAAATTAAATGTCCTAATCTTATCCAAGTGGGTTCCTATGGATACCATTAATACCCAATTATGTTATAGGGAAACTTAAAATCATCTAATTGTATTAATACAAGTGTTATATAGATTTTATAATATCATTTTTACCCATAATTACCTGATATACCATTTTACCGTGTTAATAAAAATTACCAAAGTTACTATTCATATTTCCAAAAAAAATAAAGCTATTTACATAATTTGTAACTAATGATTCCAAATATAGAAACCAATTTTTAAATTAAGAACACAAAATATGTTGTAATTAATTTATAATTATTCCCGTTGTTGAAATGAGAAAACGAGTTTTAAAAGTTAAAATATTGAAAAAGATTGAAATGTTTTTACATATGAATTTAATGTAAAATTAATTACAATGACCATAATTATACAATGTGTTAAAAATATATTATATTTATGATTTAAAAGTAAACAATAATATAATTTAACCACATAAAGTATTTCAATGAAGAAGTTATTTTTAATTAAAATTTACCGATTTTTACTATTCATCAAAACATTAAAGTTATCAGAAAAATATCAAAAATTCATCCAAAGATAATTTTTATATCCTATATCAAAAAAAATGTTTATTTTTTCATATAAATATTATTAATGTGTCAAAATATTAATTTAATAGGGGTTCACCATTTAACGGTTTTAAAATATTTTGGTTTTTATACACCAAAATAGGGTTTTATTCATACCCTGTGAATAAAATATCCATTGGATTAAAAAATATTTTATTAAGTATATAACACATATATCTCTCATTAATTTCAAAAAAAAATAATTCACTCAAAAATACCAATATCTAATTGATTTATATTTTTCATACATAATTCACAGACAATGAATTCATAATGCATTATCATATTTTAGTTATACTTTATCTTTCTAACATAAAAACTATGGTATAATGGTAATTCTATAATAAGAGCGTCTTTCGGTTCATTAAAACTCACGATTTCAAAGTTTTATAATATGTGTGTCTTTTAGTTCATTAAAACTCATGATTGCGTGCAAAGAAAGCTACGAAAGAATAACAAATATCTATAGAAAATATTCCATAAAAACAGTTTGGTGTAACACCTATCATTGATGATGTTAATCTATTCATCCTCGTACTCCAAGATGCTAAACTGCAAGTGGTTCTAGGTCTACAACCTTGAACTAAGATCATTCTACATCTTTATTGCATGGAATTAAATTGCATGACACTTCCAGAACTATGTATGGATTGATTCACATCCTTATGGGATATGTAGATATGACCTAACCTTTTTCGGAGGCCCAGCCTCAGGTCCCTCGACCTTTCCTACCTCTTGGACCATGTTCTCATTTAGGATTTTACAGTGTAGTACAAACACTATGTCCTCATTCACATTGGGAAATTTTCTCCACGCCACACAAATCCCTTTTAGACACTCCTCCTTTCAAGGTCTTTGTCACACAACGTTAAACAATACACCACTTCTAGAACTACATTTGGATTGATTCTATATCTTTATGGGATACGTAGGAAGACTTGGGAATTTTGTCATCAGGTCCAACCAAAAAAATCTCTTCACCCCCTTCGGGTTTAGTTCTCTTCGATTGTTTCATATGGTGTATTGTGGACTTCTTTAGTTCACATTCATGTCGATTTTAAATTGGTCGTACCATGTTCCCCTCCTTCTAGAAAATCATTAATCCCATTTCAATCCTTACTATATGATGTTAAACTGCATATCATTTCTAAAACTATGTATGGTTTAATTATCATACTTATGGGATATGTAGGAATGCATGGGCATTTCATCTTTGGGTCCATCCTAATTTTTTTAGAAACCTATGCTTCCTTCTAGCATGTTGGATGTGGTTCTCCTAGGGGAATGTGTAGGACCTCGTGACACCCTAAGAGGGGAGGGGTGAATCAGGGTGTCAACTTTTTCTTCTTAAAGTTGTGGATCTTGTTCCCACGTTGGTAGGAACACGTTAAATCGGTATGATGGATATGATCTGTAATAAAACATTCACATGTAGAGAGATGACACAGCTATTTTTACTTGGTTCACCACTAAGGGTTGCGTCCAACGAGCATACGCTGACAAGTTGTCGGTCGTACCTCATTACACTAATCTTCACTAGTTGTGGATTAAAATTGTTCGGGCACAGTCACTCTATCACAGGCTCACTGCCTTTACAAAGGTTCAGGGATAGCTCACTACTTCCCTCGGGTCACTCCCGTTGACTCCCAATGGCTCACTGCCGTTGGTGAAGTCCCACTCAGTTTATAGACGTTAAGGTCTCTTCAATTGAAAGACATGATGTTCTTTGTGTCATGTTCAGCATGAGACTTTTCTTGCATCAGATTCCTGATTTTATGCTCTGTTAAAGTCCAAATTGCATCCACTGATGAATACCCCCTTTTTCCCTTGCCCACTGGGCAGACAGCCTTTGGGAAGAGCCTTCGCAAAGTACCCTACTTCGCAAGGCTCCCAATTTTGCAAATCTCAAACAAGCCTTCGCAGAGTCCCTGCCTTTTCGCGAAGCTCAATCGCGAAGCACTCTCGCAATGCACCAGCCTTCACAATGCTTGTCTGTCGCGGAGCTCATACCTCTTCACGAAGCTCACTGAGACAATCCGGGGCGCACGACTTTCACGGAGCTAGAATAGTCGTCGCGAAGCTCCTCTTTCGCGAAGCACATTGCCTTTGCGAGTGACCTTTGCGAACCGAGAGAAAAGTATTTTCTCTGTAAATCTCTCTACTTCTCTTGAGGGGTTCGGCCTCTATGTATAGGAGATTCCACCGACCCTCAAACTTTCCACGCGAAGTAACGCCATGTCATCTCAAATCGTGAAGCTCCGAAGTTTCCGCCGGAATTCTGTCCAAATCGCGAAGCACCTCGGAAATTTTTGGATCGCAGAGCTTGTCGTAGTCGCGGAGTATCCTCATCATCATTCCTTTGCGCCTTCTCCGTGAAGCTCCCTCGCAAAACCCTTCACCTCCGTGATCCGCTTCAACTCTTCTGTTCACGAAGCTTTGACGTAATCACGAAGACTCATCGCCTCCATTATTCTGGTCTTCGTGATTTCCAAACCATGCATTCTATCTTCGCGAAATTCATGCCTTTGCCATATTTAATTATTATCTTCATAGAAATCCACTTTTCGTGATGTTCAGAAACTTCTAGATTTTGGACCCCAAAAATTTGGCAAACACTGGGAAACAGCGCCACCTTCATTATTGTTGTCTGCCTGAATGGTATGATCTCTTTGCTTGTACACGATCCGACCAACCATTGATGATTGACAACAAACACAAACCATACTCCAAATCATGCATAGAAGACCATGGTTCCAACAATCTCCCCCTTCAGGTTTGTTGGAAATCAGAAAATAAATTCAATAGATCTCGATCTATGTGAAAACAAAAAACGCAGGAATCAACTCAGCCAACACTCTATGTCTACATGAGCAATGCTCGGTGTAGAAAACAAGAGAGGAGGCTTGAATTGGGTTCCACTATTTTCCTTCTCATTCTTCTCATCACAGAAGTTGCCTGAATTTATTCCTTTCTGCTTTCTCCCCCATTGACAATAAGTCCAAAGACCAGTAATTTTTTTCACATTCAGCTCAATCCAAACTCCCCCTGGATAGTATCCCCCCATTAACCTGCATCATATCCATAAACAGATAAAAACAGTTATCACAAATGGGGAGAGGGGAATTCCGTAACCTCCTTATGCACTGGGAGGTGGCCGAACACCGAGGTTCAACTGATTCTTCTCAAACATAGCTACTGGCAGTGGCTTTGTCAGGATATCAGCCACTTGCTCATCTGTTCCCACATGATCTATTCTAATCACGCTTTTCTCAACTTTATCTTTAATAAAGTGATACCTGATTTCAATGTGTTTTTTACGAGAATGCTCAAAAAGATTCTTCGTAAGATCAATTTCTCTCTTATTGTCACAGTAAATCACCATTGGTTTCTTCACCTCATCGCCAATATCAGTTAATTGCTGCTTCATCCATAGCAGTTGAGTGCATGCCTTTTTGGCGGAGATATACTCAGCTTCAGCAGTACTAAGAGAAGTACTTTCTTGTTTCTTGCTCAACCAGCCAACACATTTCTGCCCAATATAGAAAGCTCCACCACTGGTGGAATTTCTGTCTACTACATCACCAGCCCATTCAGCATCAGAAAACGCTGATAATTTTCTGTCCCTACCTATAGGAAAATGTAACCCAAAGTTGTTTGTACCTTGAATGTACCGCATGATTCTTTTGATTGCTGCCATATGTTCCTCCTTTGGACTACTCTGAAAGCGGGCTGCAATACATGTGGCAAAGACAATATTTGTCTGTGTCACTGTCAGGTATAGTAGGCTCCCAATGATTCTTCTGTACATGGTGGGATCTACATATTTCCCTTCGTCATGCTTTCCAAGTTTGGTTCCAACTACAATCGGAGTTGACATTGGTTTGGAGTCTTGCATATTAAACTTCTTCAGCATCTCTCTTGCATACTTTTCCTAAGAGATAAAAGTGAAGTTTTTCCTTTGAGTCACTTGCAGTCCCAAGAAATATGTGAGCTCTCCAATCATTTACATTTCAAATTCTGATTTCATATGATTGGAAAATTTGTCCACTGATTTCTGCCTGCTGCCACCAAATATAATGTCATCGACGTAAACTAGAACAATGAACTGATCTTTCGAAGAATTCTTCACATAGAGATTGTGATCTACTTCTCCTATTTTTAATACCATCTTCTTGAGGTAAGAATCCAGTCTGGAGTACCATGCCCGTGGTGCCTGTTTCAGGCCATAAAGTGATTTCTTTAGCTTGCAGACCTTTGATTCATCAGCACCAAGAAGAAAACCCATGGGTTGTTCAATGTAGACTTCTTCTTCGAGTACACCATTTAAGAATGTTGTCTTGACATTCATTTGATATACATTATATCCTATTTGGAGAGCCATGGAAAGAAACAGCCTGATTGAATCCAGTATAGCCACTGGAGAAAAGGTCTCTTCAACATCAACACCTTCTATCTGAGAATACCCTTTACATGCAAGTCAAGCCTTGTTTCTGATAACACTTCCTAGCTCATCAAACTTGTTCTTGAATATCCATTTTGTTCCAATAACATTGTGACCTTTTGGTATCTGGACAAGATCCCATGTCTGATTCTTGTCAATCTGATCTAACTCTTCATTCATGGCATTCACCCAGGATTCATCCTTTGCAGCTTCTTCAAATGAGGATGCCTCCACAAATGACAGAAATGCAGATGGTGTGTTATTCCTCATTCTCCTTTTCTGTTTAGGTGCATTCCTGTCTCCAATTATGTTAGATGAATCAATTTCTGCTCTTCAATTTTTCTTATGTGGTTCAGTCGCATTCTCGTCATCCAATATTTCCACTTCAGATTCTTTGTCTGAGTTAACATCATGATGTGACCCCTGAGTGTTTTTTACACCTTCCTCTATTTCTGTATTTGTATTTATTCCATGTTCACATTCATTCTAATCTTCTATCTCATCAGCATAGATACTATTTGAATCATTTGGAGGTTTTCCTTCAATGATATTAACATCGTTTCTATCCACAATCCTCCCCAAGAATTTATGGAAACACTTGTAAGCTTTGTTGTTCATTGGATACCTTCATCAGCATTGTCACCATACATTCCTTGGTTTCCTTCTTTATTCCGGATGAAACGTTTGCTTCTGAAAACATGGAAGTATTTCAATGAAGGCTTCCTTCCATGCCACAATTTGTATGGTGTCTTCATTTCTCCCATATAAACCCCTATTCAGTTATGAATGTGCACTATAGCCTCAACAGCTTCCTTCCAGTAATGGCGAGAGATACCACTCTCAATCAGCATAGTCCTAGCCATATTGTTGACCTATCGATTACGGTTCTCGACAACTCCATTTTGTTGCGGAGTTATCACAACAGCTACCTCATGCTATGTTCCATGTTTTTCTAAGTAGTTTTCAAACTCTATGGATGTGTATTCCCCTCCATTGTCAGATTGCAGGACTTTTATTGTCCATCCAGTATCATTCTCATCATTCTGTCGATAAGTTTTCATACAATCAAGTACTTATCGCTTCTTGTGGATCACCATTACAGAATCCATTCTGCTATAATCATCAATGAAAAGGACGAATTTCCTTTCTCTATAGGTTCCAGCAACATTTATTGGGCCACATACGTCTGTATGAATGAGATCAAGAAGATGCGATGCCCTTTTCTTCTTTGGATGATATGAACTACACACCAGTTTCCCACGAATACAAGAATCACAAGACTTTTCCTGTTCATGTTTTAGAATGGGAATATCCATGACTATCTTCAGCTTAGATATCATTTCCATGTCTTGTCGGTTAATGTGCCCCAACCTTTGATGCCATAAATTGTTTTCTTCTTCAACAGAAAAATAGCAAGAGCTCAGTTTGCTGTCAACTTGATATAAGTTTCCATCTGTTCTACAGCCTTTCATAAGAGAATTTCATGTTTTTTCCTTTTATAGTGCAGCCTTTTTGATTGAAGGTTACTGTGAGCCCTGAGTCACAGAGTTGACTTACACTAAGGAGATTGTGGCGTAGACCGTCCACGTAAAGAACTTCAGTCTTCTTCAGCTCCCCGTTGGCGAGAGAAGTATTCCCATTGCCTTTAATCTTCAAAGAACCATCATTACCAAACCGTACTATTCCATCAATCATCTTTTCAATGTTCATCAAGAGGTCAGCATTTCCCGTCATATGGGAAGAGAATCCACTATCAAGGATCCAGGTGCTACTTCTCTTTGTAGCTTTGAGTGCTACCTCTGCAAGATTGGATTTCTTGATCTTCTTCTTCTCTTTCCATGAGATATTGGATTGAGCATAGGATACAGGTGGCCTTTTAATACGTTCTTCCACATAATCTGATTCTTCATACCCATAATCTTCATCCAGAGGGGAAAAATATTTGTGAGAACAACATCATCAGGAGGATGAACACTGTACCGTCTTTGAGTGTTGTATGAATTTATCCGGTCGTACCGCTGCCTGCAATACATAGCTTTATGGCCAAAGTTAGAACAATTAAAACAGTAACCATAGAAGCTATTTCTTCTATAAGATAGAGGATATGAAATCAGTCTCCTTTGTTGAATTCCCAGATCTTCTCCATTCAAGTAGCTCCTTGCCTCTTCGCAATATGACATGGTATGTCCCAGATATCCACAGAACTGACACTTCATGAGAGGGAATGTCTTCTCACCTGAATTTCTCCTCATACCTTCATCCTTGTGAGAATAGTTGAACTACCTATCATTTATGAATGTTTGAGGATAATTTTCAGTTCTCCTTCTAGTTTGGATTGAGGGTTTCTTTTTCAGCACTTCAGGAAATGTTTCAATATGTTCAACCTTCGTTTTTTCTTTCTTTTGTCTCTCTTTATTTCCAGATGTTGATGTCTCAGCTTCACATCCAATTCCACTCTTTCCCATGAAAGCAGGTCTTTTAACACTCAATATTTTTTCAACCACATCAGAACCACACTTGGCTCTTTCCAGTAATTCTACATCTGAGAATCTTCTAAACGGTATTTTCTTCCTTGATTCTTTTGAAAATGATTCATTCTCAAGTTTACTCATAAGAGTAACAACTTCCTCCTCAAGACCCTCAGTAGTTTTGGACTTTTCTTCCAGTCTTGACGTGAGGTCATTGATAACCTTTCCCTGCTCTTTAATTATTAGCTTTAGATCCACTACATCATCATTTCTTTCATGTATTTTATACTGAACTTTCACAAATTCTTCCAGACGTTCAATTTTAGCTTCAAGTTCATCAACATATTGTGATGATTCTTCCACTATTTCCTTCCACTTATTACATCTCTTACATTTACTCTCATTCTTGGAGAAAGCATCCTTAATTTGAATCTTTGGATTACCAATAGCAGTAGTCTGATTATCTCGGCCTATATTGATTGAGGATTCTGATATTTCAGTGGTAGCCATCATGGAAGCATGGTTTCCGGTTTTAAATTCTAGTTCTTCTTCCTCACAAAATTCAATATCATCATCTTCTTCTTCACAGACAAAACTCTTCCTCTGCATTTTCATTCCAGATTTGAAGTCACCCTTTTTGAAAAAACTTTTCCGAGGCTTCTCAATGTCTTCAGCTTCTCTCTCATAATCATCTAACTTTATTTGGCACTGAGAGGCAATTTTCCCAAATCTTCCACAACGGAAACATGCAAGAGGTAGCTTACCTCTAAATTTACCTTTTCCCTTTTTCAACTTCTTGGCAATGAGAGAAAGAATTTATTTTTCTTCTTCATCTTCACCACCACTATCTTATGAAATTTTAAGTTTTTCCATGGCTTTGAATTCCATTTCCTTGCTCACGCGAGTCGTGGAATCTTCGGGTTTGACTCTCATCTCATATGCCACTAAACTACTTAACAAATCATCCAGAGATAGTTTAGATAGATCTCTTTCTTCAGGGGCTGACACATTTGCATTGTACATGGGAGGAAGTCTTCTCAAGATTTTCTTTACGATATCAATGTCTTTGATTTCTTCTCCAAGACCTCAAATTTCTCCCACTACTTTAGTAATTCTACAAAAAAAATGAATCTGCATTTTCATTAGGATGCATCTTTAGATCTTTAAACCTGTTGTGTAAAACCTAAAGTTCGGCCTCCTTTAACTTGCTATCTCCTTCATAAATGTTTTCAAGTTTATCCCACATAGACTTTGCTGACATGAAACTCATCACCTTTAGATAGATCTGATCAGAAAGAGCTACGGTGAGTGCATTTTGTGCTTTAGCATCTGCATCAAGAATTTTCCTGTCTGTGTCAGTCATATCCAGGCCTATTGGATCAATGACTTATATTCCTTGCACAGTAGAAAACAAAACTTCCATTCCAAGAGATCTTATATGAGATCTCCTCCTGTTATTCCAGATCTGAAAATTACTTCCATCGAAGAGAGGGACTCCCCTAGCATTGACTGCATTCTCCATGGTGACAAAGGACAGATTCAATGCCAAAAACCTGCCTCTAATACCACCTGTAGGACCCCGGGACACCCTGAGAGGGGAGGGGTGAATCAGGGTGTCAACTTTTTCTTCTTAAAGTTGTGGATATTGTTCCCATGTTGGTAGGAACTCGTTAAATCTGTATGATGGATATGATCAGTAATGAAACATTCACATGTAGAGAGATGACACAGCTATTTTTACTTGGTTCACCACTAAGAGCTACGTCCAAGGAGAATACGCCGACAAGTTGTCAGTCGTACCTAATTCCACTAATCTTCACTAGTTTTGGATTACAATTGTTCGGGCACAGTCACTCTGTCCCAGGCTCACTGCCTTTACAAAGGTTCATGGATAGCTCACTGCTTCCCTCGGGTCACTCCCGTTGACTCCCCCAGGCTCACTGCCATTGGTGAAGTCCCACTCAATTTATAGACATGAAGGTCTCTTCAATTGATAGTCATGATTTTCTTTGTCTCATGTTCAGCATGAGACTTTTCTTGCATCAGAGTCCGGATTTGATGCTCTGTTAAAGTCAAAATTTCATCCACTGATGAATACCCACTTTTTCCCTTTTCCACTGGGCTGACAGCCGTTGGAAAGAGCCTTCGCAAAGTACCCTACTTCGCAAGGCTCCCAATTTTGCAAAGCTCAAATAAGCCTTCGCAGAGTCCCTGCCTTTTCGCGAAGCTCAATCACGAAGCACTCTCGTGATGCACCAGCCTTCGCAACGCTTGGCTGTCACAGAGCTCCTGCCTCTTCGCGAAGCTCACTGAGCCAACGCAGGGCGCACGACTTTCGCGGAGCTAGAATAGCCGCTGCGAAGCTCCTCTTTCATGAAGCACACTGCCTTCGCGAGTGACCTTTGCGAACCAAGAGCAAAGGATTTTCTCTGTAAATCTCTCTACTTCTCTTGAGGGGGTCGGCCCTTATTTATAGGTGATTCCACCGACCCTCGAAATTTCTGCGCGATGTTAATTCCACGTCATCTCAAATCGCGATGATCTGAAGTTTCCGCTGGAATTCTGTCCAAATCACGAAGCACCTTGGCAATTTTCGGATCGCAGAGCTCGTCATAGTCGCGGAGTATCAACATCATCATTCCTTCGCGCCTTAGCCGTGAAGCTCCCTCACAAAGCCCTTCACCGCCGCGATGCGCTTCAACTCTTCCGTTCGTGAAGCTTTGACGTAATTGCGAAGACTCACCGCCTCCATTATTCTGGTCTTCGTGATTTCCAAACCATGCATCCTCTCTTCGTGAAATTCATGCCTTTTCCATATTTAATTATTATCTTCATGGAAATACACTTTTCATGATGCTCAGCAACTTCCATATTTTGGACCCCAAAAGTTTGGCAAACACTGGGAAATGGAGCCACCTTCAATATTGTTGTCTACTTGAATGGTATGATCTCTTTGCTGGTACACAATCTGAACTTCCATTGATGATTGACAAAAAACACAAACCATAATCCAAATCATGCATAGAAGACCATAGTTCCAACAGAATGTGGTGTGGTATGTGTGCTTGTTTCTTCATTCAAATCGAGTTCTTAATAACCACAACAGGTACCTCTCTCTTGGGAGCTCTCTATCATCATTTCTTCCACTCATCTCCTGCAATAATTTGCTCTCAATTGGTATCCTAGACCTCTTTTATGCTTCACCAATATGATGAGGTACATAGTTTTTTAGGACCTAGAGTATTGGATGTTGTACCTCTCGTTCCCCTCGTTGTTTGATTTTCATGATCACAATCACCTTATTATTTTTCTAATTTTGTTTGAAGTGTTTTTGAATGATAGGCACAAGGTTGCCAAGAAGTTGGCCCAAGAATGGACAAGAAGTGGACTGAAATTCAGTCCACCGGCCAACCGGTGTGATAGCACCGGCCAGCCGGTGGACCTGGCAGAGGCATTGCCCACTGCCAAGTTCCACCGGTCAGTCGGTGGCTCTGTCACCGGCCAGCCGGTGGCAACCTGATGAAACAGTGGTAGCTACTGTCTGCCCACTGGCCAGCCGGTGCCTCTGTCTTCGGTCAGCCGGTGCTACCTGGGCAGAAGGCCTTCTCAACATCCAAGGCACCGGCCAGCCGGTGGCCCTGCACCGGCCAGCCGGTAGCCCAGTCAAACTAGCTGTTGGCTTTGACCAGTCAACCCTCTTTTGGCCTCCAACGGCTCCGAAGACTTCTCCAACGGCTCCGAAGGCCCCCAATGGGTTCCATGCCTATAAATAAAGGCTGAGGAAGCCCCGGACACCAACCGGAACTTATACCAAGCGCTCGGACATATTGTTGAACATTTGGCGAACCTCCGGCGCTCCACCTTCAAGGATCCTCAAGTGCTCCAACCAATTTCCAATCCAAGGAGCACCTCGAGAAGCTTGGGAGAGCACGCTACATCAACTCCATCATACTTTGGCGCCCAAGTCTTCCTCAATTATGGTTTTTATTGTATATTTATTTTGAGCTTAAAATTGGGTTTGTGCCTACAAACCCCAAACTCTTTCTTCATCCCTATTTCTTTTGGGTTTCACATCACCAATAAGGTGTGAAGAGGTTTCTTCAAGCCTTTCCTTTTAAAAGTCTTGTGTCATAGGTGAGCTAGCCTTCACCTGTAAGAAGGCTAGTGGGTTCTTGCTCAACCATTAAAATCAAGTGGGTTCTTGCTAAACCAATCCAAAAGCAAGCTGTAATAGGTCCTAGTGCTACCTCAAAGCCTAGTGGGTTTCTTGCTAAAACCATTGAAAAGCAAGCGGTAGGAATCTCTCAACGGTTTAGTTGGGAGCGGAGACGTAGGCCGGGTTTTTGGCCGAACTCCGTTAACAATTGCTTGTGTGATTGCCTCTTTATTTCCGCTGCACTTTCAACTTTGATTTTAATTTGTTAATAATTTTTTAAAAGGCAATTCACCCCCCCCCCCCTTTCCATCCTTCCCGTTTTTCTCCGACCCAACAATTGGTATCAGAGGGATAATTTGAATAATTCCCTAACCGGTTTCAAATTAAAGATCCTTTTTGATGGATTCTACCGCTTCTTCTTCTCCAACCCTCGAAGGTCATTCTTTGGATCGTGCTCCATTATTTGATGGAGCTGATTATACTTTTTGGAAAACCCGCATGTCAACTTTTCTTAAAAGCATTAGCTATCCTATTTTTAGAATTGTTATGCATGGTTTTACGCTCTCTTCTCCCGATGAGTCTAAATGGACCCCCGCCGACATTGCAAATTTCGAGCTTGATGGCAAAGCCATGAATGCTCTTCATTGTGGCTTAGACCGTAATGTTTTTAATTGCATTTCTACTTGCTCTACTTCTTATGATATTTGGAAATATTTAGAGCTAACCCATGAAGGTACTAGCATGGCTCAAAAGCAAGAACCCGCTCAAAAGCAAGAACCCGATGCAAAATTTGTACCCGCTTGCCCACTTCACAAGAAAAGGGCCAAGAAGAAGAAAAAGAAGAAGGCTTCAAAGGCAACATGGAGTGATAGCTCCTCCTTCTCCTCCTTCTCCTCGAGCGACCAAGGTACAAAATGCCTAATGGCAAAACATGATGTATCTTCCTCCTCTTCCTCCTCTTCCTCCTCTAGTTATTCTAATTCATTTAATCATCTATCTTATGAAGAACTCTCACACGCTAGAGACCAACTAGAAAAAGGTTTTCATGAATTATCGTCAAAATTCGTTTCTTTGAAAAAGTCTTTCAAAAAACTCTCCTCCGAAAAAGAACAACTTCTCAAAGAAAAGGAGGAGATGTCCCTCAAAATCCAGAATTTTCCCGATGTTGATTCTTTGGAATCAACCATTAAAGACCTAAGGGAATCTTTAGCCAAGTTCACCCAAGGTGAACAAAATTTGTCCAAACTCTTAGGTTCTCAACGAGTATCTAGAACCACCAATGGACTTGGCTACACCAACCAAGCTTCCTCCTCCCATGCTCCAACTGTTTTTGTAAGGGGGAGCTCTAGTTTTAAATTTTGCAATTATTGTAAAAAACCCGGGCACCTAATTTATGAATGCGATTGCAAAAATGCCCGTTATGGTATGCCTAAATCTATTTACTATAGTGACGAGTTTTATAGGAGAAGACCCGCCATGAAACAAATTTGGATTGAAAAATATTTTTTGGCGAGTCTCTCCGGGCCAAAAATAGTTTCGTTTCCCCGATGATCTTTTGTTTTATTTAGGGGGAGAAATTTTCTTTAATTCAAAAATCTCTTTCGATTCAAATCTTTCAATTTAAAAAATTTCAATTCATTTTTGATTCAAAACTCTCAATTTCATAAATTTCATTTGGTTTCAAATTTCAAATTTCAATTGGTTTTTGATTCAAAACTTTCAATTCAAACTGTTATTCAAATTTTCATTTCAATTTCAAAAATCTCAATTGATTTTTCAAATCTCCATCTTATTTTTCAACGCATTCCCTCAATCAAGTTTTATGCCCCGTGCTATTTTGATAATCACAAAGGGGGAGAATTTCTTGATTGATTGGGGGAGAATCCTTTTGATCATTCTTAGCATTTACTTTCTTTATCCTTTAAGCATGTCTTTCATTTATGTTTTTACATTTATTGTTTTGGTGATTGTGATCATCAAAATAGGGGGAGATTGTTGTACCTCTCGTTCCCCTCGTTGTTTTATTTTCATGATCAGAATCACCTTATTATTTGTCTAATTTTGTTTGAAGTGTTTTTGAATGATAGGCACATGGTTGCCAAGAAGTTGCCCCAAGAATGGACAAGAAGTGGACTGAAATTCAGTCCACCGGCCAACCGGTGTGATAGCACCGGCCAGCCGGTGGACCTGTCAGAGGCATTGCCCACTGCCAGGTTCCACCGGTCAGCCGGTGGCTCTATCACCGACCAGCCGGTGGCAACCTGATGAAACAGTGGTAGCTACTGTCTGCCCACCGGCCAGCCGGTGGCTCTGTCACCGGTCAGCCGGTGCTTCCTGGGCAGAAGGCCTTCTCAACATCCAAGGAACCGGCCAGCCGGTGGCCCTGCACCGGCCAGCCGGTAGCCCAGTCAAACTAGCCGTTGGCTTTGACCAGTCAACCCTCTTTTGGCCTCCAACGGCTCCGAAGACTTCTCCAACGGCTCCGAAGGCCCCCAATGGGTTCCATGCCTATAAATAAAGGCTGAGGAAGCCCCGGACACCAACCGGAACTTATACCAAGCGCTCGGACATATTGTTGAACATTTGGAGAACCTCCGGCGCTCCACCTTCAAGGATCCTCAAGTGCTCCAACCAATTTCCAATCCAAGGAGCACCTCGAGAAGCTTGGGAGAGCACGCTATATCAACTCCATCATACTTTGGCGCCCAAGTCTTCCTCAATTACGGTTTTTATTGTATATTTATTTTGAGCTTAAAATTGGGTTTGTGCCTACAAACCCCAAACACTTTCTTTATCCCTCTTTCTTTTGGGTTTCACATCACCACTAAGGTGTGAAGAGGTTTCTTCAAGCCTTTCCTTTTAAAAGGCTTGTGTCATAGGTGAGCTAGCCTTCACCTGTAAGAAGGCTAGTGGGTTCTTGCTCAACTATTAAAAGCAAGTGGGTTCTTGCTAAACCAATCCAAAAGCAAGCTGTAATAGGTCCTAGTGCTACCTCAAAGCCTAGTGGGTTTCTTGCTAAAACCATTGAAAAGCAAGCGGTAGGAATCTCTCAACGGTTTAGTTGGGAGCGGAGACGTAGGCCGGGTTTTTGGCCGAACTCCGTTAACAATTGCTTGTGTGATTGCCTCTTTATTTCCGCTGCACTTTCAACTTTGATTTTAATTTGTTAATCATTTTTTAAAAGGCAATTCACCCCCCCCCCCCTTCCATCCTTCCCGTTTTTCTCCGACCCAACAATGGATTCTACATTGACATGTTTTCATCCATTTCTATGCTTCATGCCTCCATTTATTTGTGTTTCCAATATTTTTCGCATCTGAAAAAAACATGCAAACAGCATGAATCCCAAGATTTAGTACTCTCCTACCATCATGGGCCAATGTCCCAAAATATTTTGAATGAAAATTTGACACAAGTCTAGCATTGCAAATATGGTCATCCTTCGATGCCCATTTTTTTGTTCCCATTCTGGTCCAACATGATGTGGATGTTGTGTTTCTAACACAGGTAATAGTTATCATCCATCATTGTTCCACCCCTATTTAACCCTAAATATTTGTCACGTGATTCATGTCCAATTTCACATCATCATGTCCATGTTAAATTTAGACACCCTTAGTGTTATCTCTCTATGCACATTTACGCGTTAAGAGAACGAATCCGCATCATTGTGTCAACCATTACTTTGTATCACTTCCTCATTCAATTTATTCCTTGTGTTTTGAAGTTCTTCTCCGACCTTGTCTCCCACATCAAGCATAGCTTATGGAGGCATAGGGATTTGGTCAAGGTTTACACCCTCTTGGAGGAATATCACTTCTTT
Organism: Viscum album; assembly: GCA_963277665.1. NCBI lineage: Eukaryota > Viridiplantae > Streptophyta > Magnoliopsida > Santalales > Viscaceae > Viscum > Viscum album. Next base: position 883,379,178 of record OY728159.1, on the reverse strand, counting down.
CACTCTAAGACCAATGATATTAAACTAATATCACATTGTCATTATCATATGACGTTAAGATTCATGGTGTTTTAAGAACTACATGTGGCTGATTCACATCCTTATGGGATACATAGGAATTCTCAGACATTTAATCTTTGGGTCTAGCCAAGCTCCACTAATTATCTATTCTTCTCTGCCTTTTGGACCTGAATCTTATGGGATTGTGTGGTGTGGCATATGTGTACTTATGTAACCCTTGAAGTCGAGTTTATAATAGTTTCACCACGTAATTACCCTTGTGGTCTATTCCTCCCATCACCTTCGCAATCGCATGATGTTAAACTGCACAAAATTCCATGAACTATGTGTGAATTGATTCCCATCCTCATGGGATATGTTGGAATGCCCTAACATTTCATCTTAAGGTATATCCCTAGATCCTTCAATCTTTTTTGGCCCCATGGCCTAAGGATTCCCTCTGGTATTGAATGTGCATGTGGTATGGACCATTATCTCCATTCACTTTAGGTATGCTTTATCATGCTAGACACGTTCTCTTTAGAACCTTGTTTTTCCATATACATCCAAACCATATGATGTTATACATTGTGTCCTCATACCTCATTCCATTAAACTATTGTGTCTTTTCTACATGATGTTAAAATTAATGGTCTGGTCCTATCATATGACATTAAACTATGACAATATCATCCTAGTCACACGAAAAAAATGGCACTCCATTATGGTGTCCTTGCTTGAGGAGACATCATGTTTGGTATCAGTCATCCACCAAGACATTCGTCAGGGCCTATATATGGATTAATTCTTGCGTTGAAGTATGTATTATCCTTCCTAAGTTGGTTTCTCAAAAAAAAACACAACCACACTAATGAAAAAACAAGATCCATCAAATTTTGCTTCTTTCGATGAATGGGTAAGACCTGAAAAATATTATTTCCACTGGAATTGATACCCTACCATAAAATATTTCAAGAAATATGTGTGGCATGATTCTCATCATCATGGGATACTTTTGAATTCCTAGACACGTCATCTTCTGGTCTAGCCCCAGGTTCCTCAAATCCTTTCTTTTTATAGCCCTTTCGACCAATCTCTATCAGATGAACAAGGTGTGGTGAAGACCTATTTGGTCACCATTCAGGTCAATCTTATAATATCCATGTCATGTACTTCCCATCAGGGATCTCCCATCAATTCTCTTTCTTCCTTATTGTATGATGCTAAACAGTACCTTTTGCACCGAGGTTGTGTAATAATAAATTACCCATCCATATAGTGTCTCCACTATAGAGGGAATCACCCCTTTTTGGAATTGGCCTCCTTTAATGCCACCTTCATGAACTATGTGGGCCTTTATTCCCATTCTTATGGGATACGTAGTGAGTCCAAGACTTTTGTGTGTGTTCCATTTACTTCACCATAAAACCTTTTATTCCATTTCCGCATGATTTTCCTCATAAGTAAGTGGTGTAGTGTGGAATTATTTCCTCATTAATTTCATGTTGGTAGTAGCCACACCATGTACCTCTCTCTAGATTTATCCATTTTTTTTGTCCTTACCGCATGAAAATAAATTACATGGGAATGTCCCACACACATAACATTAAATTGGGAACCTCGAGGTCCAACCTCTATAAACCTAAACTAAGAGTCCCCAATCCATGTAACATGACTTTAAGCTATTTAGTATGGTCCAAATGGTATGAACTTAAACTATGTGAAACATCTTAATTATATGATATTAAACTATTTCATATATCATCCTCACCGTAAGATACTAAACTGCATGATTATCATCCCCATTTACCTGACATAAAACCATAGACTATATTAGTCCTCACTAATGAGGTCCCTACAAAAATAGGCCTAATCTAGATTAAGACTGATACACTCACCCAATATACATTGATCATGGTGGCGTAATTCCCAAAGTGTTGGAATTTATCCAAACGGCCCATCATTCGATCCCCATGCTTTGTGTGCCCTTTCTTTTGAACCCTCATTCCCTGTCACATCTGAAGAAACCCCCTAATGGTTAGGATTCCCTTCCTTAATTATAGCCTACCATCTTGGGGAAATGTTCTGGAGGACATCAGATGAAACTTTGATTTTGGAATCATGTTTCCAAATGAGTTACATGATTTTCCCTCATTTGTATGTTCCCATTTTCAGATAACATGATAGGAATTCTGCATTTCATATTTGTTCAACAGCGATCTTCTATTGTCATTCCCTCTTCATTGATTTTTTTTTATTTTTGAATCGTAATTCACATTCTTCATTCCACTGTTAATATATCTTCTAACAGCCATAACGTCATTCCTCTCGTGCACTATAGTACTTTGTAATGAGTGCTTTGGCTATTTTGAGAACCCTATTCTCTAGTCAAGACCCCTCTTTTATTTCAAAAACTATGGGTGGTCATCTAGATCCCATGTTTTTTGATTGTTTAGCCAACACTATCATACAAAAAGAGAATAATTATGTAGTATTATCTATTTTTTCACACCATGTATGTCCCTTTTGGTGTCAGGTATTTATTACTAATTACTTCACATTTATGTTCGGAATTTACTAAAATAATAAAGAATGAACTTTTATGTCTATGAACACATTTCGAGATTGGAAAACTAATATAAATATATATTTATTAGTTTCACCAAAACATGGACCATATTGATCATACCCATTGTTGGATTGTTCTAGTGATTTAACCTTTTGGCTCGGAGTCTCAAAGGCTTCTTCCCACTCCTTAACCTCCCTCTCTTCGTCAGCAGCTGCGAAGATGATCTCATTAGCTTTGGCCTACATTCGTTTCTGATCATCTTGGAACTGAATCATTTGATGAATTTCCTTCACTTCTTGGTACTAATAATTCTCCAACTAGGATTTCAACAATTCAATGAGATCAGAAAGGCTCGCGATAAATTTCACCCTCTCATTTTCTTGCTCTTCAAGGTGTAAGAATACCTAATTAACCATAAGAAACATCTGGGTACTCTATGACTCCTTCCAACACAAGGAACTATCAGAGCATTAGCTACTCCATAATATCTTCTTAGCCATATAATCACATATTATTATATGAACATGATTAGCATCCACCCTCCCCCTAGTGCATAGGATGTACATCCAAATGAAATGTGATCCCATTCTACATATCTATTCAGGTTGTGATTCCATAAGGAATCCTTTGATGAATTTCCATGCCTTGTGTCGCATCATATGACTCTCCTCAGCCACATTAGGATTAGAGTCCTCCATCTACTTAGGATCTACAGGCCTATACTCAAGAAAAATAGCCAGGTGTCCTTTTGTAGGGTCTTATCGAGGCACTCTTTCTTCCTCAACAACCTCACCCCAACCATTATTGATCTCAATCCTAGCAGTGGCATCACCCATCATTGCAGCTCTATTCTCACTTAGTGCGAGGGTTGGATCATCTTGAATAAATGACTCTATGTGATCCGAGGAAGTTACTAGTAGAGCCTCTACGGATGATCTAGGCTTGACAATGTTCTAGGCCTCCAAACGTGTGATCAATGCATTGGGAACCAATATCTTGGTCAGTCGCATTTTCTAATAAATTATATTATCCTACAAAGGTAAAACCTTACAATATCCAAGTGTTGCATTGTCCAATGCTTGAGTCACGGTAGAATCTTCCACCACAGAAGATACCAAGTCACTTGTTAATTTAATGATCAGTTTTGGATCCTTATGAATGGAAGAAGTAGCTTGAGACTCTTAGGTTTTCATTTTAGTTCCTCCTATTGGCTTATTTCAAACCTTCCCAGTCATGGCTAGAACTTCGACTACTTCAACTGTGGTTGGTTATCCACCCTGCTCAGTCTCAGATGCAGATTCAGGGGTATGTTCATCCACATAAATTGGTACATATTCATCCAATATAAGATAATATACCTATATTTCATCATTGATGTATTCCTGAACAAGGAAAATTTTGGTCAATGGAATCAAGTTATGAAAAGATAAAGACTAGTATAGATAATATTTGAGACTCACCTTGAGTTGTTCGACCAGTTCTACATTAGAGCCTTCTATTTCACTACTCTCACGTAGGATTCCCTTGTATATGGTTGTTTCTAGAGGTCGCTCACCTCTAGGACCTTCACCCCAAAATCCTCTTCCCCCTCATATTCTTCTCTATCTACCTCTTCTCGCACTTCTTCCTCTTCCTCCTCTTACTCCCATTCTTTTCCATCTTCATATTCATCATCATCCTATGACAAAAACATTTTCATGTCATCCACCTACCCAAGCATCACATTCACTAGGTGGTGTGGATGTTCATACTACCCCCATTAGCGTGAAGAAATATCCAAGGATGTCATGTAGGCATGTCAACGATGAAATTTTACCATCTCTGCCACCTAAATGCACCCTATGTCTAGTATGTCGAGACCAGTGCACACCAGCCTCCGCCACATATCTTCAGTGGACATATATTATCATTGCATCCTCCAGGAGGACCCCTGAGATAGAAAAATGGCATTGGTGGTTGGCTTTACAATATGTCTTAGTTTCCTCCCATGAAGATCCCTAGTTGTCCCATGAGGCTACCCACGGGACCCCCCCCCTCTCTTTAGAAGGCAGTGGCACATTCTCACTGTGTGACACTCCCATCGATGAAGTTCTTACCCACACCATGCCAACTTCCTAGATTAATCCTTGTCTTGCGTCTCTAGCAGTACCTCGTCTTCTTCCTCACTATCCAAACACAATGATGACCTCCTTGATTTTATGAATATGATTCCGTAAAATTGTGTCTGGGTACGTTTCTATCCAACACTTGTCATAATATGTGGATAGGTTGGAAATGACATCAATAGGGGGAAGGGTAATGACTTCTCAAAAACCTGCATTCGGGAACATGTTCCATAGTTGGCGAAGGATGCAAGGATGTTTCTCTTATAGAACCTCTGTATACACTTTATTGGGAATCCACTACATGAACCCAAATTTCCATAAAACCCTCATCAACACATAGGGTTTAGAGAAGATAGTTTCTATTAATTCAGGATACCAGCACACCGCCCTTGATGCTTCTCATGTACTCCATATTCTCAAATGGTCCTTTCCCATCATCTACCATCTGGACAGCTGGGGTCCGAAATGGATGAAAGTTTATGTTTACATGGTTGTTGATTATTATTTTTATACCATCCTCTTTAAGCGTCAATAGGAAAGTTCTATAAATATTCAAAAATGAATTTCACAGACTGTCACCTTGAGGGAAGATGTACTTCGAGAAGTCATTCCCACCAAAATGAGTTGCAACCCATCAATGCAGAATCTGGAAAAGTCTGAATATCCTCTTGTGTGTGTTTCCCAAAGATAATTTTCAAATAAAACTATATATCCTAGCTGGTATAGGCAACCCCTACATTAACCTTGTTATTGGCCTCTATGATTTTGGCCATTACTTGAATCTCTAGATGAAACCCCATCCTCATATCCTGCACCGAAAGAAATCACCCACTAAAAAATGTAGTATGGAACTAAGTATATCATACATTCAGGTAATATCATTCATTTATGAAAATGCCCCATGATTCATACTCACCTGCATCTAAGACCATCCTATATGATCCCGCCTTCCCCCTCTGCGATGTGTTCGAGAAATGCTTCCCTCAGCCAAGCATTTTCATAGCCCTGTATTGTGTAAAAAATAGATTGAACCATACCATATAAGATATTTAATTCAATATGTATTTTATTTTAAAAATCTCCTTATCCATATCCAAAAAATTCCATATCAGAATAGGGGTGCACGTGCTATCCTGCAAACATTCTCTATTGAAAGTAAATCATCGTATTATTACCCTTCTATGGGAATTCCCCTGATGCAATGAATGTCCCACAGTATGATGCCTACCTCCCCATGGTAGAGGTGAAAAATATTCATGTCAGGTGACCACTAACTAAATAGTTCTAGTACCAGGTCTTTCTGATGGTAGAAGAGAAACTATGGTGTCCACATAGCTTTAAAAAGCCTGATAGACCGCATCTCCATCCCAAACTCCTCTCATTTCTGGCATACCCAGTTCGCTCATGCCCATTCACTCGTAAAATTTCCCCCAGACCTAAAGTCTAATTCTTGCCAATTATTGGTCTCATTTGTAATACTTCTTCTAAAGGTTCTTGTTTAATGAGATGGATATTCCTCAGGATCTGGATCGCTCCCAACAACAGTCCTGGTCTTTATATTCATGATATAAATGGCCATGTTCTAAGTTTCCCTGGAGGGGTGAACATTTCACATGATGTTGAACTATGGAAGGATATCCTCACATGTCACCCATGACTATGGCCTATCGGTCTCAAAGTCTGTCTTAAACACCACTTCCAAAATACTAATGTTCCATATTGGTAAACTGTCACTCAGAACATAATCCTTTTAACCTTGAATCATCATACCAAAAAGAAGGAGTTTATTGGACATGAATCATATCACATGAATAATTTGAGGGTTTCTGATCATATGGTTCCTCCTTTTAGTAGTGGTAGATTTGCACTCAACATAATTTGGTTGAGCAGCCATTTCCTTCAAGTGATAAAATTCAAAAAGGTAATAGCGTGAAATAATAGGGATTTTGTGTGAAAGAATCATGGAATGGTATGCATAATAAATGGAAATCATGGAAGAGTACAAGTTTGTGTGAAAGATTCTGAAAAATCCTAGATATTTCATGTAGAAAAGTTGATATTTTATGCATGAGAGATAATTTTCTATCACATGATAAATTCAATGTATGGAACATTGGCCCCAAGGCATATTTATAAGCGATGACATGCTCTTTCACGGATCTGGAACTGGTTTTCATTCCCAACAACCATTTTTGTGAGCACCAAACATCAAGTGCTCTGTTATTAGAATTTTACTCCAGAATCTGACCTTCAGGTCCCCTTTCAGCCTTAATATTGAGGGGGTGCATTTTTTTGGGGCTGAAATTCTAATAAGGCCATGAATGGAAATTATTGAAAAATCCAAAGGCATATGTTGAATCAACGTGTAATCCCGAGATGGCCAAGGGAGGCGTGGACAAGATTTAAGGATTGTGTGCAAGATTGAATACTATGCACAAGATCTTTCACACCCAATGCATTCTCAAATAGTTTCTTCCACACCATCCTTTTGAAAAAAAATCCATTTTAGTGGCGTAATGGATAATTTGCCTATGTGAAAGGTTAGAATCTATGTGCAAGATCTTTCATGCCCAATGTGACTTTAAAAGGAAACTTGCGCATAGCTTGTGTTGTGTGCCCGAGACAATGATTCCAACTATAAATAGAAATGTTCACCGACACTTTGGGGGAATGTGATAGAAGATGATTCGATTATCTGATATGCATAAGACCACCCATCAATGACTGTGCAGAAGACATGGCCTCAAGGTACATGATCATGCATGGCATTCCTCTCTAGGGTTCTCGTTTGAGTGGCCCCACTAGGGCTTGACCCTCACCCATTCCCTTTTACTCCAAATAATTAGTTTGAAATAGTTTGTTCTTTCAAAAAAGTTTTTTCTTGAGTCCTTCCAATATTGTGTGACTGGTTTCCCCTTGCACGCAGCCAATCATTTTGTGTGCAACCTCCCAATCATACATGTAGTCCCTCATCTTGCATGTTCCTATTCAGTCTAGTGGTCACCCCTCCTTGTGTGCTCCATGTGTCATCCTTACCCTAAATCACCATGTACGAGTCCCTCTTACACGTGAAACCCCTATCTTGTGCATACATCTCTTGTATGGCCTTCTAAGTTTGTACGAAGTGATTTCAACATCCATTGGGAGTTTCCTCATGTTGCATTATTTTGCATCATGATTCTTATAATAGGCATGGTAAAATCTATTGCTTCTTCACATAGCCACACTAATGTGATACCCTCAATAGATCACTCCACAGCCTCATCTATATAACGAATTTATGGTGCCTTCCATTCACCAAGGGTTAAAGTCTGCTAGTTATATAAGTCCTAGGGGAGATGAGTGAATCCTCACAATTCGAGATACAGGATGTTAAACTATCAAGAACCTATGTCCCTGACACACAACATTAAAATGTGATCACCTCATAAGAGACATGAATAGAGAGGATCATGAAGTGGATGGGAACTAATGCCTTCTCATCCCCCTCTCCCTCTGAGATTTTCACCATGTACACCTCGGGCTATATCCATGTAAGCCCCGACACCTTCTGATGGGATGTTTCAAGTACAATGTCCATATCCTCCTCATATGTCTAAACACCGTCCCTTCTCATCGAAACTCCCTCCTAGACTAAGTACCAATATCCATCCCCCTAGGATGCTAACCACATGCTCATCTCGCTTTATTCCTTGTAGACGCACCTTTCGTGAAGCGATCATCAGGTCTTGGTTTCCTCTTGTTTCTCACACTGAGCATGACTCACTGGGGATTAAATTAAACTTGTACCTTGACATACCCTTTAGGCCGCCATAATTCATAATCCCCATCCCTCGCCATCCAAACTACATAGACTTTGATCTTTTCCCGTTCTAGGCATGGTACGTAGGATGTCTCCCCACTGTTCAAGACCTTCACCCATCGGTATCATCGACTTCACATCGGGTCACCCCTCATCCAACATGTTGTTAAACTGTATTCCACATTTTTCCCACATTACATTAAACTGCATGCATTCAAACTACATGGGTTTTGATCCCCATATCCTAAATAACGTACGTAGGAATCCTCCCTGAGGTTCAACCCCAAACATTAGTAATCATTGGAATCCCCTTTATGGTTGAAAATATCCTTGGACCACCACTTAGTGGGGTCATACCAGTTCTTGGGCAGCTAACCCTGAGTAATCCAAACACTCAATCTATATTCCTCTGACCAAATGTTACCCCCTTGTTATGGGATGCTAACCACACATAATACTCAACATGTCCTTGGGTTTTTTAATTTGTGTATAACCCGGTACTATTCCCCCATTCCTGAAATATGTGTACATTGATCCCCAGCCACGGGGATACGTAGATTGTCGCCATTATGTTCAAGCCCATCACTCATGTCCCATCCTAGTCTCTTCCATCAATCATTGTGTTTTAGTAAGTTCATGTCTCTACCTATAGGTTCTACTTCTCTCAAGTCCCATCCATGAATCCATTCTCATGGGCCGCCTCCTCTGGTATCCCATCGCCCCCACCAAACTACAGGTACTTTGATTTCGTGCCACTAGGATTCATAAGAAGCTTATTCGAGGTTCAATACCAACATCACCATCATCTTCACGTCTATTACGTCTCGTCCTTCCCATCCACTTCACTCAACCATCCATCATATATACTGATTCTTTCTCAGGATGTGACATCCCAGTAAAATCATGCCATCCATTATGGCAGTTAACCATGCATAAACCCCACATAGTCCAAAATAATCCAACTGAGAGCATCCATATTGCGATGGGTCGCTACCCATACAAAATACCTTGCAAGTCTTCTGGTTGTTTTCCATCGGGTATACCCTGATCTCATTTTTCACCCTCTCAAACAACGTGTGTTTTGATCCCTATCATATATATAGGGTATGTAGGAGGCCTCCACGATGTTCAATCCCAGCCAATGGTAAGCCTTGGTGTCCCCTTTGTCAGGACCCAATCATCCTCGGATCTGTCCTTATTGGGAATCATGATCCACCCATCTAGTAAACCACCCAGGTGCCCCCAAGGTATGAACTCATCTGATCCACTCCCATCTATGTTTCTATCAGTATGATCCATATTCTCTAGATGTTAAACTCACTGCATACCTCATGTCAAACATGAGAGGCCAAAGAAAATGTTGAAGACATTCCTATGGCATACAATTCCCCCCACTCGATGTGGGATGCCTTGGGCTTCTGTGCCCTCTAGAAGCCTTATCATAAGGGGATGAAACCCAGGTATACCATTGTTTTAGTGCCCACACATGCCAGTGATGCCCAACATGACTACTCCCTTGAATGGAGGTTTCTTCCCTGACATGACCCCATAGAATTTCCTGAATGAAGAAGTGTATTTAAATGGTGTCCACAAATATATGGAACTTGTAATAGTTTTAAGAGAAAATCATAGTCTTTAAGGGAGACCCGAACTAGCAGATGAATTACATGGAGGAATCCTAGGAAGGGGATTCCTAAATCCCATCATCCCACTTCAATCAAGGAGAAAAACTCCCTGAGTAAGCGACGGATGCTGCCCACCTTTGAAAAGCGGTAATGCAGGGCAATAATTAGTGTGTCATAGCATGACAATGAGTTCCCCTAAAAAACCATCGGAAATAGGTATGTTATTTAATCTTATGTAATGTAAAAGTTTTAAAGTCAACACATATTTTAATGTTACATAAATATCCATCTGAGACATTCATATTGTTTAATTATTAATGAAAAATATATCTCTCTTGATTTAAAATGAAAATGTTACTTCTAGATATATACCATTATTTTAATCCTAGAATTGATTATTTATATTTATTAACACTCTGTACTTATGAATATTATGATGATATTTTGACTTCCCCTACTCATTCAATATTGTAAAAAAAAATTGTCATATAAATTCTTTTTAATCATTAAAAAATTTGGATTATGAAATAACAACTAAATTTTTAATAAGGTATTTTAAAAAATAAACCACTTTTATTCTATTCTCAGGTCCTATATGTGTGTGATGATATTTGATATCTTTATTCCCCAATAATAAACTAATGTTATTTCCTTAAATTTATATCAAAATTTGATTACAATGAAACTATTTCATAACCAAGAAATAATTTTAGTGGTAGCCTTAATTAATTTAATGACTAAAATATAAATAGTTTCAATAAAAAATTGTTAGAATCGTCAAGGTATATTTCATAGAACATGGAATACAATTCCTTGTAATAATGTTTTCTTCGATTCTCGTAGAAGATAATGTTACAAACCAGACCTTCTTCTCTAGTGAGAGTATTCATACCAAATATGTTATTAGCCTAAAAATCACTAATATTACACATTAAATAAGTATTCGTTATTTAATATTTTGATCATCAATGTATTATATATATTTAAAATATTCTCCCTTAATCTATCCAAATTTTCTAGAAGATGATGAACACATATGTTAGTTTTATGTTCTTTCATTTTTCATCTATAATGATTATCAAAATAAGGAAATATGCTTTTTATATACATGAAATGAGGTTGACTATAAGGGATCAAATTATATTGGACATATAAAATAATTTTATCTTAGAGTTGAAAATGGATTGAGTCCATTAGTAGTTGATCCCACATATAAATTCCATTCACTAGAAGAGATATTTTGATTTAAATAAGTGAATGATGTCTACGGTTTCAAATTTCATAGATTATATATAAAATTTTAAATATTTTTTTCTATAACCTGTTACAATATTTTATATATAATTTTACATGATGTGAAAAATATTTTCAATTTTTTTTAATGAAAAGTAACGTAAAACCATCCCAATAGTTGTATTTCTATTCAAAGTTTTCATTATATATTCAGTATATATTTTGTTATATGATTCATAAATTTCAATATAGATGTTTCATATTTCTGACATTTATTATTATCTAAAATTTATCCCCAATGAAACATACAATAATTATGACACACAAGAATATTTTTATAACTATTCACAATATTTTTAAAAACATTCCTGATATTATAAAATTATTTTTGGGTCTTATCTTAATTAAATGAATCAATACAAAACTCGAATTTCTTCATCATTAAATTATCTATAGTTCATATTGACCAAATTAGTTAGTAAAACCCTATTATAAATAATTTTTTTATATTTTCCTTGTCTTTTATAATGGTATTATATTCAATAAATAACTAATTCATAAAATAGAAGAGATTTCATAGGTACCCTCTCCCGCGGCTTAGTGTCCTCAAATTTTGGAAGATACTCCACTAATATGGCATGATCTTCATCATGATGTGATGTCGTTCCAATATCTTGATCAATTGTGTCCTAAATTTCATTTTTCACAATCAGGGTAGTGTTTTATTCATTGTAATATTGCTGAGACCATGGATTTTATAAATTATTGAATTATACATTCTTTACAAATCACACATATCCATCATGAAAATGATTTAATTTAAAGTTATCATAAACCTAATGTTTTCTCCAAGATATTTAGAAATAGGAAATTAGCCTTGTATATTTTATTCTTTAATCTATATATCAATTTTATGTTGAAAAATATAAAATAATTTCATCACTATAATATATTGAGGTGATTTACAAGGAATATTAATACAACATTTATCAAATTTTATATTATAGATAAATATATTCATAAATAACCTAAAAGGTATTAGTTAAATTAAATCATGTTAAAAATATTAAAATATTCATCCACCAATTAGAATCAGTTCTATAGTTTTTTGGAATTACTACCAAGATTGACATAGTGAGTTGGACAATATTGGATTTAATATTTATAAAAACCCAACTATTTATATCACATTAATTCATAATTTATTACATGAAATTAGACATAATAAAAATTGGAAGACCGAATGTATAGTTTAATTGGAAATTAGGTACATATCATAATATCTTGGAGAAGGGATATAACAACATTATTTAATACATCCTTAATCATCTTCTCAAATTCCATGGCTTTTAAAATTGAATGGGATAACCTGGGGCATACATAAGAAAGGGGCAAGATATAAATCCTTTTAAGGTAATATTCATGGAATATGGTAATATTTTGTAGACTATCATATTATAAATTGGGAATAAAAGGTCTGATAAGTATGAACATGAATGATGAGACATGATATAAAATAATAATCATAATGGAAACCTGGGAAATGTGGAAACAACATAAAAGACTTCATTAAAAATGTAGGTCAAGGTTAAATATAAAGAAATAATTATTGTAAAAGTAACATAAAGGAATCAGGTTGACTACCTATCCAAACATGTTTCATCGAGATATTAAAAACTATGCAATGCATTGAAGACCTATATACTTTCGGGTGCACCCATCATAATCATTTCATTCTCATGCTTATGTGTGCCACCTTGATCTTAGTTTATGGATTCATTCTTCATAATATATTATTTAGTGATAAATGTGTGTGGAATACATAAATGTATGTCCCATGTTAATTAATTATATGTTTTAAAGGTGAAAACCCATGATAGGAGATGGTTGTGGTACTCAATACACAATTTTCTTAGCATAGAAAATAGTTGTGAAATTCTGACAGCATAACAGTGTCACATAAAAATTACTAAAATTGGTTGCTGAGAGAGAAATGGTTCTAAAATAATTTGGAAATAAATAGGGACATGGAAATATGTATAACTACATTAGTATCCATAAAATAGAAGGGATAAGATAATAATGAAATTTAATAAATAGGAGAATGGGAGGATCCCATGTGAAATTTTAGCATGGTAACAGGTTTATATAAATGCTCATTAGAGGGATTAATGAGATTGAAATGGGATTATCATAATTTATACATAATATATACAGTGAGGAGAAAATGGAAGAACATATCCCAAATTTATCAATTGGGAATAAAGATACATAACATAAAAGAGGTACTTGATAAAAAGAGGAGAGTGGAAAATCTGTTACTTGAGTGTGTGATTTCGAATGATTGGGAGAGGAATTATAAGATCTTAGGGGAACCGTGTGAGGAATCTAGAGAAGGTAGTGAGGAGTAAGAACATTCTATATGTATTTTTAGTGAATACAAGTGGGTTAATTGGGGGTATATATGAAAAGGTAGGTCAATTCTTTACCATTTATCTAACATAGGTTTCATTCTCTATAAGAAAATAACCAAAACCCAAAATTGTCCCATGTTTTTCCCATGTTTTATGAAAAATTAGAGTAAAATTTATTATTTTAGATGTCCAATGTCCAAACGTAACAAAAATAATACTATTACAGAAGTAGAAGTGATTCATGCTCTAAAATAAATTATTTTAAAACCTTATAATATATTAATGGCTTTGGAGGATTATTAATGGATACATAAAATTAATAAAATAAATTTAAAAACATGTTATATTAAAGGTAAAACACATATTATTTCATTGATACTGTTTATAGTACTTATTACTTCACTTTTTGGGTTATTATAATGTCATAATATACACCGTATATTTATAGGTTGTTTAATTTTTCTCGAAAATTCTGTTGTCTCATAAAATAAGGAAAATTTCATATTTTGATAAATTCAATGTTATTATTTGAAAAAGAATATTCATTTTATTAAAAAAAATTCATAATATTTCCATTTTTATTTTTGAAATAATAATGGAAATTTATTGGGAAATGTTGGGGTTTTTTGACAATAGCAATTTTTGAACCGTTTTAAAAATTACATTCGACTTCATAAAAATTAAATGTTCATCTATATTTAATATAAAATATTTGATAAAACTATTTATTAATATATTATTTTTTTCCAAAAATATATTAATTCAATAAAATAAATACCTAAATTCAATTTGAATATTACCAAAAAACCATTTCTGTTTTATTGTATCAAATTTAAAATCCTTTATAATGTAACAATAATATGATTAAAATAAATTTTTATTTATTTAAAAAAATATACATGGTCATATTACTAGGATCTTGATATATATCTCTTTAATAAACCAGAAAACACCATAAGGGTAAGGTTTACAACTTTGAGACTTTCATGCAGTGGTTCGACAAACATGTTTTGGGACGTGATCTTGATGATCTCGAACATCTCCTATAAATAGTTTCTCTCATTCTTATGTTTCTAGATATTAGCTTGGAAATGGTCAAAGGTAAATCCCAGTGTCACATTCACACTCAAAATCTCTAATAAACAGGCATCATAGGGCACAATCTTACTAGTTGACACCATTACTTCCGTTATCTATATCAATTGGAATTTATCAAACCCTATATTTATAAGAATCTTTTGTTCATTTTTCACGGGAAATATTATCAATGGTAATGATACTTAATGGTATTTTAAATCCAATTGTATATAATAAAAAAATAAGTGTTTGTGTTTTCTATATCCATATTATATATTTATACATTTAATTAAATCATTAAGGAATTTGTTATATAAATGATTGGGTCATTACAATCTTTACCCGTTAATAATTTTCAACCCTTCAATTTTCATTTACCACACTAAAACAGATGAGTGTGAGTTCATTTCATCACCTCCTCCAATTCAACATCACTTTATCAAACATTTTGTTTCTTCAATACACTTAGAAAATGTACACTGTCATATTTCTCAAAACATTGTCTCCATGGTCTAAGATTTTCACCAGCTACTATTTATAGGAAACGTATTTCTCTAATGGTACTACCTTTGTATTGAGTACATGTGTGTGGTCTAGTATATAATTCTTCAAGATTGATACATGGAATATATCATGTGATTTATGTTGGTTAGGTGAGAGTTATAGTCAGTTGGAAACCACTCTGATGTGATCAAGGATCTCAAAGGGATCGATGTGTCCTAGAATAAGACTTTAATTATTCATAAATGTCATCATTTTCTTCCATGGAGATATGTGTAGGAATACCATATCTCTAATATCGTAATTTATTTCAGATAAAATATATTCATCATATCTCTTCATTCGAATTTGATTAACCTTGATGTGCAGCTTTGTGGTCTTATGAATTTCCACTATTTCCACGACCATTTTAGGACCTAGAAGTTTTCATTACCCAACATCATCCTAGCCTGTAGGGGTTCTTCACCTCTTCCCATAAATGTATTCAAAGGTATCCATTTGAATGATTGAGTGGAAATTGTTATTTTTTTAGAATGTAACAAGATGAATATGTTTTTCCCATTCTCCAATGCATTAAATCGATCATTCTCTCAAAATTTCCTTGAGGGTCAAGATAGTACACTTAGATTGGTGATCAATTTGTGGGTGATAAGTCGTGCTGAAATTCAACTTATTATTTAGATAATGTTGTGGATTCATCCAAAAGATAGAGGTAAATATTGGATCTTGATTGGATACAATTGATAGTGTTAATCCTTGAAGCCTTACCCCTTAGCTGATGTATATCTGTACAAGTTGATCTAATGATAAGTCCTCTTAAATTGTGATAAATTGATATTTATTTGTAATATAATCCATAATAAACCATATTGCATTTATTCCTTTAGATGTATTCAGAAGTATAGTGACACAGTCCATGTTTATGTTTTCCAATTTCTATACTAGTAAAGATTGTGGTTGCATCATCCCCTTATATTATGGTCTTTTAACCTTCAATTGCGGATATATTTGGCACTTTGATGTATATTCAGTTATCTAATTATTCATATGGACCCACCAATAGTGATCTCAAAGGTCTCGATACATCTTTATGCTTCCAGGATGAATTTTTAAGATTAAACTATGTGAATAATCAAACTAATCCTTCTTTAGATTCGGATTTGAGGGTTAACATAACAATGAACCAAATCTTACAACTCCTTCATTTACATTGAACTATATGGATTTACCGTTTTTAATGTTTCCACTTTCTTCTGAATTCCCACATCATTTCTTTGATAAGCATTTATCTTCTCCACAAGGGACGGTTGAGAAATAATTTCTCAAAGGATTTATGATGATCCTTCATTTATGAATCCCATGTCCATCCTTTTTATTTCTACAAATATGAGGTCCTTTCCAATTCCCATAAATGATAAAATTTATGGATCATTTCCATTTTCAGTGTATATATCTTTATTCACATTTCTTGGATAGTATTTTAATGAGTAGTTAAAGTCATTGATCAACTATATCTACCTTCGTTGGATCATGATAAAAACTTTTCGAGATAATATATACTTAAGGCTTTTGTGATCCATATATATTCCACATGTAACCCCAAAGAGATAATGCCGCCAGATTTTTAATGTAAATTTCACTACAACCAACTCTATATCATTAATTTGGGAACTTCTATTTAGGAATATTCAACTTCAATGAAGTGAATTATTTTATTTTTTCGTTCTTTATTAACACATATCCCAAGATCTTAATTGAAGAAATGTTGAATACAATGGAAAGTTATCTACCTTTGGGTACTGTAAGTATAGGTGTAGTGATAAGACTCTTTTTCAACTCCGTTAAGCTCTCTACACATTCATCATTCAATGAAAACATGACTCCCTTCTGATTTATCTTGGTTAGAGGATTTGATAATCTTTATAAATTTCTAATAATTCAATGATAGTAGTCATAAAATCCATGGAAAATAAAAATATTAGTCACCAATTATGTCCTATTACATCCTTAAATTACTTCTTTCTTGGAATATTCCATAGATATCATATTTATTGAGATGATATTCCACAATAATGATACATACTTTAAGTAGAAATCTAATTTTATGTTCTTGGCATAAATATTCCCCATTGATAAGTTCTTTATCACAAAGATTAGATGCTTCTCATGCTACTCACTAATTTTAGAGTATATTATAATATAATATAAAAAGGCTACCACAATTTTTTTGAGGTAATATCTAAAGACTCTATTCATCAATTCCATGAAAATTTATAGTACATTAGTGATTATAAATGGAATTACTATGAACCTGTAGTTCCAGTACCATGTATGGAATGCGGTCTTGGGGTTATCCTCCTTCTTCATCCTTACATGAAAATATCTTGACCAAATATCATACTTTGATAAGTAATTATATCCACATATCTGATCAAAAAATTCATCAATTTTTTGTAGATGACACTTTTTCTTTATCATGATCTTGTTCATCTCCCGATAATCAATGCAATGGTCTATTGACCTATCTTTATTATTGAAAAAGAGAACTGGTTCACCTCATGGTCAAGCACTTGGGTGTATGAACCCAATATCCATATTTTCCTATAGTTTTTTCTTTAGCTTCTCAATTTCAACAACATAAATTCTATATGAAGTCTTGAAAAATTGTAACTCCCCAGGTTTATGCTTGATTTAAAATTCAACCTCTTAGCTATGAGGAAGGTAAGGTAATTCCTCAAGAAACACATTAGTGGATTCCCTAAAAATGATAATTTCATCAAGGATGATTCCTTCCTTAGAATCAATAATTTTAAATGTATATTCTTTATCATAGGGAACTAATATCCATTCTTGAGATGTTAGTAATAAAAAATATTTATCCTTATCCTTACACCAATACAGAATCGAGGGTCATTTCCCGATATAGAGAGTGACTTCATTCTCATGAAATTTTCTATTTATTAGTTATAGGTAAATTCAATCCATACCCAATATTATATCAAATTCCCCCAAAAAGAGTTTCACAATGTTTATTGGTACATTCATCCCAAAAACATTGACAGGAGAGGATTTTTATATATTGGATCAAATAATGTACACATTTTTCATTTTCATCTACAGCTCTACATCTATTCATTGAGGTGGTGTTTGAATAGTTATACTCAAATTTTTAGATTGTAATGAATGAATATAACCAGAATAAAAAATTATATTCTCTATTCTTACATTTATAACTAGCGTACCTGGGACCCCTTCATTATTGGGATACACATCGGGATGTTGTGATGGATAAAGATCACCCTTGCTGCCTTGGAGGTTTTTGGTTGACTCCAAACCCCAAGTCTCATTGAATACATTTTCAAACATCCATGGTTCATTTCTATTGATGAAATATAAAATGCACTTAGGTTTTATTGTAGAATTCTATTCCTTTGTCGCATTAGCAAGTTTCTCATATCAAAAATCATTTTCTATGTTTCCTTCCTTCATGCACCTAAAGCATTTACTCACCCGCATTGGATATTTACATTGTTCCTCCTTTAATATATTTAATATAACACCATATTATTTTATTATATGTATCATATTATATAAATTAAATTCATTCAATAACTTATGTTGCACACAACACCAAGCTTAAAATAATTGTAATATACCATTAAGAAGTAACTTGACTTTTAGAATAGTAATATGACTATTAAGAATAGTATTCTGAACAACAGAATAGTGACATCACCTATGAATATATAAATAAATATTAAAAAACTTATAAATAGAAATATGATATTATAATATCCTAGGTTTAGTCAATAATTGAATTGTAAAAGTTAAATTATTTTTTGATATTTTTTTGAAAAATAAATTTTTATTTACAAATTTATAAATAATATTATAATTTAAAGGAAATTCTATTTTAAATAAATATAATAATAAATTAATATTTTTTAATTATGATTATAATATTATTTAAGGAGACATTAATTATTTTTTCAATTTTTCATAAAATGAATTATAATTTTAAAATCAGTATTTTTTTAATAAATTATAATTATAATTATAATGTAAATTTATAAGATTTAGAAAATTATTTTTAGAAAAAGGATTCCATTTTTGAAATCTATCCATAAACAATGGTTATGGTGAATTTAAAGTGGTTTTTGGAAATACTTTTTTTTATAAATAGTGGTATACGTTAATTTATTTTATTTAATAATGTAGCCAAATACATGACTTATTGAGTCATGGATGACATATAGATTAGGTTATAACCCCTTGGTTCAAACTCACATGCATTAGTTACTATATTTAGTCCCAGGAATCATCACTATTGACAGTATTGAACCAAAATAATAGACTAATGAATAAAAAATAAAAAATTACCCTCTCCTCCACTACAACCCCCCCCCCCCCACTAACCCTTATCCTCACATATTCGAATCCTTGTACCTTGTCCAATTTATAACCAATAAACATTAAAATTCCCCCCACCCCAACCCCCATGTATATGAGCATTTGGTCTCAATAAAATATTAACCCAAACTAGCATAAGGAGGTTCTCATGAAGAATAACTCACTAGGTAAAACACATAATCATTATACTTCAATTTCATTCAATACCCCTCTATCCAAACATCCATGATAACTCTAGTATATTATATATAATGAAATGTAATTATTTTAATATAATTATAATAATTAAACCACTCCCCCCTTTATTGTAAAAATAAAAATATCATGTCTGATGTGTGATTTGTGTATTTACCACAATAATGGATGATGTGTTTTCATTTTCCATTACCGCCATCAGGGATGGTCATAAAACCATTATAATGATTGGAAAAGAATTTGATATTTATATTAAAACATATTTAATTATCTAGAACTAGTATATATAAATAATATTAATTAAAAAGGGAAAACTAGTACGTGATGATTGGAAAATTCCAAAACAATATAAACAATTATCATTGTCATTTTATCTAATGAATCATCCTCATATCTAGAGAAAATTGACATATAAGAATATTTAATCTACTGTATTTCCATTAATAACAATTAATTTCTATTCTGGAGAATAATTCATATTTGATGTGATCTTTCATACAAGTATAGAAGTAAACCAATCATGAAAACCACAGAAAAGAACACTCCAAAACAACAAAAATCAATCTTATAACACATAAAAGAGGTCATAAATGGTCTTGAAAATTTATAATAAATAAAATAAATTTTTAATATGTCTTAATTAAATTTTAAATGAATATAATTTTGTTATATATGATTTTATGTAAAAGTGAATAACACTTTCAAACATAAGATAATGGATTCTCCTCAAATATCCATTTTTTCCTTTGAGTTACAATCTCTCCCTCTCTATTTAACCGAGTTTAATTGTTAATTATTATTATTCACTCTTTCTAAATTAAATGTGTATGTTCCAAATATATTTACCAGGCTTGAATAATATTTCCTTGATGGGGAATACATGTTTTATAAGTATCAGTTTTCAATTCTTCCCAATAAGAAAGCTTGATTTAAGGGAAATTCCCAATTTCATATCATTTTCAAGTACCATAAATAATCTTTTTTAAGATAAAAATATTCTTCTAAAAACACTCATTTTATCATGATAATATATATTTTTCATTTATGGTTTTATACAAAAAATTATTCATTTTTTATATTTTAATGCCTCTTTAGTATTTTCCCTTAAACAACTTCAAAGCGGCTCTTTTCTAAAGTTATACAAATAGTCATTTTACATATTTTCACTTATGTTGTAATTTATTTATCTTTATATGTGATATTTTAAATTATTAAAGTCCTTGTATGATTGAAATGCATTCTTTCATGGACCCCATTAAAATATTCCCTTTAGTTATGCCTTATTCACCAATAATTCATTATTTGTGGTGTTTGTATACATCATGTACTGTGGATATTGTTATTTCCTTATCAATTTACTATTTTTACATATGGTTTTTTCTTTTCATGATTTTATAATTGGGGAAATATTGATACATATATATCTTCTACTAAATAATGATATTTTCTTATGTAAGGGATTGAATCTATATATGATTAATTATTTCTACATTCTTGAAGGGTGGGACCCGGATATAGATAGCCCATTAATGAATCGATAGGTCTAGTGAGATAGAATATTTGATGAAAATACTTCGTGTTTGTTTTAAAGAAAAATCATATGGGTTTTTACCCACAAATATAAATTTTTGAATGATATAAATGTTCATGTACCAGATAAATGAAGTACAATGATTAATTATTTTCTTAATTGAGTATTTATTTCTCAATTTCAATAATATATTCACTATGAAAAAATATTTGGATACATTTACATTCTCATTTTATTAATAGATATTGTTTTTATGTTATTTACCTTGCCATTATTTTATGCCTTATTGAATTTGTTTCACATATTATGGATTCATGTAACCATAAAAAATAATTTGAGCTCACCCATCCAATTTTTTCTTCCCCTGGTTATGAAGATGAAATATTTGAATAGGTTTTAGGGAATAATTATAGTTTCCATTGTTATGTTCTGTGATTAATTACTAATGTAAAAAATGTATAGTGTTTGTATCTAGTTCTTCAAGAAAACTAAACTAACCAGTCCAGGGTTATGTGATCCCTTATATGTATTCCATTTTAATAAAATGACCTATAGCTCAGGGATTCAAGGGTTAGGGCTGTTATAGTTTCTATTAGAGTAATTTTAGTAGAATCCTTTGGTAAATGATGTTAAGTAAACTTGAGAATTAAAATAATCCCTTATAGTGAAATTCTAGCTTAATATTAATAATGATTTTTATATAACATAGTGTGTTCCATTATTTTGTGTTAGAGCCTAATGGGTGGTATGGATTCAATAATGATAGTTAATGAATGGATTTCCCTACTAATATAGTCAACATAATTATTGTTTTAGTTGAGCAGAACATGACCATATTAGGATAGATTACTCTATTTATGATCAATAAACATACTACAATAATTATTGATAGTTTCATGATGAAAATTCATATATTTTAGTGAGACTACTAATCCACTGGTAGATGAGTAGTGGATCATGTACCTCAAAAAGATATTTTTGACATTGTGATGAAATGAAAATGAAAGGGTTGTACTAGTAGTATATTCTAATAAAGGATATGTTTATCAATGGTGGTTTTTGATCTGAAATACTAAGGAGGAATATAAAATAAAACAAAAGAAATGGATAACTTATAATGAAATAGTTTTTGATAAATATTCTCCTCATGAGAATAATGCTAAATTGAATAGAAACTTATTTATCTTAATGAAAATATAATAAGTGGGTTTCGTAGAGTATGAGGATACATTAGAAAACAATTTGGGGATGTTATAGATCACATTTGTGATTTTTTTAAAAAAATATTGATTATTTATTTTATAGTCATAAGACAATTCTATGAAGGGAACTAGTTTCTCAAACATTTTTATCATATAATGAAATTCTATTAAGTTCCATTAAAATGGGGAAGGAATTTTCATGATTGTATATGTTAAAAGGGAAATCAATAGAATAATTGGTCTTCTGAAAACCATGAAGAAGGTGAATCATCAAAGAAGAACAATATGGTAAGGAATCAACTACCATTATGTGGAAATTTTTAATGGAATCTTCCTATAAAATTCATGATAGGCATTAGAGTCTGTTACATGTTTGGAGAAAATACTCATCAAGCTAATGATTTCAATGGAAAGAAACAAATAAATGGTGTTTGATTCTTCAATTTTAATGAGATGTGGAATTATTCAAATACATACCCCATGTTTTAGTGGAATTTACCACAAAATAGGCCAAGGGGAGTTGGTAAGGCATATGTGATCACAATTGTTGAATTTGAAGTACCCAATGATTTTGTGTCAAGTACATTAATCTTATTTTCAAATCTATCCATGAATTATTTTACTCTATATAATCACAAACATTTATATCTACCAAGTCTTCCAAGAAAATTAGTCATTTCCCATTTGATTTAACTAGGGAGTTATTAGTAAAAAGTCCTAAAAGAAGTATCATTGCAACAAATATTTTCTAGTCAGTACCCTTTTTTACACATAAATGTTCGTTATTTTCTGACCACATCATCATACCCATGGTATACTTAATATAATCCTTGGTATGGACTAGTTTTCAAAATATTATATGAAAATTTTTTGTTAGAATAATGAAATTATGATATGTGAGGATGATGTAGAATACTGTATCATTAGAGCAGAAATCTCATCATCTGATTATTATCTGGATCCACCCTGAATATCACTATGAAATGAAAATCATGGGGAGGAAGGGAAAAATATATAGGGATGATTAATGTAATATTCTAATTTAGGGGGTAATAACTGTGTAGGAATACATTTATGTATTTAATGAGGAATTACATAGCCCCCCCCCCAAGAGTGTTATGTTGAATGTATAGTTTATTTAATCCCAAATGAAAGGCCAATATCAAATACTCTTTATAGAGTAGAAACTGTGGAATTATAGGATATGAATAAACAACTAGGGGATTGAGTAATAAAATATATATTCATCCTATTATTTCTCCAAGGGGATCTATTACACTCTTTGATAAAAAAAATAGGGACCATTGTGTCTATTCATTGACTATAGAGAAATAAATGCTATTAAAAAAAACATGTACCCTCTCCCTCACAATGATGATTTATTTGATCAAATTGATGGAGCTTAATAATTTTCTAAGATTTATATTGTTTAGCATATCATCAGTTGTAGGTAAATAAAGGATATATTACCAAGACAAATTTTTTAACTAGGTGTGTACATTCTATGTTTATAGTAATGTCATTTAGACTAACTAATTAAATCTCTATTTTCATAGATATAGTCAACATTACATTCAAGTATTATCTTGATAATTTTGTTGTGGTTTTTATTGATGATATCTTGTTGTACTTTAAAAGCTAAGAGGATCATGAGAACCACTTATGGATTGTTCCAAGGACTCATAGAGGAAAATATTTATATGGGAAGTTTATAAATTAGGAATTCTGGATCCAAATAATTTTATTTCGTTCTTATATTTCCTATAAGGATAGATTCTCGGTAGATCCTATTATGATAATGGAAATCCAATAATGTTATAAGAAAATTAACATAGTTGAGGTATATTGTTTCAAAAGTTTAGTTGGTTAATATTAGTGCTTCATATAAAATTTTTCTATTTTGGATAACCCATTGACTAATATCACACATAAAGGGGTCAAGTTTGTATTGAAAAATGAATGTACAGAATTCTTTAAAGAATTGTAGATAATATTAGACAATTCTCCCATTTTGAATCTTGAATTAAGAAAATATGGGTATTTGATATACACTGAGGAATCGAATAATGGACTGGGTTTATTCCATAAGAAAAATGATAATGTAACAGCATATCCATCCAAGAATTTGAAGACTTGTGAACAAAATTATCCAACTAGTGACCTTTATTTTTTAGGCGTAATCATTTCATTGTAGAGACGTGTGAACTATCTCTTTGAAGAAATATATGAGATATATATGGATAAAAATTGTTTGAAATAAATCTTTACAAAGAGATAACTCAACATGCGGCAAATTTGATGGCTCAAGTTACTCAAATATTATATTTTCTCATTACACTACCACTTAGGAAGAGAAAATATGGTAACTGATTCATCAAGCATGAAAGATCATGGATTTATTATACAAATATGGATTGAGAATCTTTGTTTATTCATGTATTTAGTAAAGAGATATATGGGGAATATTATTGGAGATGAAACATTAAATATTTTTTAGCAGATTGGTAAAAAATATTTATTGGAGAAGATGAAATGATCTCAATCTAATGATGTAAATGTTCAAAAGAATATTATAGATGTTAAATATAGAAATTGGTATACATCATGTGTGGGGACATAGTTTTGTAATTTGGAAAGTGGTTTTAGGTCCCATTAACACTCGTGAAAAAATTGATCTATTAGATGATTCTCATAGATCAACTTTCTCTCTAAAACCTAGTAGTTCCTATATGTATAGAGATAAAAAGGTATATTTTTTGTTAGGATAATAAGAAGCAGAAAATTTCTTTCTATATGTCATGGTATCTGGTTTTTCAATAATGAAGGATGAGAGACAACATCCTAGAAGAGTAATAAAACCTATAATGATTCTTATGTGGTAGTGGGATGACATTTTGATGGACATTATCACAAGAATACCAAGGAGACATTGAAGTAATCATGCAATATGGGTTATTATTGATCAACTTATAAAACCAAAATATTTTCTTTGTACAAGTGAATATTTTCCACATTAATGCATAATAAGACCATATATTAATGATGTTATAAGAATATATGGTTCACCTCTATCAATTGTGTCTGATTAAGATCTATATTTTACATCAAAATTATGGAAGATTATTCAGAAGGATCTGGATACTAATCTTCATTTGAGTACTAATTATGACCCTCAAACTGATGGATATTCTTAAAGGACTATTCAAACATTAAAAAAAATATTAATATCATTCCTACATGACTGTCAAGGTATTTTGGATCAGTATTTACCTTTTGTAAAATTTTCCTTGAATAATAGTTTCCATTTTATTATTCATATGGTTCCATATAAAGCAGTATATGGAAAGAGATAGCATACACCAACATGTAGTGATGAAGTTGGTGAGAGGAAATTAATTGTCTTATAACATATTTAAGAGAAAAAGAAAAAGGTAAAGACTATTTAGGATCATATTAAAGAATCTACCAGTAGAAAAAAGAGTTATGCTGACAACTGGGGAAATTATTTTGGATTTCAAGTGGGAG
The DNA here is from genome assembly GCA_963277665.1 of Viscum album. Classification (NCBI taxonomy): domain Eukaryota; kingdom Viridiplantae; phylum Streptophyta; class Magnoliopsida; order Santalales; family Viscaceae; genus Viscum; species Viscum album. The sequence continues at coordinate 883,352,989 of OY728159.1, read as the reverse complement.
ATCATGTCTTTATTTAATTATCTCCATTGGAGGGTGTCTTAAGGTTTGATAAAAAAGGGAAACTAAACCCCAAGTACATCAGACCCATTTAAACTATGGAAAAAATTGGAGATGTACCAAACTATTTATCAATTATACCATGTCTCTCCAAAGTTTAGGATGTTCTTCACAAATCATTGTTAAAGAAGTTCATTATAGACCCAATGTGTGTACTAACATTTGGATATATAGGATTGGAACCTAACTTACCTTTCTACAAATATCCAATTGTAATTCATGTTACAATAGATAATTTATTGATAAATCAGATGACTTGACAGATATAAGTTATTTGGAGAAACTATAAAATTGATGTGGCAATGTGGGAACTTCAGGATGTAATAAAGAAAAAACACCCACATTTGTTTAGAAGTAAATATTCATGAAAAATTTTGAGGTTGATCTTTCTAACGGAGGGAATAATATAGAACCAAAATATTTTTTTGGTATGAATCTTCTAAAATAAATTCAATTCATTAGATTTCTAATGTTTCCCAAAACACCTACATTAAATGAATAATAATATTCTGTTGAATAGTAACCTAATTGTTGGAATAGTAATATGATCATTATCAATATTAATCCATCGAATAGAATAGTAACCTAACCTACAAAAGTATAAATAAAATTTAGGCATATTAAAAATGGATATATGAAGTAATTATATAATAGATCTAGTAAATAAATGTTTTAAAAATGGTAAATTAGTTGTTGGTATTTTTTAAAAGATAAAATCTTATTTATAAATTAATAATAAATATTATAATTTTAAATTACGTTTATTTTAATAAAATCGATTCATAAATGAATATTTTTTTCTTATGATTATAAGACAATTTTACGATACCTTAATTAATTTTTCAACATGTTATAAAATCATATATAATCTAAAAATCAACATTTTTTATTAAATGATTATTATAAATAAAAATATAATTTTTCATATTTATATAATAACTTTCAATAAATAGATTCAATTTTTAAAATCTATATGTTAAAAATGTTTAGAGTCATTTTTTTAATTTTTTTGAAATAACTGATTTCTCGATGAATAGTGAAATACTGTAATTTACGATATATAACATTTTATCCAAATAAATAAATTATTGCTTCCTTGGTGATGTATATATGAGGTAACAACCCATTGGTTGGAACTCTTATGCAATTCATAAGATTCATCACTATTGATAGTCTGGAGAAAAAATAATAATCTAAATAATAATAAAAACAGCCCTTTCATTCTCTATAAATACCACCCCTCACCACCCCTTCTCCTCACACCATAAAAACATTTAATCGTGTCTATTTTATTCCCAATACTCTTCCCAAGTCTCACCTCCACTTCCTTGATTATTTGGTCTCAATGAAATACAAAAACCCATATGCTTTAAGGAGGATCTCAAGGAGAATAATTCAAGAGGTAAAACACTTAATCTTTCACTTTCAATTTCATTCAATTATCCTATATTAAATCATTCTTGATAAATCCATTATATTATAAATACTATAATTTTATTTTGTTAATTTAAAAACAATCATCAAACCCCTACTCGTCTTCATTTTATTCATAAAATGAAACTATCATTCGTGATGTGTTGATTTACCACCATTATGGATGAAGCCTTTTCATTTTTCATTACCGCTTTCAAGGATTGTCATAAACCCATTATAATTGTTGAAACAGAATGTGAATTTATATTTCATATTAATTTTTTAATGGAACTAGTATATATGTATAATATTAATTAATAAAACAACCTTAGATTGCAATTATCAAAAAATTCTATAATAATATAAATGGTTATCATTATGATATTATCTAATGAATCATCCTAATATCTAGAGAAAATGATATATGAGACAATTTTATCATCATAAAGTCAATTAATAACATATAAATTCATTTTGTAGAATAATACCCATTTTACATGATCTTTCTTGTGTGTATAAAAGTAAACCAATCATAAAAACTAATGAAATGAACACTCCCAAACAAAAAAATGAATTTTATAAATCATAAAAAAGTCATTAAATGAACTCAATAAAATTACACCAAATAAAATAAATTTTTATTAGTTTCTATATTATATTATTAATGAATATAATTTCATTTTACAGGATGTTATGTGCTAGGGAAGAACACTTTTAGACATACGGTAAAGGATTCTCCCCGAACCTCCATTTTTTCCACCGGGTTACACATTATCTCTCATTATCCTATTGTAATTATCAATTATTACTAGTGAAATTTCCTAAACTATATGTGCATGTTAAAAATATGATTACCCAGCTTAATTATTCATTACCATTTTTGAAATACTTGATTTATTAGGATATATTTTCAATTTTTTTGATAATAATTCCCACATAATGTGATCATCCCAATTTATTACCAATTTTCTTCTACCATCCAAAATAAATTTTAATATACCAATACTATTCTAAAATAACTCATTATTTTTGAAAATATATTTTGTTTATTTTAGGTTTTATAAAAACAATTATTCTTTTTTTCATTTTTATAGTATTTTTATTACCTTCCCTTAGTACACACTAATGAGTCTCAATTATAATGTTTCATAAATACTAAACTTACATGTTTTCATTGTATTTGGACTCCATTTATCATAATATATGATATTTTCTAATATTAATGTCTATGTATGACTTAAATCCATTCTTTAGTGGACACCATTATGATATTCCATTTGGTTATCCCTTATTCACCAGTGATTTCGTGTGTATGGTTTTTGTATACATCCTTTTCATTTTTGGTCATTATTCATTGCTAATTTCATTAAATATACGTATTTATTGTCTAATTGATATTATTGTTTCCTTACCCGTGTAACAGTTTTATATATCGTGTTTTTGATGAATGTTGTTTTTATTGTGGAAATATTAATGAATATGTATCCACTAAAAAATATAGATATTTTGATAAGTCATGAATTCGATATATGTAAAAAGAATTATTTTTGATTGTGGGGATGGTTAGAGAAACATTATTGATAGCCCCATGAGGCACCGACCGACCTCATAACAAAAATAGTTCGCGATAAACCCTTCATGTTTTTTCTAAGTAGAAGAAGATGGGTTTCAAAAAACACACTTATAATATATTTATTTTATAATGGTTCATTTTCAAGAAACATGAAATCTAATTATTAAGCATTTTCTTTATTCAATATTCAGTAATTACATTCCATGAGATTTTCAGTATGAAAAAATATATGGATTCATTTATATTCTCATTTTATAGATGGATTTTTTAATTATTTATTATTCCCTTTTAATATTACATAATTGAATTTTTTTCAGTTATTATTATTTAAAATATACATTATTGAGTGTTTTAGGTCACCATTTCATTTTTTTCTTTCACTACATTATTATATGAAATCATTGAATAAGTGTCAAGGAATCATTTTATTTTCTATTTTTTATGTTTTAAGATTATTTTTCAATGTAATAATGAAACCATATATGAATTTAGTCCTTAAAGGCTAATAAGACGATCGATCCTTGGAGATTTGATCTACCATATCGATTCCTTTAAAATAAAACAACCATAGTTTCTGGGATACTGGGGTAATGATCATAACATTTTAAAAGTGTGATGTTGAAATTTCATGGAACCATTAGATTTCTCCATCATGCCTCCATAATAAAACCCTACTTTCCACCTCTTATCCTCATGGTACCCTTGAGAATGGTAGATCTCTATTTAGACTGAGGAAAATCAAAATATTTAATCATATTTATCAAAGCCTTGGATCACTGAGGATTTTTTAGGCTAGGGTTTAGTCCACCAAAGAAGATGTCAATATTTAATTTGGGGGTAACAATAAATTATGAGGCATATTATGCAATTCTTGTGATGTTTTTTTATAAACCCCAATATATTTATCATCGTTGTTTCTTGAGGGAAAGTAATTCCATTTCCCTTCCATGTTGGATAGTGGGAGGAATATATTTATCAAAAAACATTTTTCAGAATTCTTTCCATCCCATCACATTGATGTATTCTCTAGGATTCATATTCTTGATCAATGTCTACCACCGATTATCTTCTCCAGCCAAATGAAAAACAGCCAATATGACATTATCTTGTTCAGAAGGTAGAAGGATGTATAAGATCTTCTCAATGGAGTTGATCCATTGTTCCATGATTGATGGATCGATTGATCTATTTAAAGTCATTCGCCTTTTTCACAAAAATCTCCCAATCACATCCTGTTCTCTCTTAGAGGGATTTGGACACTCCTCTAGATCTAGGTTTCTATTGATAACCTGAGTCATCTAAGAGGGTATATTCATAATGTTATTCATTTCAACTCCCATCAGGTTGGGAATCTTGTTAGTGTAGTCATAACATTTCCCTTCACGTTGGTTCTTTACTCAATCCCTCATATTTTTGGCCATTGGATAGAATAAAAGTAAAATTAAGAATTAGTATATTAAACTATTAAATACATAAAGGGGGAATACAATGAAATTAAATGGATGAATTATAGATAACATAAATTTATTAACTTGTGAATATATGGGATTCAATCTATATTATCCATGATCTATTTCCTAATATATATACTTATGAATATTTTTTTGTTCAATTAATAATTTTTTTTAATGTTATTATAAATTTCACAAATAATATCTCTTAGGAGTGTCAAACCATGTTTGTTGTAAGAGTAGTTTTCATGCACTAGTTCTCTGTAAGTTCTAGTTCTACATGGTGTTTTTGTGTTTTGTGCCAATATATATCTGTGCAAGAGACACATACATTGATAGTATTCAGGCAATGATTTATTATCATAATAAACTACTTACTATATTCATACCAAAATTTATGGATGTTTTCTTGAACATTGTCTTATCCATATTTTTTCTCTAGAGTTTTCTAATCCTAAACAGAAAATAACTAAACTATTCCTCTCATACAAACTATAAAAACCATGCTCTTTATTTCAAATTTATTCATGATTTTTTAGAAATAAAATTATAAATAGTACTACCCATTAGATCAATATGTACAATGTCTTTGTAAAATTAGGTACATATAAGAAAATCTTTCACAAATGATACAACAACAATATTGAAAACATCCTTAACATTCTTTAAAAAGTCCATGGCTTTTAAAATTTCATGGGACTACCTATGGACATATATAAGAAAGTGGATATATAGAATGACCAGTAAGGAAATAAAAATGGAATAAATAAATAAATGTTAGACAATTGGTATTCAAAGTGAGGAGAATCTTGAACATAAATGATGAGCCATGATATAACATGCTAATCATAAAGGCAACATGGGAAATGCTGAAAAAAAGTAAAACACTACATCAAAAATATTGTTCAAGGCTTGCTGCTAAGAAATAATGATGGGAAAAGTGCCATAAATAAATTTGGATCCCTATATATAGAAAATGATGTTTCATTAAACTAAAAATTACCTAATGCATCAGAGTTCTATATAAATCTAGGTGCACCCATCACATCCATTTCAATATCAAGATGAAGTGTTCCGCAATGATCATTGAACATGGATTCATTCATCATCATATTTTATTCCAAGATCTAGGAGTGTAGACTACATACATGTATGTCCCATGTAAATGAAGTATATGTGTATAAAGGTGAACAACCATGATATGATATGGGTATGGTTTTCAATACACAATTGTTTCAACAAGGAGAATTGTGGGGAAATTTAGATAGAAAAATGACATCACATAAAAATTACATAAATGGGATGATAATAGATAAAGGGGTATCTCAAAATTTGTACATCATATTTTCAGTAATATTAAAATTCAAATACATTTCACAAACATTATGAAATCAAAAATAGAAGATGTAAGAGAATAAAGAATATTTTATAAAGAGGAGAATAAGGTGATACCTAACTAAATATTGTCTTGGTAACTGGTGCAAATAAAGGTTCTTGAGAGGTATTAATTATATTTAAAGGGACCTTTCATCATTTATATATATAATTTATAATAAAGGTTATTTTTAAGAACTTATCCCCACATGAACAAAAGGGAGTTAATATATATAATATAAAAGGTGGAACTTGATAAAAACAGTTGTAGAAGATCCCTTACTTGAGTGTGTGACTCTGCATTCTTTTGATGGAATTCTTGAGACCATCAGGGAACCTTGTGGGGAATCTAGAGAGGGAATGGTAGAGTATTAATGTTCCATACGAATTTTTAGTTAAAAGAATTGGGAAAGTTGGGGGTTTCTATAGGAAAAGAGTGGGAATTCTTTATCAATTATCAAAAAAAAGGTTTTAGACTCTATATAATAAAATAAACCAAAAAATACTTACCATGGTTTTTTACCATGTTCTATACCAAATAGGAATGTATTTTACTATTTTATAAGACCAAATACCGAACATAATAAAATAGTATCCTTGTTGATGTGAATGTGAGTCATACTCTTATAGAAATTATTTTAAAACCATGAAATATATTAATGGTTTTATAGGATTCATAATGGATTTATAATATTATTAAAATAAAATAAAAATCACCTAATTTTAAAGGAAAAATATATATTTGGTTTTGGATCTGATTTATAGTATTTATTACATCACTTTTTGGGTTATTGTGATTTTCAAATACACAACATATATTTAAAAGGTATTTATTTTTACCTGAAAATATTACTATCTCTGTAAATTTTGAATAATTAAATGTTTAATAATATATATGTTCTAATTCTAGTGAAAATTAATTTTTTTAAATTAATTTTTCAGTTTTTTCATTTTCTCCTTTAAAATAACAATCGACATTTATTAAAAAATGCATGGTTTTTTTATAATAACAATTTTGGAAACCTTATAAAATTTATATTTGACTTCATAAAAATTATTTGATCAATTATATTTAATAAATATTTTTTAATAATAATAATATTTTATAAAAATATTACTTATTTCAAAAATTCATTAATTAATGAAAATAATGTCCTTAATTGTATTTGAATATTACCCAAATATACAATTTGTGTTTTATTGTATCAAAATTGAAATCATATATAATGTAATAATAATTGGATCAAAAGGTATTCATATTATATAAAAAATAATGAATATACTCATATTTTTTAGGTTTTGATACTAGTCCATTTATTATATCATAAAACATCCTAAGGGTATGGTGCGTCACGGTGAGACATTCTTGGGGAGGTTCAGCGAACATGGTTTGGGTCTAGATTTCGATGAGCCTAATCTTATCCCATAAATGATTTAACTCATTCATAAGTTTTTCGATCATAGATTTGGAATGGTCATGAAAAAATACCAATTATTATATCTCCCTAGGAATCATCTATAAATGGGAATAATATGGAAAAATACTATAGGTTGAGGCCATAACTTCCTTTATCTATGTCAATTGGATTTGTTAAAACCATATATTTATACGAATCATGTGGTCACTTTTTAATGTCTATATTATCAACATTAATGATACATTATGGTCTATTAAATCCAATTGAATAAAAAATAATATGTTCATGTGTTTTCTATAACCATAATACTTAATTATACATTTAATGCAATCGTACAGGTAATTTTAGGTATAAATGTTTGTGTCATTACATTATTCACCATGTAAAAAGTTGTGTGAATTGATTGATTTCCCATTGTGGGGGAAGTTGGATCCATGAGAATAATTGGTTATACTAAATTGATAGAATGTAAAATGTAGATTTCATTAAAACTAGTTAAAGGCCATAATGTGTACTATTACTATTATATATATATGTGGTATATTATTTTATAAAGAAGATTTGGGTAGAATCCCATAGTATGTGTCAGATTATTTTATGATTGAAGACATATTCATGATAATGATCCATCACCCACGTATTTTGATGACTTTCTCATGAATTATGAGCATCAAGATCGAGTTTCACTTTACAAAGTTAGTGATGAGGTTCCAAGACTGTGAATGTGAGACCCCATTATGGTATAATTTTTTTCCATTAGATAAAAAAATATGAGGAATATATATTTTTTCCGTAAAATATTGTATAGAATAAAATCAGAATTAATTTTATTGGGATAAATTCTTATAATAAAAGAAAAACAGTAATACATTATGAAAATTGAGTATGAAACATCACAAAGAAAATTAAAATAGAACAAAATCCAAAATTAATGTAATAGAAAAAATTATTCCTTTTCCCTATAGTTTTAACTGAATCTCACACCTCTGATTACATTTAAAAAAGGATTCAAAACAATAAAAAATATAATATACATGTTGGGAGAGATTTTTAAGAATAATATGAATGATTCTAATAATGTATATAAGGCTATATATTAAAATGAAAATTGAATGTTATATATATGGCCCTTAAATTAATAGACATTAGAAAAATAGTCGTTGGATATATGGATATTGGTTATATTCAATGTGTTGGTTATTTAATTGAAAATAATACAATATCTTTTCAATAAATAAAAGAAAAAATATATTTATGTTAAATATTTTATAATTAATTTAGATTTTTATGCATTACATATTATAAATATTATTAATGAAGGATATGATAAATTTAAAAAAAGTAAAATAAATGTTTTAATACCAATGGATTAAAAAATTCACATGGTTATAAGATGAATAATTTTTTAAAATTATTTAAAGTTAAAAATTGATATTATTCAATGTAATGTTTTCATGTTTTGTTAATTTTAATATTAATATATTAAATTGGTCACATTTTAAAAATGAATATAATTTAATGTTTTTGGGTATAAATGTATTATTATATCTGATTTAATTGGAAATTTATATAAAATATCATTAAAAATACATAATGTTGTAAAAATATTTTTTTCTATATAAACAGTTCTTATTTATATAATTTATGTTTTCAATTTACTAATAATGTTCACATATATAGTAATTTAATTAGAATAAGAGGATTGGAATTTTTTAATAATCATTATAAAATTATGTAATGATGTAAATGTCATTTTTAGAGATAAAAATAAGTTTTCAATGTAAAATTTTTGTTACCATGGAAAATGTAAAATGAGTTAAAATGTTTAAAACTATTATAAAAGGAATAAAATATCATAATACCATACCTGTAAATATGTTTATAAGGTATATATTAAAAAAACATATCTATCCATAATTATTATATAATTTTTTTTAATGTTTCTTTTAAAATGACAATCTTATACATTAAGCAATGAATATTTGATGAAATTAAACTCAAAACAAAATTATAAAAAGAATTCTCCACCACCCCACTCAAACCACTCTAACATTTTTGTTCTATCATTGATCCATTCCCTTTTCCAATATCCCAGATCCTTGTTTTATATTTTAACTATTTTGTTTCCAAGAATAAATACTAAATCCTTCATTTAAAAGGAATCTCTGTATAGAACGATAGAATTCATCATGTAAGAATCTATGTTCCTCTAAAAAAATTCAATTACCTTATCACCATGAATATTTATAAATATTATTATCTATTATAATGATTTTATATTTTTATAATTAAGCTTATGATATAATGAAAATAATACTATATACCTCCAAACTCATAGCCACTACCAAGTATAACATATTCTTGTTTGGGTTTTTATAACCACCAACATGAAAAACGATACACCAACATCATCATTTTCATAATGATTAAGTATCAAAAAATTAATAATGAAAATATATGATATTAATGATAAATATTTTTAATAAATATTTTTCAAAATGGATGAAATAAAATTCAATGATCAATATAAAGTAAGTAATCATTTTCAGTAATATATGAGTAAAATGTTTTACAAGTATTCCATTTGTGAGACCCATACCCAAACAATCCCTAAAATGAACATGGGAGTTTGTAAATATTTGAAAAAAATAATTATTTCACTTCCTTTATTAATATGTAAATGATGAAAATTTTCTAAAATAATATGGACCAACATTTCCATTATGAAGCATGAATTGAATAATCAATACTACTAACTTATTCTAATGGATTTAATCTATAACTGAAAAAAATATGTTCTAGTTATTATTAAAATTACTTTTTTTAATTGCATTTTATTTGAAGACGTTTATTAAATAACTGTGTAATATTATTATGTGTATTATACAGTAGGTTAAATAACATTCTATAATGTTGGTAGTAACTTTATTACTTTCTAGTCTCAATTATCTATTCATTAAGATATCTTCCATATTCACCACAAATATTATTTTATGTGGTGTATATACTTCTCCAATGATGGTTTTTCTATAAAAACCTAAAATTATACAGTAATAAAATTTATTAAATATTATATACAACTTTAATCACTGATCTTAAAAAACCCATGAAATATATTTCATTAATTGTTACCTACTTGATAGCATGTGACATACAGAACCCAGAGTCCAAAGAAACCATAATAAAGAATATAATTATAACATAACTTTTTAATTGATTGGATAGAATTGTACCGAATAAATTGTGAAGATTATATGGTTAAAAATCATTAAAAAATTAATTGGTTATATTTTGGTTAAAAATAAAAGTAGAATCACTTGACTGAAAAGGTAATGTTTTGTGAACAAACTGTATTTTTTATAAAGAGATATTTAGTTTCACTTTGAGAAAATAATTTAATATAAATTTTAAAAATTATAGAAATTTTATTGAACAAAAATCAATAATATTTAAAATCTACATTTAAAAATTACCTTTTTGTGAATTTATGATAATTTTGTGAAGAGATTAATTTTGCCTGTGAATAGTTAAAAATATAGATTTTTATTGAAAACATCATTTTAATTTTAATTATATACAAATTAAATCTATGTATTAAATTTATATTAAAGTAACATTTTTTAAATTATATAAATAAAAATATTTAGTTCAATGGAATCAATTTCCTATTTAATTTTCTATTAAAACACTATATTATTAGGAGAATTTTCCCTTTGAAATGCCACTTTTTGGTCGCGTCTGCAGGGTAAATTTTATGTTGTATTTTTCCACTTATGTTTATTAGAAATATCATTTCCAAATTTCAAACTTTAATATTTTGTATTATTTAATAATTTCAACATAATTTTTTGGAATTGTAAATATTAAAATAATTTAAAATTATTTATTGAGGATAAAGTAAAAACTGATTTATCTATGAGTTAAACTGAAATGATAATGGTTACAAATGATCTCACAATTTTATAAACAATTTTTCATGACATATTTAGACCATATAATTTATTATTATTTATAATGAACCATTTTTGTGTCGTTCTCCATGATAAAATGTGGATGTAAATGATTGTTTTCCAAAATCCCATGTGTGTCCTCTTCTCTATATTTTAAAAGTCCATCAACTCTCCCCTCAATTAAGACATATAATGACACTTAATTTATCAAATAACTTACCAAATAACTTATTTACACACCCTAAATTATCGTAGAGAAATTTCGTTGATAAAAAATCCATATTTGGATTTTTTCGGTGCAGACCTAAAAAGGTCAACCAAAAGAAGAGGAAGCGTTCTAAAACATGTGTATGATATTGTTTCATCTACCAGATATATCAATAATTATTAAAACATGATTATATAATAATAAAAATATATTCTATATACTAATTTGTAATTATCTTATTTTAATGATCTATATCCATACCCTCTTCTAATAAATGGGAAACGAAAGTGTAGATTTTGTGTATGGCGGACTACCACCTCACAGACATACATAATTTTTTCCACAACCACCTTTAATTAGTGAATTGAGTGATTAATAACAAATTTGTTTATATTTATGTATTATTATATTTCAAAAATTATAATTTCACATATAGAATCTTAAATTCCATTACATTTAAAATACGATAATGTCGCTCATGTGTATAGAGGATTATCACCACACAAAGTGATGTGATTCCATTACCAATAAAGTTTACACTGAAAATTATAAGGATAAAATTAATCAATATATTTGATAAATATGAGATGATATTGATTTTCGAATATTATAATATCACCCACTTATTTAACCATTTACTCATTAAGTGAATGATATCTTTTCTCCTCCGTACGTACGACTTACCATCTCAGGGAAGCGATGTGATTCATTTTCCATTTTCAACCATAAAAAATGATCGTAAAATATATATAATGAGAATATATTGTATTTATAACATTGATATGATTCTTGAGATGATGTATCTATATTATAAAACCTAGATATAGAACTATCATAGAAAATCATGAATGAGAAAACTAGGAAATTTACACCCAAAATAATAAGCATAATTAAATATTATCATATAACATGTTTTAAAATGATATAAGAGGATCGTACATGAAATTATAAAAATTAATATGGTTCTTGAATACATTAAGAAATTTTTTAAAACAAATATACAAGGGGTTTAATCACGTTCAACTACAAGGAAGTCTGAGGTAAGGGACTTCATCTCAAATGGCCTTTATTACGGAATATTGTACGGTTATACACCAAATTAATTTAACATGGTCTCTATAATTAAAATTTGAAATTTAATATCATTAATTATTTATAAAAAAGGTTTCATAATAATTATTTTTTATTTTTTTCATAAAAAAAGAATTTAACATAAATGTTACAATTTGTAAATAAATTCATAACTCAATTTATTCTCATTATATAGTATTACTTCAAGATTTTCATCAAAGTTTTATGATTATTCGTGTCTTGAATTTTTAATATTAAACTTTTACCTAAGATATTTTAATGTGTATTTATATATAATACCCAAAATCTATTCATTGGATAATTATCACTTTAACATTTTTAAATTTGTGAGGGTTTATTTCAGAATCCCATTTTAATGAGGACTCCTTAGGCTTGAATTTTAATTGATGTAAATTATTTGATAATTATCTAATAAACAAATTAAATTGTTTTATCATGTTTTTATTCATGTTGTGTCCTAGTAATAGAATCAATTTTTTAACTTTTTTAAATAAAATTAATAATAAATGTATTTAATGTAACGTGTCTTTATTCCTTTGTTTGGTTGATAATATTTTTTCTCTGATATCTATTTTTTTGAAAGATTTTTCAAAAAATAGTTTAACAGTATCTAAATGATTTATTAGAGACATGTATATACTTATTTAAAATTTAAAAAAAAAATTAAAAGGAATCTGAATGACAATTTTAAAACAAATCCTATTTAAATTATTCCAAATAAGTGAAAGGAATCATTATTTTAATGTGCGTGGAATGAATAGAATTTCTTGCCATCACGAACAATCATTTTTTTATAGAATACATTATATGATTAATGTATATTTTCAAGGAATTTTTTTAAAATTTTTTGGTTTAATTTTAGTTTTTAAAATATTTTCTATGTCAAAATAATATTTTAGTCTAGAATGTTGTAAATAATATTTTTAGGAAATTTCAATTAAATAGAGACATCAACCATTTATTGTACATATGATACACTATGTATAAGATAAATTTTTACAATACTTATAATTTCTCAATTGTTTATGATTAGTTTTTCCATGGAATTTATTGAAATTGAATTTCATTATTAATTTATATAGTCATTATCATTCCTTTAAATATAAACGTTTCTATGATCATTTTACATTAAATTCACCCTAATTACCAATATTATTCATCATGGATATATTGATTACCTAAACCATATATTATTCCTACATATGGTATTTTACAAGGAAATTTACACTTTTTACTTGGGAAATTATAATTAATATGTATTCCTTACTCATTATTGAAATTCATGATAAGAAATAATGTTTGTGAATTAAAAAGTTTACTCAATATCTGGGAAATTATTTTGAAAATAATATATCGGTGGTTCATTGTTATAAATGTCCCCTAAATTCATTAGTAGTCTCATGAGATGAAATAATTGTCTAGCCTTAGTTAAATGGGTTTCTTTTGTACACGTACTAATCCATTTTATAATTTCTTGTGATAGGTCTTGACTATAGAGGTATCATGATGTCTAATATCCTGAACTCAAATAAAAAAAATCCTTCATTAATAATTTAGATATTATTATGAATTATATTTTCAAAATGATAATATCTCAAGATGCATTTAATTAGTATTTTATCTACTAGATGACATGTTTTTTCAGGTACTTACATTTTCGTATTGATCATGTCATATCTAGATATTAATTTCATGTTATTTATTAAATGGAATTTCTTTTATGGAATATTCTGCTGTATTTCACCCTTACTTAGTATTTATGTGCACCCTTGTTTTGTTTTGAATTCCAAGAATCTTGGAATTGTAATAATAAAAATATGAAAATCTATGCATCATTGATTAATGATATTGTTGAAAAAAATTATTTATTGTTTCAAATATAATATATAAAACCTGAATGTATATTTATTACCAAGATTACTAAAATATTTAGTTCTTCCAGATATGATTCCTTGTATAATACACCAATGTAATAAAGTAAGACACTAGATCATTGTTACTAAAGTACGTTCCATTATATTTGGTATCATATGATGTTATATAAACATTGGGATTTTGAGTTAGGAAAACATAGATTGGGTAACATAACCCTATGATAGACATTGATGATATGTATTTAATGACATCCTTCTGTTTTGGTAAGGTAGATACTCAAAACATATCCTAGAAATACATCATTGTCTAGATACTTCTGAAAATGTGGTTTTAAAAAAATGTACCTAGGTGTAATAACTCCAAAATCAGTGTATCAAGCATGAATCAAGTGTTACCTGGTATATAACAACGGGCATTATATTACACTTATTTTGAAACTCATGACGGATATGTTATCAATAATAACAAATTTCATTACTAACCATAATGAAAGATTTGAATAGATGATGACCATGAATAACCAAGGTTATTTTTAAGGTATATTGGATTAAAAATATGGTTTTAGGATTTATACCTCCTATTAATTATTATATAGTTTTTTCACTATGATTATTGTTTCTCGCATAATGTTTTTTATTTTAGTTAGTGGGTAAAATCTGAAGTAATCATATTAACATTTAATGTGAATGGAAATTTTGTGAATATGAGCGACCAAATGGGATGTTGATAAGAGTGAATGTTAACTCCATTATTTCTAATCAGATATCATAAAATATGATTAGAATCATATACCATAAAAAACACTCATACTCAAAAAAAAGAAGGATAGAGTTCACTAAAAGATATATTATAAGAGGCCATGAAGGAAAATAAGGTTTTATTTAATTTATGTAATAAATGTTGAAATAGAAACCTAGGAAAGTTACTCAAAGTAATCAAAAAATGTTTTCTTTTTGGAAATGAAAGGAATAAGGTAAATAATCTATATGGAAAAAATGAATTGTTTGATGGAAGGAAATAAATTTCATCATGGTGATCCATTTATAGTTAATTATACTAAATATTGGGAACATAGGAGTTATACAAGTCAATGAACTCTTTTAAAGGGTTTCCCCAAGAAAAAGGAAATAATTATGTTAAAATAAAATGTTCGATGTATTTATATGTTTTTATTCAAGAATGAAAATGTTCAATTACTTAAACCAATGGTATTTTGTTAATTAAAATAATGAAACATATATGGATTGTAATTATTTAGGAAGTATATATATTATTATTAACTTAAGAGTTTTGGAAACCATCATGGGTTTATGAGTATAAGATTTATTATATGTTCAATATATTAAAAACCCATTTTCAGGTTTTAACTTTTGGGAGTCGATCACGATTAAGGATATAGTGGGAAAAATTTATAGAAATTCATCCCATTGGATGATAATATTATTTAATGACATCATTATTTATATAATAATACCCTTACATTATTTGGGAGTATGTTTAATTGTATTAGAAACCATTAATGTTTATCTTATCTTGATGTTTAGTTAATTAGGGTGTACTGGTCTTTGGGAATGTCATAGGAATTATGTTAATAGTGTTTTTGAAAAATGAAAACCCACATGTATGGTGAAAATCTATCATGTATGGAAAGGCAACGTTGCATGAACCATCAACTGAATGAAGATAGGGGTTTAGCACATACCACTAGCCTATGTGATGTTCTAGTTAATATGTCACTGTATTTAATAAAAAGATTAATTTCAATTATGAACCAGTGGAGTTAATGATGATGATTAAAATTTAATATATTATATTGAATAACTATTTCTAACTATACTATTTTTTGAAATTATTTATAAATAGGTTGAAATACATGTAACTATTTTACAAATAATATGATTCATTTAAAATTAATTTTATTCATTCATGAATAAAAATTAAATTTTTTTAAATTCATTTATTGGATAAATAGATGAATTAGAAATTGATCAAAGAATAAAAAAAGAAGAAATTATTCTTATAAAATATATAAATATCATTAATGTATATTCTTTTAAATTCTTATTTAGTAAATAAATTCCTCAACATTCGGAATATGATCAGGAAACAAAACTTTTATCATGTTACCTTAAGATCTGATGAATCAAACTGTATTTTACATCATAAAACTTTATGGTTTTGAGGTCATTAAATTTTTTTGATCGTTAACGTTCTTGTTATTAATGGACTCTATCATTGTTTATAATTATTTATTCTTATCTTCCATGTCTATATCATCACTTTAAACATATATTATAATACATAGAATCATATTTATATGTTATTATATTTCAATATTTAACATCCCTTTCTCTTTTATTAATTGGATGTTTTATTTATGCTTTTTACAATGTGGGTTTTCAAAAAGTAATTTTCAAAAAACAAAACCTTGGTTTCCGAGTGCAAGATCAAATAGCTAAGACATAATTTATTTATAGTGGGGATAATTCTACACCCCTAAAAAATAAAAGAATAAAATTTTATTAAATACTATATGTGTCCTGAACCACTATGTTTAAACAACACTCATCACATATTTCTTTAAATTTAATCACTTCGATAGCTTGCAACACATGAAACCCTAAAATTAAATGAACCATAATATATAATAATGTTATAACCAATATATTAAATTAGAAATAATAAATAGTATTGACTAATTTATTAAAATTATATGGTTAACAAAATTATTAAAAAAATAATTAGTTATCTATTTATTAGAAATAAAATAGGAATCATTTGAAAGAAAATTAAATGTTTTAAGAAAGACTATTTTTTCTAAAAGAGTTTATAGGTGCGATTTGTACAAAAAATTTAAAACTAATTATTACCAATTTTTGTGAATTTATTTTATAAATTAATACTATTTAATTATTTAGATTATAATTTCAAAATTATCTTTGGGTGAAATATTTATAATCTAATGAAAAGAATGATTTTTTCAGTGAATAGTTAAAGATATTATTTTTTGAAAACTTTCATTTCATTTAAATTATATAAAAAATATTATTATATTTTAAATTGAGGTTTAAAGTAACAGTACTAAAATTATATTACAATATAACTAATTTTCATTATTAGAATCAATTTTAAATATATTTTTAATATTAAAACAATCTATATACTTATTGAAATTTTATCTTTGAAAACCCTCTTTTTCATAAAATATATGGGTATAATATTATGTTGGATTCATTCACATATGTGGATTTATTTTCGAAAAATTCATTCTATATTTTGAGTTAATAATTATTTATATTATATAATAGGTTATGACTAATTTTTTATCATAATAATTATTAAAATCAATAAAAATTAATTACCACAGTTAAGGTAAAACTAATTTATCGTGTTGTTAAACTAATAAGATAATGTCTAAAATGACTTAAAACATGTAAAACCCCATTTTTTGACATACATTGAACATATAACCTCCTTTTATATGGAAATACCACTTTTTGGTCTTTTTTCTATTCTATAAATGTTCTTATAATTGATTCCTTTCAATAATCCCATGTGTGTCATCACTCCAACTTATAAAATGCCACCCACTCACATCACCTCATCACACTTAAAAACCCATTTAGAATAACCAATAATTACCCAAATACTGTATTTATCCCATAAAAACATCTTAGTTAAGTTGTTTGGATCATAATTCTATCCTATGATGGATTGTGGTGCAAACCTAAAGAGTTTTTCCAAAGAATTGGTAATGTTATTAAACAAGAATTTTGATTTTTTTTCTTTTATCACCTCCTTAAAATATGTTTAAAATATTATACTATTATAAAATATATAAATTAAATATTATTATCTGTTATAATTTTTATGTTATAACCTATATTCATCTACTCATCCATAAAATGGAATACATAATAGTTGATTATGTGAGTGGCGGACTACTTCACTATGAACCAATACAATGTGTTTTCCATCACTACCTTCCAAGGATGTATATAATGATGGATTTAATGAATTTATATGATAATTATGATACAATAATAAATATTTATTTTGATATTCATGCATAAATTTTTACTTTACTCTTAGTTTAAATATGATAAGGTCACTCATATGTACGACAGATTACCGCCTCATGAAGTGATGTGATTTGTTTTCAAAATATTTTATACATGGAAATTAATAAGGATAATTTTAATTAATATATTTTGGATATATGAGATTATATTGATTATATAATATTAATATATAACATAATTCCTTACATTGTCACTTGTTAAGGTAGTGATATCATCGGTCGTGCGTACGTACGACTTATAGTCTCCACGTAGGGATACGATTAATTTTCCATTTCCAACCCTAAATAATGATCATAAAATGTATATAATGAGTAAATAGTATATTTATAAAATTATGGTAACTCTATATATGATGAATATATATCATGTAACGATGAACTAGAACATTCATGACAAAGTACAAATGAGAAAACAAGGAATTTAGCAACCTAAATAATAAAAATAATGAACAATTAATTGCAATTAGGTGGTAAAATGTTATTAGAGGACGACATATGATATTTTAAATATGAATATTGGTGTTTTATAAATTAATAATGTTATTAAAATAATTATTAAGATTTTTAATTTATGTTCAACTAAAAATAAGTGTGAGGTAATAGACATTTTATCAATTTTCAATCATTAAAGAATATTGTAACGATATACGCATAATTTATTTTTTATGATGTATATAATTCCCATTTTACATTGAATATAATTAATAATTTATAATTTATTAAATTATTATTTTCAATTGAAATTATTTCAACCAACTTTATTTGGACTTAAAAGTTACCTTGTTTTAAATTATTTATAAATCAATATCTTTTCATTTGTTTATAATACTACATCACTATTTTTAGTATTACAAGGTAATGTGTGTAATAAATTTTTACAATGGAATTTCAATTTTAAACTTTTTTCCTTTTTATTTATATTTGATAGACATAATCGATTCATTGGTTAATTATCACTTCTATATTATGAACATTGAATAGGTTTATTTCACAATAACATTTTAATCAGGATTTTTTATCCCTGCATTTCCATTACATGAAATTATTTGACCATTGGTTAAAAAAACACTTTTTTTATTATACTCATTTAATTCATGATGTTATAAATTTAATATTACCACTTATTTTACACATTACTACATAAAGTGACTGAGAAATGTTTTAAGAAAATATGACTTCATTTCTCTCTTTAGTTAATATTTATTTTTCTTTTAAATCCAAATTTTCAAAAAAAAATCAACAAATATTTTAGCATTATAAAAACTATTTATAAAATACATCTTTTCCTATGTATAAATTATTTAAAAATTTATGCAATGCATATTAATTCCATTTTTTAAACAAGGAATATTCGACTTTATCTAAAAATGTGAAATGAATATTTTTTTTAAACATGCATGCCATGAATGGAATATCCTGCCGTAATGACCACTGAATTGTTTTATAATTCCTATATATTTTAATGAATATGTTCAAATAATTTTTTTAATTCATTTTTTAAACTTTTAGTTTTAAAATTTATCTCAATGTGAGAGGGATATTTTAACTATAAATGTATTTAATGAAAATTTTATGGTATTTCTATTAATGAATAAAATAATGTAATTTTCTAACCTAAGTTACCAATGAACAAGAAGTAGCGTCGCTGGGTCACATGGCCCCAAGCACATCTCCTTGAATGATAGAGGAATCTGACTAGTAGCGTGGTCTCAAGATATGATGGTGGGGAGACTATAACCTATTATTTTTGATACACAATGGTATAATCATAAATCAAACAAATAAAAATGATATAATCAATATATATAGAAAGGATTATAGTAACAAAAGAAAGATAATAAAAATTTACTAAAAGTATCCAATGGTAGTTTATAAATTTATTGAATGGATGTCTTAGTGATGCATCATAACTGAAATTAATAACAATAAACACTCTTTTCAATACAAGTTTCAAGTAAATAAAAAAAATTAAAGATCTAGAGGGATCTCCACACGAATCCTGAGCATCAGCTCGGTCCATTTATCCTAACTACTCATGTACAAGCATCACTGCATAAGAAACCTAGGTCTTGTAATGGAAAAGGTGTACTCGGGTACCATGGGTAATGTGTTGTGTGTGAGTAATAAATCTCAATAGGCTGGAACCCATGGTGTCAAGACCAATCCATCATAATGTAAATTAGACTGTGCAAGTGTTGATAATTTAATAAACAAAAGTACCTAATGAAATAACACTCATCAAGGTTCCAAATGGTTACCTGATTACTATATCATATTTGGCTCATTACTATGATAATAGAATGATCACATCACTACATACATACAGACATATATATATAAGTATATATATATATACTATTTGACACAGGGTAAGAATGATTCATGTCCAAACATGTATATTGAGGTTCTAATTGGAATAGGGGTAAGAATGCCTCCCACCCATACATATATAATAGGCTAGCATGTGGTAAGAACATATCCCCTCTATAATATAATATTACTATCATGAGTAATGAATGCCTCTAGTCCATAGAATTATAATAATGGCATGGTGTAATAGTGCCTTCCATCCATAATAGACGATAACTGACATAGAGTAAGCATCCATCCCATCAATAAAAATATATATAACTAGCATGAGGTAAAAATGACACTCATCCAAAATCAATAATAATACTGCCATAGGGTAAAACTTCCTCCCATCCATTATGAATTATAATACTGGAATGGGGTAAAACTACCCCCATCTATAATCAATTATAATATTGGCATATGGTAAAACTGCCACTCAATCGCAATAAATTATAATATTTTCATGGGGTAAAACTACCTCCCATCCATAATCAATTATATAGATTGTTATCATAATTATAATATATTATAAAAGGTAGTACATGTTATGAATCTCGAATATTCATACCATATTCATAATATAAGAAATCACTTTCACATTTATACTTACGCAAAACCATCTTACATATTTCAATTAAAAATCAACATGGGCTTGATAACATTAAAAACATACCATGGGGAAAGTAATTCTCATATATTTCATTATCCACATTCAATCCATTTCAAGGAAGCCATTAAATTTAAACCCTTTAACATAAGGAAAGAAAATCTATATGAATAATACATTCATTCAAGACACACCATTTTGTATGAGTCATCCTACTCAATGTTATCTCAACCAATTTTCTTAATCATGGAAAATGGGGTTAGGGGTTCAAGAGTCATGGTCCCTCCATCCAATAGATATCACTATCTCATTTAAGCCCTCCAATTCCATTACACTTGTCTTAACTAGTTTATGTTTTTCATTAAGTCATGGTAACTTCTCAAAATCCTACTTGGGAAATTCGAACCCTAACAAGTCCAAACACCCAGGGGAGTATTGGGTTAACTATATTACACAAGGGATAAGGGCCACTTCACATATATTGGAAATTTATTCAGTTATTAAAATAATATGCGGTCATAAACATGTAACTTATCATAAATAGCTTAAAATAATAATAAATATCACTTCATCAAACCATGAAATCATTAATGTCTATAATTTAAATTTTATCTTGAAGACAGTGCACCTCCATTGGAGGGGTTTTATTATAAAACCATTGCTTTTTCTTATCATTCAATCAGTTATAACATTAAATAATTTCATTAGGTTTATCAAACAAATAACTTTTAGAATAACTACCACACATGACGATAATTAAACAATGGTGCGGGAAACTAGAAATTAAATAAATAATGATTTATTAAATAAATAGGTAAATGAAAGGGACCCTACCTCAAGGTGGAATGAAACTGCATATCCATCTTTTAGTGCATTATAACTAAAATATTCTAGTCCCCCACTGTGTATATTCACATTCACATACATATAATGAAACTTATCCCCTATTCACAGACCCACATGGCCATGATCATGTGCACGGGGATCCTTACATCTCTTATTATATGCATACACTAGTCTCCAATCAACCACATAAGCATTTTCATATACATATAAATATATATACATATGAAAACCAAGAATCATACAAGTATATTAAAATCCAAGGATGAATATATATATATATATATAATAGGGGATCCTGTATATATATATGCATACCTTTGCATATATAGATGAGTCGCCCAACACACGATGACTCTAAACTACATGGAACATCCCAACGCACTACACAACAATTAACATGTACCATGAAACAATAAAATAACATAAAATAGATGATGAAAAATTAAGAAAAATAAAATAAAACCTGATCCCGAATGGAAGAGGTTGTCCAAATCAAAGTGAACCTCTTATCCTTTAGCGGAAGTCGTTGGAACAAGCACCAAACAGTACAAAGATACCATTCACACAATGTTAGAACAAAATAAAACTGAAATATAAAATTACCCCAAAGACCAAGGGATGGGGTGATCCCCTATGGAGTGATGTATAGGCTGAACCGAAGCTATAAAAGTAATGTATGAGGGAGGAGGATCCATACCATGAAGGATTAGATGAATATGCAGTGAAAATTTGTGTTTAACTGGTAAAGAAGAGGGGATCCAGAGGGGGGTTCATCACATGCCTATGGGGAGCCCAAGCGGGGAGGGCAATGCAATCGGGAAAAAGGGGGAGTGGGGTGAGTTATTTTTTATTTTTTTATTAATTTTATTTTTAATAAAATTTCATTAAAAAACACACTACATGGTTTAGAAAACCATGTGACAACCACGTGGAACACCAATTTTAGAAACCCCCCTCACACAATTTTCCCACATGGTTTTCCTAACTGTGTGTATACCATGTGTTGATCATTTATTTATATATTAATATATATTAATATATTTATTTAGTTATATTTTTTTCCCATATATTTATTTGTATATAATATATATTAATATATATTTATAATATTAGTTTTAAATAAATTTATAAAATATGTTTTCTTATGTGTGTATTTATAAATAAATAAATACAAATATACATACATATATAAAACACACAAACAGATATATATTATATGTACATATGTAGGTATAATTATACATATTTATATATATGTACAAATATTATATATTAATATGTATATACAAATGTGCTAGAAATGGGGTCTCGAAAAACCTAACAAATCGCGGAGTCACTGGAAAAGATATAACTTCTTCTCCAGGTGTCCGTTTTGGCTCCATAAATAGTCAAATTAATTTCATGGAACAAACTATAATAAAATAGGTTCTGGAATCCGAACAGACACACAGACCAGAAGTTATGACCATTTTAATAAAACATTGGCAGGGGTCCACAGGCGGAAACATAGTTTTGGAGGCCTTCTGGTGGTTTTTTGGGATTTTCGGGTAACATTTGTGATTGAGACTACATGTGTGTCAACCTTCTACATATATCCCTTTGTTTCCTTCAATTTGATATGTTGTAGAGCCCAAATGGATACCCGGAGCGAAATTTATGGCCGTTTGAAGTAGAACTTTTTTTAGAGTTCTATAACAGATATATCTTTCATTCCTTGTATATTCTAATGGTTTTGACTATATTTTGTCATCACTCATTTCACAAGCTTTTATTTAACTGGTCACGGCACTAAAACAGAGAATTGGATCAGATGTTATGAATATTTTAGTGAGTTGATGGTTTCTTAGGTTTTTAGGAGATACGAGAGTTGCAAAATTTCAAACGACAATAACATCTGCTCCGAGTGTCTATTTTGGCTCTACCACATATCAAATCGAGGCATGGAAAAAGTTAAACACTTATGTAATCACCAAAACCCATTCTCACATTCTTTGAGTTTAAAGAAGTACAAAAAACCCTCTGAATGGTCATAAGTTTGGCTCCAGGGGTCCGTTTTTCCATAACTTCTGCTCCGGGTGTCCGTTTTGCCTCAACCACATATCAAATTGAATCTTACGACAATAACTACACTAAGATTACCATTGTAACACCTTCTAATATTATTCATGGTACTAAAAGGTCCTTAATCATAACAAATGACAATAATTTCTTCTCTAGGGTGTCCATTTTGGGTCTACGACATATCAAATCGATATAAAACATATTTTAAAAAATATTTATTATATTTATATGAATATAAATATAATTATATATCAATATATTATTTTTTATTAATTTTTTTTTTGAAATATGCACATTTATCAGTTCTAGGAAAATGTGTGCTGATAAAATCCCCCTTTATCACCGCTACTAAAAAAAGGCTGATAAAGGGTCACATTTAAAGTGCTTTTTTTAGCGCTCTTAAAAGTCCCCTTTATCGGCGCTTTTTTAGCGCTGTTAAAGGCCCCCGTTTTTCTATTCTTTTTTTATCATTGATAAAGAGTGGCACTGTAGAAACCCATTTTTTTTGTAGTATATACAAACTGAAATCTTAGATAAAACTTACCAAATCCATTTAGGAAAATACACGCTCACCTATTTGTCTCATCACGATTTTGGACAATGATACTTTTCACCTGGGGTTTTAATATTAAAAAGGGACAATTCTAAGTAAAAACACATCCCACTATTGTAATTTAATTACAAAGCATTCTCTTAAGTGTTTTAATGATTCTTAAAGCGTGATTATAAGACCAAACAAATGACGGATTCTCCATTTACCTCAAAGCCCAAGTCAAGCCTACTTTTCATGAAAACCATCTTCCGATGAAAAATGCACTCGTATCCACAAGATAACATTCCTTAAAATGGTTTTTCAATAACCATATTCATTAAACAAGATAGGAAAATAGTCTATCCACTACAACCAACTAATTTGGAAGATATCCATGTCAACGGACAGTGTTTTATATGTTGAACCACAGTGCCTTCTCCCACGTCTTCTCTCCTATACAACATACACACACTCACACACACCAAAGTC
Source organism: Viscum album (assembly GCA_963277665.1). NCBI lineage: Eukaryota > Viridiplantae > Streptophyta > Magnoliopsida > Santalales > Viscaceae > Viscum > Viscum album. Next base: position 883,327,610 of record OY728159.1, on the reverse strand, counting down.
TATTCAAAACCTCAGAGGAAAGTTATTTTTCAATATAAGAAAGGAACTATTCATCTAACATGAAACGCCAAAATAAAATCACCCAATCAAGAACAACGACTTTAATGCATTAGCACAGTGTAAGACCAATGCTATATTATTTCATATATGATGAAGGAAATATGGGGGACATGCTCTGTGCTTATCAGAGTACACTAAGATGATTGAAATGGATTCTTGTTAACCATATACATCACTAAAAATTATAACATTTGAACCACCACAGGTTGAATTCAATGAAGGAACTCGGATTCACCTATTGATGCTTCACTATCTGATCACTAGTATATAACTCCTGAGTGATTCCGTGATCGTTTAATATTACCCAATGAAGTCTATCTGAGACAAACAATTCTTTCACAGTGGTTTAAAATGTACAACCACACCTAAGCCATGCTTCCAAAAATGAACCAACATAAACAACACCTACAATCTTCAAAGGAAATCAATCATAAATCGACCATTTATCAATGGTCCTATTTGGTTGTGATCCTTCGACCAAGAGGAAAACACTTACCCAAACTATCATGGAACTCCTCTAAGACATTACCATATCACCAAAAAATTGAAGAAGATAAAAGTAATGATACCATCATGTTAAAACACCTGATTCATCCAAAATCCATCTCGAGCATTGGGATGAAACTGATTCTTTAATACCAGACCATTCTATTAATGTGATGACCTGTGACCGCAATAAAAATCTCCATGCTAAAATATTCAACTGATCATATCAGGTTTGTTATCACATTTAACATTTTATGGTATCGTGTACATCAACGCATACTACCCTTGGAAAATAAAAAAATAAAATGATAAAAGAAGCAGATTTCGATGCCGAAGGCATATCAAACCAACAGAAAATAGAATTACCTGGTTCTCAAGACCCTAACATGGTCATGAAAATTATAAAAACCCATCCTAATATTGTTTTTATTAGAATAAAAAAGTCCATAAATGGAAAAAGACACCCAACCTAAACCAAACGTTAATAATATCCTAGGATTTAGCAAAGAATTTATATTCTAAGGGAACTACCTACCACGAGCTAGCCCCGCACGAAGAAAAAATGTCGAACCTAATACCTTGACACACTTACAATATTCCCTATGATAAAAATACGATCACCAAGACATCTCTAAAGAAACAACACCTATGGAAAAAACATATCGTTATATTCTAAGGAAACTCAAAAAGAAACACAATAACTACCCTTTCATGAGGGTCTCGAGAAAGGACACCACTACCAGTTCAATTTCAATAAATTTTATATGTAATCACATTTAAACTTTAAAACATTTAAATGGTTTAAAACAGACATTAAGAAACCATTTTAAAAGAACCCACCATCTATATGTGTTTTTAACTGATAGCTCAAAATAGGACATACATGTTTCATATAACTCACTTTTCTAACAATAAAACATTTTTAGACATCCCATAGTTATTATCAATTTGGCATCTAAATTATTTTTTAACAAAAAAGTGACATACAAGGGTCCCATTGAGCTAATTCACTTCAAACCAAAACTAAACATATTTTACATTTATATGTATTTCATAAAGCGCCATGCCATTACATTTAATATGGGATTTCATCTACCAATTCATGAATTTCCCATACACATCATGGATTGATAATTGGGCCTCATTAATCGAAAAAATACATTTTAGAATTTAACAAGCTCAAAAAATGAAGGTCCAAACATATGTGTTTCCACCTACCAAAATATAAATCACCCATACACATTACAGTTCATCATTTGGATCCATTTGTTCAAAGGCAGTTTAAATTTAAAATTTAACAGTATCATACTTTTATAATTGATTGAAGATAAGGGTTACCTTCCACCAGTTATAAGGTGCATATACACCTTATAATTTAATATCTAATCCAATTTAATAAAAACCTATATATATTTTCTAGGAAACCATTTACATATATTGACACAATACAAACATGTTTTAATAGACTGTAAACACATCGAGACATGCTATAAATACCAAAAATGGTATATTAACAAGAAATGAATGCTAAAGAAATAAAAAGAACAATAAACCAATTAACTATGCAGGTTATACTAATAGGCATGCCTAATTAAGAATTACCTAATCAAATACAAATCTATGAATGTCACTAAAACACCTAACATGGATTAACACTCATGGTATGAATTCTAAATCATCAAGTATCCTATATATGAAACTATATGGCATGGAATACGCATGGCATGTGAATTACATATGTTCCTATGATGGTGCATGTGATGAAACTTCATTTCGATATCTGGGTAAAGGAAAAATGAAATAAATATCATAATTCATAAGCTTAGGAATGTACTCTAATCACTCTAGGTGAAATCATATCAAATGTAATAGAAAATACCATGAATAAAAATCACAACCCTTGCCACATGATCATTTCCCATATATGGGGGGATCAGTCCAAAGCACATATATTATCCAAGTTCCAACACATTACTGATTTCATATCTACCAACCCAACATATTATGAAAAAAGGAAAAATTAGGCTCTCATACAACTTTGTAACATCCCATGACAGCTTACCATCAAACTGGTAGCCAGATAGGTGGGTCATGTGGCCTCAAGCTTATATCCCCATATGCCAAAGGATGCTGACTAGAAGCGAGGGTAATAGGAGATGATATTGGGGAGATATACACTCTTATCGTAGATTCACAAAGGTATTATCAGAAAAAAAAATAGATACCAATAAAAGAAATATATAGGAAAATAATGATAGTAGAAGAAGAAAAATAATAATAATTTACTAAAAGTGGCCAACATCATTTTATACAGTTCATGCATGAATTTCATAGTGATATAACATAATTGAAAGTAGTAAAAATACCACATGTTTTTATGTACAATGACTTATCTAAAGAAAATAACTAAAAGTCCTAAAGTGATATATTTGAGCATCCTTAGCATATGAATAGTCCTTTTCTTCTAAATCCTCAGGTACAAGAATCACAATTTATGAGACATAGGACCTTCAATATAAATATTTTACTTGGGTACAAATGTAACATAAGTAGAGTTTGGGATATAAATCTCAACTGAATGACACCCACAATGTCAATCCCAATACAGTGGAATGAAAATTAGACAGTGCAAGTATAAATATTTTAATAAACCTAACTACATTAATAAATAACACTCATCCAAGTTCCTAAGGGATACATGATATCTATACAAGCTTAGGCTCGTTTCCAGGATAATAGTATGATCATGTCATTATAAAGACACACACAGAGAGATATATATATATTATCTGGCATGAGGTAAGATATTATTTCATCCATACATGTATATAGAGGTTGTAACTAGCATGGGGTAAGCATGCCTCCCACCCATACATATATAATAGGATGGAATGGGGTAAGAATTCCTCTCATCCATAATAGAAGATAAATTTCATGTGGTAAGATTTCCTCCCATCCATAGAATTATATATAAATGGAATGGGGTAAAACTGCCTCCAATCCATCATCAATAATAGTACTGGAATGGGGTAAAACTACCTCCAATACATAATTAATCATAATATTATTTTGCAGAAAAGCTTCCTCCATCCATATTCAATTATAATACTTACTTGGGGTAAAACTACCTCCCATCCACAATCAATTATAAAACTGGAATGGGGTAAAATTTCCTCCCATTCATAATCAATTATATAGATCATTTTCATAATTATAATATAGTTTATAAGGCAGTAACTCTTATTCATTTCAAATAGTCATACCATATTGATAATATATGAAATCACATTCACATTTATACTTAAGGAAAACAATCTATGTATTTCAATTAGACATGTACAAGGGAATAGTAACATTTTCGATATACCTAGAGGTGTGGACTTCTCATGTATATCATTATACACATTCACTTCCATATCAAGTATGCCATTAAATTTAAACCATTTAACACAAGGAAATCAATTCAATATGACTAATCCATTCCTTCATGACACTCAATTTTGTATTAGCCATCCTACTTGAGGTTATCTCAACCAATTTTCTTAATCAAGGAAAATTTCTTTAAGGGTTCAAGTGTCAAGGTCACTCTATCAAATGGATAGTACTATCTCATTTATACCCCCCCTTTCCATTCCATTTATCTTAACCAATTTATGTTATTAATTAAGTCATGGTATCTTCTCAAAATCTTATGTGGGAAAGTCGAATCCTAATAAGTACAAACACACATGGGTTGTCTTTGGGTTAACTGTATTACACAAGAACAAATTCCACTTAATATAGATAGTCCCATAATTTATTTATTAAAATTGGAAGAGGTCCTAAAAATGTCACTTATCATATATATCCTCAAAGCATTAGAAATAAAAATCCAGAAAAACAAGAAACCATAGAAGTGTAATTTATTAATTTTTATATTGAAGGTAGTGAAACTCCATTAGAGGGGTTTTATTATAAAATAATGACTTTTCTTATCAATTAATCAGTTATCACATTGAAGAATTTCACTGTTATTATAAAAGAAAGAACATTTAGAATGACTATCATAGTTGGAAATCATTAAATAAGGGTATGGGAAACTTGGAATTAAATATGTAATTCTTTCTTAAATAATCAGGTCAAAGAAAGGGACCCTGCCTCGAAGTGGAACTGAACTAAACATTTGGATCTTGGCACTTTTCTAACAATAATCCATTGCTCCCCCAATGAGAAAATTTAATTTCCAATATATATATATACAATTATCCCATATGTACACACCCATATGAACATGAACATGTTCAAGGGGATCCTTACATATATGCTTATATTCATGTAGTAGTCTCCACTCACTCACGTATGAATTTTAATATATATACATAGTCACACCTAACCCCATACATGTATATTCACACCCATGGATGGATATACAAATAACTTGGTAACCTATATATATATATACGCACTTCTATATACATATGTAGGTGAGTCTCCCAAGACCTAGTGACTCGAAATCGCAAGGAATATCCCAATGCACTACACAAGAGTTAACATGATCCTTAGATTAATTAAAGACCCTAAAATAGTTGTTTTAAAACAGAGAAACTAGAATAAAATGTCCCTCAAATGGTGGAATCATCCTTAATCTAAGTGAACCACTTCGCCTTCTTTTTTGGTTTCTCAAACACGCAGCAGGGGTCCCAAGAGACCATTCACACAATCCTATAACAAAATAAATATAAAAATTTTTATTACCCAAAAGATGTACGATGCAGCTGAACCCTGTGGGGTTACAAATATACCAAACCAAATTTAGAATAAAAAAAGAGTAGGACGGAGGAGGATCTATTCCATGAAGGATCAGATGAATATCTAGTGGAAATGCTGGTTGAATCTGTGAAGAATGGGGGAGCTGGAGGGGGTTCGTCGCGATCCAAAGGGTAGTCCAATGGGGAAGGCCGATGTGATTGTGTTAGAGGGGAGAGAAGGGTGAGTTATTTTTTATTTTATTTTGTTATTAATGTTAATTTTAAATAATTTCTTTAAAACTCAAAAACTACTTGTTTTAGGCCAAATGGTTTGGAAAATCATGCGCCAATGGTGAGGCACCCCCTATTTTAGAAACTCGCCCTGCTTGGTTTTTCCCACACAGTGATCCTAACCATGCATAGATCGTGGGATTAATAGGGTTGAGTTAATACCTCAAAACATCAATTGTGCTAGAAATGTTCATCGTTTAGACAACTGTGTGTAGCCCATCTAAAACACCTCTACCTAACTTGTTTAAGGCCACATGGTTTCCTGTTGTGGGATGCACAGTTTTATAAAAACTATGCACCTAGTGAATGTCCTTTAAAACCCATTCTTCTAAGTCTAGAACCCCTAAAACTCCTCTAGACACCTAGGAAACTTTTCAGACCTTTTACAAATTCCCAAAAAAATACTTTAAAAGGGTCCAGCTATCAGAATTAAATTCCGAAACATGGTTTAAAAATTACCCATTTAGTAAGTGAAAAGATAAAAACCATTATCAATTTTAATCCAGCTCAAAAATTATATTATTACACATAATCCCATTATTTTACATATTATCCCCTACTTATACGTTGTATTGATATCATTACAATAATTCCTATTTTTGTATTATGGTCATATTTACCAAGGAATGTATTGAAATCCACTTTCATGATTCATTTTTGTAGTCATTAACATTCCATTCAAATATTCATTTCCTTCTGGTCATTGGAAATTAAATTTCCCCTAAATATAAATATTATTTATCAGTGATATACTGATTAAATAAACCACATATCATTTATAATTAGTCTGGTTTACATTAAATTATATATGACTCATTAGGGAAATTATTTAAAATCTATATTCCATACTGGATGCATATTTTTATTGGTAAGGAATATTATTTTGAATGTAAATCCATTATTCAATATATGAAGAATGTTTTGATCAAGAATATAAGGGTCTTTCCTGGTTATATATTTCCCGTAAATGCATTGTTAGTCTCAATGAGATGAATCAATTGGCTATCTTTTGTTATGTAGGTATCTTTAGAATACCTACCCATCTATTTCAAACTATCATATGAAAGGTTTTGGTAGTAGTGGTTTCACAATTCTGGATATCGTGAAATCAAAAAATTAATAATTTCCTTCCTAAATAATTATATTTTAATTTTCCAATATATTTTCATAATGATAATTTATGTGGATACCTTTAATTCACAGTTTATTGATAAAATGGAATGTGTTTTCAGATATTTTCCCTTCCATATTGATTATGGATTATCCTTTTATGATATCCAAGTTATTGATTAAATGAAAAACAATTCAGTCATTTAATATTCCATATTTATTGTCCTAGTAATATTATTAATTTTTGGAATGTCTGTTCATTTATTTAACATTCATTTGATTACGCTTGTAAAATTATTTAAATAAAATGTGTTTTTAGTTATTTTACTTTCTATGAGTATGCTTATTGATTCATGGTATCATAGATTTTTCTTAACCCATATAGATAATTTTATCTCACCTTAATTTTGTTTCCTTTAACAGGATTCTAGAAATTCTATGAAGAATTAAATTCAAGGATATTATATAAGGAATATAGATATTTTTGAAAATTTTATTGTAATCTATGTTTTCAAATTTAATATGGGAGTCATGTATGTATCCAGTTTTCCAAGAATACTAATATATTTGGCCATATGGAATGCAATTGATTGAACATTACTAAAATGTAATAAAGTAAAAAAATGGATTTGGGTTACTTTAGTCATGGTTGTTTAGTTTTTTTCATAAATTTCATAATTTTCATGGTTTTTCCAAATACTTATCATGTTTTATTCTTCAATGGGTTTTCATTTAAAGGTTACAAAATCTATAATTGAATATTTTCCAATCATATTTTAAAAGTGATATTGTTGATGTGTGAACATAAATCTAAATAAATTATTTTTTATTCTATTTGAAAGATAAATATTTTTTTCTTATTATTATTCATGGGTTTTAAATTTCTTTCTACCAGTTATTATTCCTTTGAAATGCAATTTTACTGAAAGAAAGTTTCCTAGTATAGCAACCAACATCACTTTATTTTGGCCGGGAATCATTATCCATCATCAAAAAATTATATATTTTATTTAATAGATATCAATATATATATTTATTTGTTTTCCTATGGTATTTTACATGTACTAGAATTTATTAAAAAAATAATCATAATTTATGGGGTTTCATGTGGTTGTTTCCTATAAACTTTTACTCCATTTACAATAGTGTGAAAAAATATTCCATGGTTTTAACATTATCAAAACGAATTCTATATCCTACTTTTATAACCATTATCCATCTACCAGTTATCTTTGTTTTCAAATTTAATATATACTATAATTTATTGGTAATTTTTAAGATAATAGTTATCAAAACAAATGTCTTTTTCTCCTTGTATTTAATTGTAAAATTTAATGATCTCATAATAGGGTTTTTCATCTATGTGAACATACTTTATAGTTTTTTACTTAACTGGGGATATAATCTAATGATACCATCATCTTTATTTTTTAGAAGTTCTATGATTGTGTTGTTTTTAATGTTTTTGTTATACCAGTTTCTTTTCCTCTAGTTAATTAAGATAAAATGGAATAAGGATTTTATCTAGATCAAGTGGAATAAATATATGTGGTTTATCATTATATGATGGTTTTTTCCATTATCTCCATATAAATCATTAGGTAAAGTATTATATATCATGATATGACATGTATTAGACCAACGTGTGAGGCAAATCAACTACAGGACTCAGTCCATTATGTTCATAGGATTGAAGAGTGAACCCAATCCACTGTGTGATGATAATCATAGCAGTGTTCCCTAACGTAAGGAATGAATTCATATTGCTATTTATATGCCACATTATTATACTTATTTCTTGTTTTCATGGATCATGATTCTTGAATTATGATTCCACATTGAAAAATATCATTTTTGAATTTATTCTAAAAAATGTATGCCATGACTCAAGATTTATTAACTGTGTTTATTTGGGTATTAATATGATACGTTATGACTATTTACCTTTATTATCTTCTCATAAAAATAATCATATCTTATGATCAGTTGTGATCAATTATTATTATCTCTTATGGTTTACCTAATTTTACATATGATCTCACCCTTTATTAGGATTTCGTTCCATAGGTAATGAAGATTATTATTATGTATGATGAATATAAGATGGTGTCATGTGAGAAGACTATTTATTGGTGATATTGAAAATGTTTATAAATTAGTTGTTTAGGTATCTAATATAAAAATACAATAAATTAAGAGGTTTAGGAGAGTAACCTATTGTGATACATAATGAATACTCTCACAATATAATGTAAAATGTATATAAGTTGAGCTTATGTTTCCCCGGTTGGTATCAAATTGGGGGGTTGGTTATCATTTTAGGACTATAAAATTATGAAAAAGTGGAGAGTATCAAAAGAAATACTCTATGTTAAGAAAATATGTTGTATGAAACTAAAATTTCATAGGATGAAATGAATGTTTCATAATTTAGAACAAATTATGATTGATTTTAATTATAACAAGAATTCATAATCTGACTATTTTTACCTTATACAAAAAATATACAATTATATTTTATTTAATTGATAGTAAAATGATGAATCATGTTAATAATTATTTTATGAAAAATGTAATTATTTTCCCATTGATTGACCCCACGATATGAGATCTAGAGTGAAAAATCTGATTTCTATTATCACTAAACACTTTCAAATAATGAAAATTTAAATTAATCATGTATAACTCTCAATAATTCCATGTAATGATAAAATATGCATGATACAAAGTCCACTACCATTAGTGTATCTTCCAAGATATTTATTTTCGTGAAATGGTTCAACAAAATTTATAGGATATTTATTTTCTCTAGTGCTCAGACTATTAAAAGGTTTTTTGAGATAATTTTCATTTGGATTGAAAGGATTATAAATGGGTTTTTTATTAATAATATAAATAGATATATGTAATTCATTAAATGGGAGGGGTATTAGAAGATATTTTTTAAATAATTATTTTCTTAAAACACTTTGCACTAAAATGTAGAGGAACTTAATATAGTTGATATAAAATGAAGTGTGTAAATATTGGTACATATGGAAAAAATGGTAAAATACATTCATGTAATTCATATAAATATTTAATTGAACATGATATAAAATTATAAAATTTAATTACGATCTTAAAACTAATTCTTGAATACAATTATTGATAAGGTACTTTGGTACCTAAGAAGAAATTGTTCAATACACTCTCAATGTATAAATAGAAATCGGATAAACATATTATTCTCATGGTTTCACGGTGAATAAGATGAAAGTATAATTGCATGGAAACTCTAATGATTAAACCCATTGAGGAAATAATCTATCTTCCAACACACACAAACCATATGGGATGAACCATCAGGGAAATTTTATTAAATGAATGGGTAAATGATTCAAGTCTGGAATAAATAAGTATTATGAAAATGAATTTAAAATAGATATAGATAGCTAGTCCAATTAAATGGATAGAAATAAATCTCATCATGTCACACCACCAATAGTATAATTCTTTAGTTGTATGTAGTATGAAAATTGTGAAATCCAATGCACAAATCCAAGGGCTAATGATGACAATCGGTGTTAGTAACCTATAAATACAATAGGGAAAGGAAAATATAATCAAAACATCTAATTTTAATTATGAAAATGAAGTGGTGAATATTATATTTAATATCCACTCAATAATTAAAAATTTATTACCTAATTCTGGACTTAAACTATCCTTTATTATGGGAAATTTTTCTAGTGGAAACATATCACAACCCCCAATTCTATATATTTTATTATGAATGATATCTCATAGAGGTGTGATGATTTCATCCCATTTCTATTAATACACTCTATTAGAATTTTTTTAATGTTTTTATGAGTCAAGGTATCCCATTCATCTGTTGTTTTAAAAATAAAAAAATGATTACTAATAATATATCTTATCATGAAGTTGAATTAAGCTTTTTTAATGCACAGAATTTAATTCCATTAAATGAAATTCCATAATAGTTATTTTAAGAGACTAAAATATAGATAATTGAATTTATTTCAATATTTTATTTCATGGGATGTACAATCATCGTAGCGATTCATGAGTAACTTCATAGAAAGATAAGAACATATGTTATGTTTATCAAAATATAGTTATGAACATTCTAATGAATTAAAAGCATACCTCAAAGTATATGAGATCTAAAAATTGAAATATCCTATATAAAAAGACCATTTATTCTTAGATTATAATATATATATATATATCTCTTCATATAAAGAGATGATTTATAATACAACTATAATCAATCATTATAAATATTTCTGATGGTCATGATTTTTTGTGATGTCATATTGTTGGGAGTGTTTTCAATCAATATAATTGTAATATTTATGAGTGTATTATAATAGATATCATAGGAAGGTATCAGTATAAATATTTTATTAGTTATTTATTTAGTTTTTCTAAATTATTAAACTTGTGTCATCAATGGATTTTAGGGATATTAATACAATTATATTTTCGATAATATATGGTAAGAACATTCTAGGGATAAAAAGTTAAAGAAACTTCCAAATGGATTAAGTCATGGTGTTCTATGGTTAAAAAGTTATATATTTCAATATTTTTAATGATATTGATACATTTGTTTATTTTTAAAGACATAGTTTCACTTAGGATTAAATTGTTTTTATAATATCTTTTACTGGAGTATTTGGATTGTTATATGATATTCCATGGAATTTAATTTTTTATTTTCCATGATTTTAGTACTCTTAAATTTTTTGAGATTTTATTAATTTTTAATAAACTCAATTTCCAATGTGATTGTATAAATAATTTTGATAAACTTATTAATGATGTTCTAATTCTGATTAACTTTTTTTGATTAGATTATTATCACATCCAATAGTCTTACACATTTAGGCCTTCAGAAATTGTACGTCAATATTTACACTAAAAATCACTTTTATTATATAATACCTAATATTATATTTTTAGGTTAAAATTTTGGTATAATAACTAGTCTCTATGTTGCATAATGATTCTAATATTATATATTTTTATTTCTTTTATTTAAATCAACAATTTCCTTACACTTAATAGTGTGGTGGGGTGAGATTCTTTTCCTGGTAGGGGAGCATATTGGATTGATATAAAATGTAAATCAGAATCAACTTATAATACTTTAGGGAATAATTATGGGTAATTATGTTATTATTTGTATAATATCGTGATTAATACCCGTGTGGACATCTATCTTATGATTACAAGAAATTTCAAGATTATTGAGAATAAAAATCATACTTTTTCTAGTGATTGGATTTTAATTTTTTTGGATAACTATAATGTGAGGAATATATTTTTATGTTTGATGTTGATAAATATCTATGGTAAAATATATTCTTATAAAACATATATCATAAGATATATGATGTTAAATGGAAATAACTTTTGAAATTGAAACAATATTGAAACTAATAGTGATATGTTGCATGTTGACCATCAGCTATTTGATTTATTAATTTGGGAGTTTGTTGTTCAAATTCATCAATGTTTCATAAGTATCATAAATATTCAATAATCACTTGCTGATAATGAGATGGAATAATATTATATTATTTACCAATTTATAGATATACTTCCAAAGGATTGGGACTCTGAACATAATGTTAAAGATGATTCAAAACACTTGACTATTTCTTTTTTTAAATGATCTGATTATAACTCTAACTCAATATGATTAAATCTTTAGAAGATATACTCATAAGTACAAGAGTATAATTTTCATAGACAAAAAACAGTGGAACATTATATTTTTTGAATCTTGGCGATACTTCAAAGATAATAAATGTAATCATACATCGTAAGTCAAAAATTATTAATCTAGTGAAGATGGACATACATAGTTAATTTTTTTTGAATAAGATGTAATAAAATATGAATATATGTTAATATTTAAAAAATATATATGAAATATCCATAAAAAATAATCAATGTATAATATTTTTTATGAATTTAATAAGACCTCCCATATTTCATAACATCTCCCAAGACTAAAGATGAATGATAAAAAGTATAGAATAAATTCTAAGAGAAAACAATTAAAGCATAAAATCCTTAGATACATGGAGTGCAAGTGGATGAGACACTACTTATGATAACTCATTGAATTTTTTTATTGATTATGATAATATTTCTTTTTTTTATTAACATTCCAAAATATAATAAATATCTCATGGAAAGGGAACTGCTTAAAGTCATAGAAATTTTTCTTTAGATGAAGAAATTTCTTTTTCACCTAAATATTACTTTTAAAATTCATTGAATAATTTATATAGGTCTTATGATGATGTGAAACCTAATCCATTAGATGATGGGGATGATTTTCAAAGAGATAAATAAATGTTGGGATTTTTATATCTCTTTAAAAGAGTGAATAAAAAGTTAATGAATAAATATGATAATTTTATCAATAATATAGAAATATATAATGATAAAAATTTTATTATTACTAATAAAATATATAAATATTTATTGAAATTATAATAAAATTTTAATTTATGTTGAAATTATGATGATAAAAAATTGGTTTTAAAAATTAAATTGGAAATTAGTAGTATAAAGAAACTTTTGTCTATATTTTCATTTGGTCAATAAAATTTTGAAACATATTACGAACCTATGAATCTATATAGAACATCTAATGGAATTTTTTATACTTCTAATTAATTTCATATACACTCTAATTACATTATACCTAAATGTGGAACCTTTTGAACAAAATTTCAAATGGGAGGTTATTGGATGAAATTTTTTATTTAGAAATTGTTCAATAATTAGATTTTTATAAATATTTTAGTTTTATTTAACTTGAACCTTTTCATTATAAGAGAGTTAGACAGATATGGATTGTAATAATTATTTTTCATACGATATTTAGACCCAAGGATATTTGGGTATCAAGAACATAGTTTTTATATTTTTAAAATAACAGGTTGAGTACCAAAAATCAGAATAATTTTCTAATTGAAAGTGGTTTCTCTTAAAACATGATATAAGACAATTAGAAATTCCAAAACATGAAAAACATTTAATGGTGGATGAGAAACAATTAGACACAATGTAAAATGTGAAATCCTCAGAACTGATAGTGTCCCACCTCTTAGGAAAATAATTTATTTCCAATGTTTTATATGATTTAGGACATAATAATATTCGTACAAAAATGCTAAATATTTTAGAAGAGGGTTACCTTGTGAAATTTAGGAATGAGAGATATTAAAATTCATACACACATGATATATATTATATTCGGAATTATAAATTTAAATATTTGAGTTTCTTTTAATATCATTCATGGATGTGGAATAAAGGTTAGGTCATTGTGTCCTTTAGAATTTTAGTAATAATTCTAAAAAATTACATGAAGGGGATGTACAAGAAATTATGTTTAAAAAAGATAGAGTTTGTGATCCATTTAAATTTATAATGAAACAAAAGATTAGTTTTAAAACAAATAGAAGAATATCATCTTTTTTAGTTTTATATTTACTGCACATGGATCTTTTTGAAATTACACAACCAAAATGTATTGGGAGAGAAAAATATGTGTAATTCCTTGTTGATGAATACACCTGAAATAATGTCATGAAATATTTTTTGAAACTGATTAATATGTTTTTTTAAAACATGAAAAAAATAAATCCCTTATTGATATTTTTATAATACATCTATTCTATTATCAGAAGACGTTTCATAAGAATCATTATTGAATTCTCTATAAATTAGGTCAATTAATTTTTAATATCTAGAAACTATTTTAACTAATAATACAGAATGAATTTTTAATAACATTAAACATTTTGACCGAGGAACCTGTCGATATTTTGGGATCATCTCACTGATAATATCATTGGAGATTTATGTCAACCATTTATAACTCAAAATTCCTTAAGAAAATTAATGTGAAAATATTTCATTTATATCTGATAAAGATAATTATATTTTTTATGAATCCTTAGGTGATGAATGTTATATAGTTTATATGTAAGACAAACTAAGTATATTGTAATAAAACAATGTTTGGATATTTGCTGAATGACAGAAATAAATAACAATAAGTAGAATTAACTGCATTTAAGAAATAAATGTAATGAAAATGATTTAATAAAATGTAATAAGTAAATACTTATTTTTTAATGGTTTTTTTCAAGATGATGGAAAAGATAATGTTGACACATTAACAGTAGTACTTAGTCTCGAATCTATCCAGATATAATTATCTTTATAGTAAATCAGAATTTCGCATTATGTAGAATGATCATTAACCGATATTTTATAAATAGATACGCTTTGGAAGAGGTTCATGTTAAAAATATATATGTATTTTAAAGGAATTAAAATTCTATAACATGTATTCCAATATTTCAATGCTTTGTTACGACCGTAAAAAATCCCAAAAACACTATTATGATACAATTATTTTATCTTTACATAAAAAACACATTTTCATCAGAAATACTAATCCAAATTTTTTTTAAAAATATATTTCCAAAAACACTATCATTGTTCACATTTATATTGATTAAATTGTTTTTGACTATACTCAAAAATCTCTTACTGGTGACTATTTATAACTTATGAAGAGTGAGTTTTAAAAGAGCATGATGGGTGAAATAAATTGTTTTCCTCTGTTATCAAATTTTTCAACAACTAGAATGATAAATTTGAACACAACAACAACATATTGGATATATTTAAAATCATTTCCTTTTAAAATGAAACATGTCTAATCACTCTAGTAGGTACCTTTATCAAACATGATTTTATGAAATCTTGAAATCTGACTTATTAAAAAAATTATAGTGTTGCGATCATAATTATATTTTATTTAATTACTAGTCAACTAGGTATAATTTTTTTATTTTTCCTTTTTGTGAGATTTCAATATAATCTGAAGGAATCATACAATAAATATGTCAAAAATATTATATATTATTTAAATGTTTCATTAAAAATTTGTTTATTTTATTCTTTCATAACTAAAATTGTCATAAAAGTTACTAATATACTAAAGTATGATGTTAAAATATATATATATATATATATAAAGAGTGTTTTTTGGATATTTTATACTTTATAATAATATTTAGCTTCATTTCCTTGAATGAAACAACATGTTATTGAACTCTTGGGTACTAAATCTGAATTAGTGCTAGTAGAAATTTTTTTATCATGTGTTTTGGATAAAACAAACACTCATATATTTTGGTTTGAATGTTACTTGAACCTCTATCCTTTGTTATAATACTAGTGATACTTTTATTTCTATAAACCATGTATGTATCACAAAATTAAATTACATATATGTAATACCTCATTTACATTTGTATCCAAAACAAAAAAGGTGATATATTTCTCTAATTTAATGGAACTGAAAATAATATTTTGGATATTTTTACTAAACCATTATATTTAGATTGATTTTAATATATTAAATATATCCTAATAATGATCAAATTTATGTGACCCTCGAATCGCGTATTCAATAATGTCTTTCTTGACATTGAAAATATTCTTTAAAAGGAGGAGGATATTTAATTTCTCACTTAGCTTTTTATGTTTCTAAATATAAATTCTATAGAAATACATATAAAGGAATTTATTTTAGTTGAAATTTTTTTCATTAAATTTATCATGATTCTAATTTTCAAAGAATTACTTACATGTTGGTCATGTTATATAAAAATGAACATTTTTCAAGAATACTAGACATTATATAAATAATTAATTTACTAATTGGTATTCTTTTACTTTTATTGAACAAAAATTCCAATGAGATAAAATATTATACATTCAATGAATTAATATTAAGTTTATGTCATTCTATTTCCATAGTAATATAAATGAATCATTTAATCATTTAATTAAGGATTAATATTTTATTATAGTATTCAAAAAGTGTAGAATGTTCAAATATTTTAGGGTAGAGTTTTGATCTTTATCATTTCATTCGTTTTCAAATGAGGGAAAATTATTTTCAAAACTATTTTTGGGGAGAAAAATATAAATAATAGTTATTATTTATAAATAAGGAAAAATATTTTTATTTTTTTATAAAAAAATATTTATAAATTTTTTCCCATAAAGGGTGACAAACATTAGAAAAAAAATTAATAATAACAGGTTTTGTATAATTTTTTCTTCAAAAAAAATAAGTTTAATTTTCTATTTTGTACATAAATTGGATGAATTTGAATAAGTTAAAATGATAAAAATTATATTGATGATTTTGGTAAAATTTATTTGGATTTTATTTGATGTTCTAAATTTATTTCCTATCCCAAAATAGATCCCATATTAACTGTCAGGATAAGCATGTCACATTTCTTATAATGAATCAATTTATAATGATCTATTAATGAAAATATATCAATGGGATAACTATGGAAATTACATTTAATATATGGGCCTTAATTCCCCTACATGAGGGTTATTTATCACAAATGGTTGGGGAACAATGATATTAAATATATGCCTATTTATTAAGAATATATTGATGTATTTATACAAAATTTATCTCGACTTTCCCCAGATCACGATGTTGAATTCCCAATAGATCTCAAAAATGGTGCTATGACTATATTAATGTCTCATTTATGAATATACCCAATTTATTATAGGAATTAATGAAGAAAATTAAATAAAATATTGATAATGATTTTATATGGCCATTTTCTTCACCAAGGGTTTCACTAGCCACTATGTTATGAAGCAAGATGGACCAATATGTCTCTATACTGATTTTCATGAACTTAATAAGATCGAATTCCATAGCAAGTATCATCTAACCCATAATGATAACTTATATGATCATCTATGAGGGGATACCAATATACCAAGGATTTTATATCAATATGGATATATGTATTTAAGGATCAATAGTTGTGATATAATGGAGGAAAAATTTTATACATGGAATTTACATCAAGAATTCAATGTGATTCCATTTAGACTCATGAATTTTCCTATGATCATCATGGAACTAATGAATACTATCTTTAGAGATTAACTTCATAAAATTGTGGTTATTATTATAGATGATACTTTCACATATATTTTTTGAGATTGGAAAAGAAAAAACATAATTTTAGGATTGTAATAAATAGAATGAGAAAGGAGAATTTTTAAGTGGAATTAAGAATGTTGGAATTATTACTACAAAAAATTATCATCCTTGGACCATGTAATCATTAGAGAGGGTATATTTATGAATCCTTCAATGATATAGGTAATTGATTGGTGGACCAAACGAACTACTTTAATAGAGATCCATACTGGTCATGGAATGATTGGATATTTTTGAACCTTTATGAGAAATTTCATATGGCTAAAAAATATATATTAACTCAAAAGAGAGTCTTGTTACTATGGACCAGTTAATGAGAAGAAAATTTGATGAATCTAAAGATAATGTCTTCCACTACAACTATAGTCACATTACTATATAGTGGGTATGGTTTTGTAATATATATTGATGCATCAATGAATAGATCATGATGTGTCCTCACATAAAGTTACATGGTGGTATCATATTTCCCACTTAATTAATTATTCATGAGAAAAATTACATGGAAATTTATTGGATATTGAAAATGTAGTAATTTAATTGAAAATAATGAGGATATATATTTTTGGAGAAAATATTTATATAAATAATGAAAAATATCTAAAAGTATTCATTCATATTGACGGACTTCAATATGTTCCCAAGGAGATGTTTTGAGTTGATCAATAACTATGACTAATGAATACATTTCCATACAGTGAAGGGAAACATGGTTGTCAATACCTTGAACAAGAGGTATCACACTACATTATTCATGATGAGAATTTAATGATACCCAATACTCATGGAATTGAAAACGATAGACGTAGAAATCAAAATGGAAGTGGAAACATATTATATTTTTGAAATGACTACTCAACCATCCATCCATGTAAAGTTTTATGATCTATAGAAGTAAGACGTGGATCTATTAAATAATTTAAGGATCATTCGGAAGTTAAACATTTATATTGATAGAATTATATGATTGTGGAAATTAATATGTGTTCCACTAATAACAGAATTGAAGAATGAGTTGTGTATGATGCACATAGATCTTCATTATCTATTTACCATAGCCGAATTAATATGTATACATGCATGATAATTCATTTAATTTAGGACTATATAAAATGGATAATGTAGAGAATATATCTCAATGCTTTGTATGTGGGAAAGGTAATCTTGGATAACACAAGTCAATAGAGTTGAAAAAACCATTTTCTTTACTTGAATGGAAATGTAAGAACATAACTAACTTCCCACACCATCTAAATGTTAAAATTCCATATGGGTTTTAGTTAATAACCTTATTAATTCAACACATTTCATATTTATTTTAGTGAAATTTTCACTCGATAAACTTCCATAATGAACGGGTATAGCTATATGGGGTATATCTCTAAATTATATATGATTGAGATTTAGGGTTTCATAAAATGATCTAAAAAATTATTCAACAAACCTTAGATACATAAGTACTTTCAATTATGTTAATTATCCATAGACTGAAGGTCAACGTAAAAAACTATTCAGACACTAAGGGATACGTTAACAGAATAATAAGGGATTTCAATGGGGGATGATATCAAATCGTTCCTTGATAGAGTTCTAATTTAACTTGAATTACAAGTATATATTTAAATATGATCCATATAAATCTATATATGTGATTATGTGATGAAATAAAACATATTGGGATGATATTGGAGGGTGTAAATAGATGGGACAAAATATTTCTCAATTAAAGAAAGATAATATTAAATTTATTTAGCATCGTAGTAAAACTATGAAATGTTGAGGAAGTAAATTCCCAACCCTTCACATATACCAAACAGAGATGTATTACAACTATTTTAATATCCAAAAATTTATAAAATAAATACTACATTGGATAGGGTACATGATATGCCACATCGAGCTTAAATAATACTATTTCAATGTTTCTATTTTAATCTAGATGTTAGAATGGTTTTTATGAATATGATTAAATAAATTATCAAAATACGTTATTCACATGTATATATAATTAATTATTTTTCAAATTATTATAAATTAAAATAAAACCCTTTTCATATAAAAATAAATAATTTTCCTAAAAAACTATTGAAATATGCACAAGTGTGTTTTATAGAAATAAGTAAAAAATAAAATCTTAAAGGATTATATTAATTAAATTTATATATAATATATTCAATATATTGTTTAAAATTCATCTTATGTCTTTTTTAGACATGATATAAGATCAAATCTATTTTGATTCATATAAGATATATTTTAATAAAAAGATTTTTTTCTGTCTTTAGATGATAAATTTTTTTTAAATATAGTTTATGAAAATTTCATAAATTATATTTGACAAAATATTCTGTTTCATTGAATTTAGAATATAAAATTTTAATTTGGTTTAAATTTTGGTTTTTTTCTGATATGTTTCATGTTTTGGTCAATAATGAAAAATACGGAATTTTAATTGAAACAAGTTTTTTCATATAAATAATTTGTAGTGTTAATTTATATTTATCATTAGTTTTAAAGTATAATTATACCAATTATATATCAATTAATATAATTTTGTCCCTTTTAATCAATTTCACTTTGAATATGGATATAAAAACAATTTAATCTTTTGAATTTTTTTAAGTTAATACTTTTTTATTCGATTAATGAGACTAAATTTAGGTTAATTTAAGCCACTAATGTAAAAACAAGTGTAATGTAATTACCTACCTATTGAGAGCTTATAAATTATTTTATTTCTGATGGATTGTGCGTTATTTTCAAACCATGTGAAAGACAAGATACTCATTCTGACTAGTCAACCTTGAAAATACTTGTGTTCCTATGGTTGTTATTATGATCTAGTTTTTAGAAAATTATTTTCTCTTAAAAAACATCATATTGTTGTTAAAAATTTAAGATATCTTAAAAAGATAAAATATCATTGATTCACCCCTCTCCCTCTGAGTGATCCCATGGAACCGGAGTATCCCTTTCTGATCAAAAATAATATATTTCATAAATTAATAAATAGAAACACCACAATTGTTATAAATACATTATTTAAAACACTACCCAAAAATTTCATGAAATAATAATTTTTGATTAATTTAGTATAGTTAATATTATTATATATACCCCAATTCATAACCAATTAAATTAATATACAAGCTTCTACACATTGGTCATCTTTTCATATAACATTCAATTTTTGTATTTTGACTAAATGAACTTTTAATAGCTATGAAGAAGCCATTAAATGTGAAAAAATATATAATGACCCTAACCCTAGTATCCGTAACTACAAAGTTACGTTATTATATTGGTACCAAATACAAGAGATCACATCCCAAATGACTGAATCATATAATCTCTTTGGAAAACCAGTTAAAAACATGAATTTTACATTAATTATGAAAACATAAAATTCAAAAGAGTATTTTATTTTATAAAACCATTAATAAGTTTATTATATACTTTTTTATCAATCATAATACACTTTCTTGTATTCTAGGAAAATAAATCAAAGGAAATGGGTGAACATAGATGCTCAGTAATGGTATGTGTACAATATAAATAAATAAGGCTTGGATAATATAAAAAAGATAAATGATAATAAAATAATTCAATGTAATAAATCACATGAGATTTAACCTTATCCATAGATATCATATCTATTTAAATAATAACACAGAAATCAATAAATTATTTCATAATTATGAATAATATAATGTCAGATATATGATACTTACCATCGAGGCACCTCTAGAAGACTTGTTATATAAATGGGAAATGATATAACCAAATAGTCAATATTGTTTTTCCCATAAGACCTACCAATTAATTTATTTGATATGCAATTCCAAAAACCACCATTACTTGATAAATTTAATGAATTCATCATATAAATTAGAAACACATCCTATTCAATATGCCTTAAAAATCAATAACCTTATATATTGGTAGAAATATCATACAATATATCAATATTTTCCCCAATAAAATGATCATAAACCATCTATATAAATATTTTTGAGGGTATCATATGATTATTACCACACAGTATCATATGACTCAACCAATAATTTTGACATATATTAATAAAATTTCAAAAGATTACTCAAAACACCTTCAAAAAATTACACTTTTCCACTGAATTAAAAATTCCACAAATATTAAAGAAAACCATAACTTGAAAAGTTAAATTGTGAAAATTTAAATTTATCTTGAAAAAAATGATTGGTTATGAAAATGAGATATCACATTCATGTCATATAAGGTAGAAACCATCATCTTAAACTATTCTAAAAAGGTCACAAGGTACCTGGTATAGAAATTTAAAAAAAGATTCATTTTAAAACACTTTATAAAGTGTAAAATTGGAGAAAAAATTAATTTAATAAATAATTTCAGAATATTAAAAATATTACATAAGACATTTTAATTGAAATATGAACATATAATAGAATTATTATGTACCAGGTAGAAAAACAAGGTTGGTTTTTATTAACAAATTTATTTCTGTATCTTGAGTACTAAATGAGATGGAATTGAAAGAAAAAATTAATTCAAATAAATAAATATATGAATGTCAAATATATTTTTCAGATATAAATTTCAAATAATTCATCTAATATAAACATAAACTTAAACAATCCTGAATATGATGAGATTTTGAAATAAATTATTATTTGAGGTTTAACATCCATTAAATGTGAGTGAACCTATTATATAATAAATATTGAAAGATTATAAATCTATTATTGAACCATAGTAAAATATACCATACCTTTAATGATTTATATATAATATTTTATCCCCATTTATTTAAATCTCTTAATTAAAATCACTTTTCAGGGTAATAATTTCTTCATTTTAAATATATATTTTGGATTTCTATTTTTGTTGATTTTATATTGATCATGGTTGAGTAATATCCTGAATTTAAACCATAATATATGTATTATTTACACTATTTATAACTTCTTTTTCAAGTATTACATAAAATTTTGAGATAGAAAAATGAATTACACCATTCATGGAGACAGTTGGTCATAGGTACACAAGAACACTATTTCCACATTTCAAAGTATAAAACCAAAGAAATGTATGAAATACTCTACCCTTATATAATAATAATTATATCATATATATCATATATCTTTATTAACTATACCCTTATTAAAATCCATGTAAGGAGGGAATAAAAAATGAACCACATCACTTCATGGGGGAGGTAGACCACATATATAAGCGAGTGATGTTATCATTTTCTATTTAATGGAAAAGTTAGTAGATAATGGTAGTTTAATAATATTGTTATTGTTTCAGTATATTGAGGATACTAGATATATTATTTAATGATGAATATAATAGTTTTTTAGGAGTAAAATGAAGAAATAAAAATAGAGTTATTATTTAAGTTGGTAATATCTTCATTGAAAAAACTCATTTGATCTACTCCTGGGGACCCTTGGGTTGGTTGTTTTGTATAGAGACCCCACTATAATGAATATATCTATGTTTAGAGGATAAATGGATTGGTATTTTTCATTATAGGTAACTTAATATGGTGTAATGAAAAAATAAAAGGGGTTTCCTTTTATAAGGAATGGAATTGACACACATGGAATTACTAAATTGATTAAATAATAATAATTTGTGGTCAATAAAAATGTTTCCTAATGGATTTTGATTCATATATAAGGTTTTATATGATTGAAATATTATCAAACTATAAAATTTGGATAATGTTATGTTGTATTTTAAAATATATCATTTTGTTTAACCCCCTAGATAACCTATTTTAACCATGATCATTGTAACGACCATATCAATAATAAATGGTTATAAATATACATTTAATGTAAAAATTATCTTATGAATGTAAAGGGGATGAAACTATAGACCATATCTTATCCCATTTTCCACTTTCAATATTTTTATGATTTTAAATAATTAATAAAATAATATTTTTATTAAATAGTAATAATGTCATTATTGACACTATTCAATTAGTTTGACTTTAAAAACATTAATATAATGATGTAAATAGAATATAATACATTATCAACTCATTAATATGTTATATTAATCTTTAAAAATTTCATATCACTTTAAATCGATCAAATTATATTACCTTTATAATATTTGAAATCATTTTTTAATTTTTCATTTTAATTGAAAAAATATTGTATCGACATTTTGTAAGCATTTAATTTAATTATATAACCACAAAATTACATATTAATTACCAGCTTGAGAATAATTTCATTATTCTCAAAATAATCATTTATATTCATTCAACAAATTCTTTTTTACCATTAGAGACATTTAAATGTATGAGGGACATTTTGTATTTTTCTTTTCATTAAATATTATATTTGCATTCTCATGTACACAAGTCCCATAAAGTGTTAAATTGATAACCTATAGTGATATGTTTCAATTAAGATTTATAAATTAATAATTATGATTATAAATTGTGACATTATGACATGGGTTTAACTCAGTTTCACATTAAATATAGTTTATTGAGTTGATAAATTTTACCATATTTACTATTCATACTGCCTAAAAATAAAAGAGGTATATCTACCAAATATGGACCTCATAATTACAATTATGGAATAAATTTTCCATAATTAAATATATATATATATATAGAAGAAATTAATTTATAAATATTTATTAAAAACATGACAAAACCACATTTTAGAAAAAGATATTTTTAAGCATAATGATATATTTTCTATAATTCATGCCTACAAAAAAATATTAGATGAATGATAAAAAAAATTATTGAATATATAAAATTTATATTTCAATATAATCATTAATAATACTTATTAATTTAATTTCTGATAAAAAATTATCATTTTTCACAAATATAATATTTTTCATAAAAACATTTCTTTTACATTCAAATGATTTTTCTTACTTTCATTTCTAATCCCTGAATAACCAATGAATTTATTTTTTAAATGTAAACTAAACATTTTTCATAATTTAATTACTATTATTAATACACAAAACATTTAATATCTACATTTCATTAGTATTGCATTATTTATTTAAACTCAGTGTTCTGTGTAATACAAGATATGAAATAAATTTAATTTATTTAAAATGAAATATATCATAAATTACGTTGAGGTTAAATTTTACACCCATAAAATTATTTTCCATTGAAAATTTATTACTCCTATATCAAAACATGATGATATCCTTACATCATCACATCACATGGTTCCCATGTATCTTCTTTAAAATTGTGGTTTCTCTAAAAACTCTTGACCTGGTAAGTTGTCTTGTTTAATAAAACATTCTCCCTACGATCTAGAATCTCCAAATGTTATTCCTCATTAGATAAATATTTCTCTAATGGTATGAATTTTATGTTTAGTATATGTGAAGGATATGGTATTCACATACTCTACCAAGATACATGGATAAAAACATGAACTTGATAGAGATTTTGTTGAAGAGAAAAGGGATAACCTACTAGCCCGATATGATCAAGAATATAGAAGGGGATAATATACCTAGGTCTAAAAATTCCCTTATTTATAAATCTCATTACCTTATTTCAAGGTGATATTCAAGGGGATATCATTTATCAACATCATACTCTAGATCTTGTCTATGATTATTGACATTACTATTCTGTCAATTAGGATAAACCCTTCAGTGATGTTGAATAAATATGAATGTATATTGTATTTCCTTAGCTATATTAGGTCCCAATACATTTCTCCCTCCAACCTAATCCCATCAAATTGGAGTTCTACACTTTCTACAATAGATATATTTATATGGATCCATTTGAATTCTCTAGTGAAGTATATTATTATATGAGAACCACAATAAATTATGGTTCTGATACCAACCAACTTTGAAATCAATAAATAATTCTCTTAAAATGTCTTTTCTAGATTTAATGGTCCTTTAATAAAGTTCATCTATCCGGGGATGATATGAAGTAACAAAAAACACTATATTTGATGCCTACTGAAGAATTATCTAGAATATTATAGTAATCCAATAATCTCAATTAGATAAAACAAAATTGGTTACTCCATGAATACATACCACTTAATTGATGTCTCTTATATCCAAATGATCAAGAGATAAATATTATTTTATAGTGATGATGGTGTTTGACTTCGTAAGGTGATTGAATACAACCCATATATCGCTAAGGACTATTGATTTTTGGTAGAGTATGATGAAAAAATCCATGGTTATGTTTTCCTATATACATTAAAGATTTATAAAAGGTTTTAACATCCCATTATATTTAATTATCTCACCCATAATATACTAACATACTAATCACTAAGATACATACTTAGAAATAACTCTCTTCATGTTTTCCCAATTTAAGCACTCAATTATTTATTTATAAATATTCATATTTTTTGAATGAATATGGAATGATGAACCATAAACCTCATATAATATATCTTCCATATTTGGTATGGATGGAACATGTACATATCCCCTGGCCCATATCATTCCATTAAAATCATGTTTGATCTCTAGAACATTTCTCACCTTCTTCTAAACATGAAATCTTCTTTCTGTACCTCTTTATTCCTCTCATGGATAAATAGTTAAACACTCGTTTGATAAAGATATTATTTATCCCATTTCCTTAATGATTTCAATATCCATCATTTATAATTTGAAACATATTGGAAATTTTTAGATTCTCAAAATAATAAGGTCGCATGTTCCTTTGGAATCAAAGCATCATCCATATTTTTCACTTTCCTCAGATAGTAAGGGTTTGAAAAATCATAATCATTAATAAAATATCACCATCATCTATAGTGAAAATTCATCTCCTTATATGTAATTTTTTACTTTAATATGGTATGATCTATATATATCACATTATTCTCCTTGCAGATAATCCCTCCATATCTACAATGTAAAAATTAATACATCCAAATCTAAATCCCAAGTTGGGTAATTTTTTAATAAGTTTTTAATTGGATAGAGGAAACATCCCTATGAATTCCTTGATGCATCAATAAATATCACAATCCCTTATATGATACATGGTTGTTTCATAAAAGGATAAAATAAAAAACTTTTATTCAGTTCACTGAAAAATTTAACATATTCATCCGACCAAAAGAACATAACCCAGTTTCGAGACAACATATTAAGTGGAATTGATAGTTTTGAGAAATATCTCACAAATAATCAATTGTATCCATCTAACCTAATAAATAATTAAATTTTCATTAAAATTATTGGTTTTTTCAAATTCTAAATATGTTATATCATTAAAGGATCCATTGATATATGGTTAGAAAAAATTATATGACCAATTATTGAATCTTTTTGAATCAAAAATCAAAATTTTTAATTTAGAAAAAAATGTCTCTTTCTTTGTGGTATATATAAAAATTATTAAATGTTCATAATACTATTCCTAGCTCTTGGAATATGTAAGAATATATTATATAAGGACTAAAAAATCGGAATAAGTTAATCTATAAAAAAATATTCATTCAATCCATAAAGTTATTAAAGTATTTGGTAGGTCTAAATGGATGTTCTATAAATTCAAAATCATCATACATCATACAAAACGATATCATGGTTATATCCTAGTACGTGATACTTATATAATAATATCCTCATCAAAGATCAATCATTAAGAAACATATATCTCCTTATAATTTATCTTAGAAATTATCTACACTTGGTATTGGATAATTTTTATTAATAGCGAACATGTGATGTTGCTGATAATTAATGAAAAGATGCATTGTCCCATCACCCATCTTAACAAAATGAACAAGTGAACCCCATAGAGAAACTGTAATCCAAACTAATCTCGTATCTATATTATCTTGGAGTTCCTTATTAAATTAATATATCTTAATCAGGGATATTCTATATATAATCATTGAAATATGCATATAAATAATTATTATTTTTATTAAGAACATAACATCCCAATTAGTGGGGGTATTATACATGTTCTCAGGAAATAAATAATCATATTCCTAAAAAATAGGACCATTTCAATGATTACTTTCTCCCTAACCATTTGAGGTAAATATCCCTTATGTGTATATAGGAAACCCCATATGAAATTTGTAATTTAAATTGGGTGTTATCTTTCATCACTACACTAATTGATGATTGAAGGTTTATTTTGAACATCAAATGTCACATACCATAATTAAAAAATGATATTGGATCTTTAATAAGAGATATAATCCATTACCAAACCCAAATTTAATTCAACTCGAGGATGTATAAATAGATTCGAGGGAATAAAATTCCCATTAATATATATCAATGAAGTTTTATTGAATTGATATGTGGCAATCCAAGCATTTGGAGGTTTCACTGCCAAATAAATACCAAATCATTGAGCTAGTGATATAAAACCATTAGAAAAATCACTATATAGAAAGAATCTATTAGAACCAAAATAAAATGAATAATTACCAATATTGGTGTGGATGATAAGTGTATATTTCACAACACCATTAGGAACTTGTAGGTTGCGGGTAGTAATTTCATGAGCATAGCCTTATCCCTTTTCCATATTTTGTGGAATATTTTCTTGATAATTGTGAAATTTGTTTGAATAGTTCTCCATCTTCATAATGTTAAAAAAAATTATTTTAATGGATTCTCAAATACCCTTGCATTCATGACCATGATTGCCTTTTTCTGAACACATGAAGAAAACACATTTTCCTTTTAATCATACACTTATGTGCTTCCTTTAATAAGTGTCACATTTTGAAATATTCTCTATTCTCTTCTTTCCATTATACAAATTTTTTTCATCATCCTCTTCTTATATTTCATTACTTTGAATCCACAATACATGTATAATTAATTATTTATCTTTGAAGAAATTGATATTATATCCCCATAAGATAAATATTTTAGGAATATTTATTCTTACATAGGGTTGTCGTTAACCCATCAAATAAATAATCAATATAAATATTTTTATTATGTTCATTTCCTATGAAATTAATTTATAAACATGTAAATTAAGCTTCATTATTACCAATATCATAATCAACTATTTTTCATAGACTCAATAATTTTTACTATATTTCTGGTTTTTTCCCAATGAAAAATATTTTCCAAAAAAACTTCCTTGAAATCCTTTCGTTTCATGATTTTACTTTCCTCATCATCCTCAGTGTTTTTAATTAGTGTCCACTATTGATATGCATCCCTAGAAACATGAAAACATCCATGCCAACCTTTACACATTCATTACATCCCAAAGAAATAAATATATCCATTAATGAACATATCACTTTCTCACCTACAACTGGATTTTTATTCCCATTGATTTATAGAATTTGATGATTCCTGAAGTATTCTAACATTATTACAAATTATTTTTTTATCAGCATCCTACTCCATATATGAAACGTTTATCTATAATAACTTGAGTCTTCTATCCAAATATAATTACGATATGTTCATATCAAGATCCAACTTCATTATATTTACTAAGAGATATATCCCTACATGAATTATGTTTATTCATATGGATCTCATTACTTTCATTTGGATCAATTTCTAAATAATGGATTGTAGTAGATTAAATCATATCATTATGAATCAAAAGTTATAATTTCAAATTTATTGAAAGAATTAAAATAAAATAATGAATTTAAGAAAATAGAAACTCATAAACAAAAAAATGATTCATTATAAAAAATTTAAATTTATTAAAAAAAATTCAAATACTTAATGATAGATAGTAATGAAAATTTTAATTAACCCATGAATATACCATAGTATTTTCAAACTAGGTTCATTGTATGGGTATGCTCACCATTCACTATAATTATTTCTTATATATTATAGAGATTATCCTTTCATGTTTATTACTCATAGATTCATCAATTCCATAACCATGTATTCATATAATATCTAGAATGTGATTTTTTTAACCACATAATTACTACAATACCAAAACTATAAGATATTCTCATATAAATAGAAATATCTTCAAAGTTAATAAAATGGATTTATTCACAAATATATGACTTCAAAATTATTATTACCATATATTCCAAAAAAACTAGCAATGATACCAACATTGAAGACCCTAACACAAGTAGCCCAGAGTTGGTGGTAAAATTATTACAATAATTCTAGCTTGCATGGACCAAAGGCATTCATTTTTTTTTTTGATTTTTGATAACCCCCCTTTCAAGGGATTAGGGGGAACCCTTACAAGGCATGTATGCTTAGAGATTACATAGCCTATAGGCTTAGAAGATTACATGACCTGAAGGTCTTAGGGAATTCAACCAAACTATCTACAATGAACTGCCCCTTCCCAGCATATACATCATGATAATATCTCTCCAGCTTCCCATGGCCATCTGGCTAGGCTTCCTGTGCAAGCACAGGCTGGTCCCGATGGCATAGCCATACCCTCTCATTCTGACAAATCCATTTGGTTCGGCTCTGGTGAGTGCACCTTATTCTGAATCCTCTTCTGGGGCTGCGCCTTTTTTGTAGTGTGGCCGGGGAAACTGCATGTGTCTCGAAGGCCTTAAAAGTGGCACAAAATCCCTACTGACTTGAAGGCCTGGGTGGCCCGAAAGCGTTAAGGACTCCAATCCCAAACCGGTGGCCCAAGGTGAATAGTTCTAGTTGCTATAGTGCCGAACAGTACCTGTTATAGTGTCTGCTACAGTACCCACATAGTGTATAGTTCTACTATAGTATACAATCATTCTAGATATAAGGAATCACATACCTAATGAAAAAATAACTCTGTAGTCTTTGAAAACAAGAAACATATTTGAATTTCACATTACATATTAAACAATAAAGTAAAATATAGTATTTCTATTTATAATACTATTTTACCTTTATCATATCCCATCATACCAATCATAATACACATCATAGAATCCTTGGAAAAGGAAACATAAGAAAAGGGTGACCTCAGATGCTCATAAAGGTTATGCATACAACACAACATTAATAAAGAAATAATAATTTGGTAGTAATAGATGATAATAAAACAATTCCATATAAAATATGATATGATAATTGAATATACCGATAGAATACTAAATTATCCAAATAGTCCCTTGGGAATCCATAAATTATTTTATAATAATGAAATACATAATGTAGAACATCTCAAACCTATCGTTGAGGCCTAAGAGAAATATATCTTACATAAATGGGAATGTATTAATCCAATTAAACATTTTAGTTCTCATTATGAGACATATTGATGCATAAATTGGCTACAAGATTTTTTCCCCACCTGTCACCTAATAATTCCAATGCATTCCCCCTTTGAATTAACAACACAACTTAATCAACAATCCATAAAAATAGATATATTAATATATTGAATGAAATACCATATATAATATTAACATATTCCCTAATAATTCTGATCATAATCCATATTAGATGTTTTCTTGAATGATATCATAAGGTTATATCCTCCTTTTGACATAAGAATCAATAAAGGATATTGAGAGAGATGAAAACACCATCAAATTTTTACTGGAAAATTCATGTAGAAAATAGTCAAATAACATATCCAAATAGATCAAAATTGTTAGGGAATACATTTTAAATGAAAAAAACTATTATACATGTAAATCAGTCTTCAATGAAATGAGTGGTCATGATGGTGGGAAATTTTTTATGCCAAATAAGTTAAATAATATTCATTTCACACTTTTGTAAAAAGGTATAAAAGTACATCATTTAGAAAATGATTAGAAGATTCCTTTAAAACCATTTTATTAAAGGAATTAATTAGTAAAAAAATATTTAATAAATGAATAGATAATATTAAAAACATTCTTTTTTAAATTTTAAGGTAAATATGGACATGTAAGAGAAATATTTCCCACCTTGTAAAAAACATTATCGTTTGTCCATAAAAAATAATTTATGTATAATTGTTACATAAGGGGAGGAAAATGGAATGAAAACATATAATCTATATAAATAAATCCTAGATAAAAAAACATATTGTGTTTATGATATAAATATTAAATAATTCCCCAAACTAAGACTCAAACATAAATAATCATGAATAATAATGATATTTTTAAATATACATTTACCTCTATTTTACTTCTTTCACATGTGACAGAAAATAATTTATAATAAATATATATTTATTATAAATCTATTTTAGAACCATAAATTCATTTATAATACCATATATTATTTTCTTATTATAATTTTTTTATTAACTATTATTTGTTAATTATGATGTTTTGGGTAATAATAGCTTCGTTTTTCATATATGTCTTCATTTGGTAGTTTTAGTCCTCTTACATTGGTCATGGATACATTATACCAAAAATTTTAAATATGATATAAATATCATATAGTTTTTATATATATATATTTATAGAAATTCGTAAAAGGTATTGTTAGATAAAATGAATTACACTATTCAACGATATGGCAGCCCGTACGTATTCATGAACATTGTTTTCACTTTTCAAAAGATGGAATGATATAAAGGAAAATTATAATTCACCTTTAACTTTTTTTATTAAATCAAATATTAAAATTATATTTCTTAAATTTATCCTCAATAACATCCATGTAAAGAAGTAATGAAAAATGAATCACATCGTTATTGGTGGTGGTTTTCTATAAATTTTCACGAGTGAAGTAGTCATTTTAAATTTAAGGGAAAAGAGTCTATATAATTTTGTTTTCATAATAATAATAATATTTCAATATATATAGAACATTTTAGTTACTATTATTTGATAAATACCACATATTTAAAGGAGGTAGAAGAATAATAAAACAAAAAGTGATCGACTTAAAATATTACCTCTTCTTTAAAAGAACACATTTAAATATCCTTTTTGGATATTGCGGTTGTTCTAATATGATTTAAAACACCTCTAAAATGTTTTATGGATTTTTAGGAGTTAAAGGATTATTATTGGTTGATCTGGGTTTCTCAAAGAATCATAAATTTGGGGGGGAAGTTGTTTCATTTTATAAGGGATGTAATGGACACACTTAGATTTACCAAAATGGTAAAAATATAAAGAAGACATTATCAAACAAATATTTTTAACTGAAAAAATTTTAATAAGAGGTTTTATATTTTTTAAATATCATAATAATACAACTTCTAAAAGGTTATGTGATTTTTTTTACCTTATCTTTTGGTTTAACCCCTTATTTATCATATTTTAACCTTAATCATGGTAACAACTATTTCAATAATAAAGGGTTATAATTTTGAATATAATGTTATAATTACCCCCTAAATGTAGAAGGGTTGAAATATACATTGATAAATTATTTCCATTTTCCTATTTGAAGTTATTTATTGTCTTATAATAATTCAATAATATATTATTTCCATAAAATATCATTAATTTATATTTAAAAATACACATTTAAATTGAAAATAAAACTATCAATACAAAGATTAAATTTGATTATAATAATTTAAAAATTTATAAATATTACCTTTTAATCTATAAATATTTTATAAAACTATAAATTATTCAAAGTAAATTACTTTTAATATTCTTAAAATCTTATATTTTTTTCTATTAATTGAATAATTAAAGTGTTGATGTTGTGTAAGAATTTCAATTAATAAAAAGTAACTAAGAATTAGATACAAATTACCACCATGAAAATAAATAAATTATTCTCAATGTAACCATTTAAATATCATCACAAAATTATTTTCTCCACATTATAATAAATAATATTTATTAAGAAGTAAGAGAGTGAAATTTTGAAAAAACAATAATATATAATTTTATTAAAATAATGAAGCACCAAATATGAAACATTATAATAAGATTAAGTGTTTTAAAAAAGTTTAACCCTTATGGGTTGTCTTGAAAGAGATATGTGCACTCTAAAGACTTGGTTCCCATACTAATAACTCATTCAAGGATTATCCTGGGAGCCCCATAGATCTAGAAAAACATCCACTTTTTTACCATCCTTTAATGTGTGATGTAATATCATACACTTAATAATGAGACTCATGAACTGAAAGATTTGGAATATAATGGACTAGGGGGATGTTTAATTTCATTTAATGTAATTATTGATTACATATGAGTTAATTTCAATAGCAGAAATTGAGAGTTAATATCAAGGAATACCTCAAGACTGTTAAGAAAGAACTAGCCTATGCCATGGTAGTCACCTAGACCCTTGAAACATTTTATGGATAAAAATACATAATAATTGGGATCTCGTGCCACAACTCTACCACTCATAAAACCAAGAATATTGTATCCATTAATGTTGAGTATGACACTATTTCAAGGAGTCTTCCAGTATACACATCTTCCCTAGTGGGGCATGCCCTGGATTGTAGGAAAAATTATTTTTTTCATCCATGACCATCCACCAAGGGATACTTTATTCCCATATTTCTAAAGAAATACCAGTCCAATCACTACGATTATAGACTAAACATTAATGTCCAGTTTTTTGTTGGGTTACCTTCAAGATGATAAATATTCCTAGGGTTACAGATATTCCAACGACTAGCTACCAAGAAGGTCTCTGGTTCCATCCACTAAAGGGATTTCATAACCACATGATGGAACTAGTTTTGAATAATATAACTATAAATATCCTTCACGATAGGTCTTGAGTGAACCCCAAAACCCCTCCATATAATTTTCTATAAATAACATTCAAAGAAAAAATGGGTATATGATTCATATGTAGTATTACTAAAACATATGTGCTTCGATGTAGGTCTGATACCCTCCTTTTTTACCACCACATAAATATATATGACTTGTTTTCAGACACTCTATACTAAGATTTTTTATTTATCATGAATATCCTTACACTATAATGAACTCCCCCTTCCATGCGATTGTTTCTTTCTGGGAGAAAAATCTTGTAGGATTTTTCCAAACACCCCCAATGAGTATCCCTTATAGAATAAGAATTCATAGCCTTGAGAGACATTATTATTATAAATTATATCAAATTTCATTTAGTTTATAATGGATTAATGGAATGAAACTTGAGATCTATCCTATAAAAAGGACAGTTTGGGAATCTGGCACCCTCGGAAGCATGGTAGATAACCCAAATAGATATGAAAACAAGATTGAATCTCCATGTGACCAATAATCCATCGGTAATGATACATGATAATGATAATGTGTCCTCTAAGATAACTCTATATAAAAGGTACCTTCCCCCTTAGGGATTCCATATTAGGCTCATACTTCCCCATAATGATAACACCCAAAAGGTTGTTTCTTTATATGACTTCCCAATAAAAATTCCCTTGCAGTAAAAGCATGGAATCCTCCAGACTGTGAATATCAGTCATACATTCCTCCATTAGTTTTAAAATTATTCCTTATGAATCCAAGTG
Source organism: Viscum album (assembly GCA_963277665.1). Taxonomy (NCBI): domain Eukaryota; kingdom Viridiplantae; phylum Streptophyta; class Magnoliopsida; order Santalales; family Viscaceae; genus Viscum; species Viscum album. Next base: position 883,292,455 of record OY728159.1, on the reverse strand, counting down.
ACACCTATCATCCATGTGGGAATCCCATAAGAAGCATGTTATTATTTTTTCAATATTCCTTAAGAAATATTATGGAAACTCGATAATATAAAGTTGTGTCATCTGAATGGGAAACCGGAAAAAGTTGATTAGGGTGACACTACTGCAAAATTAAGGGATATGTTTCCTAGAATTATTTATTTATCTATTAATATTATTTACAAATGAACCATAATTTTTAATTCTCATTATTCCATGTGAAATTATTTCAACCTAGTACTCCATGGAAATACTCTAATATAAAAAACTAGGAGCTCCAATTTTTTTACAGAATCTATAAAGTCAGAATTTAGAAATGTAAATGATAATATTATCATGATTGATTATTTTCCAAATCTAATTACAATATTCCATAATAATATTATTGAGACCATTGAAATATCTATTAATATATTTAATGAGGAAGATATTGTCATCATCAAAAATAAGGTGAAAGATACCATTGAAATGATTCCTATAACTGAATGGTTTAATGGTGACATTAATAATGTTATTTTAAATATAACTTTTGAGGGAATCATGGATCATAGTGGATAGTGTAAGGAATAAATGATCACCTAGTCTCAGATCACTTACAGCCTTGAATAAGACTTAATTTTTACTGAAAAGAGAAAAATATAGCCTAGGAGAGTTGTATCAACTAAATAAGAGTCCTCTCATCTAATTAGAGAACCCCATGTAGTCCATCATCTTGAGGATAAATCACCATTTAATTCTTTCATATTCCTTTTCTATTTCAATATTTATAAAAATAATTTATCCATGAGACTTATTATGCCTCTAATTATATAATGTGCTTAGAAAAATTCATATTGGTAAGACCTCATTCTAATGAATCCGTGTTTCTCCTCAAAACCACACTTTTTTATATGATCCAATAGTATTTTTTTATCACATTGGAAATGATTTTTTATGTGACGTTTGAATAAAATATGGTATTAAACTAAATGATAGGGGCATATTTCTTCATTTTAATAATAATGTTGTGTTTGGTTTCACTGGAGAACCAAGGTATGTTACCCCCATGAAATTAATCTCGAAATCAATAAGTGAAATAATATTATAAAAGATCCCAGTTATCCGTGAAAAAGGGTCCTAGAAATACATCAGGGGTGAGGGAACTATACAATTTGATAAAAGTAAATTATTCCTAAATTTAAAATTTTTTAGGATGTTATCTAATAATTAATTTATGGAGTATGACATCATGCAAGGGATTCCATCAAATAGGTCTGAATGGAGTATCATCTACTCTTCCCACAATATATAGATTCGTAAATGCAAAAAATGTATTTGATGTAAGTCTCATCCCAACCTCTGAACACCCTCATTTCATTTGATAACGATAAATATTTCATAATATTAGTTAGGATGGGGTACCAGTTTTTTTATGGAAATCCTAAAAAAAATCATTGTTCTGATCTCCCTATTTCAACCAATTTACCCTATACTTTTCACAAGCATCTCTATCTCACTAAATTAGAATATCATAATGCCTATTAATTTTTCTGAAATGGAAACAAAATAGGTCTTCGTACCTAACATCTAAAAGGATGGATTTGAAATGGTAAATATCCTTTTAGTTGGAATCCAGATCATGTAATATAACGGACAATTGGAAAACCAAGTTTTTAGGTACCCTTTTGGAAATATATGATTTTTTGGAATTACATTCCATGATCATTAATGGATGGGAATGATCCAAGAGGATATAACCACCATGTGGTAATTAGGATCAAAGATATACCATTTGGTGAAGAAAAAACATCAATTATTGCACTACAATTAGATCAACTAATGAGGAGAAGAGAGTGTCATAGTGACCCCAAACTAGGTGAGACAATCTTGCATTATTGAACTTATATATATCAAAATGATTAGAAGAGAATCTATTTTCTGGAAACCATGTGTAGGAATTACCCTTCTGTTTGTTGCACCAAGTTATATTATTACCAAATAAATCATGATCCATATGACATTTAATTGATGTTAAGGAGAAGAATTAATTCATTTATTTCCTTGGATATTCCCCACCTCCATTATTCATTGACAAATCATGGATATTATTAAGTTCACCACCGACAAGCCATGTTCAGTCCCTTCACTAGAAGGATTTGAGATCATATTTCAAATGTTCTCTTTCTCTCTCATTACACTTGGCATATAAAAATGTTAATAAAAACTAGAGTAAAAATCACTTACAATTTTAGAAATATGGTACTTAGTGAACACTAATTTTTCCTCTAAAATTGATGTTTTCTAGAAAATATGAACATGTTGATTGGTAGGAGACCCATGAATAATGTAAGTGAGACCATGTTTTTTTATCAAATTCAGTTATCTTAGAGGAGGTATCCATGGGTTCAAGAACCTACACTATTGAAACCCTATTTCAAAGGAAATAGGAGGAGGTATAATAGGTTTTATCCCAGGCTCCTATGGAAAAGGAATTAAAAATATTATAGTAATTAATCTTAAAATGTGTCACCTGTTTTTGGATCGTGGTGAAAAATAGAACCCAAAATTTGAAGATGTTCTCACAAAAGTGAATTTGGAACATGTCCTAGTGAATAATATATTTAGTGTTATTAAAATTGGGATAGTTAGTTTAAAAATGTGGTTCATGTGGATAAGGAGACAATATACTATAACTATTGTAAGTAGGAATGGTCAAGCAGCTGGAAGGTTTGGGATGACAGGAAGGTGCAAAATAAATGATTGTAGACTTTCCTTGATGCCAATAAATGACATTATACATATTGGATGAAGGAGTTTGGTGGACCAGATGGGATGTGGTTAGATTTAGAATAAAGGGAACTAGTTCCAAACATAGACCCCCCACCCCGCAAGACCTCATGTAGATGAAGGGGATATGGTAGGATCATTATAATCCATGAGGGGGTCTGGGATGGGATGGGTGAAGAATGGTGAAACATGGATGAGTATACTTCCACCAAAAGGTGTGAGGTAGGTGAGAAAGAATGATTTAAAAAATATACCCAAGGTATCACCTCATGATTGGAATACATCAACTAAAAAAAGACATTGATGTCAGTTTTATACAATCTAGATATTGAAGAAATGTGACCTTCAAAGTGACATGCTATGAAAAATAGATTTGGGGACACACACACAACAATTTTTCAATAGGATAATTCCTCCCTTCACTGAATAAGGAAGTGAAATGGATTAGGTTGGGAATGATCTATCTTGACAAAAATCAGATCCATTGATCCATTTATAAGAAAAAAAATGTTCTTAAGTGCGTTATAAGGAGCCAATATAGTTTATGATGCAACGAAGGAAGTATACTTTATGGATGGGAAGAAACAGCCCAGGGAGGTTGATCTAGACTACTATTAGGGGTGAGTCTTGACCTAGTTTCACCTAAATTGGATAGTATAAGAAAGGGAAGTTTTATCTACAATTTGATCTAGATATTTAGGACAAGGATTACAGGAATTCCTCCCTGGATGCATGGATCATGTAGAAAGTATGAAAATGAAATGCATAGACTCACTAGCACTTTTAAACCCTATGATCCAGTAACTATCCTGAATAAAGGGATTAGAGACTTATCATTATGGTTGTACATGATATGGAATATGAGAAAATAATAACTAAACAAACAACTACTTCCAGTCTTTCATATGAGAAAACTCTTTTAACAGACTACACATGTATGATATATATATAATTTTCCCAAAACATGTGAAAAGACACCAAAACACTATAAGGGAATATCATTAATTGTTGAATCAAATTTCAATAAAAATAATATTTTAATTTATTCTATATAAAAATGAAATACATTCATGGTAGATAGAAAGAAACCATTTGGGAAGACATTAGGGATTATTTTGAAAGAAGCCTCTTATTTTAAAATTCCAACTAACAAATTTGCTTTTAATTTCCAACACTCCCCTTCAAACAAAAACCTTTATTACTTTAGAGAATCATTCAATGTTTTTTGAATGAATCTTTAAATAATTCCTTTATGAATTTTTCAACCACATGTTCAATAGTATGGAAATACTCCAATTTTATCGTTTTCTACATTACATGATCTCTCAGAAAATGACATAGAGTATCAATGTGCTTACTTCTTGAATGCTTCACCAGATTTTTTTCTCATTTTACGGCCAAATTATTATCCACATATATGAATATTCTCCCATCCAACTTATTCTTTAACACCTTTAGTATATTTTTCAACCAAATTCATTTACGTATTCTGAATATACTACTACGTACTCATCTTCACATGTGGATACAGAGACCACACATTTCTTCATTGAACTCCATATCAATGAAGTAGTTCCAAGAAGGAATACATATCAATTGGTCATTTTTTTCATCTTGGTCACCTCACTAATCATAGTCTGAGTATCCATATAGCATTTCATCATCATTTTATGGACATAAAAGACCAAATTATATTATTCCTTTTGATGTACCTAGGGATTATTTTTGAAAATACCGATGTGATTCATTTGGTTCCTCCATTTACCTTCTTAGAATCCCAACACTGTATACAATATCTAGACTTTTGATTGTGAGGTACCTTAATCATTTAATCAGACTATTGAACATAGTTGAGACAACTATTTTTATTTATCCATATTTTTTCAGCTTCAAACTCTTTTATATTGGTGTTATTACAGTATTGTAGTTTTCCATCTCGAACATTTCAAGAAATTCCTTCGCATACTTATTCTTATATATATATATATATATTACACAATGTTGTTTCTTTACTTATATTCCCAGAAAAAATAACTTGATACCTCTATCGGTCATCTCGAACTCTACATACACAGCCTCATTTAATTCATAAAACATAGTTCAACTATTCCTTGTAAACAGAAAGTCAAAAATATACAAACATGATCTAAGCATGTTATCATGATAATTATTCTTGAGGTTTGGACATTGTTTGAAACCATTCTCTTGAAGATAGTTATTGATTCATTCTTTCCTATCATGTGAAGATTGTTTCAACACATGGATGGATTTCATTAGTGGACACAGCTTATGTTCCTCACCATGTATAAAAAAGCCTTAAACCTAGTCAATGTATACATATTCTAGTATAAGTACATTCCGGAATATAGATTTCACATCTATTTGGTATATCATCCAACTCTGTTGGACTTCCAGGGAGTTAATCATCATCACATTGTCCAAAAAAGCAACAAAAGCGATGAAATAATCATATTCCACCCCTTACATAGATTTATACTGTAACTACCCAACCCCAGTTACCCAGAGTCGGTGCATTATTACATAAAATTGGCATGATCACAAAAGATCAAGTCCCGAAAGACCGATTAGTTTAGTAGCCTTGGAATCACTAGATACATTCATAAAGCTTACATTACATCATAAAGTAAAAAAACTAAAACAACATAGTCTCCATAGTCCACACTCATATCCCTCATACTATCTCTACAGGTCAGTCATAAAATACTTCTTCACATCCTGGTAAAATAAAACATAGAATGGGGTGAGATCAGATGCTCAGTAAGGATAACAATATAGCTGAAACTTTCATAAATATGCATAAACATTTAAGGCAATGTATAACTAAAACAAAAGCATTTTAAACTTGAAATTTAACATAATATGACAGAAATAAAATGAAATAATTCCATTTACTTATTCACGTGGATATTATACTAGTCAATTAATCACATGAAATATCAATAACCACTTTCATAATGATGGAATGCATAATTCCAGACTATCATAACCACATTGTCAAGGCCTTGTGCCAAGAATTCATATAAGATTTTTTCAAGTCCTTGTGCCAAGACACTAGTTTGTCTCATGAGATATACCGATGCATTGAGGAGCTATAGCGGGCTCCAACCATCACTTACTAAGTCCAATGCATTCCTCATATGAATAGGTTTAAACAAAACATAAACATTCGTATTAAAACTAGCATATGAAATGTCAATACTTTCTAGATAAACTATGAATGGTATAAAAATAACACATCCATAGTCAAACATATCAAAAAATCATCAATACAGTATGGAAGTTTTGTATCATAATAAATCAACTTTAAATAATTTTAAAATCCATCAAAGGATGTTGACATAGATTAAATCAAAACTATTTGAGAGAAATATCTCTCTTTTTTTGAAATCATTTAAAATTAACATAATTATAAAAGAAAACATTTACTTTTAAAATATTCTTATAATCTTTTAAGGGAATCTTCGAAAATTTTATAACGGAAAAAAATAGCCACACCCACCGTATAAGTTAAACAATACATTCTTGCCTTAATTCTGTCGAAAAGATTAAAAAGGACCTTGTTTGGAAAACAACGGAAAGATTCCTTTATAAAGATCTTTTAATAAGTCAAACAAGGGTATAAATTAATTTAACCCAAAGTCTGTAAAATAGTAATAATTATTAGAAATACATTTTTAAGAAACATTGATGTGGATGATAAAGAGGTCCTAGTAGATAATTACGTATAAACAAACTCAGATAATGAAGAGATTGTGAAATAAACTCTTACCTTGTACATTTCCTTGGTTGAGGGTAGGTTAACCTCCTGTATAATGGTGAAATATTTTTTATTAAATTATACAAGAATAATATACATTAATATCATATCATATATGATATTTTAACATTTCTTTGTTAATAATATCTTAGTATTATCATCGTTTCGGGTGTTAACTTACTCATTTTCTTTTATATGTTTTGATACATAAGTCATGTTTGTTATGGATAGGTTGTATCTTATTCATATACATAATGATATCAAATCCTTAAAAATTATTTTCAATCATCAAATGAGAATTAGACTTGCATGGATACGATGGGGAATGAATCTCATCGCATTCGTGAAGACGGTAGTCCATACGTACACACGAGCGACAATATCATTATTTTGATATTAAAATAATATATAATTGTATGGTATATCATATATTAAGAATCATTATCATGTTATATTTATTATTTAAATAAATTACACATCATTATCTTACCCATCAAAATAATAATGTTTTGAATAACAATTACACCCCGACGTGGAGACTGTAAGCCGTACGTACGCACGTATAGTGACATGTCATTCAAAGGATGGATAGAATAATGAATATGGTTGTACAATATTTATAATAACATTAAATTATATAGTTTATACTGGATTTGTTATTTTAGAATGGAAATAACAAATAAATAAGAAGTTGAAGAAGAAAGGAACTTGAAAGAGGGTGGTGAAAACATTACCTCTTCTTCGGGTTCTTCCTTTTGAGTTGATCAAAATGGATCCATAGGATGGATTTCGGAATAAAATAATTCCTCTAGGATAAAGTTATGGAATTTGAGAGAATATTTGGGCAGGTTTTGGCCGAGCCAAAAGGCTTTTAAGGTGTGAATTAGTGAGAAGGGGGAGTTCCCTTTTATAAGAGGGGTGAGGGGAACCTTAGAAAAAGCTAGAAATATTATTTTATAATAAAATAATATTTGGTTTATAATGAATAAAAAGTCTATTATTTAACGTTTAAGGCAAGTATAGGTCTAAAACCACTCAACCAATAGGTTTTAGACAGGTTTTGGTCACTATATTAACTTTATCTTTTTGATTTAACCCTTAGTTAAATAGTTTGACATTTACCATGTATCTTTGTATTTCTATAATATATAGTCAATAAACTTACAATAAACTTCCAAGAGACCCCCAAGTGGTACATTAATAATAAACCTATCATTATATAAGTGCTTTGGCTGAACTTTAGATTTTTAGGATTAGAATATCAATTAATAATATAATATTTGTTTTAAAAACTCGTTTATGTCAATTATGACACTATTTAATAGTTGATTTTTGTTAGTCTTAAAAACTTTATTAATTAGAATAAAATTAATTTCAGAAATCCTAAAACATAATATTAACCAATAAAATTCGTGGATGTCATCAAAACATTAAAAATTATACTTATTTTAACTTTTATAATACCAATTATTTGATTCTTTCATTAATAAGGAAAATACTGCATCATTATTGTGTCATAAATAAATTTAATTATTGAATGTCTAAAAATTATAAATAAAATACAATTATATAGGAAATATTTTTATATTTATTATGAATATTTATAGTTGAAAATATAACATATATAACCCTATGTAAAAATTGTATTTCTAAAAGATATATGCTTATGTCATTTTTGTATTTACTTTAACTTAATTAACATGAAGTGTAATTATCACTTATAAGTGGATCCATGGGGTCCCAAAATCGACCCAAAGATCACCATGGTCGGACATGTATCAACCAATAGGGTTAGGACACGTTTTAGTGTAATTTATTATTATTATAATATTATTCTTTTACCCTTATTTACTTGATTTACCCTTTAACCATGGTAAATAAAATATTTACCGAAGTAATTATTCAAAATGAATAAAAATAAAAGTTACCTATTTACACAATATGTAACTCCTGGTTATAAATATGGAATCTATTTTTCTAAATTCAAAACACAGAAGTGGCAGAAATTAATTTAAAATTAATTCCCGCTATCAATACAAAAAGCGTGTTTTTATGAAATAATAACTATCAAATGATTGGCACTTTTTGTGTCTATTTTAAATGTGAAATTACGTCCAATGACCATATAACGACCCATAATTTACATAAATTGTTATTACTTCAGAATTGAATCATACTTATTACAACATATAACAAAACCATGGTAGGACCGTATAGGTATATTGTCTTTAGAAACTGGGAAACATAAACAACTGGTTCATAAAGCATCTACTGTAACAGCCCAAGATTTTATGAAAAATATTCTTTTTAATTTTATTAATGTCTTGTGTTGTACGCTACACCAAAAGGAGCTTGCACAACACGCATCCTTTACTTGCCTTGCATTACACGCAATCGCAACCTTCCTCGATAGTGTGTGTAGTACGCAATAACGAGTTTCACTAAACAGCGATATGCTATTAAAACTAGCCGTTATGAATAGTAATAACCACTTTTTGAAATTTTGTAAATTTTATTTTTCAAAATGGATTTCATTTTTGGATTCGGAGTATCGAATTTATCCTAAGGTGAAATTTTGGTACATTTCGGATAACTTTCATATTCTGATGAATAGTGAAAATTACTAAATTATAATTAAAAACAACTTTTTTAATCAAAATAATTAATAGTGATAAATTATTAATTTGAGTGGTTTTAAAGTATATTTAGAATATATTTTTACAATTTAATACAATGTTGGTCATTGGACGTAATTTCACATTTAAACCTGACATAAACAAGTGTCAATCTTTTGATAGATATTGTTTCGTAAAAACACGCTATTTGTTTTAATAACGGGATTTAATTATAAAATTAATTAATTCAACTTCTATGTTATGAATTTGGTAAAATAGACTTCATTTTTGAATTCGGAATATGAAATATAGCTTAGGATGAAATTTTGGCATTTTTCTGAAAACTTTCAATTTTTGATGAATAGTGAAACCACTAAGTGGTAGGTTAAAAACTGAATTTTGCATAAAACTTAATTTTACCACTTCTGTGAATGGAATTTCGAAAATCCGAGAGACACGGTTAATATCAAGGACTAAAATGTGGTTCAATGAGATGAAAATAATTTTTGGTGAATAGTTACTTTTTACTTTTTTTTACCGCGGTTAATAGTAAATAGGGTAACTAAGGGTAAATATGATATTACTATTACCCTAACACATGTCCTAATTCTATTGGACAAGTGTAATTCGACCAAAAACAAACTTAGGAATAAAATATGACCATTTAGGCCCACTTGGATTAGATTAGGACATTTATTATGAATTTATTTAAAGAAGGGTTAAAATAGTTAAAATCAAAGTTTAATAAGTAAATCATTTTTAATATGGGGTTATACATAAGATAAATTCGATTGTAAATATTCATTAGAAAGCTAAAAATATTTCCTACATGATGGTATTTCATTTGTAATTTTTAGACATCAAATAATTTAATTTATTTATGACACAACGATGATGCAGTAATTATCTTATTAATGAAATATTGACATAATTGATGTTATAAACACCAAAATAAATGTAATTTGAGATTTTTTATGAATTCCACTAATTTTCTAGGTTACTATGATATATTAATGTTGATTTAATCAACTTGGTTCGAACATATAATTCTGTTATGACTTTCACAAAAATCATATATCAAATAGTGTCAAAATTGACACAAAATAGTTTTTAAATCAAATATTATATTATTAATTGTTATTTTATTCCTAAAAATCTAAGGTTCGGCCAAATGACTTAGATAAGGACATATATATTAATAATAAACAATTTGTGGTTCGTTTGGCATGTTATAGTAAGTTTATTAACCATATAGTGAAAGAAAACAAAAAGACACGGTAAAAGTTAAATTATTTAACTTAGAGTTAAATATAATTGATAAGGATTAAAATAATATCCAAACATGTCTAAATTTGATTGGTTGATGAGATTACAACCCTATCTCATCTAATCTTCGAATATGAGTCATTTTTGGAGGTTTTTAAGTGGGGTTAGATTTATTATAAATTAATATTTTTAAGAATTCCTAAGGTGCCCCTCTCCTCCCTTATAAAAGGGCACCTCCTCCCCCTCCTCCTCACACCAATTTTGAGCACTCAAGCTCGGCCAACCCCTGCCATTTTCTCCTCTCCACTTTCCTAGAATAATCCTATAGGTTCTGGTCTTCTCCAAAGACCAATCTTAGTTCCTTAAGTGGAGGATTCAAAGAGGCATTCCAAAGAAGAGGTAATATCCATTACCGATCTTTTCAATTTCTTTCTTCTTCAACTTCTTCTTCTTTAGTTGTTTCATGATAATGTAATAACATCAGTATTACTTACATACTGATATGTTATTATAAATATGAAACAACCCTAATTCACCTTCTATCCATCCTACGGAAAAATGAAATCACCGCGCGTGCGTACGTACGGAATACCGTCTCCACGCCGTGGTGTAATCTATTTTCCACCATCACCTTACAAGGATGGGTATAATGGTGTAATGAGTAACTAAATATGATTATTATGAAGTAATATTGATACTGAAATAATATATATATACTCCAATACAATTCCACGATCATAGGAACGATATCATCACTCGTGCGTACGTACGGAATACCGTCTCCACGATGTGATGCGACTCGTTCTACATGATCTTCATTTCATAATGATTATATAAATGAATTGAATGAATGAATATGGTATATACTACAATAATACCATTCTGGAAATGAATTATCTATAACCTAAAGATAAGAATAAGAATTTATTCGACAAAACACGCATAAGAACAAAAAGTTATAAAGACCCGAGTAACAAGTAACAATGAAATATTACTAACAAGAAGCTAATAATATGACCATATATGATATCATATCAATATGTATGATTCTGGAATAAGTCAATAACATTATTTAAACCATTATACAGGAGCTTCGGACACGTACAAAGCTAATCGGACCTAAGGTAAGGGAAATATCACAATCTCATTTTTTATCCGAGATTGTTTATTCGTAAGTATTTATTGGGGTGTATTTTATCATCCACATCCATGTTTCATCAAAATGTAATATTATTTCCATCCACCTACAATTTTTTAAATCCATTTTTACCCTTCGGTGAGTTTTTAGTAAAAGATATGAAAGGAATCTTTTGTCATTTTTCGTACGAGGTACTTTTTTGACTTTTCCGACAAAAGTGAGAAGAATGTTTTTTTTAACTTATACGGCATGAATGGATTTTTAAAACATTACTTCAAAGAAGCTTCCTTTACAAGTTTTCAAGTTTATTTTTAATCAACTTCTTTTATTTTAAAGTTGTATGACATGTTATGAAAGGAAAAATGTTTTTGAAGAAGAAAGGATATTTTCCTCAAGAATTCAATTCAAGTGTTTTATCAAAATTATTTTCCATCTAAGATAATAAAGGGTTCTGTTTCTATCCATATTTTTACATTGGTTTGACTATGTTGTGATGGAATTATGTTTATGAATTCCTTTATCATATATGAATTGATTTATGATGTCATGATGTTTCAAGAATCCCATTTTTGTTATATGTGTTATGTGATGATGTATGTTTTATGATTATGTGGCACACATAAGAAAGGATTCATTATAAGACGGGTGGGACCTATATCTCCCTCCAATGCATTGGGTAAAGATTTTATATCTCATGAGATAGACATGGCTGGAACGGAAGGTTATTTCGGTTCAGTGATACAGGACTGAAACGAGGAGTGAACTCGGTTCAGAAAGGGACTTTGTCCACTAAGATAGTCTTGGCAATGAGTCATGACTAACAAGAAATGATTTTCCATGATTATGAGTGCATGCCACAAAGTTTCAAGTTTCATGTTATGATTATGGGGATCTCATTTTCACTTCTATGATTTGTTCCATGTTAAGATATTATGATCTCTTTTGCAGGTTGTGATTTTCAAAAAGATATGATATGATTTTTATTTCTTTTGTATACCCTTACTGAGCATTTGAGCTCACCCTTTTATGTTTTCTTTTCCCCAGGATATAAAGAAAGGTTTTAGGTAAAAAAAAATGGAAGATCTTTACGGGAGATATTGAAGATCTTTCACCAGGATTAGAAGATTATGTTCCGAGTTTCCAAAGACACTAAACTATTACGATCCTTTAGTGTGTGTTTTTGTTATGTACTAAGTATTCCGCAAATGTAATGTAATGTCCATGTACGTCAGGATACGGGTCTCTACAGTTGGTATCAGAGGAAAGGTTTAGTCAACCTTTGGAAACTAGGATGCGAAAACGTTAGTGAGATCCCTAGAGATATTTCTAAGGTATGTCTAGGGATGTCCCTAGGGATAAGTATACGTATAGGTTATAGTAATAGAATTACGCTAACGATCATAGAATTAAACCTAAGATGTTGGATATTGAAGGTACTCCCCCTTTATTATGTTGTTTTCCCTAGCATGATTTTTGCCTCTCACACTATTCTTTTTGGGTTTTAGACGATGGCTGGAACCCGAAGGAACCGTGTTGATCAATGCAATGGACAATGCAATGATTGCCCTCCTGAACAAACAAATGTTATGGGAGATGGAGTGAAAAATCTTATTGCTATACTTACACAAGCTATGAATCATTCTGGACTTCCAAATGAGCAGAGAAGGGAACAATATTCTATTGAGTCCTTCATGAGGCAACGTCCACCTTCTTTCAGTGGGACTTCCGATCCACTTGTTGCTGAACAATGGATCAGTACCACTGAAAAGATATTTTCAGTTCTTCAATGTTCTGAACATGATAAAGTCATCTTAGCAGTATATCGTTTGGAAGGTGAAGCTGATCAATGGTGGAATCTTATCAAGAATACGAGGCCAAGGGATGAAATTGAGTCCATGGAATGGGACGAGTTCAAGAACTTGTTTTTCAGTAAGTACTTCCCTCGTATTCTTCGAACAAAGATGGAAAAGGAGTTTATTGAGCTGAAGCAGAAGGATGATGAATCTGTTGGTATATATGAAGCGAATTTTACAAGACTTGCAAGGTATGCATCTGGCATTATCATCCAACCTGAAAGTAAAGTTGATCGATTTTTCAGTGGCTTAAAACCAAGTCTTCGAAGGGAATTAGCTATAAGAGACTTCAGTAGCTATGAAGAAATTGTGCGTTGTGCTATCAAGGTAGAAATGGAAGTTGGTGTTACATATCCATCTCATGGTTTTGACAAGAAACGAAAGATGGAGTTCAAGGAGAAATCTCATAATAATGGTGAAAAGAAGATGAATGTTTCCTTATGCACAAAGTGTGGAAAGAAGCATGGTGGAGATTGTCTTAAAGGAACTAGAAAATGTTTTAAGTGTGGAAAAGAAGGTCATCGAGCAGCTGAGTGTCGAAGTAATGGAAAAAGGGTTTCTAATGATGTGAATAAAGCAAACACTGCAGAGAACGCACCGCCAACACTTCAATGCTTCAAGTGCAAGGAAATGGGGCATTATGCTAATAATTGCCCTAATCCAAGGGTTAGTGATGATCAACATGAGCAACCACTGAAGGCAAAGGACAAAGGGAAATCACATGCGATCACTATTGGCAATGTTGAATATGATAACGATGTGGTGGAATGATTAAGTGTTTATGTAATGGGATTCCAAAATAATGTTGTATCATGGAGTATTGGAATATTTATGTATTGGTTTAATGTGGTATTCAAAGTGATTGAGATATTTTTGGAAATATGATGATATGCACATAATGAAGGGAAAATAAGAAAATGAAATTTTTAACAATATTCATGAGCTCATGATTGATATAAGGACTAAGTGATATCATGGATTGAGTATATAGAATTTTGAGGATTTTGGTATGTGGAAAGTGTTAACTTTTAACTGCATTCATGTTTTCACTAAGGTATTCAAGAGAATACATGATTAAGGACTTTGAATGTTTAGAATGTGACCAACAAAACATATCTTATGATATGTGGGGATCAACGACAGTATTAAATCTCTGGTAATCGTTGTCACTATATTATGAGAGTGGACTACAGTATTATGGATAAGCCTAAAGATTGAAATGGATTATGTTGGACATAAGTGAGTATTGTTTAAGGATCGAAGTTTTCTCGATATTATTTATGGGATGTTATAGTAATATAGTTTTAGAAAAAGGACAACCTGCAGGACGGGCGACAGCCCATCGCTTCGGACAAGGCTGTAGGAATCGAACCCACAACCGAAGTGCGACTGGCCTTTATCGCCTACCACTGACCTACAGGAAGTCCCTATTTAGTAGAAACTAGTTTTATTATATTAAGCAGTATGATATATGAAGTATAAGTCCATTTTAGGAACCATATATGATTAATCTCACTATAGATCGATTTATGCATATAATTTTTGCTAACCTTTTGTTTGAGACAGATGGAATGACCCGTCATTCTATCACATTATCTGCTAACACTTCACGAATAACAAATTCATCTTCATTTATTTAAGAGATGAAGTGGAAATTGTTCAAGGCACGAACAACAGTGAGATTGTACCAAAATAAAGTAAGTATTTATTCTAATTCAAACTTTCAACTTTAGGGAAATGATCTTGAAAACCAAAAATGTTGTCCTAGTGATCTTATACCTGAGGAATCAGATGGTACCTTATATCATCACAAATTTATGGATTTGTGATTTTTGGCTTTTCCATAGCCATGTTCTCTACCACTCTCCATCAGAACATGATGGTTAGATTTTTCTTCCATATCCATATTTTTACCTATGTGGAAACCCAACAATTAGTTTATTTGGGTAATCGTTACATTTCATACTTTAGTTTTTAAAGCCAAGTTTTGGTATTCCTTTTTACGATGTGGGAAACTTTCGAATAGAAAACCATTTATAACCCCGACGAATTTCGAGGGCGAAATTCATTTTAAGGGGGGTAGAATGTAACAGCCCAAGATTTTATGAAAAATATTCTTTTTAATTTTATTAATGTCTTGTGTTGTACGCTACACCAAAAGGAGCTTGCACAACACGCATCCTTTACTTGCCTTGCATTACACGCAATCGCAACCTTCCTCGATAGTGTGTGTAGTACGCAATAACGAGTTTCACTAAACAGCGATATGCTATTAAAACTAGCCGTTATGAATAGTAATAACCACTTTTTGAAATTTTGTAAATTTTATTTTTCAAAATGGATTTCATTTTTGGATTCGGAGTATCGAATTTAGCCTAAGGTGAAATTTTGGTACATTTCGGATAACTTTCATATTCTGATGAATAGTGAAAATTACTAAATTATAATTAAAAACAACTTTTTTAATCGAAATAATTAATAGTGATAAATTATTAATTTGAGTGGTTTTAAAGTATATTTAGAATATATTTTTACAATTTAATACAATGTTGGTCATTGGACGTAATTTCACATTTAAACCTGACATAAACAAGTGTCAATCTTTTGATAGATATTGTTTCGTAAAAACACGCTATTTGTTTTAATAACGGGATTTAATTATAAAATTAATTAATTCAACTTCTATGTTATGAATTTGGTAAAATAGACTTCATTTTTGAATTCGGAATATGAAATATAGCTTAGGATGAAATTTTGGCATTTTTCTGAAAACTTTCAATTTTTGATGAATAGTGAAACCACTAAGTGGTAGGTTAAAAACTGAATTTTGCATAAAACTTAATTTTACCACTTCTGTGAATGGAATTTCGAAAATCCGAGAGACACGGTTAATATCAAGGACTAAAATGTGGTTCAATGAGATGAAAATAATTTTTGGTGAATAGTAACTTTTTACTTTTTTTTACCGCGGTTAATAGTAAATAGGGTAACTAAGGGTAAATATGATATTACTATTACCCTAACACATGTCCTAATTCTATTGGACAAGTGTAATTCGACCAAAAACAAACTTAGGAATAAAATATGACCATTTAGGCCCACTTGGATTAGATTAGGACATTTATTATGAATTTATTTAAAGAAGGGTTAAAATAGTTAAAATCAAAGTTTAATAAGTAAATTATTTTTAATATGGGGTTATACATAAGATAAATTCGATTGTAAATATTCATTAGAAAGCTAAAAAGATTTCCTACATGATGGTATTTCATTTGTAATTTTTAGACATCAAATAATTTAATTTATTTATGACACAACGATGATGCAGTAATTATCTTATTAATGAAATATTGACATAATTGATGTTATAAACACCAAAATAAATGTAATTTGAGATTTTTTATGAATTCCACTAATTTTCTAGGTTACTATGATATATTAATGTTGATTTAATCAACTTGGTTCGAACATATAATTCTGTTATGACTTTCACAAAAATCATATATCAAATAGTGTCAAAATTGACACAAAATAGTTTTTAAATCAAATATTATATTATTAATTGTTATTTTATTCCTAAAAATATAAGGTTCGGCCAAATGACTTAGATAAGGACATATATATTAATAATAAACAATTTGTGGTTCGTTTGGCATGTTATAGTAAGTTTATTAACCATATAGTGAAAGAAAACAAAAAGACACGGTAAAAGTTAAATTATTTAACTTAGAGTTAAATATAATTGATAAGGATTAAAATAATATCCAAACATGTCTAAATTTGATTGGTTGATGAGATTACAACCCTATCTCATCTAATCTTCGAATATGAGTCATTTTTGGAGGTTTTTAAGTGGGGTTAGATTTATTATAAATTAATATTTTTAAGAATTCCTAAGGTGCCCCTCTCCTCCCTTATAA
This sequence comes from Viscum album, assembly GCA_963277665.1. NCBI lineage: Eukaryota > Viridiplantae > Streptophyta > Magnoliopsida > Santalales > Viscaceae > Viscum > Viscum album. The sequence goes on along the minus strand of OY728159.1, from coordinate 883,275,101 downwards.
AAGGGCACCTCCTCCCCCTCCTCCTCACACCAATTTTGAGCACTCAAGCTCGGCCAACCCCTGCCATTTTCTCCTCTCCACTTTCCTAGAATAATCCTATAGGTTCTGGTCTTCTCCAAAGACCAATCTTAGTTCCTTAAGTGGAGGATTGAAAGAGGCGTTCCAAAGAAGAGGTAATATCCATTACCGATCTTTTCAATTTCTTTCTTCTTCAACTTCTTCTTCTTTAGTTGTTTCATGATAAAGTAATAACATCAGTATTACTTACATACTGATATGTTATTATAAATATGAAACAACCCTAATTCACCTTCTATCCATCCTACGGAAAAATGAAATCACCGCGCGTGCGTACGTACGGAATACCGTCTCCACGCCGTGGTGTAATCTATTTTCCACCATCACCTTACAAGGATGGGTATAATGGTGTAATGAGTAAACTAAATATGATTATTATGAAGTAATATTGATACTGAAATAATATATATATACTCCAATACAATTCCACGATCATAGGAACGATATCATCACTCGTGCGTACGTACGGAATACCGTCTCCACGATGTGATGCGACTCGTTCTACATGATCTTCATTTCATAATGATTATATAAATGAATTGAATGAATGAATATGGTATATACTACAATAATACCATTCTGGAAATGAATTATCTATAACCTAAAGATAAGAATAAGAATTTATTCGACAAAACACGCATAAGAACAAAAAGTTATAAAGACCCGAGTAACAAGTAACAATGAAATATTACTAACAAGAAGCTAATAATATGACCATATATGATATCATATCAATATGTATGATTCTGGAATAAGTCAATAACATTATTTAAACCATTATACAGGAGCTTCGGACACGTACAAAGCTAATCGGACCTAAGGTAAGGGAAATATCACAATCTCATTTTTATCCGAGATTGTTTATTCGTAAGTATTTATTGGGGTGTATTTTATCATCCACATCCATGTTTCATCAAAATGTAATATTATTTCCATCCACCTACAATTTTTTAAATCCATTTTTACCCTTCGGTGAGTTTTTAGTAAAAGATATGAAAGGAATCTTTTGTCATTTTTCGTACGAGGTACTTTTTTGACTTTTCCGACAAAAGTGCGAAGAATGTTTTTTTTAACTTATACGGCATGAATGGATTTTTAAAACATTACTTCAAAGAAGCTTCCTTTACAAGTTTTCAAGTTTATTTTTAATCAACTTCTTTTATTTTAAAGTTGTATGACATGTTATGAAAGGAAAAATGTTTTTGAAGAAGAAAGGATATTTTCCTCAAGAATTCAATTCAAGTGTTTTATCAAAATTATTTTCCATCTAAGATAATAAAGGGTTCTGTTTCTATCCATATTTTTACATTGGTTTGACTATGTTGTGATGGAATTATGTTTATGAATTCCTTTATCATATATGAATTGATTTATGATGTCATGATGTTTCAAGAATCCCATTTTTGTTATATGTGTTATGTGATGATGTATGTTTTATGATTATGTGGCACACATAAGAAAGGATTCATTATAAGACGGGTGGGACCTATATCTCCCTCCAATGCATTGGGTAAAGATTTTATATCTCATGAGATAGACATGGCTGGAACGGAAGGTTATTTCGGTTCAGTGATACAGGACTGAAACGAGGAGTGAACTCGGTTCAGAAAGGGACTTTGTCCACTAAGATAGTCTTGGCAATGAGTCATGACTAACAAGAAATGATTTTCCATGATTATGTGTGCATGCCACAAAGTTTCAAGTTTCATGTTATGATTATGGGGATCTCATTTTCACTTCTATGATTTGTTCCATGTTAAGATATTATGATCTCTTTTGCAGGTTGTGATTTTCAAAAAGATATGATATGATTTTTATTTCTTTTGTATACCCTTACTGAGCATTTGAGCTCACCCTTTTATGTTTTCTTTTCCCCAGGATATAAAGAAAGGTTTTAGGTAAAAAAAAATGGAAGATCTTTACGGGAGATATTGAAGATCTTTCACCAGGATTAGAAGATTATGTTCCGAGTTTCCAAAGACACTAAACTATTACGATCCTTTAGTGTGTGTTTTTGTTATGTACTAAGTATTCCGCAAATGTAATGTAATGTCCATGTACGTCAGGATACGGGTCTCTACATCTACATTGTCTCCTGTTTATTTCATCATATCTAGAGTCCCTTTTGGCATATACTACTTAATAACCTTATTCCTGACCTGGGGAAAAAACATACAAAAGGGTGAGCTCAAATGCTCAGAAAGGGTAAACAAAGTAAATATCATATTCATAAGAACATAGCATTTCGAAAATCTTAACCTGCAAAAGAGATCATAATATCATAACATGGAATAAATCATTGTAGTGAAATATAATCCCAATAATCATAACATAAAACATGAAACTTTGTGGCATACACACATAATCGTAGAGAATCATTTCTTCGTAGTCAAGACTCATTTCCAAGACTATCTTAGTGGACAAAGTCCATTTCTAAACTGAGTTCACTCCTCGTTTCAGTCCTGTTTCACTGAACCATATTAACCTGTCGTTCCAGCCATGTCTATATCATGAGATATAAATCTTTACCCAATGAATTGGAGGGAGATATAGATTCCACCCATCTTATAATGATACCATTCTTATGTGCGCCACAAGATCATAAATCATACATCATAGCATAACCCATGTAATAAAAATGGGATTCTTAAACATCATGCCATCATAACATAATCCATATAAGATAAAAGGACATAATAAAAATAAATCCATCAGAACATAATCAAATAAACTTAAAAAAATAGTGATAGAAACATAACCCCATATTATCTTAGATGAAAAATAATTTTGATAAAACGCTTGAACTCCATTCTTGAGGAAAATATCCTTTCTACTTCAAAAAATTTTTTCATTTCTTAACATGTCATACAATTTTAAACTAAAAGAAGTTGATTAAAAATAAAATTGAAAACTTGTAAAGGAAGCTTCATGGAAATAATGTTCTAAAAATACATTCATGTCGTATAAGTTAAAGAAAAACATGATCCTCGTACTTTGGCCGGAAAAGTAAAAAAAGTACCTCATACAAAAAAGAAAAATTATTCCTTTAATATCTTTTACTAAAAATTCACCAATGAGTAAAATTGGATTTAAAAAATTGTAGGAGGAAAGAAAAAATATTACATATTTAGGAAACCTGTATGTGGATGATAAATATTCCCCAGTAAATTATGAAGTATAAACAATCTCGGATAAAAATGATATTGCGAGATTTTCACTTACATTAGGTCCGACTTTCTTCGTACGTATCCAAACCTCCTGTATAATGATTTAAATAATGTTATTGACTTATTCAAGAATCGTACTCATCGTTATGATATCATATATGGTTATATTCTTAACTCCTTATTAGTAATATTTCATTGTTATATTTTTTTCGGGTGTTTATTGCTTTTTTTGTTATTTTGCATGTTCTGTTGAATAAATTCTTATTATTATTTTTAGGTTATAGATACTTAATTTACAGAATGGTATTAGTGTAATTTATATCATATTTATTCATTTAATTCATTTATATAATCACTATGCAATTAAGATCATGTAGAACGAGTCGCATCACATCGTGGAGACGGTAGACCGTACGTACGCACGAGCGATGATATCATTCCCATGATTGTGGAATTGTATTGAAGTGTATGTATACTATTTCAGAATCAAAATCACATTACTATATTCTATATAGTTATTCTTTACACCATTATACCCATCCAAGTAAGGTGATGGTGGAAAACAGATTACACCACGGCGTGGAGACGGTATTCCGTACGTACGCACGCGTGGTGATTTCATTTTCCTTAGGTTGGATAGAAGGTGAAATAGGGTTGTTTCATATCATTATATGAGTGATAATAATGTTATTACTTCATAATGAAACAACTAAAGAAGAGCAAGTAGAAGAAGAAATAAAGTTTAAATAATTGGTAACGGATATTACCTCTTCTTTGAAGTTCCTCTTCTTAACCTCCTCTTAGGGCACTAAAGATGGTCTTTGAATAAGACCAGGACCTCTAGGATGTTTCTCAAGAAGTTGAGAAGAGAAATTGGTAGGGGTTGGCGGATCTTGATGGATCAAAGTGGTGTGAGGAGGAGAGGGAGGAGGTGCCCTTTTATAAGGGATGGGAGGGGCACTTTAGTAAAAACTTAAAATATTATTTTATTATAAAGTCATATTCGGTTTTTAATAGCTCCAAATTGATTTATTTAGAAGCTAAAGTGGGTATGGGTTGAAATACTCTCAACCAATAGATTTTATACAAGTCTAGGTTACTATTTTATCCTTATCATTTAGATTTAACTCTAAGTTAAATAATTTCACTTTTACGGTGTCTTTTTGTTTTCTTACACTATATGGTTAATAAACTTACTATAACAAGGCAAAAGAACCCAAAGTTGTTCATTATTAATATATATAACCTTTACTAAGTCATTTTTCCTAACCGTAGATTTTTAGGAATAAAATAACAATTAATAATATAATATTTGTTATAAAAACTATTTTATGTCAATTTTGACACTATTTGGTAATTGATTTTTGTGAAAATCATAACAGCATGATTATTTCTAAAAAAAGTTAATTAAATCAATAATAACATGTCCTATTAACCTATAAATTTAGTGTAATTCATAAAAAGTCTAAAATTACATTTATTTGTGTATTTATAACATCAATTATGTTAATATTCCATTAATAGAGTACTTACTGCATCATCATTGTGTCATAAATAAATTAAATTATTTAAATTCAAAAAATTATAAATAAAATATCATTATGTAGTAAATATTTTTATCTTTATAATGAATATTTATAGTCTAATTTATCTTATTTATATCCCAATATTAAAAATGATTTAGTTATTAAACTTTGATTTTAACTATTTTAACTCTTCTTTAAATAAAATAATATTAAATGTCCTAATCTAATCCAAGTGGACCTAAATGGTCCTATTTTATTCTGAAGGTTGTTTTTGGTCGAATTAAACTTATCCAATAGAATTAGAACACGTATTAGGGTAATAATAATACCATTTTTACCCTTAATTACCATATTTACTTTTAACCGTGGTAAAAAAGGTAAAAAGTTACTATTCACCAAAAAAATATGTTTATCTTATTTAACCACATTTTACTCCTTAATATTAACTGTAACACCCCAGGTAAATAAATAATATGACATCTTTATATTTATCCCTATTTGTGAATAAAATGTTAATATTAATTTAAAGGGAACGCTATGCTTGATGGCTTACCCAATACGTAACAATGAGTTCCTTTGAACTCTTACGTTGCACTATAATAATAAAATAATATTATTTTAAATGTTAGTTAACACCTAGCCATTGTAATGGAGGGAATGAACATAACTAACTACAAAATGATTATATATGTTTGTCAAATATTTTTTACTTTTTACAATAAATGTTAGAGGATTAAAAATTTGAATGAATTCAATTTTAAGCGTAAACATTCTAATATTCTTTAGACGGTCTATTAACCGCCTTTTGATGGCTAAACACTTTTAAATCCACTTTTTGACAATTTTATGTGTTATATTTGACAAAATAAAATTCTTCTTTAGAATCTAGACATCAAAATTTACTTTGTGTAAATTTTTTGTATCTTTCCGATAAAGTTCATTTTTTAATGAATAGTGAAAATGTTGTATTTTAATTCAAAACCTCTTTTTAATATAATTTATTTATATGATTAGATCATATTTTGAATTGTTTTTAAATTAAAATTAGAATATATTTTTACCATTTAATCCAATAGTGGTCATTGAATTAATTTCACTTTGAAATTGGACTTAAACTAGTGTCAATCTTTTAATAGATATTGTTTCTTAAAAACACGCTATTTGTTTTGACAGCGGAAATTAATTATTAAATTAATTAATGTAACTTATATGTTTTGAATTTTGTAAAATAGACATCATTTTTGACTTCGGAATATCAAATATATCTTAGGGTGAATTTTTGGTATTTCTCTGAAAAACTTCAATTTTTGATGAATAGTGAAACCATTAAGTGGTAGTTAAAGAAACTGATTTTTCGTTTAAATGAAACTTTGCCACCTCTGTGTTTTGAATTTTAAAAATACGACATACATGGTTGTCATTAGGAATTAAAATGTGGTTTAATGGGATTAAAATAATTTTTTGGTGAATAGTAACTTTTATGTTCTTAATCGCGATTAGAGGTAATTAGTGTAATTTAAGGTAAAAATAATGTTTTAATAATGTGAAATGACCTAGACACATGTCCTACCCTCATTTTATGTGTCATGGAAGACCAAGAAAATCCATGGGTCAACTTGGGGACCCCATGGAGACACTTTGGTTGGAAAATGACATAAATAACTTTTTATTTAAAGTTAAAATAAAAATGTCACAAGCATGAGATGTTTCACTAAAACAATTTTTAAATGGGGTTATAAAAGTAATATTTTTGACTATAAATATTCATTATAAAGATAAAAATATTTACTACATCATGATATTTCTTTTTCAATTTTTTCTCATTAAATAAATTAAATTATTTATGTCATCATGATGATGCAGCGATTACCTCATTAATAAAGGATTTAAATAAAATGAAACGATAATGTTAAAACTAAAACCTACACTTGTCAAAAACCTATTTTATGAGTATATTTCGAACCCTTACCACCGTATCCTAGAAATACATCAATTTGGGACCTTTAAAATACGAAACACATTTGACAATAAAGTAACATTTTGTAACTTTCCAAGAGTGCCCCTCCTCTCCTCTTATAAAAGGCCCCCACCTCTACCACCTTACCCACACCTCTCAAGCCTTAGGCTCGTCCAACCCCTGCTCATATTTCCTCTCCACATCCCTATATTACTTCTAGAAGTCTCACTTTGGGCAGAAATATTCCCAAGGAATCCTTTGAGCTCATATCAAAGAGAGTTACCCGATATTAAGGTAATGCCTTCACTTTTGTTCTTTTGTTTTATTTTGCTTCTCCAACCCCCTAAACTATTTTTATTCATTTCTTTTGTAACAACTCCAGTATCTTAAATATAATAGGATGTTTTTATAAGAATAATTCGAGCTAAACGTACACACACCTACATCTAATGGTTAAATAACATACTGTTTCTGTGGATGGCGAATTTCTGCCTCACGAAACGATGATTGTTCAACACTCATATAACACCTTAAAAGGTGGCCATTAAGATGTAAATATATTTATATATGATATATAATATGTTTATGTTTTACTTAATCTTATGTATTTTTCTTTTGTGGCATACCTTTATTGTTTCCATTGTGGGTAAACACGATAATTTCATTTTAGGAAGTGCGGACTACCACCCCCTCAAAGTGATTTGATTCGTTAATGCCATATGTGGGATGTATAAAGGATGGATTTAAAGTTATTATATATGATGTATGTTACATATAAATGATTAATATAATTCTGTAATTAAAATATAAATACATATCATTTAGTTTTAATTCCATTAATATGACATAGAAATGAAAGTAGCGTTCATGCGTACGTACGGCTTACCCTCTCCATGAACAGTGCATTTCATTTCTTACCTCTAAATGATTATGTAATATTATAAATACATGTATATTCCGGATATATATGATATATATGATATCCAATTCATGAATATCTTTCTGGATATAATGAACCTTTTACCACACGAACAACATGTAATTGTAAGAAGTCCACTTTCGACTTAAGAACCAAATATCGACAAAACAAACATTATTAACTTAATTGATTACATAATGTTTATAACATGGAAATAAGTTATATAAAAGGAATAATTAACTTTAAAAAGGTTCTTAATCAAGTATAAATAAACTCAAGTTTATTATTCAGGACGTTAAAGAACGATCGAGTCATGTCGGACCCGAGGTAAGGGATCCTACCCCTCTCTTTCTTTTTAAGTTCGCTCTTCTATATAATTCCTTTTAAGCTCATATTTCTTATGATTGGGATGTTATTTTATATTATTCCTATTGTACTTTTTATTTTCATATGATGAAAGACCCTATTTTATCTTATCAATCCATTTTGGAAGTTTCGAGTGGCGTCGTTAGGCTGCCGAATTTTCATAAGAGATCTAACCTCTCTCTTTCTTTTTAAGTACTCTTATTTATGTCACTTATTTTAAGATCCTCTTTGTTATGATGGGGGATGTTCTTTTATATTCCTATTTCTGTAAAATTTATTGTAATATGATGAGATACCCTATTTGATCTCATCAATCCATTTTTTGGAAGTATTAAGTGGCACCATTAGGCTGCCGAGTTTCTGTAAGGGATTTTTCATCTCACTTTTAGTCCCATGAGATTTATGATACATTTAGCACCATTTCCTTTGAGTGGTGTATGTACATCCCATTATTATACTCTTTGTGTAATATAATTTCATTTATGGGTATTTACATATTCATTTTATGACCCTTCTTCAATGGGGTGTACGTTTCGAAAGTTACCAAAGTCGGTAAGGGAACCTTTCACCCTCCTCTTTTTAAAAGACTTCTTTTGTTATGTATTTTAATTCACATACTATTATGTTGGGATATGTTCTTATATACCCTTATTGATGTAAATTTTATGTCCAAGTGATGAGATAGCCTCTTTATCTCTCAACAACTCTTTTTCTGAATTTTGAAGTGACATCGTTAGGCTGTCGAATTTTTGCAAGGGAACTTCTTAACCCAATTTTGATTCTTTGGGATAAATTTGTACTCCTTGAATATGTCATTCTATGAATATGTGTGAATGTACTCTGGTTGTTTTACACTTAATATCCAATTATATTTGGTGTATTAGTTTGTCACACATAATTATGTAATTGATTTATCCTTAATCCAAGGATACTGTCTTTGTAAGGGACTTCGTCGCAATCTCCATGCATTGAGGAAAATTTTGTTTTATACACAACCATATTTTAAACGGTGTATAAACCCTTTTTACTTTTATGTTTATCTAAAAGGAATCTTTTTTATACTAAGCGTTTTACTAAACAACAAAAGGGAATGTTTTTGTCGTACATATGCGGCGACAACGACTTCTCTGCCGTCGTGACCATTATTTGAGTTTCGGCTACCTCTACAAGCCATACCTTTTTTTTAAAGAAAAATAAATACCATCTTTTAATTTTCTTTTATTTTGGTATTGAAAATGGTTTTCATAATGTTTTTATATCAATGTGTCGTATTGATATCTTGTGATTGAAAAGTGTAAATGTTATGATTCCTTTATGCATGTTTTATGTGATACAATTATGTTATGGTTCTTGGGCATTATTATGAAGACGGGTGGTTCCGTGAAAAACTAAGGGCAGGTGTGCCCGATATATCTCTCCAATGCATTAGTTAACGGAAAGGGGTTAAACGTTAAGGTTTCTCCGAAGAGATTTAGGGAATATACTGTGATGGGTATTCCAAACATAACCAAGAGAGTTACTCCCTACGTAAGAATGTTATGAATGCCTCAAGTTACCTTTATGTCTTATTATTTCTATGATTAATTCATCATTTTATGATGTATGTTAAAGTGCATATGTTTTATGGGTAAAGTATGATTTCATTCATATGTATATATGTAATCATGTTTCCTTTCCATACTTTTTATAACCCTTACTGAGCTTTTTAGGCTCATCCCAAGTTTTTGAAATGTTTTTCACAGGTCAAGGGAATGGTACATGATATAATGATAGTGTCAAGGAAGTGTCAAGAAAGAATCCATGTTTTATTTTAAATATGTTTCTGTTGATGGGAAAAATGAATACTATCTTTTATGTAACCACTTTGTTTAAATTTGGAATGTAATGCAAGTTTTATGATCTAATTCTCTAAAACTCTAAACCTGAAAAGATCCTCAATTTTTAATCTTGTAATAAATCAAGATTAAGTAAGGTTTAAGTCTGGGGCCTTATAGTTCGTATCAGAGGTCGGTTTATATAACTTTAGAGGTTAGGGTATCTCTAATCATAAGTGACATTACCATAATGGTTAGGATTTCAGAAAGAGTCCTAGTTTTAGATAAAGTGAATGAGTAAGTATATATTAGTGTTTACCTTCCTCATTAGTACATGATGGTTTTGTTGATATACTCACACTGACATTTCTGTTTTTAGTGAATGGATGGATCTAGCAGGCACCAAAGAGACAACAGGTTTGAAGAAAACTGTGGTGGTTCTCTGATTAAGATACTAGATAAAATAGGGGATTCAATGAGAAAACTCGTGGTTGTTCTGAACCAACTATCAAGGAGTCATGATCAACAACTTTCACCTTGGAATGATCTGTAATGAATCATGTACGAGATGACCAATCGATGTGTAAGTTGAGGAAATAATTATAAAGGTAACCATTAGAGTTTATATGATCCTTACTTTTGAGGTAATTATGGGTTATTATATGTTTTAATGAAAGGCGTGAGATAAACTTGAGGTTAAAGTATGTTATGATTATTTTTGAAGATTTTATCTCATTTTGGGGAATGTTTTAAGAATTATATAGTTTTGGAAAAAGGACAACATGCAGACCGTGTGACAACCCATCGCGTCAGACAAAGCTGCGGGAATCGAACCCACAACCAAAGTGCGACTGGTATTTATCGCCTACCACTGGACTATGTAAAGTCCCTGGTTAGTTTGACTAATTCTTTTTAGTTATATGATTTTTGGAATCAAGAGTAAGTTTATTTTGGGTTATCTATGGATATGATTAACCTATCATCGAGGATATGTGATTATGTTAATTACTTTTCAATATGAGAATTTAAGGGGAACTGATGTTATTTGGAGATAAAAGTTAATTTGTACCTTGGAAGACTATGTGACTAAATCCTTAAAATATTTGGGTTTCAATCTTAGTTTGGTTTACTTTGAATAATTTTATGGACAAATTGTTTATCAAATGGTCCTCATTAAACTTTGGGTTTTGTTGGACAAATTTTGGAGATTATGGATAGATTTTCTTTTTATAAAGGGTTATCCTTTTCTGGATTATCTAATCTTGTACTAACCATTTTGGATTTTGTTTTGGTTAACGTCTAAAGACAATGGAATTATATAGTTATCTTTTGTGGATTAGGTGATTCTCTAGAAGTTTATTATAGTGAACAAGTCTTCCTAAATACTCGTCTTTTGGAGAAAATATGAGTTTGTGTAAGAAATCTAATAAAAGTTGAAAGAAAACATGATAAGTAATTATGTTTCCTTATGAATAAATTCCTCAATAAAAATTAACTTAAAACAAAAATTTTGTCTATTAACTTTTCCTACTGGGGAATCTAATACCGTTTTACCCATTACAAGTATGAGATTTTCTTGTGGTTAACTTTCTCCTAAACATGTTTTCTATCACTCTCCATCAGAACATGACCCTATGTTTTCTCCTCCATGTCCATGTTTTACTACATGGAATCATAGTATGGGTTAAATCGGGTGACCTCTGTACTTATCTTTCTTTATTTTAAAGTGATTGTTTTACCGACTCTTGTTCTGATGTGGGACTTTCAAGGATGTTTTCGAGCCCAATTTTAAAATTGCGAGGATGCAATTCCCAAAAGGGGGGAAGTATGTAACACCCCAGGTAAATAAAGAATATGACATCTTTATATTTATCCCTATTTGTGAATAAAATGTTAATATTAATTTAAAGGGAACGCTATGCTTGATGGATTACCCAATACGCAACGATGAGTTCCTTTTAAATCTTACGTTGCACTATAATAATAAAATAGTATTATTTTAAATGGTAGTTAACGCCTAGACGTTGTAATGGAGGGAATGAACAGAACTAACTACAAAATGATTATATATGTTTGTCAAATATTTTTTACTTTTTACAATAAATGTTAGAGGATTAAAAATTTGAATGAATTAAATTTTAAGCATAAACATTCTAATATTCTTTAGAAGGTCGATTAACCGCCTTTTGATGGAGAACCTCTTTTAAATCCACTTTTTGACAATTTTATGTGTTATATTTGAAAAACTAAAATTATTCTTTAGAATCAAGACATCAAAATTTACTTTGTATAAATTTTTGGTATCTTTCCGATAAAGTTCATTTTTTAATGAATACTGAAAAATGTTGTATTTTAATTCAAAACCTTTTTTTAATCTAATTTATTTATATGATTAGATAATCTTTTGAATTGTTTTTAAAGTAAAATTAGAATATATTTTTACCATTTAATCCAATATTGTTCATTGGAATTAATTTCAATTTTAAATTGGACTTAAACTAGTGTCAATCTTTTAATAGATATTGTTTCTTAAAAACACGCTATTTGTTTTGACAGCGGGATTAATTATTAAATTAATTAATGAAACTTATATGTTTTGAATTTTGTAAAATATTCATCATTTTTGAGTTCGGAATATCAGATATATCTTAGGGTGAATATTTGGTATTTTTCTGAAAAACTTCAATTTTTGATGAATAGTGAAGCCACTAAGTGGTAGTTAAAGAAACTGATTTTTCGTTTAAATGAAACTTTGCCACCTATGTGTTTTGAATTTCAAAAATCCGACATACATGGTTTTCATTAGGAAGTAAAATGTGGTTTAATGGGATTAAAATAATTTTTTGCTGAATAGTAACTTTTATGTTCTTAATCGCGATTAGAGGTAATTAGTATAATTTAAGGTAAAAATATTGTTTTAATAATTTGAAATGACCTAGACACATGTCCTACCCTCATTGGATGTGTCATGGCCAACCAAGAGAATCCATGGATCAACTTGGGAACCCCATAGAGCCACTTTGGTTGGAAAATGACATTAATAATTTTTTATGAAAAGTTAAAATAAAAATGTCACAAGCATGGGATGTTTCCCTAAAACAATTTTTAAATGGGGTTATACAAGTCATATTTTTTACTATAAAACTTCATTAGAAATCTAAAAATATTTACTACATCATGATATTTGTTTTATAATTTTTATTTGTAACACCCCAGGTAAATAAAGAATATGACATTTTTTGTATTTATCCATATTTGTGAATAAAATATTACTTTAAATGGGATTCTATGCTCGATGGCGTACCCAATACGCAACAATGAGTTTCTTGGGAATCATACGTTGCACTCTAATAATAAAATAACATTATTCTAAATGGTAGTTAATGACTAGCCGTTGTAATGGCGGGAATGAACAGAACTAACTACAAAATAATTATACATGTTGGCAAATATTTTTACTCTTTAGAATAAATGATAGAGGATTAAAAATGCGAATGAATCCAATTTTAAGCGTAGACAGTCTAATATTCTTTAAAAGGTCGATTAATCTCCTTTTGATGGCGAACCTATTTTAAATCCACTTTTGACAATTTTATGTGTTATATTTTACAAAATGAAATTCTTCTTTATAATCGGGACATCAAAATTTACTTTGTGTAATTTTTGGTATTTTTCCAAAAAAGTTCAATTTTTAATGAATAGTGAAAATGTTGTATTTTAATTCAAAACCTATTTTTAATCTAATTTATTTATATTATTAGATTATTTTTTAATTGGTTTTAAATTGTAAATAGAATATATTTTTACCATTTAATCCAATGGTGGTCATTGTAATTAATATCACTTTAAGATTGGACATAAACGAGTGTCAATCTTTTGAAAGATATTGTTTCATAAAAACACGCTATTTGTTTTAACAGCGGGATTTAATTATAAAAATAATTAATGAAACTTCTATGTTATGAATTTTTTAAAATAGACATCATTTTTGAATTCGTAATATCAAATAGAGCATAGGGTGAATTTTTGGTATTTTTCTAAAAATCTTCAATTTTTGATGAATAGTGAAACCACAAATTGGTGGTTACAAAATTTGATTTTTCGTTTAAATGGTACTTTACCACTTCTGTGATTTGAATTTCAAAAATATAATTTAAATGATTTTAATTTTTAAGTAAAATTTGGTTCAATGGGATGAAAATAATTTTTGATGAAAAGTAACTTTTAAGTTTTATTAATCGCGATTAAAGGTAATTAGTGTGATTTAAGGTAAAAATGATATTATAATAAAATGAAAATATATTGACACTTGCCCTAACCCTATTTTTTGAGTTATGGACTACCAAGACAACCCATGGGACAATTTTCGGTACCCCATGGAGCCACTTGGGTTTGATAATGACATTTATGCCTTTTATTTAAAGTTAAAATAAAAATGTCACAAACATGATTTGTTTTACTAGAACAATTTTTACATGTGGTTATACAAGTCATAATTTTGACTATAAATGTTCATTGGAAATATAAAAAGATTTCCTACATCATAGTTTTTTTATAACTTTTAGACATTAAATAAATTAAATTCTTTATGAAATCATGTTGATGCAGCGATGACCTCATTATTTAACGATTTAAATAAAATGGAAAGATAATGAAAAATCTAGGACCTATACATGTCAAAAACATATTGGATGGGTGTATTTTTAACCCTTATCACCTTATCCTCTAAACACATCAATGTGGTACCATTAAAATCCGAAAACAATTTGAAAATAAAGTAACATTTTATACTTTTCCAAGAGTGCCCCTCCTCTCCTCTTATAAAAGGCCCCCACCTCTACCACCTTACCCACACCTCTCAAGCCGTTGGTTCAGCCAAGATCTGATCATTTTGTCTCTCCACATCCCTCTCCTCATCCTATAAGCCTTAACTTAGGCAGGAATCTCTTCAAGAAACTCTTTTGGTTCAAACCAAAGGGAGTTACCCAATTTTAAGGTAACGTCTTCACTTGTGCTCTTTTGTTTTATTTTTCTTATCCAACCCCCTAAACTCTTTTTATTCATTTATTTTGTAACAAATACAGTATCTTAAATATACTAGTATGTTGTTATAATAATTATTCGAGCTACACTTATACACACCTTCATCTAATGGTTAAAGAACATACTGTTTCTGTGGATGGCGAATCTATGCCTCACGAAACGATGATTGTTCAACACTCATATAACACATTCAAAGGTGGTCATTAAGATGTCACTATATTTATATATGATATATATTATGTTTATGTTTTCCTTATGCTTCTGTATTTTTCATTTGTGGTATACCTTTATGGTTTCCATTGTGGGTAAACACAATAATTTCATTTTAGGAAGTGCGGACTACCGCCCCCTCAAAGTTATTTGATTCGTTAATGCCATATATGGGATGTATGAAGGATGGATTTAAAGTTATTATATATGATTTTATACTATAATTATAATATAACTTTATATAATTATTGTTTTCTTTCCATTAAAGTATGAGATAGAAATGAAAGTAGTGTTCATGCGTACGTACGGCTTACCGTCTCCATGAACGGTGCATTTCATTTCTTATCCTCAAATGTAATGTACTATTATAAGTACATATAATGGATATATATGATGTATGATACATCTAGAGGATGAATATAATTCTGTAATTGAAAATATACACATATCTCATTTAGTTTTAATTCCATTAAGATGACATCAAAATGAAAGTAGTGTTCATGCGTACATACGGCTTACCGTCTCCATGAACGGTGCATTTAATTTCTTACCTCTAAATGATTATGTTATATTATAAATACATGTATATGCTGGATATATATTATATATATGATATCTAAATCAGTAATGTCATTCTGGATATAAAGAACCTTTGACCACGCGAACAACATGTAACTGAAAGAAATCCACTTTTGACTTAAGAACTAAATATCGACAAAACAAACATTATTAACTTAAATGATTACATAATGTTTATAACATGTCAATAATTGATATTAAAGGAATAATGAACTTGAAAAAGGTTCTTAAGCAAGTAGAAATTAACTCAAGTTTATTATTCAGGACATTAAAGAACGATCGAGTCAAGTCGGACCTCAGGTAAGGGATCCTACTCCTCTCTTTCTTTTTAAGTACGCTCTTTTATGTCATTCCTTTTAAAGCTCATATTTCTTGTTATTGTGATGTTATTTTACTCTTACTGTAATATTTATGTTCATATTATGAGATACCCTATTCTCTCTCATCAATCTATTTTGGATGTTTTGAGTGGCGCCATTAGGCTACCGAATTTTCGTAAGAGATCTAACCTCTCTCTTTCTTTTTAAGTACTCTCCTTTATGTCACTTCTTTTAATCTCCTCTTTGTTATGTTGGGGGATGTTCTTTCATATTCCTCTTTCTATAAAATTTATGTTAATATGATTAGATACCCTATTTGATCTCATCAATCCTTTTTTTAAGTTTTATGTGGCGCCGTTAGGCTGCCGAGTTTTCGTAAGAGATTTTTCATCTCACTTTTATTCCCGTGAGATTTATGCTACATTTGCCACAATTTCCTTTGAGTGGTGTATGTACTGCCCATTATTTTACTCACTGTGTAATATACTTTCATTTATGAGTATTTACATCAATGTTGTATTGTCTTTCTTTCACGGGGTGCATGTTTCGAAAGATACCCATGTCGGTAAGGGAACCTTTCACCCTCCTCTTTTTAAAAGACTTATTTTGTTATGTCTTTTATTTATGTTGGGATATGTTCTTATATATCCTTACTGATTTAAATTTTATTTCCATGTGATGATATACCCTTTTTATCTCTCATCAACTCATTTTCTGAATTTTGTGGTGACGCCATTAGGCTGTCAAATTTTTGCAAGGGAACTTCTTAACCCAAATTTGATTCTTTGGGATAAACTTATACTACTTGAATATGTCATTCTATGAATATGTGTGAATAACCTCTAATTTTTTTACACTTAATATCCACTTATATTTGGTGTATTCGTTTGTCACACATAATTATGTAATTGATTTATCCTTAAACCAAGGATACCGTCTTTGTAAGGGACTTCGTCTCAATCTCCTTTCATTGAGGCATATTTCGTTTTATACACAAATTTCTTTTATACAGTGTATAAACCCCTTTGACTTTTACTTTTATACAAAAGGAATCTTTTTCTACGAAGCGTTTTACTAAACGACAAAAAGGAATGTTTCTTTTAACGTACGCGGTGACAACGACCTTTTCTACCGCCGCGAGTATTATTTGATCTTTGGCCTCCTCAACAAGCCATAATGTTTTTAAAATAAAATAAATACCATATACTCTTTTATGTATTTTGGTATTGAAAATGGTTTTGATAAGAGATTCTATTTTGTCAATATATTCAAATGATATATTGTGATTGAAATATGGAAATGTTTTCATTCCATTATATTGGTTTTATGTGTTGTAATTTTATAATGGTACTTGGAAATTTTACAGGTGGTTACGTGATAAACCATATGACGGGTGGTGCCATGAATACCAGGATGTGTCGTTACGTTATAACCTCCAATGCATTGGGTATAGAAGTCGTCCGTATGGCTATTCCATTAAGTATGTATGGAAGTTGGCCGAATGGCTATTCCATTAAGTGATATGTGTGGAAGTCGACCTTATGGTTATTCCACTTAAGTATGTTTACGTCCCAAGTTACATTTATATGTTATGTGATCTTTATATGGGTTTTATGGTAATCTTTTGGTTACAGAAGGGTAATTAATGAACTTTTATTCAGTGAAGAGTTTTTTCTACTTCGAAAAGGTGAAAAGTATTACTTTGATAAAGTATACATGGTTTACTTGTTGTTTTGAAAAACTATCAGTTTTCATTCTTTGTGTATCCCTTACTGAGCTTTTTATGCTCACCCCAAGTTTTTTTGAAATGTTTTTTTCACAGGAATTAATGTGGAATTGGGGTCAAGGATGGGATCAAGGGAATTTCATGCTATCTAAAACATGGAACTAGACATGTTTCTTTTTAAGAGTTTTTATTTTATGGAAACTTAGTAGAAGTTTCTACTTTGTAATATTTTGAGATGTAATAGTTGTGATCTAATTCTCTAAAACTATAAACCTGAAAATATTCTCAATGTGTAATCTTGTAATAACTCAAGATTAAGTAAGGTTTAAGGCTGGGGCCTTATAGTTGGTATCAAAGGTCGGTTTAGACAACTTTAGGGATTATGAGTTTTTTGTTAGACACATGATTAGTCCCTATATCTATTATTTCAGTTAAATACTTGTTTTATAAATTTTTTCAGGCCAAGTAATGTCGGTTACGAATGGAAGGAGAAGGATCTCAAACGACATTCCTATATCTTCTTGATGACATGCTTGAAATAATTATTGCAAAGTCATGTTCGGATGATTATGAAACTTTTTCTAGCATACAACTCACTCGCAAGCAGTTGTTTGAGATATCAAACACCTCCACTATACCTCGTTATTATCATGGATCATGGGTTGTTTTTAGACACATACTATTTTCAAAATATTCTCATATTTTCAAGAAAGGTAAATATTATCAAGGTATTTTCAAATATTTTACCTTATCACAAGAATTTGAAGCATATTATGATTTTAAAGATGGTGTTGAGGAAGCATACCCTTGCGCAACCTATTTATATTTGATTTTAAAATATAGTCTCTCAGCACATACTTATGGTATTTTAAAAGGACCAATAATAGAAAGTTTCAAATCAAATTCTGTCCGACTATTTTATAGAAATCATGTTTTATCAGATGTTTTGGAATTATATGTCATACATGATTATTTTCCAAAACTGTTTTTCTATGAACACCCATATGACCCATGTTGTACAAGGTGTATTTTGATGGATGAAGCAAATGATTTTGAAGGATCTCTAAATCATTGTTGTAATGCATGGGACTTATACCTACGTGAGCAAGATGACGATGAAACCGAGTGGACGCCATGTTCAAGGTATGATTTTATTCATTTTGAGAATAGTTTTATTTTATCTTATGGTGGTGAAATAAGACTTCAATAATTAAGATGTTGAGACCGTAACGAGTTTGGATGAAAATGAGAGGTATAAGGAAAATATTATGGTTAAAACATGTTAGGGTTATTTTTGGAGTTTTATAAAAAGGACAACATGCAGACCGTGTGACAACCCGTCACGTCGGACAAAGCTGCGGGAATCGAACCCACAACCAAAGTGCGACTGGTATTTATCGCCTACCACTGGACTACGTGAAGTCCCTTGTTAGTTTAAATGATTATTTTTAGTTAGATGATTTTATGAATTAAGAGTAAGTTGATTTTGGGTTATCTATGGAAATTTATTAACCTATCATGGAGGATATGTGATTAGGTTAATTAATTTTCAATACGAGACATTAAGAGAAACTGATGTTGTTTGGAGATAAATGTTATGATTTAACATGGAAGACTATGTGACTAAATCCTTCAAATATTTGTGTTTCAATCTTAGTTTTGTTTAATTTGAAGAATTTTAAGGACAAATTTTTTATCGAATGGTCCTCGTTGAACTTTGAGTTTTGTTGGACAAATTTTGGAGATTAAGAATATATTTTCTTTTTATAAAGGGTTTTCCTTTTCTGGATTATCTGATCTTGTACTAACCTTTTTAGTTTTGGTTTTGGTTAAATTCTAAAGACATGGGAAATATATAGTTATCTTTTGTGGATTATGTGGTTCTCTAGAAATTGATTATAGTACTCTTAATGCAAACAAGTCTTCCTAAATACTCGTCTTTTGGAGAAAATATGAGTTTGATTAAGGAATCTAGTAAATGTTGAAAGTCTACATGACAAGTAAGTATGTTTCATTATGATTTAGTTAAGCTCAAAAATAAATTCCTCAATGAAAAGTAACTTAAAACAAAAATGTTGTCTGTTAACTTTTCCTACTGGGGAATCGAATACCGTTTAACCCATCACAAGTTTGTGATTTTCTTATGGTTAACTTTCTCCTACATATGTTTACTATCACTCTCCACCAGAACATGACCCTTTGTTTTTTTCCTCCATGTCTATATTTTCATACTTGGAATCCTAGTATGGGTTAACTTGGGTGACCTCTGTACTTATCTTTCTTTATTTTAAAGTGATTGTTTTACCGACTCTTGTTCCGATGTGGGACTTTCAAGGATGTTTCCAAGCTCAATTTTAAAATTGCGAGGACGCAATTCCCAAAAGGGGGGAAGGATGTAACACCCCAGGTAAATAAAGAATATGACATTTTTGGTATTTATCCATATTTGTGAATAAAATATTACTTTCAAGGGGATGCTATGCTCGATGGCATACCCAATACGCAACAACGAGTTTCTTGGGAATCTTACGTTGCACTCTAATAATAAAATAATATTATTTTAAATAGTAGTTAATGTCTAGCCGTTGTAATGGAGGGAATGAACAGAACTAACTATAAAATGATTATATATGTTTGTTAAATATTTTTACTCTTTAAAATAAATGAGAGAGGATTAAAAATGCGAATGAATCCAATTTTAAGCGTAGACAGTCTAATATTCTTTAAAAGGTCGATTAACCGTCTTTTGATGGCGAACCTATTTTAAATCCCCTTTTTGACAATTTTATGTGTTATATTTGATAAAATAAAATTCTTCTTTATAATTAGGACAAAAAAATTTTCTTTGTGTAATTTTTGGTATTTTTCCGAAAAAGTTCAATTTTTAATGAATAGTGAAAAATGTTGTATTTTAATTCAAAACCTCTTTTTAATCTAATTTATTTATATTATTATATTATCTTTTTAATTTGTTTTAAAGTGTAAATAGAATATATTTTTACCATTTAATCCAATGGTGGTCATTGTAATTAATATCGCTTTAAGATTGGACATAAACGAGTGTCAATCTTTTGAAAGATATTGTTTCATAAAAACACGCTATTTATTTTAACAGCGGGATTTAATTATAAAATTAATTAATGAAACTTCTATGTTATGAATTTGGTAAAATAGACATAATTTTTGAATTCGGAATATCAAATATAGCTTAGGGTGAATTTTTGGTATTTTTCTGAAAATCTCCAATTTTTGATGAATAGTGAAACCACAAAGTGGTGGTTACAAAATTTGATTTTTCGTTTAAATGGGACTTTAACACTTCTGTGATTTGAATTTATAAAAATCCAATTTAAATTATTTTAATTGTTAAGTAAAATGTGATTCAATGGGATGAAAATAATTTTTGATGAAAAGTAACTTTTAAGTTTTATTAATCGCGATTAAAGTTAATTAGTGTGATTTAAGGTAAAAATGATATTATAATAAAATTAAAATATATTTACACTTGTCCTAACCCTATTGGATGAGTTATGTCAGACCAATACAACCCATGGGAAGATTTTTGGTACCCCATGGAGCCACTTGGGTTTGATAATGACATTTATGCCTTTTATTTAAAGTTAAAATAAAAATGTCACAAACATGATTTGTTTTACTAAAACAATTTTTACATGTGGTTATACAAGTCAGAATTTTGACTATAAATAGTAATTGGAAAGATAAAAATATTTCCTACATCATAGTTTTTTTTTATAAATTTTATACATTAAATAAATTAAATTCTTTATGACATCATGTTGATGCAGCGATGACCTCATTATTTAACGATTTAAATAAAATGGAAAGATAATGCAAAATCTAGGACCTACACATGTAAAAAACCTATTGTATGGATGGATTTCAAACCCTTATCACCTTATCCTCGAAACACATCAATGTGGGACCATTAAAATCCTAAAACCATTTGAAAATAAAGTAACATTTTATACTTTTCCAAGAGTGCCCCTCCTCTCCTCTTATAAAAGGCCCCCACCTCTACCACCGTACCCACACCTCTCAAGCCTTTGGTTCTGCCAAGCTCTGATAATTTAGTCTCTACAAATCCCTATCCTCATCCTAGAACCCGTAAATTAGGCAGGAAGCTCTTCAAGAAACCCTTTTGGTTCAAACCAAAGGGAGTTACCCAATTTTAAGGTAACGTCTTCACTTGTGCTCTTTTGTTTTATTTTGCTTCTCCAACCCCCTAAAATCTATTTATTAATTTATTTTGTAACAAATACAGTATATTAAATATACTAGGATGTTTTTAAAATAATTATTTGAGCTACACTTACACACACCTTCATCTAATGGTTAAAGAACATACTGTTTCTGTGGATGGTGAATTTCGGCCTCATGAAACGATTATTGTTCAACACTCGTATAACACCTTCAAAGGTTTCCATTAAGATGTCACTCTATTTATATATGATATATATTATGTTTATGTTTTCCTTATGCTTCTGTATTTTTCATTTGTGGTATACCTTTATGGTTTCCATTGTGGGTAAACACGATAATTTCATTTTAGGAAGTGCGGACTATCGCCCCCTCAAAGTGATTTGATTCATTAATGCCATATGTGGGATGTATAAAGGATGGATTTAAAGTTATTAAATATTATTTTATACTGGAATTGTAATATACCTTTATATCATTATTGTTTTCTTTCCATTAAAGTATGAGATAGAAATGAAATTAACTTTCATGCGTACGTACGGCTTACCGTCTCCATGAACGGTGCATTTCATTTCTTATCCTCAAATGTAATGTACTATTATAAGTACATATAATGGATATATATGATGTATGATACATCTAAATGATGAATATAATTCTGGAATTAAAAATATACACATCTCTCGTTTATTTTTAATTCCATTAACATGACATAGAAATGAAAGTAGCGTTCATGCGTACGTACGGCTTACCGTCTCCATGAACGGTGCATTTCATTTCTTACCACTAAATGATTATGTAATATTATAAATACATGTATATTATATATATATATATGATATATATGATATCTAAATCAGGAATGTCATTCTGGATATAAAGAACCTTTGACCACACGAACAACAGGTAATTGTAAGAAGTCCACTTTTGACTTAAGAACCAAATATCGACAAAACAAACATTATTAACTTAAATGATTACATAATGTTTATAACATGTAAATAATTGATATAAAAGGAATAATGAACTTGAAAAATGTTCTTAAGAAAGTAGAAATTAACTCAAGTTTATTATTCAGGACGTTAAAGAACGATCGAGTCAAGTCGGACCCGAGGTAAGGGATCCTACTCCTCTCTTTCTCTTTAAGTATGCTCTTTTATGTCATTCATTTGAAGCTCATATTTATTGTTATTGGGATGTTATTTTACTCTTAATTTAATTTTTATTTTCATATGATTAGAGACCCTATTCTCTCTCATCAATCCATTTTGGATGTTTTGAGTGGCGTCGTTAGGCTGCCGAATTTTCGTAAGAGATCTAACCTCTCTCTTTCTTTTTAAGTACTCTCCTTTATGTAACTTCTTTTAAGCTCCTCTTTGTTATGTTTGGGGATGTTATTTTATATTCCTATTTCTATAAAATATATGTTAATATGATGAGATACCCTATTTGTTCTCATCAATCCATTTTTGTAAGTTTTATGTGGCGCCGTTAGGCTGCCGAGTTTTTGTAAGGGATTTTTCATCTCACTTTTATTCCCGTGGGATTTATGATACATTTTCCACAATTTCCTTTGAGTGGTGTATGTAATGACCATTATTTTACTCATTGTGTAATATACTTTCATTTATGAGTATTTACATAAATGTTGTATTGTCCTTCTTTCGCGGGGTGTATGTTTCGAAAGATACCCATGTCGCTAAGGGAACCTTTCACCCTCCTCTTTTTAAAAGACTTCTTTTGTTATGTCTTTTATTTATGTTGGGATATGTTATTATATATCCTTATTGATTTAAAATTTATTTCCATGTGATGAGATACCCTTTTTATCTCTCATCAACTCATTTTCTGAATTTTGTAGTGACGCCATTAGGCTGTCAAATTTTTGCAAGGGAACTTCTTAACCCAAATTTGATTCTTTGGGATAATCTTATACTCCTTGAATATGTCGTTCTATGAATATTTTTGAATAACCTCTGATTTTTTTATACTTAATATCCACTTATATTTGTTGTATTCATTTGTCACACATAATTATGTAATTGATTTATCCTTAAACCAAGGATACCGTTTTTGTAAGGGACTTCGTCTCAATCTCTTTTCATTGAGGCATATTTCGTTTTATACACAACTTTTTTTTATACAGTGTATAAACCCCTTTGACTTTTACTTTTATACAAAAGGAAACTTTTTCTACGAAGCGTTTTACTAAACGATAAAAAGGAATGTTTCTTTTAACGTACGCGGTGACAACGACCTTTTCCACCGCCGCGAGTATTATTTGATCTTTGGCCTCATCAACAAGCCCTAATGTTTTGAAAATAAAATAAATACCATATAATATTTTATGTATTTTGGTATTGAAAATGGTTTTGATAAAGGATTCTATTTTTTCAATATATTCAAATGATATATTTTGATTGAAATATAGAAATGTTATAATTCCTTTATATTGGTTTTATGTGTTGTAATTTTATAATGGTACTTGGACATTTTACGGGTGGTTACGTGATAAACCATATGACGGGTGGTGCCGTGAATACCAGGACGGGTGGTTACGTTATAACCTCCAATTCATTGGGTATGGAAGTCGGCTGTATGGCTATTCCATTAAGTATGTATGGAAGTTGGCTGAATGGCTATTCCATTAAGTGATATGTGTGGAAGTCGACCTTATGGTTATTCCACTTTAGTATGTTTATGTCCCAAGTAACCTCTATATGTTATGCGATCTTTATATAGGTTTTATGGTAATATTTTGGTTACAGAAGGGTAAGTAATGAAATTTTATTTAGTGAAGAGTTTTTACTACTTCGAAAAGGTGAAAAGTATTACTTTGATAAAGTATACATGGTTTACTTGTTGTTTTGAAAAACTAAAAGTTTTCATTCTTTGTGTATCCCTTACTGAGCTTTTTATGCTCATCCCATGTTTTTTTGAAATGTTTTTTTCATAGGACTTAATGTGGAATTGGGTTCAAGGATGGGACCAAGGTAATGTCATGCTATCTAAAACATGGAACTAGACATGTTTCTTTTTAAGAGTTTTTATTTTATGGAAACTCGGTAGAAGTTTCTACTTTGTAATCTTTTGAGATGTAATAGTTATGATCTAATTCTATAAAACTCTAAACTTGAAAATATCCTCAATGTGTAATCTTGTAATAACTCAATATTAAGTTAGGTTTAAGGCTGGGGCCTTATATTAGTGATTAAATAAATTAAATTATTTATGACATCATGATGATGCAGCGATTACCTCATTAATAATGGATTTAAATAAAATGAAAAGACAATGTTAAAACTATAACATACACTTATCAAAAACCTATTGGATGAGTATATTTCTAACCCTTACAACCTTATCCTCGAAATACATAAATGTGGGACCTTTAAAATCCGAAACTCATTTGAAAATAAAGTAACATTTTGTAACTTTCCAAGAGTGCCTCTCCTCTCCTCTTATAAAAGTCCCCCACCTCTACCACCTTACCCACACCTCTCAAGCCATTGGCTCAGCCAACCCCAGCTCATTTTTCCTATCCACATCCCTCTATTACTCCTAGAAGCCTCACTTTGGGAAGAAGTATTCCCAAGTAATCCTTTGAGCTCAAATTAAAGAGAGTTACCCGATTTTAAGGTAATGTCTTAACTTGTGTTATTTTGTTTTATTTTGCCTCTCCAACCACCTAAACTATTTTTATTCATTTCTTTTGTAACAGCTCCAGTATCTTAAATATACTAGGATGTTTTTGTGAGAATCATTATAGATACACTTACACACACCTACATCTAATGGTTAAAGAACATACTGTTTCTGTGGATGGTGAATTTCTGCCTCACGAAATGATGATTGTTCAACACTCATATAACACCTTCAAAGGTGGTCATTAAGATGTCACTATATTTATATATGATATATAATATGTTTATGTTTTACTTCAGCTTATGTATTTTAATTTGTTGCATACCTTTATGGTTTCCATTTTTCGTAAACACGATAATTTCATTTTAGGAAGTGTGGACTACCACCCCCTCAAAGTGGTTTGATTCGTTAATGCCATATGTGGGATGTATAAAGGATAGATTTAAAGTTATTATATATGATTTATGTTACATATAAATGATGAATATAATTATGGAATTAAAATATTCATACCTCCAATTTAGTTTTAATTCCATTAATATGACATAGAAATGAAAGTAGCGTTCATGCGTACGTACGGCTTACCGTCTCCATGAACGGTGCATTTCATTTCTTACCTATAAATGGGTATGTAATATTATAAATAAATGTATATTCCTGATATATATGATATATATGATATATATGACATCCAATTCATGAATATATTTCTGGATATAATGCACCTTTGACCACACGAAAAACATGTAATTGTAAGAAGTCCACTTTCGACTTAAGAACCAAATATCGACAAAACAAACATTATTAACTTAAATGATTACATAATGTTTATAACATTGAAATAAGTGATATAAAAGGAATAATGAACTTGAAAATGTTCTTAATAAAGTATAAATTAACTCAAGTTTATTATTCAGGACGTTAAAGAATGATCGAGTCAAGTCAGACCAAGTTAACGGATCCTACCCCTCTCTTTCTTTTTAAGTACACTCTTTTATGTCATTCCTTTTAAGCTCATCTTTCTTATGATTGGGATGTTCTTTTATATTATTACTACTTTACTTTTTATGTTCATATGATGAGAGACCCTATTTTCTCTCATCAATCCATTTTGGATGTTTTGAGTGGTGCCGTTAGGCTGCCGAATTTTCATAAGAGATCTAACCTCTCTCTTTCTTTTTAAGAACTCTTCTTTATGTCACTTATTTTAAGATCCTCTTGGTTATTATGGGGGATGTTATTTTATATTCCTCTTTCTGTAAATGTTATTCTAATATGATGAGAGACCCTATTTGATCTCATCAATCCATTTTTTGGAAGTTTTAAGTGGCGTCGTTAGGCTGCCGAGTTTCCGTAAGGGATTTTTCATCTCACTTTTAGTCCTGTGATATTTATGATACATTTGCCACCATTTCCTTTGAGTGGTGTATGTACATCCCATTATTATACTCTTTTTGTAATATAATTTCATTTATGTGTATTTACATATTCATTGTATGACCCTTCTTCAATGGGGTGTACGTTTCGAAAGTTACCCAAGTCGGTAAGGGAACATTTCACCCTCCTCTTTTTAAAAGACTTCTTATGTTATGTCTTTTAATTCACATACTATTATGTTGGGATATGTTCTTATATATCCTTATTGATGTAAATTTTATGTCCAAGTGATGAGATACCCTCTTTATCTCTCATCAACTCTTTTTCTGAATTTTGAAGTGATGCCGTTAGGCTGTCGAATTTTTGCAAGGGAACTTCTTAACCCAATTTTGATTCTTTGGGATAAACTTGTACTCCTTGAATATGTCGTTCTATGAATATGTGTGAATGTCCTATGATTTTTTTACACTTAATATCCACTTATATTTGGTGTATTAGTTTGTCACACATAATTATGTAATTGATTTATCCTTAATCCAAGGATACCATCTTTGTAAGGGACTTCGTCTCAATCTCCATTCATTGAGGCATATTTTGTTTTATACACAACCTTCTTTTATACGGTGTATAAAGACCTTTTACTTTTACGTTTATCCAAAAGGAATATTTTTTATACGAAGCGTTTTACTAAATGACAAAAGGGAATGTTTTTGTCATACGTATGCGGCGACAACGACTTCTCTGCTGACGTGACCATTATTTGAGTTTAGGCTTCCTCTACAAGCCATACCTTTTTTTAAAGAAAATAAATACCATGTTTTAATTTTATTTTATTTTGGTATTGAAAATGGTTTTCATAATTTTTTTATATAAATTTTTTGTATTGATATCTTTTGATTGAAAAGTGGAAATGTTATGTTTCATTTATGCATGTTTTATGTGATAAGATTATGTTATGGTTCTTGGGAATTATTATGAAGATGGGTGGTTCCGTGAAAAACTAAGGGCGGGTGAGCCCGATATAGCTCTCCAATTCATTGGGTAACGCGAAGGGGTTAAAAGTTAAGGTTTATACGAAGAGATTTAGGGAATATACTGTGATGGGTATTCCAAATGTAACCAAGGGGGTTACTCCCTACATAAGAATGTTATGAATGCCTAAAGTTACCTTTATGTCTTATGATTTCTATGATTTATTCATGATTTTATGAGGTATGTTAAAGTGCATATGTTTTATGGGTAAATTATGATTTCATTCTTATGTATATATGCACTCATGTTTCCTTTCCATACTTTTTATAACCCTTACTGAGCTTTTTATGCTCATCCCACGTTTTGGAAATGTTTTTCACAGTTCAAGGGAATGGTACATGATATGATGATAGTGTCAAGGAAGTGTCAAGAAAGAATCCATGTTTTATTTTAAATATGTTTCTGTTGATGGTAAAAATGAATACTATCTTTTATGTAACCACTTTGTTTAAATGTGGAATGTAATGCAAGTTTTATGATCTAATTCTCTAAAACTCTAAACCTGAAAAGATCCTCAATTTGTAATCTTGTTATAACTCAAGATTAAGTAAGGTTTAAGGTCGAGGCCTTATAGTTGGTATCAGAGGTCGGTTTAGATAACTTTAGAGGTTAGGGTATTCTCTAAGAATAAGGAACATTACCATAATGGTTAGGATTTCAGAAAGAGTCCTAGTTTTAGATGAAGTGGATGAGTAAGTATATCTTAGTGTTTACCTTCCTCATTAGTACATGATGGTTTTGTTTATATACTCACACTGACATTTATGTTTTTAGTGAATTGATATATCTAGCAGGCACCAAAAAGACAACAGGTTTGAAAGAAAACTGTGGTGGTTCTCTGATTAAGATACTACATAAAATAGGGGATTCAACGAGAAAACTTGTGGTTGTTCTAAACCAACTATCAAGGAGTCATGATCAACCACTTGAACTGTGGTATGATCTGTAATGCATCATGTACGAGATGACCAATCGATGTGGAAGTTCAGGTAATAATTATAAAGGTAACCATTAGAGTTTATATGATCCTTACTTTTGAGGTAATTATGGGTTATTATATGTTATGATGAAAGGCATGAGATAAACATGAGGTTAAAGTATGTTATGATTATTTTTGAAGATTTTATCTCGTTTTGTAGAATTTTTTAATAATTATATAGTTTTGGAAAAAGGACAACACGCAGACCGTGTGACAACCCATCGCGTCAGACAAAGCTGCGGGAATCGAACCCACAACCAAAGTGCGACTAGTATTTATCACCTACCACAGGACTACGTGAAGTCCCTGGTTATTTTGACTAATTCTTTTTAGTTAGATGATTTTAGGATTCAAGAGTAAGTTTATTTTGTGTTGTCTATGGAAATGATTAACCTATCATCGAGGATATGTGATTAGGTTAATTACTTTTCAATATGATAATTTAAGGGCAACTGATGTTATTTGGAGATAAAAGTTAATTTGTGCCTTGGAAGACTATGTGACTAAATCCTTCAAATATTTGGGTTTCAATCTTAGTTTGGTTTACTTTGAAGAATTTTATGGACAAATTGTTTATCAAATGGTCCTCGTTGAACTTTGGGTTTTGTTGGACAAATTTTGGAGATTAAGGATTGATTTTCTTTTTATAAAGGGTTATCTTTTTCTGGATTATCTGATCTTGTACTAACCATTTTGGTTTTTATTTTGGTTAAAGTCTAAACACATGGGAAGTATATAGTTCTCTTTTTTGTATTAGGTGATTCTCTAGAAGTTGATTATAGTGAACAAGTCTTCCTAAATACTCGTCTTTTGGATAAAATATGAGTTTGTGTAAGAAATATAATAAAAGTTGAAAGTCAACAAGATAAGTAATTATGTTTCCTTATGAATAAATTCCTCAATAAAAATTAACTTAAAACAAAAATGTTTTCTATTAACTTTTCCTACTGGGGAATCGAATACCGTTTGACCCATCACAAGTTTGTCATTTTCTTGTGGTTAACTATCTCCTGAACATGTTTTCTATCACTCTCCATCAGAACATGGCCCAATGTTTCCCCTCCATGTCCATGTTTTCCTATATGGAATCCTAGTATGGGTTAACTTGGGTGACCTTTGTACTTCTATTTCTTTATTTTAAAGTGATTGTTTTACCGACTCTTGTTCTGATGTGGGACTTTCAAGGATGTTTCCGAGCCCAATTTTAAAATTGGGAGGACGCAATTCCAAAAAGGGGGGAAGGATGTAACACCCCAGGTAAATAAATAATATGAAATATTTATATTTATTCCTATTTGTGAATAAAATTTTGATATTAATTTAAATGGAATTCTATGCTTGATGGCTTACCCAATACGCAACAATGAGTTCCTTTGAAATCTTACGTTTCACTATAATAATAAAATAATATTATTTTAAAAGGTAGTTAACGCCTAGACGTTGTAATGGAGGGAATGAATAGAACTAACTAAAAAATCATTATATATGTTTGTCAAATATTTTTTACTTTTTACAATAAATGTTAGAGGATTAAAAATGTGAATGAATTCAATTTTAAGGGTAAACATTCTAAGATTCTTTAGAAGGTCGATTAATCGCCTTTTGATGGCAAACCTCTTTTCAATCCACTTTTTGACAATTTTATGTGTTATATTTGACAAAATAAAATTCTTATTTATAATCGAGACATCAAAATTTACTTTGTGTAAATTTTTTTTATCTTTCCGATAAAGTTCATTTTTTAATGAATAGTGAAAAATGTTGTATTTTAATTCAAAACCTATTTTTAATCTAATTTATTTATATGATTAGATCATCTTTTGAATTGTTTTTAAAGTAAAATTAGAATATATTTTTACCACTTAATCCAATAGTGGTCATTGGAATTAATTTCACTTTGAAATTGGACTTAAACTAGTGTTTTTAATAGATATTGTTTCTTAAAAACACGCTATTTGTTTTGACAGCAGGAATTAATTATTAAATTAATTAATGCAACTTATAGGTTTTGAATTTTTTAAAATATACATCATTTTTGAGTTCGGAATATCAAATATAGCTTAGGGTGAATTTATGGTATTTTTCTGAAAAACTTCAATTTTTGAAGAATAGTGAAACCACTAAGTGGTAGTTAAAGAAACTGATTTTTCGTTTAAATGAAACTTTTCCACCTCTGTGTTTTGAATTTCAAAAATCCGACATAAATGGTTGTCATTAGCAAGTAAAATTTTGTTTAATGGGATTAAAATAATTTGTTTGATGAATAGTAACTTTTATGTTCTTAATCGCGATTAGAGGTAATTAGTGTAATTTAAGGTAAAAATAATGTTTTAATAATGTGAAATGACCTAGACACATGTCCTACCCTCATTGGATGTGTCATGGACGACCAAGAAAATCCATGGGTCACTTTGGGGACCCCATGGAGCCACTTTGGTTGAAAAATGACATAAATAACTTTTTATTTGAAGTTAAAATGAAAATGTCGCAAGCATGAGATATTTCACTAAAACAATATTTAAATGGGATTAAAAAAGTCATATTTTTTACTATAAATATTCATTATAAACATAAAAATATTTCCTACATCATGATATTTGTTTTATAATTTTTAGTTATTAAATAAATTAAATTATTTATGACATCATGATGATGCAGCGATTACCTCATTAATAAATGATTTAAATAAAATGAAAAGATAATGTTAAAACTATAACATGCACTTATCAAAAACCTATTGGATGAGTATATTTAGAACCCTTACCATCTTATACTCGAAATAAATCAATTTGGGACCTATAAAATCCGAAACTCATTAGAAAATAAAGTAACATTTTGTAACTTTCCAAGAGTGCCCCTTCTCTCCTCTTATAAAAGGCCCCCACCTCTACCACCCTACCAACACCTCTCAAGCCTTTGGCTCGGACAAACCCAGATCATGTTTCCTCTCCACATTCCTCTATTACTCCTAGAAGCCTCACTTTGGGTAGAAGTCTTCCCAATAAATCCTTTGAGCTCAAATCAAAGAGAGTTACCCGATTTTAAGGTAATGTCTTCACTTGTGTTCTTTTGTTTTATTTTGCTTCTCCAACCCCCTAAACAATTTTTATTGATTTATTTTGTAACAAATCTAGTATATTCAATATACTAGGATTTTTTTATAAAAATAATTCGATCTACACTTACACACACCTACATCTAATGGTTAAAGAACATACTGTTTCTGTGGATGATGAAATTCTGCCTCACGAAACGATGATTGTTCAACACTCATATAACACCTTCAAAGGTGGCCATTAAGATGTCACTATATTTATATATGATATATAATATGTTTATGTTTTACTTAAGCTTATGTATTTTTCTTTTTTGGCATACCTTTATGGTTTCCATTGTGGTTAAACACGATAATTTCATTTTAGGAAGTGTGGACTATCGCCCCCTCAAAGTGATTTGATTCGTTAATTCCATATGTGGGATGTATAAAGGATGGACTTAAAGTTATTATATATTATTTATGTTACATATAAATGATGAATATAATTCTGGAATTAAAATATACATACCTCTCATTTAGTTTTAATTCCATTAATATGACATAGAAATGAAAGTAGCGTTCATGCGTACGTACGGCTTACTATCTCCATAAACGGTGCATTTTATTTCCTACCTCTAAATGATTATTTAATATTATAAATACATGTATATTATTTATATATATGATATATATGATATCCAATTCATGAATATATTTCTGGATATAATTAACCTTTGACCACACGAACAACATGTAATTGTAAAAAGTCCACTTTCGACTTAAGAAACAAATATCGACAAAACAAACATTATTAACTTAAATTATTACATAATGTTTATAACATGGAAATAAGTGGTATAAAAGGAATAATGAACTTGAAAAAGGTTCTTAAGCAAGTATAAATTAACTCAAGTTTATTATTCAGGACATTAAAGAACGATCGAGTCAAGTCGGACCAAGGTAAGGGATCCTACCCCTCTCTTTCTTTTTAAGTACACTCTTTTATGTCATTCCTTTTAAGCTCATCTTTATTATTATTGCTATGTTATTTTATATTATTAATACTATGAATTTTATTTTCATATGATGAGAGAACCTATTTTCTCTCATCAATCCATTTTGGATGTTTTGAGTGGCGCCGTTAGGCTACCGAATTTTCATAAGAGATCTAACATCTCTCTTTCTTTTTAAGTACTCTTCTTTATGTCACTTCTTTTAAGCTCCTCATGGTTATGATGGGGGATGTTATTTTATATTATTCTTTCTGTACATTTTATTTTAATATGGTGAGAGACCCTATTTTATCTCATCAATCCATATTTTGGAAGTTTTAAGTGGCGTCGTTAGGCTGTCGAGTTTCCGTAAGAGATTTTTCATATCACTTTTAGTCCTGCGATATTTATGATACATTTGCCAAAATTTCCTTTGAGTGGTGTATTTAAATCCCATTATTATACTCTTTGTGTAATATAATTTCATTTATGGGTATTTACATATTCATTGTATGACCCTTCTTCAATGGGGTGTATGTTTCGAAAGTTACCCAAGTCGGTAAAGGAACTTTTCACCATCCTCTTTTTAAAAGACTTCTTATGTTATGTCTTTTAATTAATATACTATTATGTTGGGATATGTTCTTATATATACTTATTGATGTAAATTTTATGTCCAAGTGATGAGATACCCTCTTTATCACTCATCAACTCTTTTTCTGAATATTGATGTGACGCCATTAGGCTGTCGAATTTTTGCAAGGGAACTTCTTAACCCAATTTTGATTCTTTGGGATAAACTTGTACTCCTTGAATATGTCATTATATGAATATGTGTGAATGTCCTCTGATTTTTTTACACTTAATATCCACTTATATTTTGTGTATTAGTTTGTCACACATAATTATGTAATTGATTTGTCCTTAATCCAAGGATATCGTCTTTGTAAGGGACTTCGTCTCAATATCCATTCATTGAGGCATATTTTGTTTTATACACAACCTTCTTTTATACGGTGTATAAATCCCTTTGACTTTTAAATTTATCCAAAAGGAATATTTTTTATACGAATCGTTTTACTAAATGACAAAATGGGATGTTTTTGTCGTACGTATGCGGCGACAACGACTTCTTCGCCGTCGTGACCATTATTTGAGTTTTGGATTCCTCTACAAGCCATACCTTTTTTTTAAAGAAAAATAAATACCATGTTTTACTTTTATTTTATTTTGGTATTGAAAATGGTTTTCATAATGTTTTTATATCAATGTTTTGTATTGATATCTTGTGATTTAAAAGTGGAAATGTTATGTTTCCTTTACGCATGTTTTATGTGATACGATTATGTTATGGTTCTTGGGCATTATTATGAAGATGGGTGGTTCCGTGAAAGACTAAGGGTGGGTGAGCCCGATATAGCTCTCCAATGCACTGGATAACGCAAAGGGGTTAAACGTTAAGGTTTCTATGAAGAGATTTAGGGAATATACTATGATGGGTATTCCAAATGTAACCAAGAGGGTTACTCCCTACGTAAGAATGTTATGAATGCCTCAAGTTACCTTTATGTATTATGATTTCTATGATTTATTCATGATTTTATGAGGTATGTTAAAGTGCATATGTTTTATGGGTAAAGTATGATTTCATTCTTATGTATATATGTACTCATATTTCCTTTCCATACTTTTTATAACCCTTACTGAACTTTTTATGCTCATCCCAAGTTTTTGAAATGTTTTTCACAGGTCAAGGGAATGGTACATGATATGATGATAGTGTCAAGGAAGTTTCAAGAAAGAATCCATGTTTTATTTTAAATATGTTTCCATTTATGGGAAAAATGAATACTCTCTTTTATGTAACCACTTTGTTTAAATGTGGAATGTAATGCAAGTTTTATGATCTAATTCTCTAAAACTCTAAACCTGAGAAGATCCTCAATTTGTAATATTGTAATAACTCAAGATTAAGTAAGGTTTAAGGCAGGGGCCTTATATTAACCTTGTACCTTGGATTTTCTAAATTCCACTCACAGAAGCGGTAAAATTAAGTTTTATGTAAATTTTGAAATTCTTCTAGGAGATGGGTAAAAGACGGTGAAAAGTTCAATAAAATTTTTATATGTCTAAAATTATTATAAAATGACTCCAATGAATTACATTGAACTTATATAAATATTATGTATAAATTTTAACATAGAATAAATTTAAATAAAATAAATAATTATTTAAATAAAAATTCGGTTTTTAAATAGTAACCCAGTGTTTTCACTATTCATCAAAAATTGAAAGTTTTCAGAAAGATACCAAAATTTCATCATAGGCTAATTTTGATATTTCTAATCCAAAAATGAAGTCCATTTTGAAAAATAATATTTCAGAAAGTGGGTATTACTATTCATAACGGCTAGTTTTAATAATATTTTAATAGCATATCATTTTTTAGTGAAACTCGGTATTACATACAACTCAAGCTACCGAGGAAGGTTTCTCTTGCGTATAACACAAGCCAAGATAGTGATGTGTGTAGTGAAATATTTCTTTATATAACATTATAAATAAAAAAGTATTTCTCATAAAATCTCGGGTGTTACATTCTACCCCCCTTAAAATGAATTTCGCCCTCGAAATTCGTCACTTTGAAACAAACAGATGAGGATACCTCTCTATCATCATATCCCCAAGTTCCCATGTAGCTTCTTCTAATTGGTGGTTCCTCCATAAAACTTTCACCAAGTGAGTGTTCTTGTTTCGTAGGACTTTTTCGCTATGATTCAAAATCTCTATCGGTTGTTCTTCATAAGAAAGATCTTGCTCCAG
Source organism: Viscum album (assembly GCA_963277665.1). Classification (NCBI taxonomy): domain Eukaryota; kingdom Viridiplantae; phylum Streptophyta; class Magnoliopsida; order Santalales; family Viscaceae; genus Viscum; species Viscum album. Next base: position 883,239,293 of record OY728159.1, on the reverse strand, counting down.
TGGTACAACTTCTGAGCTGAGTACATGTGAAGGACCGGGTATGTACTTTCTTAGGAGAGATACATGGAACACATCGTGAACATGAGAGAGATATTCGGTGGAAGCCTCAATCGGTAATCTACCTTCCCACCACGATCTAGTATTTCGAAAGGACCGATATACCTAGGGATCTGCTTTCCCTTCTTTCCAAATCTCATTACTCTCTTCCAAGGAGATATCCGTAAGAACACTTTATCACCCACTTCAAACTCTAGGTCTTTTCTTCAGTTATTGGCGTAACGTTTTTGTTGACTCTGAGATTCTCTTATGTGTTGTTTAATAGATCGGACCTTTTCTGCCATCTCATCAACAAGATTAGGTCCTAATAGCTTTCATTCCCCAACTTCATCCCAGCAAGTTGGAGTTCGACATTTCTTTCCATATAGAGATTCATAAGGAGCCATCTGAATACTGGAGTGAAAGCTATTATTATACGAAAATTCCACAAAAGGTAAGAGTGGATCCCAAACACCTTTGAAATCCATAGAGCAAGCTCTTAACATATCTTCTAGAGTTTGAATTGTTCTCTCAGACTGACCATCTATCTGATGATGATAAGAATTTCTAAAACACAACTCTCTATCCTGAGTATGTAGAAGACTTCACCAGAACATTGAGGTAAACAGAGAATCCTGATCAGATATAATGGAAAGTGGTACTCCATGCAATCTTACCACTTTCTTTACATATAACGTGGCAAGCTGATCCAAAGAGAAATCCTCTCTAATAGCAATGAAGTGTGCAGACTTTGTAAGACGATCAATTATGTCCCAGATAGAATTATTGCCTTTGGATGTTTTAGGAAGTCCGGTGACAGAGTCCATAGTGATGTTTTCCCATTTCCATTTGGGTATGGGTAATGGTTGTAACATCCCATTAGACTTCTGTCTCTCAGCTTTAACTTGCTGAAAAACCAAGCATCGAGAGACATATTCAGAAACATCTATTTTCATGTCATACCACAAGAAGTACTCTTTCTTGTCCCTATACATCTTCATGATTCCAGGATGAATAGATAATTAAAAACTATGAGCCTCATCCAGCAGATCCTTCTTTAATTCGGGGATGGGAGGAACATAAACCTGATTCCTGAACTTTATTATCCCATCACAATCAAGGTTGAATTCAGGAACATTTCTCACCTTCTTTTGTAACTCTACATCTTCTTTTTGTGCCTCTTTAATCTTCACATGTATATATGGTTGAACATTCATTTGAGAAAGATAAGATATCTCCCCTTCCATTATAATTCCATGATCCATCATTTGTAAATCCATAAATATTGGTTCTTTTGTGATCCTCATCATGGATAATCTAGCAAGGTCTTGTCGACTTAATGCATCTGCCACCTTGTTTTCTTTACCAGGGTGATAATGAATTGAGCAGCCATAATCCTTAATCAACTCATATTCAGCTCCTTTTGTGTGAAAATATACTTTAAACTTTTATAATCAGTATAAATATCACACCTTTCACCATAAAAATAATGCCTCGAAATCTTTAATTCAATGATTACCGCAGCTAACTCCAAATCATGAGTTGGGTAATTTTGCTCATGGATTTTCAACAATAGTAAGGAAAAAGCTATCACCATATCGTTCTTCATGAGGACACACCCCAATCCATTCTTGTATTCATCACAATAGATCACAAACCTTTCTCCACTACAAGGCAGTGTGAGCACAGGTGCACTGAATAACCTTCTTTTCAACTCCTTGAAATTCTCTTCAAATTCCTTCGTCCACACAAACTTAACTCCTTTTCGAGTCAACCTGGTGAGTGGATTAGATAATCATGAAAAATCATTCTCAAAACGTCGATAATATCCAGCCAAACCAAGAAAACTTCGGATCTCAGTTACTTTTTTTGGTCTCGACCGTCTTTCAATAACCTCTCTTTTTGTTGGATCCACAGATATCCCCTCTTTTGAGATTATGTGACCCAAAAATGAAACTTTTTGAATCCAAAATTTACACTTGGTAAATTTGGCATAAAGCTTCTCCTTTATCAGGGTCTTAAATTCAATTCTCAAGTGATCTTCATGTTCTTCCTTGCTCTTTGAATAGACCAGAATATCATCTATAAAGACTACCACAAACTGATCAAGATAGTCTCTAAAGACTCTATTCATTAGATCCATGAAGATAGTAGGGGCATTAGTAAGACCAAATGGCATCAATATAAATTCATAGTGTCCATACCTTGTACGGAAAGTCGTGTTTAGTATATCCTCCCTTTTGACCCTTAATTGATGATACCCAGAACGAAGATCAATCTTGGAAAAGTATTGAGCTCTGCGTAGTTGGTCAAGTAAGTCATCAATGCGCGAGAGATGATATTTGTTCATGATAGTGATCTTGTTAAGATCTCGATAATCAATGCAGAGTCTCATTGATCCATCTTTCTTCTTAACAAACAGAATAGGTGCTCTCCAAGGAGACACACTAGGGCGTATGAATCCCTTATCAATATTATCTTGGAGTTTCTTCTTCAATTCCTACAACTCAATTGGGGCTATTCTATAAGGTGTATTTGAAATAGGCAAAGAACCTTGTACGAGTTATATTGAAAACTCAACTTCACGATTTGGTGGAAGAACCTTAAATTCCTCCGGAAAGACATCATCAAACTCTCGTACAATGGGCATATTCTTAGTCATTTTTCTCTCACAAACCATTTGAGAAAAATCACCTTCATTTAATGGAATCGGGACCCATAAGATGGAAGAAATTTCCACTGGAAGGTTATGTTCATCCTTGCATCGATAGACGATCATAGATTGATCTGGAATATGAAATGTGACTTCCCTTCTTTGGAAATTGATATGAGCTCCATATAAAGAAATCCATTACATTCCAAGAATCACATCAAATTCCACTAGAGGAAGGATCACAAGATTTGCAGGAAGCACTTTCCCACAATCTTCAATTGGAGAAGAATTGTAAACTTTTGATGTGACCATTGTTCCACTAGGGGTTGTCACAACTAACTCAATATCTAACTGCTGAGGTAATACGGCGATACCCTTAGAAAATTTTTTAGAAATAAAAGAGTGGGTAGATCCAGAATCAAATAAAACATTTGCTACTTTAGAGTGGATGGTAAGTGTACCTTTCACCACATCATTATCGTACTCTACATCACTGATATAAATTGCATGTGAATTTCCTTTGTCTTTATCCTTAAGATTTTGTTGACGTCGATCATCATCAACAACCCTTGGATTAGGGAATTTAATAGAATAATTCCCCATTTCCTTGCACTTATAACATTGAAGTGTAGGAGGTGCACTCTATGTAGAATTTTCTTTGTTCACATCACTAGACATCTTCTTCCCATCATTGCGGCATTCAAATGCCCTATGACCTTCCTTTCCACATTTGAAACATTTACTTGTTCGTTTAAGAGAAATCCCTCCATGTTTCTTTCCACACTTTGAGCATAAGGGAAAATAATCTTCTTTTCAATGTGGTCTTTATATTTCCCTTTCAATTCCATTTTACTCTATTATCAAAAGCATATAACTGATGGGTTACTCCAATCTCCATCTCAACTTTGAGAGCACATCGAATGATTTCCTCATTTCTATTGAAGTCCCTTATGGCTAACGCCCTTTGAAGACTTGGTTTTAAGACACTAAATAATCGATCGATATTACACTCAGGTTAGATAATAATCCCATAAGTGTACCTTGCAAGTCTTGTAAAATTTGCTTCGTAGGTACCAACAGATTCATCATCTTTTTGCTTTAGTTCAAGAAACTCCTTCTCCATCTTTGTTCGAAGAATATGATGGAAGTACTTATTGAAAAATAAGTTCTTGAACTCGTCCCATTCCATGGATTCAATTTCATCTTTTTGCCTCATGTTCTTGATAAGATTCCACCATTGATCAGCTTCACCATTTAATCGATATATTGCTAAGATGACTTTATCATGTTCAAAACATTGAAGAACTGAAAATATCTTTTCAGGGGTACTGATCCACTATTCACACACTAATGGATCTGTAGACCCACTAAATGAGGGTGAACGTTGCCTCATGAAGTATTCAATAGAATGATACTCCTTACATTGATCGTTTGGATGTCCTGCATGATTCATAGATTGAGAAACTTGTGTGAGCATGGCTACAAGATTTTTCATTCCAGCTCCCATAACGTTTGGTTTCTCAGGGAGACAATCATTGCATTGCCCGTCACATTCTGCGTTAACACGGTTCCATCGGGTTCCATCCATTGACTAAAACCAAGAAGAATAATTTGAGAAACACTAATTATATTAGGAAAACCACATAATCAAGAATAAAATTTCACACTTAAGGTATTATCATAGGTTGTTCATGGCCATTTCTAAAACACTAAGATTTTGTTTTATGCTTAGACTTATCCTTAGGGTTCTTACTAAGGCTTTCACATCCTAGTTTCCAAAGGTTGACTATAACCTCCCTCTGATACCAAATATAAGGACCCATACTTTACATACATTGTTATTACTTCATAATTGAAGCATACGTATTACAACATATAACAAAACCATGGTAGGACAGTATAAGTATAGTGTCCTTAAAAACTGGGAAACATAAACAACTGGTTCATAAAGAATCTACATTTTCTCCCGTTTATTTCATCATATCTAGTGTCCCTTTGGCATATCTTACTTAATAACCTTCTTCCTGATCTGGGGAAAAACATACAAAATGGTGAGCTCGAATACTCAGTAAGGGTAAACAAAGGAAATATCATATTCATAAGAACATAGAATTTTGAAAATCTTAACCTGCAAAAGAGATCATAATATCATAACATGGGATAAATCATATTAGTGAAATGTAATCCCAATAATCATAACATAAAACATGAAACTTTTTGGAATACACACATAATCATAGAGAATCATTTCTTAGTAGTCAAGACTCATTTACAAGACTATCTTAGTGGACAAAGTCCATTTCTGAACCGAGTTCACTCCTCGTTTCAGTCCTGTTTCACTGACCCTGATTAACCTGCTGTTCCAGCCATGTCTATATCATGAGATATAAATCTTTACCAAATGAATTGGAGGGAGATATATGTCCCACATATCTTATAATGATACCATTCTTATGTGTGCCACAAGATCATAAATCATACATCATAGCATAACCCATGTAATAAAAATGGGATTCTTAAACATCATGCCATCATAACATAATCCATATAAGATAGAAGGACATAATAAAAAAATTCCATAATAACATAATCAAATCAACGTAAATAAATAGGGATAGAAACATAACCCCATATTATCTTATATGGAAAATAATTTTGATAAAACGCTTGAACTCCATTCTTGAGGAAAATACCCTTTCTACTTCAAAAACATTTTTCCATTCTTAACATGTCATACAATTTTAAACTAAAAGAAGTTGATTAAAAGAAACTTGAAAACTTGTAAAGGAATATTCATGGAAATAATGTTCTAAAAATCCATTCATGTCGTATAAGTTAATGAAAAACATTATCCTCATATTTTGGCTGGAAAAGTCAAAAAAGTACCTCGTACAAAAGTGACAAAAGATTCATTTCATATATTTTACTAAAAATTCACCAACGAGTAAAATTGGATTTAAAAAATTATAGGAGGATAGAAATAATATTTCATACTGAGGAAACATGGATGTGCATGATAAATATTCCCCAGTAAATTCTGAAGTATAAACAATCTCGGATAAAAATGAGATTGCAAGATTTTCCCTTACCTTAGGTCTGATTTGCTTCGTATGTGTCTGAACCTCCTGTATAATGATTTAAATAATGTTATCTAATTATTCCAGAATCTTACTCATTGTTATGATATCATATATGGTCATATTCTTAGCTTCTTATTAGTAATATTTTATTGTTCTTTGTTATTCGGGTGTTTTTTTCTTTTTTTGTTCTTATGCGTGTTTTGTCGAATAAATTCTTATTATTATTTTTATGTTATAGATAACTCATTTCCAGAATTTTATTAGTGTAATTTATATCATATTTATTCATTCAATTCATTTATATAATCATTATGCAATGAAGATCATGTAGAACGAGTCGCATCACATCGTGGAGATGGTAGGCCGTACGTACGCACGAGTGATGATATCATTCCCATGATCGTGGAATTGTATTGAAGTGTATGTATACTATTTCAGAATAAAAATCACTTTACAATATTCTATATAGTTATTCTTTACACCATTATACCCATCCAAGTAAGGTGGTGGTGGAAAACATATTACACCACGGCGTGGAGACGGTATTTCGTACGTATGCACGCGTGATGATTTCATTTTCCATAGGATGGATAGAAGGTGAAATAGGGTTGTTTTATATCAGTATATGAGTGATACTGATGTTATTACTTCAAAATGAATCAACTAAAGAAGATGAAGTAGAAGAAGAAATAAAGTTGAAATAATCGGTAACGGACATTACCTCTTCTTTGAAGTGCCTCTTCTTAACCTACTCTTAGGGCTCTAAAGATGGACTTTGAAGAATAACAGGACCTCTAGGATGTTTTTAGGGAAGTTGAGAAGAGAAATTTTCAGGGGCTGGCCGAGCTTGAAGGCTCAAAGTGGTGTAAGGAAGAGAGGGAGGAGGATCCCTTTTATAAGGGAGGAGTGGGGCACTTTAGGAAAAAATAAAAATATTATTTTATTATAAAGTAATATTCAGTTTTTAATAGCTCCAAATTGATTTTTTTAGAACATAAGGTGGGTATGGGTTGAAATAATCTCAACCAATAGATTTTAGAAAAGTTTAGGTTACTATTTTATCCTTATCTTTTGGATTTAACTCTAAGTTAAATAATTAAACTTTTACCTTGTCTTTTTGTTTTCTTACACTATATGGTTAATAAACATACTATAACAAGAAAAAAACCCCAAGTTGTTAATTATTAATATATATAACCTTATCTAAGTCATTTGGATGAACCTTATATTTTTAGGAATAAAATAAAAATTAATAATATAATATTTTTTTAAAAAAATATTTTATGTCAATTTTGACACTATTTGGTAATTGATTTTTGTGAAACCCATAAAAGCATGATTAGTTCAAATAAAGTTAATTAAATTAATACCAACATGTCATATTAACCTAGAAAATTAGTGGAATTCATAAAAAGCCTAAAATTACATTTATTTGTGTATTTATAACATCAATTATGTTAATATTTCATTAATAAGGTAATTACTCCATCATCATTGTGTCATAAATAAATTAAATTATTTAAAGTCTAAAAATTATAAATAAAATGTCATTATGTAGGAAATCATTTTAGATTTCTAATGAATATTTATAGTCTAATTTATCTTATTTATAACCCAATTTGAAAAAACATTTAGTTATTAAACATTGATTTTAACTATTTTGACTCTTCTTTAAATAAAATAATATTAAATGTTCTAATCTAATCCAAGTGGACCTAAATGGTCCAATTTTATTCCTAAGGTTGTTTTTGGTCGAATTAAACTTATCCAACAGAATTAGAACATGTGTTAGGGTAATAATAATACCATCTTTACCCTTAATTATCCTATTTACTTTTAACCGTGGTAAAAAAGGTAAAACTTTATTATTCACCAAAAATTATTTTTATCTTATTGACCCAAATTTTACTCCTTGATATTAACTGTGTCTCATGGATTTTCAAATTCCACTCACAGAAGCGGTAAAATTAAATTTTACGTAAATTTTCAAATTCTAGTAGAAGGTGGGTAAAAGACGGTGAAAAGTTCAACAAAGTTTTTATATGTCTAAAATAATTATAAAATGACTGAAATGAATTACATTGAACATATATAGGTATTATGTATCAATTTTCACATTAAATAAATTTAAATAAAATAAATAATTATTTAAATAAAATTTCTGTTTTTAAATAGTAACCTAGTGTTTTCATTATTCATCAAAAATTGAAAGTTTTCAGAAAAATACCAAAATTTCACCCTAGGCTAATTTCAGTATTCTGAATCCAAAAATGAAGTCCATTTTGAAAAATAAAATTTCAAAAAGTGGATATTACTATTCATAATGGCTAGTTTTAATAATATTTTAATAGCATATCGTTGTTTAGTGAAACTCGTTATTGCGTACAACGCAAGCTATCGAGTAAGGTTTCTATTGCGTAAAACACAAGCCAAGATAGTGTTGTGTGTAGTGAAAGATTCCTTTATATAACATTATACATAAAAACAAAATATTTCTCATAAAATATCGGGTGTTACAGACCAAAATTGTATTAAATGGTAAAAATATTATCTAAATATACTTTAAAACCACTCAAATTCATAATTTATCACAATTAATTATTTCAATTAAAAAGTTGTTTTTAATTAAAATTTTGTAATTTCCACTATTCATCAAAATATGAAAGTTATCAGGAATATACCAAAAATTCACCCTAAGATAATTTCGATATTTCAAATCCAAAAATGAAGTCCATTTTAAAAGATAAAATGTATAAAATTTCAAAAAGTGGGTAGTAATATTCATAATGGTTAGTTTGATTGGTTGTGGTGTGTGTTAGAACTCGAAGCTGCGTATAACACATGCTATTGTATTATTCAAAGAGAATCATACCATGGAAGATTGGGGTGTTACATTCTCCCCTCCTTAAAATAATTTCACCCCCATAATTTCTAGAATTCTACTGCATGATAATACTCGAGTGGTTCTTCATCATAAGTTTCTCGGTTTCCCATGTTGCCTCTTCCATCTTATGGTTTCTCCATAGAACTTTTACCAGACAAGTCGTCCGGTATCTCAGCACTTATTCTCTCATGTCAAGAATCTTTACAGGCTCTTCGCAATAAGATAGATCGGGGTCCAGTTCTAATTCCTCATAGGTGAGTACATGCGTTGGGTCAGGCATGTATTTTCTCAACAGTGATACGTGGAACCCATTGTGAACTTTGGAGAGACTTGGCGGCATTTCCAAATGGTAAGCTACAACCCCAATTTGTTCTAGAATTTTGAATGGTCTGATGTACCTGGGACTCAATTTTTCCTTCTTAACAGAACGTATAACACCCTTCCATGGAGATACCTTCAAGAAAACATGATCTCCTACCTAAAATTCCAAATCCTTCCTTCAGTTGGTAGCATAGCTCTTCTACCTACTTTGAGCTACTTTGATGTGGTTTTGGATTACCGTCACCTTTTCCATTGTTTCCTCCACTAGTTTTGGGCCTATGAGTTTTCTTTCACAAACATCATCCCAACAGGTTGGTGTGCGACATCTCTTTCCATATAATGCTTTATATGGTTCCATATGAATACTTGAATTGAAGGTATTGTTCTAGGAAAGTTCTACCATAGGTAAATATTGATCCCACATACCCTGAAAGTCAAGTGAGCATGATCTCAACATGTCTTCTAAGATTTTAATAGTCCGTTCTGATTGTCCATCAGTTTGAGGGTGGTAAGAAGTGCTCAAATGAAGTTCAGTATCTAGGGATTTCTAACGACTTTTCTAGAATCTTGATGTAAAATGGGGATCACGATCCGAAACAATTGATATGGTTACTTCATGAAACCTCACAACTTCATTAATATATAGTCTTTCTAGACTTTCAAGTGGTAAATCTTCCCTTATAGCAAGAAAATGTGCTGACTTGGTAAGACGATCAACTGTGACCCATATTGCATCGTTCCTTCTAGGAGTCTCTGGTAGTCTCATGACAAAGTCCATCGTGATATTATCTCATTTCTACTCAGGTATGGGATGAGGATGAAATACTCCACCAAGATGTTTCCTTCCAGCATTAACTTGTTGAAAAACCATACATCTTGACACAAAATCAGAAATATCCCTCTTCATGTTGTCCCACCAAAAATGTTCCTTCAAATCTATATACATTTTGTTTCTCCCAGGGTGTATAGAGAAATTGGAATGATGAGCATCATCCAACAATTCCCTTTTTAGATCAGGTATATCAGGAACACAAAGTATCCTCTCGAATTCCAAAAAATCATTCTTCATACACAAAGTCACTCAATCTCCCATAATTCATAGCTTTAATCTTCTTTTTAAACTCTTTATCATCGGCATGAGAACTCTTTATTCTTTCTAGTAAAGATAGTTTGGAAACCATTTGAAAAAGTATTGATGTTTCACCTTCCATGGCGATTCCAGTATCCATCTTTACTAAATCCATGAAAATAGGATCCCTTTCAACTCTAACCTTGTTCGAAACTCCATAATCCTTTCTACTCCGAGCATCTGCTACCTTATTTGCCTTTCCCAGGTGGTAGTGTATCGTGCAATCATAATCCTTGAGTAGTTCAAGCCATCGCCTTTGCCTCATGTTGAGTTCTTTCTATGAGAAAATGTACTTCAAACTCTTGTGATCAGTATATATCTCACATTTTGCACCATAGAGGTAGTGTCTCCAAATCTTCAAAGTAAAGATTACAGCTGCTAACTCAAGATCAGGAGTAGGATAGTTTTTCTCATGAATTTTCAGCTGTCGTGATGCATAATTAATAACCCTATCATTCTTCATAAGGACACAACCAAGTCCTTTCTTCAATGCCTCAGTATAAATACGAACCCATCATTCCCCGATGGTAGAGTAAATATAAGAGCATTAACTAATATTCTCTTTAGCTCTTCAAAACATTCTTCACACTCTTTTTTCCAAAAAACTTTAACACCTTTACATGTGAGATTTGTTATTGGGTTAGCCAATCGAGCGAAATTCTAGACGAAACGTCGATAATAACCTGCTAAACCAATAAAACTGTGTACCTCAGTTATACTCGTCGGTGCTGGCCATTCTTGGATTGATGTTGTCTTAGATGGATCAATGGAAATTCCATCCTTAGAGACAATATGTCCTAGAAAATAAATCTCCTGAAGCCAGAATTAACACTTGCTAAACTTCCCATATAATTCATGTCTTCTCAGAGTCTTTAATATAATGCACAAGTGATTTTCATGATCTTCATAGCTTTTTGAGTATACCAATATATCATCAATAAATACCACTACAAAGTCATCAATATATTCCTTGAAAACTCTGTTAATTAGATTCATGAAAACAGAGGGTACATTAGTCAGCCCAAATGGCGTTACTGTAAGCTCGTAATGCCCATACCTGGTTCGAAATGATTTCTTCGGAATGTCTTCCTTCTTTACACACAACTGATGATATCTATATCGAAGGTCAAATTTTGAAAATTATGGAGCTCCATGAAGTTGGTCAAATAAATCATCAATGTGAGGTAGGGGATACTTGTTCTTTATTGTTATAACATTGATCTCCCTGTAGTCGATACATAACCTCATAGATCCATCTTTCTTATAAACAAAAAGGACAGGGGCTCCCCATGGAGAAACACTAGGGAGAATAAATCCCTTATTACTCTATTCCTCTAGTTTTTTCATTAGTTACACTAATTCCACAGTGGACATTCTATAAGGGGTCTTCTATATGGGCTTTGATCCAGGAATTAAATCATTGGAAAACTCAATTTCTCATTTTGGAGAATGTCCCGGTAAATATTCTGGAAACCCATCAACATATTCTCTCACAATAGTTAAATCCTCTATTTGAACATTCCTTTCCTCACCCACAGTCATTTTATTCTCTTCCTCTACAATAATAAAAATTAGTAGAGCTATTGGGGGTGGATCTAGATAAGAATTAAGTGGTGACGATTCTGCTCAAAAGATAAGGTGTTCCTTATCATCATTATTAAAAATCATAACCTCTTTCTTCTTAAAATAAATATTCACATCATGGTCTGAAATCCAATCCATATCGAGGATTTTATCAAATTCAATCATAGGTATGACGATGATATTATCGGATAAAGAACATTTATGTGCTCTAATATGGACTGATTCACAAAACATTGTTGCAATGATACTTCCCTTAAGAGTATTAATTGACAACTCCCTTATTAGATCAAATTGTAAATATCTAATTTTCTTATCAAACTAGAAAGATATGAAACAATGTGATGATCCAGAATCAAATAATGTATTTTCTAAACATGAGGAAACCATTAAATTACCTACCACCACGTATTTCGGAGCTTCTACCTCAGCAGTAGTGATAGCATAATCTTGGCCCTGATCCCTTGGCCTTTTCTAAGTTAAGTTCCCCTGATGCTTAGGAAATTCATTTTCATAATGTCCTATCTCCATGCAGTTGTAGCATTGAACATCAGTAGCTTCTTTCTTCCACTTGCAATCACGAGCTTGGTGGCCGTTTTCACGACACTTGTAACAGACTCACATTCATTTCAAGAAAGTATCGGGGTGTTTCTTCCCACATTTACTACAGGATGGATAATAAACTTTTCCCTTCTTCCCCTTATTTCTATTTCCAGAGTGATCTGCAGATCTCTTCTTCTCTTTCTTTTCTTTAAAGTCGTAAGACTTAGAGAATTCTTTTTCTGTCTTGATATAACATGAGACAATATCTTCGTACAACGAGAAGGATTGTCAGACTAATACTTGATGGAGAAATTATTTTAACCCATAAAAATAAATGATCAATCTTACTTCTTGTATTACATATATAATCTGCAGCATACCTCACTAACCTTGTAAAGTTAGCCTCATACTCTGTGACATTTTCATCCTCCTTTTTCCTCAGACTCAGAAATTGCCTTTCCATATCTACTCGATGGTCATGAGGAAAGTATTTTTCTAATAATAGCTCTTTGAACTCCCTCCATTCCATATTTGATACTACATCATCTTCCTTCGTGTTTTGAATCAATGACCAACATTGGTCATCATCTCCAGTGAGGCGATAAACTACCCTGATAACTTTTTCCCTTTCACTACTCCCCAAGGCATGGAATATTTTATCTAAGGAAATTATCCATTGCTCAGCTACTAGTGGATTTGTACTTTCATTGAATGTTGGTGGTTTTTGCCTCATGAAGCAATCTAACACTGATCCTCCACGCTGTGGATCTGGGTGCTCTATACGGGTAAGGTTGTTATTCATAACCAGAGTGAGTTGTCCAAGTTTGGTGATTAGCTGATCAGCACCAGTTGCATCACTAGATCCACTATAATTATCTTGAGTAGGAGGGAAATCCCTACATGGAGTGCGTTCATTGATACAGTTTCCATTTCTTTCACTAGGCGCCATTTCTAAATAATGTCTTACACTAGATTAGTTTATGAATCGAAATACATAAATCCAAACTTGTAAAACACTTAACATGAATTGAACAGTTTATGGTTATAATCCATAATCCTAAAAATGTTTTCCTTGAGTAAGTATATACTCATAAACCCTTCATAATAGTTTGTAAAGAAAATGAGTATTATCCTAAGCATATCCCCCGGGAGTGTCGTAACCAAGAGTGTAGCAAGGCCCGTTTTCGTGCACCAGTTCTCATTCGAGTCTAGCTCAAAGCGGTGTTTTCGGGTTTCACCCCTAGGTACATCTGAGCTAGAGCCGCCTCTACCTTCTCATATCCAGATAGGGATTCATTTCTCTGAAAACTGACAAAATCTCAACACTACCAAAATTATAGGAATTTCTTCTATACTAATCCTCTAAGTCTCTCTTATGGATATGTGCTCTAATAAGAGTTTATCTAAATCTAGATTATAAGGTTTGTAATAAACTTCCTCTGATACCAACTGTAACACCCTGACCCCAATTACCTAGAGTTGTTGCATTATTACATAACATTGGTATGATTACAAAATATCAAGTCTCGAAAGACCGATTAGTTTAGTAGCCTTGGAATCACTAGATACATTCATAAATTTTACATTACATCATAAAGTAAAAACTACAACCACATAGTCTCCATAGTCCACCCTCATATCTCCTCAAACTATCCCTTCAGGTTAGTCATAAAATACTTCTTCAGATCCTGGGAAAAATAAATCATAGAAAGGGGTGAGCTCAGATTCTCAATAAGGATAACAATATAGCGGAAACTTTCATAAATAAGAATAAAAATTTAAGGCAATGTATAACTAAAACAAAAGCCTTTTAAACTTGAACTTCAACATAATATGGCAGAAATAAAATGAAATAATTTCATTTACTTATTCACATGGATATTCTACTAAACGAATAATCACATGAAATATCAATAACCACATTCATAATGATGGAATGCATAATTCCAGACTATCATAACCACATAGTCAAAGCCTTATACCAAGAATAAAAATAAGATTTTGTCAAGGCCTTGTCCCAAGACACTAGTTTGTCTCATCAGACCTACCAATGCATCGAGGAGCTATAGCGGGCTCCACCCGTCACTTACTAAGTCCAATGCATTCCTCATATGAACAGGTTTATACATAACATAAACATTCGTATTAAAACTAGCATATGAAATTTCAATAATTTATCCATAAACAATGAATGGTATAAAAATAACACATCCACAGTAAAACATATCACAAAACATTCAATACAATATGTAAAATTTTTATCATAATAAATCAACTTCAAATAAGCTTAAAATCCATCAAAGTATGTTGACATAGATGAAATCAAAACTATTTGAGAGAAATATCTCTTTCTTTTAATCATTTAAAAGTCACATAATTATAAAAGAAAACATTTACTTTGAAAATATTCTCATAATCATGTAAGGGAAGCTTTGACAATTTTATAACGGAGGAAAATAGCTGCACCTGCCGTATAAGTTAAAAAAGGCATTCTTACATTAATTCTGTCGAAAAGGTTAAAAATGACATTGTTTAGAAAACGACAGAAATATTACTTTATAAACATCTTTTAAAAATTAAAACAAGGGTGTAAATGAAATTAACCCATAGTCTGTAAAATAGTAAGAAATATTTGAAATACATTTTAAGAAACATGGATTTGGATGATAAAGAGGTCCCAATAGATAATTACGTATAAACAACTTCGGATAATAAAGAGATTATGAAATAAACCCTTACCTTGTAATTTTCCTTGGTTGAAAGTAGATTAAAATACTATATAATGGTGAAATAATTGTTATTAAATTATACAAGAATCATATACATTAATATGATATCACATATGATCTTTTAACATTTATTTGTTAATAATATCTTAGTATTATCATCGTTTCGGGTGTTAACTTACTCGTTTTGTTTTATATGTTTTATTACATAAGTCATGTTTGTTATGGATAGGTTTTATATTATTAATATAAAGAATTATATCAAGTCCTTAAAAATTATTTTTAATCATAAAATGAGAATTAGACTTGCATGGATACGATGGGGAATGAATCCCAACGTGTTTGTGAAGACAGTAGTTTGTACGTACGCACGAGCGACAATATCATTCTTTTGATATTAAAATAGTATATAATTGGATGGTATATAATATATATACAGAATAATTATCAATTTATATTTATTATTTACATAAATTATACATCATTATCATACCCATCTAAATAATAATGTTTTGAATAACAATTACACCATAACGTGGAGACGGTAAGCCGTACGTACGCATGTATGGTGACATTTCATTCAAAGTATAGATAGAATACTGGATATGGTTGTACCATATTTATAATAAAATTACATTATAGAGTAGATACTAGATTTATTATTTTAGAATAGAAATAACAAAGAAAGAAGATGTTGAAGAAGAAAGAAACTTGAAAGACGGTGGTGAAACATTACCTCTTCTCCGGGTTCTTCCTTTTCATTTGATCAAAAGGTCTTCTTAGGTTGGATTTATGAATAAAATAAGGCATCTAGGACGAAGTTAGGGAAGTTTAGAGAATATTTGGGCATGTTTTGGCCGAGCCAAAAGGCTTTGAAGGTGTGAATTAGTGAGAAGTGGGAGTTCCCTTTTATAAGAGGGGTGAGGGGCACCTTAGGAAAACTAGAAATATTATTTTATAATAAATTTATATTCGGTTTATAATGGCTCCAAAGTGTATTATTTAAATTTTAATGTTGGTATAGGTCTAAAACCACTGAAAAATAAGTTTTAGATAGGTTTGGGTCACTTTATTAACATTATCTTTTTTATTTAACTCTTAATTAAAAAGTTTGACATTTACCATGTCTCTTTGTATTTTTATATTATATAGTCAACAAACACACTATAAACTTTTAATCAACCCCCAAGTGGTCCATTAATAATACAAATATCATTATATAAGTCCCTTTTCCGAACCATAGATTTTTAGGAATAGAATATCAATTAATAATATAATATTTGTTTTAAAAACTCAATTATTTCAATTTTGACAGTATTTAATAATTGATTTTTTTTAAAGTATTAACTACTTTATTAATTGGAATAAAATTAATTTAAGAAATTATAACATGTAATATTAACCAATAAAATTATTGGATGTCCCCAAAACATTCAAATTATATTTATTTTAACTTTTATAATACCAATTATTTGATTCTTTCATTAATAATGAAAATACTGCATCATTATTGTGTCATAAATAAATTTAATTATTAAATGTTTAAAAATTAAAAATAAAATACCATTATGTAGTAAATATTTTGAGATTTATTATGTATATTTATAGTCGAAAATATAACATATATAACACTATATAAAAATTGTTTTTCTAAAAGGTATATTCTTATGACATTTTTGTATTTACTTTAACATAATTAATATAAAGTGTCATTATCACTTAAAAGTGGATCCATGGGGTCCCAAAATCGACCCAAATATGTCCATGGTCATAAATGTATCATACAATAAGGTTAGGGCACGTTTTAGGGTAATTTATTATTATTATAATATTATTTTTTACCCTTATTTAACGGATTTACCCTTTAACCATGGTAAATAAAATATTTACCGAAGTAATTATTCAAAATGTATAAAAATAAAATCTACCTATTTACACAATTTGGACCTATTGATTATAATTATGGAATCCATTTTTCTAAATTCAAAACACATAAGTGGCAGAAATTAATTTAAAATTAATTCCCACTATCAAAACAAAAAGCGTGTTTTTAAGAAATAATAACTATCAAAAGATTGGAACTTCCTTTTGTCTAGTTTAAAATTGAAATTATGTCCAATTACCAACATTGTATTAAATGGTAAAACATTATTCTAAATATACTTTAATACCACTCAAATTCATAATTTATCACTTTTAATTATTTCGATTAAAAAAGTTGTTTTTAATTAAAATATAGTAATTTTCACTATTCATCAAAATATGAAAGTTATTAGAAATGTACCAAAAATTCACCCTATGATAATTTCGATATTTATAATCCAAAAATGAAGTCTATTTTTAATGATAAAATGTATAAAATTTCAAAGAGTTAGTATTACTATTAATAACGGCTAGTTTGATTGGTTGTGGTGTGTGTTAGAACTCGAAGTTGCATAAAACACACGCTACTGTATTATTCAAAGAGAAGCGTGTTGTGGAAGCTTGGGGTGTTACATATACCCATTTTATATGATTCATGGCTTGTAGTGATCGATCTCTCCATTATTATTTCACTTGATCTTAAACACCCATTTGAATCTAATGGTTTTATAGATATTGGGACATGTATTCAGCTCCCATGTTTCATTTATCTCTATGTCATGAATATATTGTTTCATAGAAATTGTCCAATATTATTTTCTTATAGATACCTAAAACATTGTACGACCATGAACTGCATATGTGAAGAAAGATTAACCAGTTTAATTTTCTCATAGATGTCCCTTTAGCCATTCATTTTTATACATTCTATGGGTGAGGTCGAGCGTAATGAATTTTGACTTGATGGAGTGCTTGCAAGAGTGATAGAATGTACTCATGGGCTTTTGTGTGTTGATGATGCAACAGAAAAAGGTGTACTGGGTGTTTTCTCTAGATGGTCATGACTTTGTTCAGGTTCTTCTGTTTCAAATAGAATATCATTGTGTGATTAATCTCCATTCCTTTTATAGGATTATTCCACACTAAAGATAACTTATCTACTCAACATTACATTATTTTTTAGTAAATTTTAGAGCATGTAGTCATCAGATTATTCATTGTTCCTAATGAAGATGCACTTTTCTCCATGTCTAAAAATCTTCCTTCTTATTTCTATTGGAACATGCATGTAGGTGGAACACCTAAATATTCTTAGGTGTGTCGCCCTCTGTTTGTTTTCAATCTATGGATCTTATTGCATAAAATTTTATATTCTCTTGGTTGGAAATAGATTGAGATGGTTGGATGTATATGAAACTACCTTATCCTAGAAGCATTATGGTAGGATTTTCTCCTTTATCATGCTCCTCATCATATTTATGATGGTAAGGTTATTCCATTTATAATTCCATTCTACGATGGTGTGTAGGATATATTTTATTTCTCCTTGATTCCATGTTCGCTAAAAAATCTTAAAATTTATTTTATTAACATTCTATACCTATATCAGATCTGAGTATGTTGAATTTGTGACAATAGTCAACTTTAAAATGGGCCTTAAATTTTTTTAGAATAGTATATAAAGAATATTTTTCTTTAAGTCAATGCACACAATGTTTTCAAATGGAATAATCAATGATGATAATAAAGTATTTATTACCTCTAGGTGTGGGTGTTTCTAGTGGTGTAAAAATATTAGTGTGATCCTATTAAAGTGGTTCGTTTTCCCTTATGGACACTCCACATGGTAATGAAACCCTTTATTGCTTACTGAGTGTACATGTCTCACATGAATGTTTTGGATATTCAATTGTTAGTAATCCATGAACTATTATTTATGAGGATAAGAGTTTATGGACACTGAAATGGAGATTCCCAATAAGAATATGCCATATTTATGAGTCATTCTTCATGATTCCAAAGTGACACTGCTCAAACTTTGTGTTAATTTGGAGCAGAAACAAGTAATTCATCACCATTTGGACATGATCCACAAGTTTCCTATGATAATATATTATAGAGATAGAATTTTTCCTCGTGTGTATGACATACCCCTTCTCATAGAGTTGGAAGATATTAATGATACTATTTTTCATGTTTGATATGTAGTACACATTAGATATGTAATTAATCCCACCATTCTTCTTATTGATTTTAATTTTTCCATTTCAAATCAAAATTACCATTGATTACTAGCCAAGAACGCCTTTTGTGAGTTCCTAGAACAATTCTTTGATAACACTCATATGGTTTCTAGCACTAGTGTCGAGATACCGCACTTCTGTCGACTCACATGCCTTGTCTTGTGTGAGGAGGAAAGTCGTAACATCTTTTTCATGGTAAAATGCTTCCACAAAGTTTTATTGTTCATCTGGATGCATTTTTTTCCAAATCTTAGAGGTATAACAGATGAATTTCTAGTAATTGTGTCAATTAAAAATATTTTCATTTCCAAAACCAAACATGAATCATCATCTACCAATTCCTATTATAGGGAAACTTGTAATATATTTTATTGTTTTTCAAAGTATAGTATGATTTCCACACCCTCTTCTTCTTTCATGATTACTTGTTCCATGATCGCCTCATTTTTTATTTCCATTATTTTATTCCTATAGATTAATCTTATACTCTAAATAATTTTTGAGAATCAAACCACTATTTTTTTGTATTTGTTTCTCATTCACTAGAAATAATCCCATCAATTATTCAAGGGATAGTTTTTTCCTATTTTTTATTCATGGATTTCCAAAACCACATACTCAAACAATGTTGTGAGATATCATAGTGCCTTATCAGTGACACTAATTTCATCATAAATTGCACTATTGATTTATAAATAGTTAATAATAAATAAATGTGAGGGGTAGTTATAGATACAATCACCTTATATCATGTTTGTTTCTTTGAAAACTTCTCTTATTGTCTGTATTTCAACCCACTTCAGTAAATAAAAACCCTTGAATATGGTTCCAAGGGTATCCCAATCATTATCACTTGATTTTGCTTCAGAAATATTTTCAGTGGTTCATTTATCCAACACTTGATAGAGGCGGAACAATGTCTTGTTTTCATTCTTCCATTGATTTGTTAGAGCAATCATTTCTTCACTTATGATGTAGGACTCATCATCCATAGTAGGTAAAATATACCCATTGGTAATGATCTCCCATTTCTCTTACGATGCGAAGAATTACTTCATTCAGAAGCAACGTGTTTCAATGTTTTCCTTAGAGAACATAGCATCTTGTGGCTTGGTAGTGGTGCACATATTTTATAAGAATTATCAAGAATTTTAGGATGCCTTGGTTACATGATTTGATACCAGTGGATGTTTTTATGATCCATGACATGTGTGAAAATATGATTAAGTTCATGATAAACTTAGTTCAAGATTTCATATCTCACATCATTTTAAATAGAACACACTTGTACTTTATTAAAATAATTCTATGAAAAAATGTAAAAATACAGGAAAATACTACAAAGGAAGGCCATTAATTATAGAGAAATTCCAATTAGAAACATTAAATTTCATGAATAATAAAATGAAACAAATGTATGTAGTAGAGAAAGAGTTGCATGGGGAAGATTCTAGGTACACTACTAAAAGCTTCCTCCTTTTTTGAAAATCATAATGATAGATTTAGTTTTCTTTTTTAACATATCAACCTTGAACATCAACAACGTAATCCACTCATGGAATGAAGTTCCCTCTAAAAATGACAAGGATGGAATGTTGGGAACCAGAGATCCATCTTCCAAAATTGAGCAAGATTCCACAAAAGAGGCTTTTGGGATTGGTGAGCGGGGAGGAAAATGAGAAGATAGTGGGTAAAGAAGAATGTACTTGATATAGGGAACCTAGATCTCTACTTTTCTATGTGAAGGAAAATCATGACCCAACCGGATGACCTTATCATCGATAACTAGGAGAAAACTGGGAGGAGAATTAAATTTTCTAGTAGTCTCGGAAGGATATTCCATCACATGAGAGAATTTTAGATTTATATTAATGGGTGAGATAGTTTTAAAAATAGGTTGTGCCTGAGTTTCCTTCATTACATTTGTTAGAATACTCCATAAAGCATGATACTTTGTAAATTTCATTACATTAAATATTATAAATATAATTTTTAAGAAAAAGTGTCCCTTAAACAATTAATTTTCAATCTTCAGGTGATAATTATCGAGTTCACTTTATCAAATAAGAATTAAGATGAAAAATAGTGACTTGAATAACTGGTTGTCACAATGGATAGCACTATTTAGCCTTTACTGAGGTGATATATTTTTCCATATTTTCTATTCATAATTCCAAAAATTAAAAAGGGTATGCATACAAAATTTAGACTTCTTTATTCCGAATATTGAATCAATTATTCACAATTCAATCTATATATGTGTCATAAATTTATTTTTACATATGTTCATAAATCACGACTATACCTCCTTTTAGAAATATATATTTTCTTGAAAAATACTTAATATATTGTTATCCCACACCAAGAAAATTTATTAGATTAATGATAAAAATATTTATTGAATATATAATATACACATTTCATTATATTCATTCACCAATATTGATTAATTTAATTAATTCAGATTAAAACAAATAGCAAACATACAAACTGTTTTTGAAATGAAAACCATTTCTTAATTTCAAATGGTTTTTTATTCTAATTTTTAATCAATTTATAACCAATGAATTCATTATAAATATGAAATCTAGTAATTTTTCATAATTTTATTTATTACAATTAAAACTCGCCAATTTTAATGGTTATGATTAAGTAGTAGATCATGCTTTATGTAATCTCCGTGTTTTGTGTAATGAATGATTTCAAAGAAATATAGTTTATTTTTAAAACAATAAATCAAAAATTCATAGTGTTATATAATCTATTTAACCAAATCATCAAAAATATAAAATTAATTTTACCTATAAACATAAAATGTATAAAATAAGAAATTCAGAATCTGACCAATGCAGAAGTGTCCTAAAAAATATGATTCATTGTTCCTTACACCTCTCAAAACCCATGTGAAGCCATGTTTCCACTAACCACACTAGTGAAAAGGGATTATTAACATCAGTTTTTTATGTCTCTTTTTAACTGTCATTATTAATGGTGACGTTATAAATATTTTATTTAGTTTTGGTTAAAAAATTACATTGTAATCAATAATGTAAATTTTTTTCTATATTTTTTATTTGTTAATTATTAATAAAAACCTTCATCGGAAGCATTTTTCACATCCATTATTAAATAACCGACATAAAAACCCTTGGGATTATGGTTTTTTACACTATTTTTTTACATCATATATTTGAAAACCGATGATAAAAACCTATATCTAAATCATTTTTAACATCGTTTATAAAATAACCGTTGTGAAAAACTTTCAGATAAAGGTTTTTTATGTCAGTTATAAAATAACAGACGTAATATATAAGATTTTAGGTAAGTTATTTAATTAAATATGTTAAAAAAATCGTCAGATGAAGGTTTTTGACATTGGTTATTAAATGATAGAAAAAAATTTAGAAAATTTATTTCATGTTACCCTTCCTCTCCACTACTGACCAAACCAGATACAAGAAGAACCAACAGCATAGCAGCAACAAAATTAAAAAAAATGAAATAAGAATAACCATCCCCTGAATTAGAAGGAAATTTTCACATTCACAACTTCCAGTTACAACAATAAAAAATTAAATTATTAACTAAAAAAATAATTCCATCAAAAAAACTTCCAAATATAAATTTACAATATTCACTAAAAATAAAAAAAATCCAATCAAACCTATAAAATAATTTGACCATTCCACTTGTAAGTGTTCGACCTCTTGTGCACTATAAGGTTGAGGGTCCTCAAATACCTATAAATTAAAAGGAATTTGTTTAACATGTATAATAAATAAAAAAAATTAAATATTATGGAATTTTTTATAAGGAATTCTTACCTCATTGAACTTCGTAACTGTTCATGTTGTAATTATTTTATACATAAATCATAAAATTTAATATCCACATTTCATGATGATGAAAATTCTTTTTAATTGATTTTTTCAATTCAAAATATCATGTTTATGTAATACATCCAAAATTTACAAATTATAAAGTTATATTCACCTTTACTTTTACATATTTGATCTTAGAAATATTTTTCTCTTTAGAATTCTTAAGTAAATCCAATCCCCTATTAGAAAATAATATTAATAATTAAATTTCAAATTCATTATAATATAACCTTTTAAGAAATTAAAACTTATTTTTCAAAATGATGTTAATATTTCCTCTTACATCTCCATGGATAGAGAATACTTAGTAAAGTTTCCTTTCCCTTGAAAAAAAATGCATAACATACAATGGCCTATAATATAAAAGAAAATATAAGGGTAGTGGTTATTACATTAAAATAAAAATAACACTTTCTGAGATATATGTTTTATACCTCTAAACATAAGGAAACATAGAGCATAAAAAAAATTACATTATTTTCAAATCTTTAAGTAATATAAATTATTGATTGTTCCTCAGTCAATGCATGTGGTTCAGTTGAAATCGACTATGGGTCCATTAATCTATATACATCGGACTTTTCATTCTCCCCACATATTTTATAAAGATACCTAAAACAAAATAGATATAACTATAAATGTTCAATAAATTTAATTTAGGGAAAGATTTATGTCAAGACTTACATAGAAAAAACATGACTCATGTTCATTCCTAATTTATCTTTAGTAAAAACCAACATGATATCATTTTTTTAGAATCCCAACATATACTACATTCCCACAAACATGAGCATCTATTGGACATGTATAATGACCCACTATTTTTTTTACAACCTGTAAAGAAAACTAGAATTTATATCAGATGTTATATCACTTTTTCTTTGTTGTTTTATATATAATATTAATTTACCTTTAAATAATTCTTGTACATAAATTGACAAAAATTTAACATTCAAATGTTAATTCAAATTTAATACAAAAATAAAATAATAGATAAAATGTACACATACCTTTATTGTAATGTGATTAAGAGTTCTACATGGAAAAACTAATAAGTGGCCAATACATTGTTCCATTGTCCTCAACTCATATATAGTTAATGTTACTCCAGTTGATATATATATAATATCCTATACATTGATACTATGCTTCTCTACTTATAACTATTGATGATGAATTGTATATCTCATATAATATATCATCCCATATGAAACTATATGATAGGGAGTATCATCAACATACAAATCACAATAACTAGGATGTTAGGGAGGAGGGGGTGTAGGTGTAGGATAAACAATGGAGTCTCTAGGTGCAGGTGGGGGAGTGAGACCTGCTGTAAGAGATGGAGGAGTAGGAGTTGCAGTCTAAAATTGTCAGAAATGTACCAAAAATTCGCCCTAAGATAATTTATATATTTAGAATTCAAAAATGAAGTCCATTTTGAAAGATAAAATGTATAAAATTTCAAAAAGTGAGTATTACTATTCATAATGGCTAGTTTGATTGGTTGTGGTGTGTGTTAGAACACGAAGTTTCGTAAAACACACGCTACTATATTATTCAAAGAGAAGCATACCATGGAAGCTTGGGGTGTTACATATACCCCTTTTATATGATTCATGCCTTGTAGTGATCGATTTCTCCATTATTATTTCACTTGATCTTATACACCCATTTTAATCTAATGGTTTTATAGATATTTGGATGTGTATTCAGCTCCCATGTTTCATTTATCTCTATGTCATTAATTTTTTGTTTCATAGAAATTGTCCAATATTCTTCCCTTATAGATTCCTAAAATGTTGTAGGACCAAGAACTTCATACATGAAGAAAGAATAACCAGTTTAATTTTCTCATAGATGTCCCTTTAGCTGTTCATTTTTATACGTTCTATGGTTGAGGTCGAGCGTGAGTAATTTTGACTTGATGGAGTGCTTGAAAGAGTGATAGAATGTACTCATGGGATTCTGCGTGTTGATGATGCAACCGAAGATGGTGTAATGGGTTTTTTCTCTAGATGGTCATGAATTTATTCAGGTTCTTCTATTTGAATAGAATATCATTTTGTGATTAATCTACATTCCCTTTATAGGATTATTCCACACTAAATATCACTTATCTACTCAACATTACTTTATTTTTTAGTAAACTTTAGAGCATGTAGGCATCAGATCCTTCATTGTTGCTAATGAAGATGCACTTTTCTCCATGACCAAAAAGCTTCCTTCTTATTTCTATTGGAACGTGCATGTAGGTGGAACACCTCAATATTCTTAGGTGTGCCGCCCTCTGTTTGTTTCTAATCTATGTATCTTATTGGGACAAATTTCATATTCTCTTGGTTGGGAATAGATTGAGATGGTTGGATGTATATGAAACTACCTTATCCTAGAAGCTATGTGGTAGTATTTTCTCCTTCATCATGCTCGTCATCATATTGATGATGGTAAGGTTATTTCATTTATAATTCTATTCTACGATGGTGTGTAGGATATAGTTTATTTCTCATTGATTCCATGTTCGCTAAAAAATCATAAAATGTATTTTATTCTCATTTTGTACCTCTATCAGATCTGAGTATGTTGATTTTGTGACAACATTCAACATTAACATGGGCCTTAAATTTTTTTAAAATAGTCTATAAATAATATTTATCTTTGAAGCAATGCACACAATGTTTTAAAATTAAATAATCAATGACGATAATAAAGTATTTATTAACTCTAGGTGTGGGTGTTTCTAGTGGTGTAAAAATATTAGTGTGATCCTATTAAATTGGTTCTTTTTCCCTTATGGACACTCCACATGGTAATGAAACCTTTTATTTCTTACCGAGTGTACATGGATCACATGCATGTTTTGGATATTCAATTGTTAGTAATCCATGAACTGTGATTTATGAGGATAAGAGTTTATGGACACTGAAATGGAGATTCCCAATAAGAATATGCCATCTTTATGAGTCATTATTCATGATTCCAAAGTGACACTACTCAGACTTTGTGTCAATTTGGAGTAGAAATAAGTAATTCATCACCATTTTGACATGATCCACGAGTTTCCTATGAGAATATATTATATAGATATAATTTTTCTTCATGTGTATGACATACCCCTTCTGATGGGGTTGGAATATTTTAAGGATACTATTTTTCATGTTTGATATGTAATACACATTAGATATGTAATTAATCCCACCATTATTCTTATTGATTTTAATTTTTCCATTTCAAATCAGAGGTACCATTGATGACTAGCCAAGAACGCCTTTTGTGAGTTCCTAGAACAATTCTTTGATAACAATCATATGGTTTCTAGCACTAGTGTCAAGATACCGCACTTCTGTCAATTCACAAGCCTTCTCTTGTGTGAGGAGGAATATCGTAACATCTTTTTCATGGTAAAATGCTTGAACAAAGTTTTATTATTCATATGGATTCATTTTCTCTAACTCTTAGAGGTATAACAGATGAATTTCTAGTAATTGTGTCAATTAAAAATATTTTCATTTCCAAAACCAAACATGAATCGGCATCTACCAATTCCTTTTATAGGGAAACTGGTAATATATTTTATTGTTTTTCAAAGTCTAGGATGATTTCCACACCCTCTTCCTCTTTCATGGTTACTTGTTCCATGATCGCATCATTGTGTATTTCCATTATTTTATTCCTATAGATTAATCTTATACTCTAAATAATTTTCAAGAATCGTACCACTATTATTTTTTATTTTTTTCACATTCACTAGAAATAATCCCATAAATTATTCAATGGATAGTTTTTTCCTATTTTTTATTCATGGATTTCCAAAACCACATACTCAAACATTGTTCTGAGAGATCATAGTGCAATCTCAGTGACACTAATTTCATAAAACAATTACACTATTACTTTATAAATAATTAATAATAATAAATAAATGTGATAAGTAGTTATAGATACAATCACCTTCTATCATGTTTGTTTCTTGGAACACTTCTCGTATTGTTTGTATTTAAACCCACTTCAGTAAATAAAAACCCTTGAATATGGTTCCATGGTTATCCGAATCATTCTCACTTGATGTTGCTTCAGAAATATTTTTAATGGTTCATTTATCTAACACTTGATAGAGGAGGAACAATGTCTTGTTTTCATTCTTCCATTGATTTTGGAGAGCAGTCATTTCTTCACTTATGAAATAGAACTCATCATCCATAGTAGGTAAAATATATCCATTGGTAACAATCTCCCATTTCTCTTACGATATGAAGAATTACTTCATTCAGAAGAAACATGTTTCAATGTTTTTCTTAGAGAACATAGCATCTTATGGATTGATAGTAGTGGACATATTTTGTAGGAATTATCAAGAATTTCAGGATTCATTGGTTACAATATTTGATACTAGTGGATGGTTTTACGATCCATGACATGTGTGAAAATAAGATTAAGTTCATGATAAACTTAGTTCAAGATTTCATATCTCATATCATTTTAAATAGAACACACGTTTAGTATATTTATAAAATTATATAAAAAAATGTAAAAATACAGGAAAATACTAAAAAAGAAGGCCATTAATTATAGAAAAAATTCCAATTAGAAACATTAAATTTCATGAATAAGAAAATGAAACAAATGCATGTAGTAGAGAAAGAGTTGCATGGGGAAGATTCTAGGTACACTACAAGAAGCTTACTCCTTTTTTGAAAATCATAATGATGGATTTAGTTTTCTTTTTTAACATATCAACCTTGAACATCAACAACATAATCCACTCATGGAATGAAGTTCCCTCTAAAAATGACAAGGAAGGAGTGTTGGGAACCAGAGATCCATCTTACAAAATTGATCAAGATTCCACCAAAGAGACTTTGAGGATTGGTGAAATGGGAGGAAAATGAGAAGATAGTGGGTGAAGTAGAATATAAATGATATAAGGAACCTAGATGTATACTTTTCTTTGTGAAGGAAAATCATGACCCACCCGGATGACCTTATCACCGATAACTAGGAGAGAACTAGGAGGAGAATGAAATTTTTTAGTAGTCTCGGAAGGATATTCCATCACATGAGAGAATTTTAGATCTATATTAATGGGTGAGAGAGTTTTAAAAATAAGTTGTGCATGAGTTTCCTTCATTAAATTTGTTAGAATACTCCATAAAGCATGATACTTTGTAAATTTAATTACATTAAATAATATAAATATAATTTGTAAGAAAAAGTTTCCCTTAAACAATTAATTTTCGAGCTTCAGGTGATAATAGTCTAGTTCCCTTTATCAAATAAAAATTAAGATGAAAAATAGTGACTTGAATAGCTGGTTATCACAATGGATAACACTATTTAGCCTTTACTGAGGTGATATAATTTACCATATTTTCTATTCATAATTCCAAAAATTAAAAAGGGTCTACGTAAAAAATTTAGACTTCTTGATTACGAATATTGAATCAATTATTCACAATTAAATCTATATATGTGTCATAAATTTATTTTTACATATGTTCACAAATCACGACTACACCTCCTTTTAGAAATATATATTTTCATGAAAAATACTTAATATATTGTTATCCCACACCAAGAAAATTTATTAGATTAATGATAAAAATATTTTTTAAATATATAATATACACATTTTATTAAATTAATTAACCAATATTGATTATTTTAATTAATTCAGATTAAAAAAAACAGCATACATACAAACTATTTTTGAAAAGAAAACCATTTCGTAATTTAAAATGTTTTTTTATTCTAATTTCTAGTCAATTGATAACCAATGAATTCATTATATACATGAAATCTAGTAATTTTTCATAATTTTATTTATTACAATTCAAACTCACCAATTTTAATGGTTATGATTCAGTAGTAGATCATGTTTCATTTAATCTCTTTGTTTTTTGTAATGAATGATTTCAATGAAATATAGTTTATTTTTAATAAAATAAATCAAAAATTCATAGTGTTATATAATCTATTTAACCAAATCATAAAAAATATATAATTAATTTTACCTATAAACGTAAAATGTATAAAATAAGAAATTCAGATTCTGGCCAATGTGCAAGTGTCCTAAAAAATGTGATTCATTGTTCCTTACACCTCTTAGAACCCATGTGAAGCAATGTTTCCACTAACCACACTAGTGAAAAAGGCTTATTAACATCCATTTTTATCTCTCTTTTTAACTATCATTATTAATGGTGATGTTCTAAATAGTTTATTTAGTTTTGGTTAAAAATGACATTTTAATCAATAATGTAAAATATTTTTTACATTGTTTATTTTTTAACTATTGATAAAAACCTTCATCTGAAGCATTTTTCACGTCCGTTATTAAATTACCGACATAAAAACCCTTGGGATTATGGTGTTTTACACTGTTTTTTTTTACATAATATATTTGAAAACCGATGTTAAAAACATATATCTAAATCATTTTTTAACAACGTTTATAAAATAACCAATGTAAAAAACCTTCAGATGAAGGTTTTTTATGTCAGTTATAAAATAACAGACATAATATATAAGATTTTAGGTAAGTTATTTAATTAAAAATGTTAAAAAAATCTTCAGATGAAGGTTTTTGACATCAGTTATTAAATGATAGACAAAAGTTTAGAAAATTTATTTCATGTTACCCTTCCTCTCCACTATTGACCAAACCAGATACAAGAAGAACCAGCAGCATAGTAGCAGCAAAATTAAAAAAAATGAAATAAGAAGAGCCATCCGCTGAAATTGAAGGAAATTTTCACATTCACTACTTCCCGTTACAACAATAAAAAAATTAAATTATTAACTAAAAAATAATTCCATCAAAAAAACTTTCAAATATAAATTTACAATATTCACTAAAAACAAACAAAAATCCAATCAAACCTGTAAAATAATTTGACCATTCCACTTGTAAGTGTTCGACCTCTTGTGCACTATAAGGTTGAGGTCCTCAAATAGCTATAAATTAAAAGGAATTTATTTAACATGTATAATAAATAAAAAAATGAAATATTATGGAATTGTTTATAAGGAATTATTACCTCATTGAACTTTTTAACTGTTCATGTTGTAATTATTTTATACATAAATCATAAAATTTAATATCCACATTTGATGATGCCTCATTTTGTATGAAAAGTTTTTTAAATGATTTTTTTCAATTCAAAATATCATGTTTATGTAATACATCAAAAATTTACTAATTATAAATTTATATTCACCTTTACTTTTACATATTTGATCTTAGCAATATTTTTCTCTATAAAATTTTTAATGAAATCCAATCCCCTGTTAAAAAATACCATGAAGAAATAAATTTGAAATTCATTATAATGTAATCTTTTAAGAAATTAAATCTTATTTTTGAAACTGATGTTAATATTTCCTCTTACATCACCATGGATAGATCATTTTTAGTAAATTTTCTTATCCCTTGGAAAAAACACATAACATACAATGGTCTCTAATATAAAATAAAATGTAATGTTAGTGGTTATTACATTAAAATAAAAATAACACTTTCTGAGATATATGTTCTATACCTCTAAACATAAGGAAACATAGAGCATAGAAAAATTACATTATTTTCACATCTTTCAGAAATATAAATTGTTCATTGTTCCTTAGTCAATGCATGTGGTTCAGTTGAAATCAACTATGGGTCCATTAATCTATATACATCGTACTTTTCATTCTCCCCACATATTTTATAAAGATACCTAAAACAAAATAGACAAAAGTATAAATTTTCAATAAATTTGATTTAGGTCATGATTTATGTTAAGACTTACATGGAAAAAACTTGAATCATGTTCATTCCAAACTTATCTCTAGTAAAAACCTACATGATAACATTTTTTTTCAGAATCCCTACATCTACTGCATGCCCACAAACATGAGCATCTATTGGACACGTATAATGACCCACTAATTTTTTTTAATATTTTTACAACCTGTAAAGACAACTAGAATTTGTATCAGGTGTTATATCACTTTGTCTTTGTTGTTTCATATACAATATTTATTTACCTTTAATCCATTCTTGTACATAAATTGACAAAAATTTAACATTCAAATGTTAATTCAAATTTAATACAAAAATAAAATAATAGATAAAATATACACATACCATTATTGTAATGTGATTAAGAAGTATAGATGGGAAAACTAATAAGTGGCCAATACATTGATCCATTTTCCTCACCTCATATATTGGTAATGGTACTACAGCTGGTATATCTATAATATCTTATACATTGATACTATGCTTCTCTACCTATAACTATTGATGATGAATTGTATGTCCCATATAATATATCATCCCATATGAAACTATATGATAGGGAGTATCATCAACATACAAATCACAATAACTAGGATGTTAGGGAGGAGGGGGTGTAGGAGGAGGATAAAAAATGGAGTCTCTAGGCACAGGTGGTGGAGTGGGAGCTGCTGGAAGAGGTGGAGGAGCGAGAGATGCATTCTAAAATTTTCTTTTCATGTCTAAAAACATAGACTCTACCAAAAATCTAATCGTTTCCTCCATCATCACTTTAGTATTTTGAACATCAATCTCCAAAGATTGTATTTTTTATAAAAATCATCCATGGAAGAAGCTAAAGAACATGGTAACTATTTTCTCACTGATACATCGAATTGGTATCATCATTCCCAACTATGGTGTCCATGATTTACCAATTATATAGATAAAATATCATATATTATATCACCTTTAAATACCCACATGTGTGATCTATTCTTCAAGATAATTCTTTATGAATTATTTGAAAAAATTGTAATATTAAGATTCAAAGTATATAAATAATTGAATTAACGTAAATGATTAAAATAAACATATTACAATCCTCTCAACTATGACCCTCGGTTCTTCCAAAAGTTATTGTTTGTTTTCTCTCATCCGGGCCCTCATCCATATTTCATGTCTAGACAGTGGGGATAGAGGGTAAACCTCTCCAGAGCTTGATGAATCATCTTTAAGTTTTTGTTTTTCTCACCCATCATATTACCTTCCAATAATGTTTACCATCTCGAGATAAACCATGATGGTATAAATTTCTGTATTGGTTCTCCAGATGAGATCTCCTAGATTATTATAAATTAATAATATGAAGTCATTAAGAAGTCATCAATAAGTTCATTAATATATTAGTACTTCAAAAAGATTACATTTCATTTACCAAAAATTCATCTTTAATTATACTTTAATCAAATTGTTTTAATGTTTATTCATATATAAAAGGATATATAAATATGACATGGATTTTTCATGTTTCCTTTTCCAAAAAATGAAATCATATTTTAGGGTTGATGTGAAATCTCGTCATCTCATAACAACCATTGATAAACATTTACTCCTGACTTCTCTAGTGTCAGTTATATAAAATGTGATCTGATAAAGAAGAGGAAAAACATATTATACTGTAAACATTTCATGATTAGTAAAACAACAACAATAGAGCTTATCATAATGTTCTACCACAACTGAGATAATGTCATTTAGTCAACACTTCTCCAATTATTAAACAAAATGATGAATTTTATTTCACCCTGAGTTGATATAAAAATATCTAATTGTTTTTCATTAATACCTATTGAAATATAATTAACATAAAATTCTGAAACCATTCTTTGATCCTGGATATGAGTAAGTTGTAATTTTGGAAAATGTTTGAAACCATGTTTACCAACCCTCGAACTCTTCATTGTCGTTGTGGGAGTACATGAAGAAGATTGGGGAACATCAAGAAGAGAATGTGGATGTTCCTCCCCAGAGGTATGATCCTGAATGTCATATCTAGAAGTATGTGGTTGATAAACTTGTTTATTTGTTACTATCCTTCAAATAATAGAAACATACATTTAGTACACCAATATAAAAATTCACATATAATAATTATAATGTAAATAAAAAATTAAAAATTATGAAACAAAAATGTAAAATAAAATGTAATAAATAGTTATTCATATTTGTTATAGTTAAATAAAATTATAACAAATGTAATGATATATGAAATTTAATGTAAATGAATAAACACAAATCCAACATTGGTGTAGGAATATTAATAATGGTCCAAACTAATATATCAATTTTTTACAAAAAATAATATTTTTTAACATATTAAAATTAAAATAACATTCATTCAATGAAATAAATAAATATATAAGTTACGTAATGGAAAACAAGATAAAAAAACAAAAAATAAACATAATTCAACATACATATCTAATTATTATTTTTAATATGTGTTTTAATAATGAAAAAAATACAATATCTAACATTTTATGAAATTAAAAAAAAGTAAACGAGAAATAAACATATGTTACCTATAATATTAGGAATGTACTAATGGATAGTTTTTCCAAATTCCTTCAACATGATTTTTACTTATGGTACAAACCATGTTGACAACATGCTCATCATTATTTTCTATTAATATTTCCATTGAATTGGAGATCTCACATAAATCAGAATCTTCATCAGGTTGATCATCACCAACATATTTTTTTTTCTTGTAAAAATATAGACCATTGTATATAGGATTGATCAAAAACATAGAAAATATGTTTTTCATCTCATACCATTATAAAATAATTATTTTTGACTTCCAATATATTTATATAACAAGTGTCATTCCAAATTCATCATGTTTTACAAATTTTTTACCGATATACCATTTGATGTTAGATAAGATTGTTTTTATTTTTATGAAATATTCCATAATTTGAAACTAACACAATTTTAAAATATATTAAAACAAATATATCCATATTTAAAAATATTAGTGATATTGTTATTGAGAAATAAAATAGAAACCCACTATGTAAAAATAAATCATCATCCACTAGTGTGATGTATTAATAACCCATCATAACAAGAGTTTTGTTACATAATTTATTAACCTAATTACCTAAAATATTAACCAAATAGGTCTTGGGATTGTATTGAGTTTAAATATTTTATTTATATAATTAATTTTGATGGTCGCATATATGGGTTTCAACATTCTTATTGATTTTTTGTGGAAAATGGTATTGTGTATGGTCGAAATTGATTTGAGTGGTAAGTTTATATTGTTAGGTTCGGATCCAATTTTTGAAAACGATTAATATTAGACTAAAAATAAAAGCCTTGATAGAAACCTAGATTATATTTGGAAGGGGTGAAAATATCTTATTCAAGGTATGTTTAGAGGTTTTTTGGGGGCTACTTAGCTAATAAAAAATATTTTAACCAACGTAGTTCTAAATAAAGAATCAAACATGCATCAACATACTATGTTATAATATGAGAAGTCAGAATAAAATATGTACTACATACAACTTTTCAATATAAGAAATGAAATAAATAAACAAATGTTTTTACTACTATAGGAAGAATGAGTACATATTCATCACCAAACATGTGGACATGTATAACATAATTTTTTATAAGACAGAATAACCAAAAATTTAATTTATTATATAAATTGATAAGGGAGATATCATATATAACCAATGTATCCATGAAGATGGATATCCATGTAGGGAATTCATATTTCAATAAGGCACCATATAACCAAAGTAACTGAGAGCTTCTTTCCAAACGAATTCTGATCATGGTTATGAAAAACCATGTCCAATAATGATAACCTTATGAAATTAAACAAGATATTTCAATATTTTATAAATGGAAATCTCAAAACATTAATGCAGGTAATCCATGAAAAATAACAATTGAAATCGAGGAGTGTGATGATTACAGGAATTTTGTGAGTTGATCTGAAAGATACTGTGATAAAAAAGGTAATGAAAAATTAGGGAAGATGAGGTTGGATGCCATATTTTCAAAAAAACAATTCTTGGGTTTTCGTGTGAGAAAGAAGAGTCTATGTCACCCAATCAAAAAATACCAAAATGATCCATTATGTGGATTCATAAAAATTTTAAATTATTTATCAAGTCTATTATTCAGTAACTGATATGATAAAGTGTTTTTATATCATTTACAATGTCGGTTATAAAATAATCTATGTGATAAACCCATTTTTTACATTGGTTATTTTATAACCGACATGATAAATACATTTTGTATGTTGGTTATAAAATAACCAATGTGATAAGGGAAAACGTTTTTTATCACCTCGATTATATAATAAACAACATAAACAAAAGGATTTATTACATCAGTTATTTTATAACCAACATGATAAAGCGAGATAGTTGACATATCACGTCGTTTATAATATAAAATACATGTTAAATCAACATAATTAGTTTTTTAAGTCAGATATAATGTATCTGACATGATAAATCAATTTTTAAGGATTGGCACATCGGTTAATTATAACGGATGTAAAAAATGATGACCTGGTAAATACTTTTTGTACTATTGACATCATCTCCAACCCATCATCATAACATGCACTGTAGCTAAAAAAAATCCACCCACTATCATAGCTTCCACCACCACTGAGAAAAAAACATCTCTATCAGATTCCCACAATCAAAAACTAAGATACCTCATTAAGAAATAAACTCAGTGCAAAAGACCATAATTGAACAAAGAATACCAAAATCCATTACAGGCCAATAAATTACCCAGAATAATTCAATCATTCAACCAAAACACAGATTAAAATAGATGTAAAAATTAATCCACATGAATAATGTAAAAATATCAAGATATTCATAACCAAAGTTATCAATTTCTATTCTACAGACGTCGACCGATAGAAATTACATAAAAAATCAATGAACACGATTACACCAACCACCGTTGACTCCAAATTTTTCATAATCAAAAATAATTCCTAAGCTAAACTATAATAGTATAATAATATCACCAAAGAAGGTATTTTATATTCCTTTAATTAGAAAATCCACTCTCATTAGGGACCCACCTACGTACGAACATGAGATAAACTATAATGATGGTGGCTCAAACCCCAAGAGGTTGATCACTGGAACAGAAGAAAGGAGAGAAAATGAAAGAGGGGAAAACCTTGAACAATGATGAGAGAAGGTACCAAAAATCCAAATGGGAAAATATCCCAAACATGAATCAAAGGCAACCAAACCATATAAATATTCCAAAGAATGTTAAGATATATGGTATAAGGCAACACAAAAAATTGTGGGGGAGTCAATTGAGATTGTTATAGACATTGATCTCCCACCCCATACTAGATAAGCTCATGGATGAACGAATAAGATTGTGGATATGAGAGAATCAACCCCATATAGGTCCCAATAATAAAATATATCCACTTTCCATATTCGTTCAAAGTTTTTCATAATAAATTAGCACTACTCAATCATAAAAATTACTTCCCAAAATATAATATAAAATATATCTTTTTATTTTTATTTTTAAAATTTTCAATTTAAAATATTTCACATTTTATGGTCCATCATGTTTTATCCGTTTTTAGGATATTCATCCCTTATATCCATCAAAATTTATATTCTGAGTATCCAAATTAATCGCAAATAGAACCGGTTGATTCTTAAAAACTAAAAAGGAACAAGTAAAGAAAAAAATTATTATATTTTATATTATTAGACTATAATGTTTTACTCATACATTATAGTTATTATGAAAATAATATATAATAATTTTTTCATTTAAAATGATCTCGATATTTGGCTCAGTTTTAATAAAATTTCATCTTGACCAATTAGTTAATTGTAAAGTAGTGACATGGGAACTAATGAATCCATATTTTTATTTATATTATTTTCTATTTACATTGTACATATATATAAGTCTAAATAAAATATGATTATTAATAAACTATAATTAGAATAAAATAAGATTTATTGAAAAATAGATTATAGATATTTTCCTCACATATACAGTCACAAACTAGGCCCCCAACTATCCATGCTTGAGAATTTCATTAAAATTCAGAATACCAATCTTGTTTGTAATGATATTTCCATAAATTGGTTCTTAAAATTCATGGAAGGCCACAATTAAATCCTATAACATGGTATCTATAATAACTTGGGATGTTAATAAATGATATAATTAAATTTTTGAGGTAATGGTACTCTAAAAAAGACCTTTTGATGTAACATCCCAAGTAAGTAATGAATAATAGATATTTTTATCTATGTCTTTTAATGATTAAGATAGTGTTATAGAGGCTTAAAATGAAAATTGATACAATCTTATGCATGGAATACACTAATATTCTTAAAAGATTGTTTTACTGCCTTTTGATGGAAAACCATTTTTGAATCTATATTTTGACAATTTTATAAACTATGTTTGTCAAAATAAACTTATCCTTTATGATTGGGACATCAAAATTTACCTTGTGTGAATTTTTTGTATTTTTCTGACAATGTTCATTTTTTAATGAATAGTGAAAAATACTGCATTTTACATCAAAACTGCTTTTTAATCTAATTTATTTATATGATTAGATTATGTTTTGAATTGGTTTTGAAGTGAAATTAGAATATATTTTTACCATTTTATCCAATGGTGGTCATTTTAATCAATTTCACTTTGAAATTAGACTTAAACTGGTGTCAATCTTTTGATACTTATTGTTTTGTAAAAACACGCTATTTCCTCTGGCAGCGGGAATTGATTATTAAATTAATTAATGTGACTTATATGATTTGAATTTTGTAAAATAGACTTCATTTTTGAATTCGGAATATCAAATATAGCTTAGGGTGAATTTTTGGTAATTTTCTGAAAAACATCAATTTTTGATGAATAGTGAAACCACTAAGTGGTAATCAAGCAAACTGATTTTTCAGTTAAATGAAAGTTTACCACTAATGTGTATTGAATTTTGAAAATCCGACATACATGGTTGTCATTAATAAGTAAAATGTGGTTCAATGAGATTAAAATAATTTTTTGGTGAATAGTAACTTATTAAGTTCTTAATCGCGATTAGTGGTAATTAGGGTAGTTTAAGGTATAAATAATGCTTTAATAATAGGAAATGACCTAGACACATGTCCCAACCTTATTTGTTGTGTCATGGAAGACCAAGAAAAGCCATGGGTCAACTTGGGGACCCCATGGAGACACTTTGGTTTGGAAATGACATAAATAACTTTTTATTAAATGTTAAAGTAAAAATGACACAAACAAGAGATGTTTTACAAAAACAATTTTTACATGGGGTTATAAAGATCAGATTTTTCATTATAAATAATCATTTGAAATCTAAAAAGATTTACTACATCATAGTATTTTTTTTATGATTTTTATACATTAAATAAATTAAATTATTTATGACATAATAATGATGCAGCGATGACATCATTATTTGACGATTTAAATAAAATGGAAAGATAATATAAAATCTATGAACTACACATGTCCAAAACCAATTGGATGAGTGTATTTAGATCCCTTATCACCTTATCCACGAATTATATCAATGTGGGACCTTTTGAAACCGAAACACATTTTCAAATAAAGTAATATTTCTTTACTTTCCAAAAGTGCCCCTCCTCTCCTCTTATAAAAGGCCCCCACCTCTACCTCATTTCACACACACCTCAAGTCTTTGGCTCGGCCAACCCCTGACCATTTACTCTCTCCACATCCCTGTCCTCATCCTAGAGGATTCCCTTTGGGCAGAATCCTTTCAAAGGAAGACTTTAGGCTCAAATCAAAAGGAGTTACACTTTTAAAGGTAAATCATTCTCTCATGTTCATTTGTTTTATTTTGCTTCTCCAACCCCCTAAACTCTTTTTATTTACATATTTTGTAACAACACCAGTATCTTCAATATACAAGGATGTTGTTATAATATTTATTTGAGCTACACTCTCACACAACTACATCAAATGGTTAAATAACATACAGTTTCTGTGGATGGAGAAATTCTGCCTCCCGAAACGATGATTGTTCAACACTCATTTAACACCTTCAAAGGTGGCCATTATGATGTCACTATTTTTATATATGATATATAATATGTTTATGTTTTCCTTAAGCTTCTGTTTTTTTCATTTTTGGCATACCTTTATGGTTTCCATTATGGGTAAACACGATATCTTCATTTTAGGAAGTGCGGACTACCGCCCCCTGAAAGTGATTTGATTCGTTAATACCATATGTGGGATGTGTAAAGGATAAAGTTAATGATATTATATAGGTTATTATACTGGAATTATAATATACTCTTATATCATTATGATTCCATTCCAGAAAATATGAAATAGAAATGGAAGTAGCGTTCATGCGTACGTACGGCTTACCGTCTCCATGAACGGTGCATTTCATTTCTTACCTCTAAATGATTATGTAATATTATAAATGCATGAATGTACTGGATATATATGACATATATGATATCTACATCATGAATACCATTCTGGATATAATGGACCTTTTACCAAATTAACAACATGTAAGTGTAATAAGTCTATTTTTGACTTAAGAACCAAATACCGAAAAAATGAACATTATTAACTTAACTGATTACATGATGTTCATAACATGGTATAAAAGGAATAATGAACTTGAAAAAGATTCATAAGCAAGTAGAGATTAACTCAAGTTTATTATTCAGGAGATTAAAGAACGGTCGGGTCAAGTCGGATACGAGGTATGGGACTTCGTCTCAATCTCCTTTCGTTGAGGAATATTTTATTTTATACACAACTTTCTTTTATACGGTGTATAAACCCCTTTGACTTTTACGTTTATTCAAAAGGAATATTTTTTATACGAAGCGTTTACTAAACGAAAAAAGGGAATGTTTTTGTCGTACGTATGCGGCGACAACGACTTCTCCACCATCGTGACCGTTATTTGAGTTTCGGCTTCCTCTACAAGCCATACCTTCTTTTTAAAAGAAAAATAAATACCATGTTTTACTTTTCTTTTATTTTGGTATTGAAAATTGTTTTCATAATGTTTTTATATCAATGTGTTGTATTGATATCTCGTGATTGAAATGTGTAAATTTTATGTTTCCTTTATGAATGTTTTATGTGATATGATTATGTTATGGTTCTTGGGCATTATTATGAAGAAGGGTGGTTCCGTGATAAACTAAGGGCGGGGAGCCCGTTATAGCTCTCCAATGCATTGGGTAATGCGAAGGAGTGAAACGTTAAGGTTTCTATGAAGAGATTTTAAGGAATATACTGTGATGGGTATTCCAAACGTAACTAAGAGGGTTACTCCCTACGTAAGAATGTTATGAATGCCTCAAGTTACCTTTATGTCTTATGATTTCTATGATTTATTCATGATTTTATGAGGTATGTTAAAGTGCCTATGTTTTATGGGTAAAGTATGATTTCATTCTTATGTATATATGAACTCATGTTTCCTTTCCATGTTTTTTTATAACCCATACTGAGTTTTTATGCTCATCCCATGTTTTTGAAATGTTTTTCACAGGTCAAGGGAAAGGTACATGATAAGATGATAGAGTCAAGGATGTGTCAAGAAATAATCCATGTTTTATTTTAAATGTGTTTCCATTGATGGGAATGAAGAATACTATCTTTATGTAACCACTTTGTTTATATTTGGAATGTAATGCAAGTTTTATGATCTAATTCTCTAAAACTCTAAACCCGAAAAGATCCTCAATGTGTAATCTTGTAATAACTCAAGATTAACTAAGGTTTAAGGCTGGGGCCTTATAGTTGGTATCAAAGGTCGGTTTAGATAACTTTAGGAGTTAGAATTCTATTAAATGATTATCCAATTTTTTTTGAAATGATATAGCATTTAAATATTACCATGTTGCTTCATCTAAGACATGTTTGTTCAGAATGGTTTTCCGCAGAGGAAACAGGGAAGCAGTGCTAGGAAGGCATACAGAAGGAAATAACCTTCCGAATCAGCATCCAGAAATGGTCAGAATTGGAACTGAAAAGTTTGTTGCAGTAATGGCGCAGTTGACTCAAGTGATAAATGGCGGTGGTATCCATGCACGAGATCAGCCAGATCAACCGCAGAGGAACATGTCAGTGGTGGAACATTTCATGAGGCAACATCCACCATCATTCAGAGGATCATCTGACCTTGTGCTAGCTGAAGGGTGGATTAAAGCACTGGAGAAGATTTTTGATGTCATGGGGTGTTCAGACAATCAAAAGGTTAGTCTTGCTATTTACCGTTTGGATGGTGAAGCAGATCAGTGGTGGTCTATGGTTAAAAATATCAGGGACGCCGATGAGATTGATGCTCTTGACTAGGATGAATTCAAAGGTATGTTTCTTGAGAAGTATTTTCCTAAGGCTATTCGACTTAGGATGGAAAAGCAATTCTTGGAATTGAGGCAAGAGGAAGACTCAGTGGCTGCCTATGAAGAA
Organism: Viscum album; assembly: GCA_963277665.1. Classification (NCBI taxonomy): domain Eukaryota; kingdom Viridiplantae; phylum Streptophyta; class Magnoliopsida; order Santalales; family Viscaceae; genus Viscum; species Viscum album. Next base: position 883,198,040 of record OY728159.1, on the reverse strand, counting down.
AGGTTCACTCGATTGGCAAGGTATGCTCCAAATTTTATCAGGGGCCTTGATAGTAAAATCAATCGTTTTTACTCAGGATTAAAGCCAAAATATCGAAGGGCATTAGCTTCTCGTGAGTTTAAAAGTAATGAAAAGATTGTTTGATGTGCTGAGAAGGTGGAAATGGAGTTTGCCGATGACCAAGTTTTCTATAACAACCAGCAGAAGAAGAGACCGAGGTGGCAGGAGAAAGGTAAGAATTCTTCAAAAAAGTCTGATGGTAAGAGAACTAAGTTTCCAGTTTGTGATAAATGTGGCAAAAGGCATGCTGGGGAATGTCTTCTGAATTCTGGGAAGTGCTACCGATGTGGTAAGATGGGACATAAGGCTCGTGATTGCACTGAAAAGGATCAAGGTGAAGGTAAGAAAAAATTTGATTTACAGTTAGTGAAATGTTATAAGTGCAATGAGATGGGTCACTATGCAAACGAGTGTCCGACAAGGAGCTTGAGTGATGGGAAGCAGTTAGACTACAAGCAGAATGGGGTGGTGAAATCCTTTGCAACTACTTCAGCAGATGTCGGGCCATCAAATGAAGTTGTATCAGGTACTTTGTTTTTTTTTTCAGATTATGCCAGTGTGTTGTTTGATTCGGGGTCTACACATTCATTCATCTCTGAAACCTTTTCTAGTAAAATGGGAATACCATCTCAAGAAATGACTCCTGAACTTTTGGTAAAAACACCTGGGGGAAATGTCGAGGCAAAAAGAATTTATAAGAATCTTCCTATCCTTATCTGTGGAAAGAACCTACTTGCAAACCTTATTTTTTTAACTCTAGTAGAGTTTCATGTTATCCTGGGTATGGATTGGCTCTCTATCTACCATGCTAAGATTGACTGTAGAGCTAAAGAAGTTTCTTTTCAGAAAGACTTTCAGTTTGTTTACAAGAATGAACCCTTACTTTTGATAACATATCAAGAGGCCGAGAAACTTGTGAAAGATGGAAATGAATGTTACCTTGAACACGTCGTTGAAAATAAAGGAACTGTTCAGATTAATGATGTGCCAGTGGTAAATGAGTATCCTGATGTTTTTCCTGATGAGTTACCTGGAATAATACCAGATCGGGAAGTTGAGTTTACTGTTGACTTAGTTCCTGATGCTAAGCCAATTTCAAAACCCCCTTATCGAATAGCACAAATTGAACTTTTAGAGTTGAAGGAGCAATTGCAAGATTTATTAGAGAAAGGTTTCATTAGACCTAGCACTTCACCATGGGGTGCTCCTGTTTTATTTGTTAAAATGAAAGATGGTTCTATGAGACTTTGCATTGATTATAGATCCTTGAATAATATCACTGTTAAGAACAAATATCCTTTGCCTCATATCGATGATTTGTTTGATCATCTCCAGGGAGCTCAGTTTTTTTCAAAGATTGACTTGAGATCGGGGTACCATCAGCTGAAGGTAAAAGAGGCAGATATTCCGAAGACCGCGTTCCGTACGAGATATGGCCAATATGAATTTGTAGTAATTCCTTTTGGGCTAACCAATGCACCTTCTCTATTCATGGACTTAATGAATAGAATTTTCCATGAGTTCTTGGATAAGTTTGTGGTGGTTTTCATTGATGATATTTTGGTGTTTTCTAAAAGTAAAGAGGAGCATGAAAAACATTTAAGGTTTATCTTGCAAACCTTAAAAGAAAAGAAATTGTATGGGAAATTCAGCAAGTGTGAGTTTTGGTTGCAACAAATTTCTTTCCTTGGTCACATTGTTTCTAAAGATGGAATAACTTTTGATCCTGCAAAAACAAAAGTTGTGGAAGAATGGCCAAGACCAACAAATGTAACCGAGATTCGTAGCTTCCTTGGTTTGGTGGGCTATTACCGAAGGTTTGTTTGAAAATTTTCACGGTTATCTAGTCCAATGACTAAGCTAACTCGGAAGGGTGTTAAGTTTATCTGGACAAAAGAATGTGATGATTGTTTTCAGGAATTGAAAAGACGATTGGTGAATGCTCCAGTTTTGGCACTACCTTCTAGGAATGGTGAGTTTGTTATATATAGTGATGCTTCATTGAAAGGACTTGGTTGTGTCCTAATGCAGAATGATCAGGTAATTGCTTATGCTTCACGACAGTTGAAAACTCATGAGGTAAATTACCCTACACATGATTTGGAATTAGCTGCTGTTGTTTTTGCTTTAAAAATTTGGAGGCATCATTTGTATGGAGTAAAGTGTGAAATATATACCGATCACAAAAGTTTAAAGTATATATTCACTCAGAAAGAGCTAAACATGAGACAAAGGAGATGGCTGTAATTAATCAAGGATTATGATTTTACAATTCATTACCATCCGGGAAAAGCAAATAAAGTGGCTGATGCTTTGAGTCGAAAAAGTAATGCTTCATTAACAATGTTGCGTTTGGAACGTGATCCTTTGGTTAAGGATTTGATGAACTTTGGCATAGAAGTTGTTGGTGCAGGAAGTCCTTCTGTTTTGTTTCAGGTATCAGTGAGATCATCTCTATCAGATAGAATCAAGAAAGCACAGAAGCAAGACAGTGAGTTGCAGAAAAAGGTAGAGATGGTTCAGAAAGGTAAGTTGCCTGAATTTAACATTGATAATGATTGTGTTTTGAGATTTGGGAAGAGATTGTGTGTACCTTGTCATTCACAGTTGAAGAGAGAGTTGTTATGTGAAGCTCATAGTTCTCCGTTTTCAGTTCATCCGGGCAGTACTAAGATGTATAGAGATCTGCGGGAGTATTACTGGTGGGGTGGAATGAAAAGAGATATTGCTGATTTTACTGTGAAGTGTTTGACATGTCAACAGGTTAAAGCAGAGCGGAAGTTACCGAAAGGGATGCTTCAGCCTTTACCAGTGCCAGAGTGGAAATGGGAGAATATATCCATGGACTTTGTTGTTGGATTACCGAAGACATCTCGAGGTAATAATGCAATCTGGGTTATTATTGATCGCTTGACCAAATCTGCTCATTTCCTTTCTATACGAGATACTTTCTCTCTTGATCAACTTTCCCGTTTGTATCTTAAAGATATAGTCAGGTTACATGGATTTCATCTCTCCATTGTATCGGATCGTGATCCCAGGTTTACTTCTAACTTTTGGAAAGGCCTTCAGAAGTCGTTGGGTACTGAATTAAATTTTAGTACAGCTTTTCATCCTCAATCAGATGGGAAGTCAGAACGAACAATTCAGACCATGGAGGATATGCTACGAGCTTGTTCTATGGATTATCAGGGAAGTTGGGACCAACATCTTTCTTTGTTTGAATTTTCATATAATAACAGTTTCCATTCCAGTATACAGATGGCACCATTTCAGGAATTATATGGGAAGCGGTGTCGAACTCCAGCTTTCTGGGTTGAAGTGGGTGAAAGGAAGTTGATGGGACCAGAATTGGTAGAAGAGATGGCAGAAAAAGTTCAGCTGATTCAGAAACACATGAGAACAGCTCAGAGCAGGCAGAAGAGTTATGCGGATAACCGGAGGAAGGGTCTATCTTTCGAGGTAGGTGATCATGTTTTTCTCAAGGTTTCTCCTTGGAAAAGTGTGATGAGATTTGGTAAGAAAGGAAAGCTGAGTCCAAGGTTTATTGGACCATATGAAATTCTGGAGAGAGTTGGATCAGTTGCATACCGAGTGGCTTTACCTCCGAGTTTATCTCAGGTACACAATGTTTTTCACGTTTCAATGTTGAGAAAGTATATGCCAGATCCATCTCATGTTTTGAGTCCAGAGGTAGTTCAGCTGGAAGAGAACCTATCTTATGAGGAACAACCGGTCCAGATTCTTGACCACAGGGAGCAAGTGTTACGGAATAAGGTGATTCACCAGGTAAAGGTTTTGTGGAAAAACCACATGATTGAAGAGGCAACATGGGAATCTGAAAATGCAATGAGGGATAAGTACCCCCATTTATTCGATAAGTAAATAAATTGCGGGGACGCAATTTTCTAAAGGGGGGAAGGATGTAACATCCCAAGTAAGTAATGAATAATAGATATTTTTATCTATGTCTTTTAATGATTAAGATAGTATTATAGAGGCTTAAAATGAAAATAGATACAATCTTATGCATGGAATACACTAATATTCTTAAAAGATTGTTTTACTACCTTTTGATGGCAAACCATTTTTGAATCTATATTTTGAAAATTTTATAAACTATGTTTGTCAAAATAAACTTATCCTTTATGATTGGGACATCAAAATTTACCTTGTGTGAATTTTTGGTATTTTTCTGACAATGTTCATTTTTTAATGAATAGTGAAAAATACTGCATTTTACATCAAAACTGCATTTTAATCTAATTTATTTATATGATTAGATTATGTTTTGAATTGGTTTTGAAGTGAAATTAGAATATATTTTTACCATTTTATCCAATGGTGGTCATTTGAATCAATTTCACTTTCAAATTAGACTAAAACTGGTGTCAATCTTTTGATACTTATTGTTTTGTAAAAACACGCTATTTGCTCTGGCAGCGGGAATTAATTATTAAATTAATTAACGTGACTTATATGATTTGAATTTTGTAAAATAGACTTCATTTTTGAATTCGGAATATCAAATATAGCTTAGGGTGAATTTTTGGTAATTTTCTGAAAAACTTCAATTTTTTATGAATAGTAAAACCACTAAGTGGTAATCAAGCAAACTGATTTTTCAGTTAAATGAAAGTTTACCACTAATGTGTATTGAATTTTGAAAATCCGACATACATGGTTGTCATTAAGAAGTAAAATGTGGTTCAATGAGATTAAAATAAATTTTTGGTGAATAGTAACTTATTAAGTTCTTAATCGCGATTAGTGGTAATTAGGGTAGTTTAAGGTATAAATAATGCTTTAATAATAGGAAATGACCTAGAAACATGTCCCAACCTTATTGGTTGTGTCATGGCAGACCAAGACAAGCCATGGGTCAACTTGGGGACCCCATGGAGACACTTTGGTTTGGAAATGACATAAATAACTTTTTATTAAATGTTAAAGTAAAAATGACACAAACAAGAGATATTTTACGAAAACAATTTTTACATGGGGTTATAAAGATCAGATTTTTCATTATAAATAGTCATTGGAAATCTAAAAATATTTCCTACATCATAGTATTTTTTTTATGATTTTTAGACATTAAATAAATTAAATTATTTATGACATAATAATGATGCAGCGATGACATCATTATTTGACGATTTAAATAAAATGGAAAGATAATATAAAATATATGAACTACGCATGTCCAAAACCAATTGGATGAGTGGATTTCGAACCCTTATCACCTTATCCACGAATTATATCAATGTGGAACCTTTTGAAACCGAAACACATTTTCAAATAAAGTAATATTTCTTTACTTTCCAAAAGTGCCCCTCCTCTCCTCTTATAAAAGGACCCCACCTCTACCTCATTTCACACACCCCTAAAGCCTTTGGCTCGGCCAACCCCTACCCATTTACTCTGTCCACGTCCCTCTCCTCATCCTAGAGGATTCCCTTTGGGCAGAATCCTTTCAAAGGAAGCCTTTAGGCTCAAATCAAAAGGAGTTACACTTTTAAAGGTAAATCATTCTCTCATGTTCATTTGTTTTATTTTGCTTCTCCAACCCCCTAAACTCTTTTTATTTACTTATTTTGTAACAACACCAGTATCTTCAATATACAAGGATGTTTTTATAATATTTATTTGAGCTACACTCTCACACAACTACATCAAATGGTTAAAGAACATACGGTTTCCATGGATGGCGAAATTCTGCCTCCCGAAACGATGATTGTTCAACACTCATTTAACACCTTAAAAGGTGGCCATTATGATGTCACTATTTTTATATATGATATATAATATGTTTATGTTTTCCTTAAGCTTCTGTTTTTTTCATTTTTGGCATACCTTTATGGTTTCCATTATGGGTAAACACGATATCTTCATTTTAGGAAGTGCGGACTACCGCCCCCTGAAAGTGATTTGATTCGTTAATACCATATGTGGGATGTGTAAAGGATAAAGTTAATGATATTATATATGTTATTATACTGGAATTATAATATACTCTTATATCATTATGATTCCATTCCAGAAAATATGAAATAGAAATGGAAGTAGCGTTCATGCGTACGTACGGCTTACCGTCTCCATGAACGGTGCATTTCATTTCTTACCTCTAAATGATTATGTAATATTATAAATTCATCAATGTACTGGATATATATGACATATATGATATATACATCATGAATACCATTCTGGATATAATGGACCTTTGACCAAATTAACAACATGTAAGTGTAATAAGTCTATTTTTGACTTAAGAACCAAATACCGACAAAATGAACATTATTAACTTAACTGATTACATGATGTTCATAACATGGTATAAAAGGAATAATGAACTTGAAAAAGATTCATAAGTAAGTAGATATTAACTCAAGTTTATTATTCAGGAGATTAAAGAATGATCGGGTCAAGTCGGATACGAGGTATGGGACTTCGTCTCAATCTCCTTTCGTTGAGGCATATTTTATTTTATACACAACTTTCTTTTATACGGTGTATAAACCCCTTTGACTTTTACGTTTATTCAAAAGGAATATTTTTTATACGAAGCGTTTACTAAACGACAAAAGGGAATGTTTTTGTCGTACGTATGCGGCGACAATGACTTCTCCGCCGTCGTGACCGTTATTTGAGTTTCGGCTTCCTCTACAAGCGATACCTTCTTTTTAAAAGAAAAATAAATACCATGTTTTACTTTTCTTTTATTTTGGTATTGAAAATGGTTTTCATAATGTTTTTATATCAATGTGTTGTGTTGATATCTCGTGATTGAAATGTGGAAATTTTATGTTTCCTTTATGCATGTTTTATGTGATATGATTATGTTATGGTTCTTGGGCATTATTATGAAGACAGGTGGTTCTGTGATAAACTAAGGGCGGGTGAGCCCGTTATAGCTCTCCAATGCATTGGGTAACGCGAATGAGTGAAACGTTAAGGTTTCTCCGAAGAGATTTTAAGGAATATACTGTGATGGGTATTCCAAACGTAACCAAGAGGGTTACTCCCTACGTAAGAATGTTATGAATGCCTCAAGTTACCTTTATGTCTTATGATTTCTATGATTTATTCATGATTTTATGAGGTATGTTAAAGTGCCTATGTTTTATGGGTAAATTATGATTTCATTCTTATGTATATATGAACTCATGTTTCCTTTCCATGTTTTTTTATAACCCATACTGAGTTTTTATGCTCATCCCAAGTTTTTGAAATGTTTTTCACAGGTCAAGGGAAAGGTACATGATAAGATGATAGAGTCAAGGATGTGTCAATAAATAATCCATGTTTTATTTTAAATGTGTTTCCATTGATGGGAATGAAGAATAATATCTTTATGTAACCACTTTGTTTATATGTGGAATGTAATGCAAGTTTTATGATCTAATTCTTTAAAACTCTAAACCCGAAAAGATCCTCAATGTGTAATCTTGTAATAACTCAAGATTAAGTAAGGTTTAAGGCTGGGGACTTATATTTGATCTATCAGTTGATCATTTATATTGTCTTGCAATGACCATATATTTACCCTTATATTTATCCTTCATTGAAAATACACATCAATTTAGACTATTTTTCCTTAATTCTATTTTTAATATAAAAATAAATTTTAATATACATATTTTGTTATCATCATGTATCTTTATAATTTTAAAACCCAATTCATTTAATGTTCCATTATATTGTTTGACTGTGTGAACATCATGATCATAAAGGGGAATAGATATTTTAACACTCGGATCATTAGCTATGTGAATCTCTATATAACATGATATTTCATAAGTTATTTACTGTTTAGAATATCACTTTGGATACTATTCATGGTACCTCTCACAACATGATTATGTGATGGTGATTATAGATATAAATCTTGTTCAATTTCACCATCCTATATTTTAATATATAAAAGGTGTATGTTATATTTTAATTCATATTTAACAAAAACTATTGTAAAAAAATTGACTACCTTGGGAACAGAATTCCTTTTTGGGGAATGTCCAGCTTAAACATGTGGAAGGGGTTGTTCATAAGAAGTTTGTTACTGTGTGGTTATTTCTTCACATTAATCCCATAAAAGAAACGGGTCCATTGCATCAGACTACTAAATATTTTATTTTATTAAAGAATATGTCTTCCCTGAATTATTTTCATTTTTACATTTGTATCCCCATATGTATTTTACGTCTCCACATATGCTCAGCATGACACTTAAAATCCCACACATCGAATATATCTATTCTATTTTTCCTTCTTGAAATCCATTTATGATTATATTGATCAATTACAGTTGACATTGAATCTTGTGTCTAAACTAGTTAAAAAATTATAGGAATCCAAGTAGTCATTGATATGTAAAATTGTTTTTAAATTATAAAACATTCAATCATGTCATACATACAAATGATTCACATATTTTTCTTGTGTTTTCTTATACTATTTGTCCCTTTATATTTTCATGAGAATTATTGCTTATCAAATGATTATTTTTTTTCTTTATATCACCTAATGTTTTCTATAGATTTAAAATAAAAACTGTTTTTGAAGAAAGTGAATCATATGAAATACATTCATTATTATAGGGGTGCATTGGATTTGATGCATGATTCTTATTGTTTTCGCTCTTTTACTATTTCATAAATTAGAAATTCTTAATCAAAGTTATTAAAACACTTAATTCTAAAAAACTTCACTAATTATAATTTATGTTAAATGATTAATTCTCCCAATAGGAACTAAAAATCCATCCATGATTCATGTTTTATCATTTGTAAAGATATAGTTAATCGATAGGTCTTAAATATCCCCTTATCCCTACTAAGATGATATTTTATATGATCTAGCAGAAATATTTTATAATCCATTCCAGAAAACATTAATATGAATTTAATCCAATAATAATCAACTATATATTTACACCAAAAGAGATCTTGAATATTAAATCGAAGTTTCATTATTTAATTTTTATTAAAATAGACAAATTATAACATAATATTACCCTATTATCATACCAAATTATTATATGTAATTCAATCACGAAATTTAGCCATGTCTATGTATCAATTAGAATTGGAATTTGAGTCTTAACCCCAATGTTAATAATGAAAATGGACTTGTTTGGTTCAGAAATATAGATGCATGCATTCCATCAAACCGTGAATTTAGGACTATTACTTATCAAATTTATAATTTCTATTTATACAGTCACAAATTGTCCCTCCAATCATTTAAAAAAAATATTGTCCTCCTTCTATAATTTTCTATTTTTCTATATCTCCAACATGTTGTTACCTGATAATGGTTGAACCAGGATGTAGATAATCCATTATATACACAGGTTGTGAAATATTTAATTTTTATTACTAAAATATATTATTAAACGCCTAAGATTTTACATAAAAACATTATATATATATATAACTATTTAGAAAAAATAAACCAATTCATTTAACAAATGATTCTTTTCAAAAATGGTTTATGGTTCCCCCCCCCCCACTCCAAAGAGTATCTGAATTATCACATTTTGGATCTATATACAATACAATACATGATCAACATTAGGTCCACCATGAAATGATAATGATGTACCAATGAAAGGTTAATCCACAATGTCATTTTCATATGACCATGCAGTTCTTCTAATTGAAAATGAAAAAATTGAATAATTTGTGTTTGTATGATTTGGTTATAAAATAATTGTAAAACCTAGGATTCCATTTTGAATTTTTATCCATTTTACCATTCCATACAAAAATATACATTCATGAATCTGTTGTTAATTATTTCAACTACTCTCATGTTAAAAAGTTTCCATTTTAGAATCTCCAATTAATATTTGTATAATCAAACTCTTGTTTTTTATTGATGACATGAAATTATTCCATAATCACACAAATTTATTTTTTTCCTTTGGTACTAGAAACATTTATCACTTTCACCATAATAGTAACTCATCTATTTTTCATCATACTATCTTCGTCATGTTCATTTATATAGAACATATTATTGTTAATTACATAACTATTTCATGATTTTGAATGTTAAAATTATTATATCTCTAGCCATTTATGTAGTTTTCAAAATGAATTTATATTTTTAGATAACTCCATATAAATAGTCTCAAGTCAGTCATATAAACCATTGAGTAAATATATTTGATATCTTAATTTCATCCCTTGATGGATTTAAATGAATGATAAATTTTATTGAGTTTCAACATATTTTTCAAACTATAAGTTCTTATATAATTTTAAATTTTGTGCCTTATATTACTCAATAATGGTAATGATGGATCATAAATTCCATCACCCATAAGGCGTAATATGTGTGGAGATTTTTGTGAGGCTAATTATTTCCACATAAGATAGGTAGTTGGTATAGAATTCACCAATTTCTTGACATTGTATTACTCCCCAATAAGAAAATCTATTTGAAATTCATTGTTTATGTACAGTATCAAAATATTCATTTATTTTTCAATAGGTAAACCATCATATATAATTTACCAGACCATAGATTATTTAATATCTAAGTAACCCATAAAGGGAATCATTTTTTCAATGTGTTATAATGGAAACAAATTTCCACTTCATTTATTATGACATAAATTTCCTTTTCTATAGTTCGTAACTTTATCGAGTCTATAATGGTAATATATACAACTTTGAATAAGAATAAAATATTGGTTAATGCCTATAATACATTTTAAGGTAGAACACTATGTGAATCCACATACAAAAATTATTTCACTGAAACATAGAATCCATGTGATTTTATTCCCATTGACATTAAACTATCCATTGATATGATATTATTTTTATTTTATAAATTCCCATGTAGAATATTCACCCCATTAAGTATGTTGAAAAACTAATATAACCCTTTCCATGAAATAGTGTAATCTAATAGAGGATGAAACAATACTCTCTCAACCATTATTAGAACCAAATATTCATTTATCCACATATAAATCATATATAACCTATCCTTAATTCAATATTTTTTTCTAATTACATTTAATAACATGCTAATGAAACTATCACATACAGTATTTATCTACTAATAGGAAATCAATAAACTATATAACATTAATACAATTCTAATACAAAAATTCCAAAAAAAACTAATCTCTTTTTCCAACCTATTTTTCTAATATTATTTTAAGTGGGTTTAACTTAAAGAGTGAAAACTACATTTTCTTTCTCAAACATTTCATAACATATTAATGGATACAGTTTCATACCATATTCTAAATTCATATCCAACGATTGTTTCTCATATTACTGTTTAAATATTTAGGGTAAAAAATTATGATATTCTAAAAAATATTTTAATGGAATATTTCAACCTAATTTGGTGTGTACCATCATCACAAAGGGGACACCCTTACATTACTTTAAATTTATTATTAAAATAATTACATTAAAAAAATTTATTCTTTATCAGGAACATCACGTCTCTCAATTTAAAATATTTATTTCCATGAATGGCATAACATGAAACATCTAAATCCAATATTAGTTCAAGATCATCTATCAATGGATCCATATAAAAATCAATATCAATAATAAATTTTCTTTCTCTTCATATTACTAGAGAAAAAATAATATATGTGAACGTTAAGTATATCCATGGTGGAAAGTTATAATTTATGAACACAATCGACCACATAATGTAACTGATACTATAAACACCAAAAGGATTATTTCCACTTATAGATAACACTAGATGAAGGTTTATAGAAACATTTCAAAATTATGGACCATCATGGTTGATTTTTATTCACTTTGGAGTGACTTTTGAGTGATGGAGTAATCCATATTAGATTCATATATCTATATGACGCATTAATTTTCATGTAGTCTCCCCACTTCCTTATAGTCATCTAAACCTTGGAATGAATGTAAATTACCCTAAAATTTTTGACACACATAACACTTCATTCTTGTATCGAGTCATACCACACTTAGGGATTTTTTTAAATGATTTGTGTATGTTAATAAAATATATATAGACATTTAGAGATAAATTTATTCCTTAAGGGATAATACGAATTGAATATAGCATTTGATTTTCACCATATGGGAAACAAAGAATCTCATTGTCTTTTAGTAACATATCATTCAAGAGAGAACATAGTTCTATAAAAATAATCCTATACAATATGTTTCCAATATTCAAATTATATAGCATCATCAGGGATAACAATGTTCTATATTTTTTACAAACATTATACAATTGCATCTTCACATTAATTATTATAGTCTCAAACTTCCGTGGAAAATATTTATGATTTTCTTCAACTGTTTGTATCATTTATTGAATCAAATCTCTTTCATCGTTTGTAGTTTTACTCATATCAAATAGTCATAAACCATAGTGTTATACTGGTTACTTACTGCATTTCGTTATCCCCATGGTTAGTCCAATATTTTTAGCATCGATCTATTCCATGAAAGATCATGTGTTCTTAAAAATAAAATAGATAATTTTTTCTTGAATAAAAACAATGTATACAGAAATAAATGAATTGAAAAGTTTTATTTACACATTATATTTAATGATTTATGAACCCTTTATCCTTATCTTAATTTTTTTTATACGATTGAAATCCATAAATTTTTTATTTTGATTCACACTATTTGGTAAAATAATTCATATTGAAAAAAAATAAACACACATTCACATATTTAATCAAAGAATTATCAATTTTTAAAATAAATATTTTTTTTAACTTATAATATTAATTTTTTCCTTTTAAAAATAGTATCACATTAAAATTTTAATACTCATCAAATTTGATAAAAAAAAATTTGTGTAATTAACATGTAAGGGTATCTGAGGGTTAAGAATTATATGAAAAATATATATATTTACACTTATTTCTTATCTTAAGATGCTATCATTGTATGAAGATATTTAATTATAAGGATAATATTACTATAGTTTGTGTGAGGGCATTGGTACTCACTAAACCTCATGTTATGTTGTCTCCAATCATACACATGATGGAGAACTTTTTAGGGTGTTGAATAAAATTCTCAGGTTGTGTTTCATAGAGATCATTTAGAGGAACTGGACTTGAGGTGTGCATTTTTCATTATCTAGCCATGAAGTCCATATTTTTTTCCCAACTCATCCATTTTCTTTTAAAAGCCTATGTTACTATTGGAATCTATTGGTAGTTATATTATAAACTGATGATGTTTGGATTCAAACTATATCACATCAAATTTCAATAAAAATCAATAATTTTTATTTGAGATAGATCCATTAAATATTAAATGTCTCCATGTCAATAAAGTTCCTATTTTAAGAATAATTTATTAATTAAACTATGAATGGACTATAAAATCGAGTTATTTTTTGAAATATCTTTTCCGGTATATTTAATTTCACCAATAGATTGTGACATACACAACCCGAATTTTTAGTGGGAAAGAGGCATTATTTATAGTGGTTCATTGGTTGTTAATTATACATTCCTAGATTTAGGGACAGAATGTGGGTTGGAATAGCTTTTTGGAGGGTTTTGACCTGTCCTAAGCTATTGAGCTATGTTCTTTAATGTTGTTCGTTTCTGAGGCATGTGTTCAGCATTGTAGAGACATAACACCATGACAACCTCAAGTGGTGTGACTTAAGGAAGGTGATGAACATACTTCATGGATGTTGGGCCATGAGCTACCAATTGATTCTCCTTTAATACCACCTATGGAATGAGACATTATTACGAGTGTAGGTGATGAGGTGAAGTTCCTAGAGGGGTTCCTTTGTTATATGCAGACATTCCAGGGAGCACAGCAACCAACCATGCCTTGGATGGGCCGACAAGGGTGTTCCAGAAGCAGCATCCTCCATCGTTTTTGGGGTACGAAACATTCTATCAAATATCAGTTCAACATTTCATGTTTTATTTTATCATTGAGATTGTGAATCAAGTTCTTATTACAGAAAAGAACCTAAGGGAAGCCAGGGGTGCAGAATAGGGGAGTGATGTTTCTCAAACCACTAGATCTACATCTTCAGTTAGGAAGCACCATTTTGAGGCTTCTCATGAGGTTGGTTCTAGTTAGTATGTGGGTGAAGGATGCTTTTTGTTATTCCATTTTTGTGGAAGGTGAGGCCACATGAAAAATCAGTGTGACCATAACCCTATCGAGTTCTGACATTGCTGCAGGATGGGAAAAATGTAGCGGTTTCTTCGGATCTTCCCTCTAGTTGTGAGTGGTAGGGGGTCAAATCTTATTTTAATGTCACGAGAAGGTTCTTCATCCCCAAAATAGGCTTGTAGTTGGAGGAGTGAAGGTGAGTCAGGTTAGGACAGTGGTGATAATGGCCACGGTATCTAGACATCAGGTTCTCAAAGTCAACATGGTGGATCATGCAGGGTAACTAGCCAGTGTCATATGGCCTCTATGCAGGCCATATTTATGTAGTGAAACATACCCAGTAAGAGTAGGATCTTGGATCATCTATAGTGAGAGGTATGATTTTATTATCTTCTATTATTGAATCTTCTCTTTTAGATATTGTTTCATCACATAGTTTTAAATCTGCATGGGTGGTTAAAAGATGTGGGTTGGTGGTTTTTATTTCTAAGGGCGTTTTGACACTAGAAATACCATTAAAGTTTAGAACTGGTGATTTTCACTACTTTATGGAGTATCCCCTTGAGTTCAGAGGGTTTCACTTCATCTCGGATATTTATATCCTCGAGGTGATAGGGTTTTACTCCCTTCTCATGTTGGATTGGTTAGTTTCTTATCGAACATACATTGATTGTTATGGCATGAGGGTTACTTTCACATCACTATAGGGTGCGATGTATATTTATAAGAATTAATGGGATGTATTAGCAAGTAGTGATGGATTTGAGAATTGTATGCTAGGTGGGATGACAGCCCATGTCACTTATTTGTTTCTAGATGATCAGGGTGTGAGTCAGATATACTTTTTTCTATGGTTGAGTTCTTAAAGGATGTATTTTTGAATAACGTTCATTGTTTAACTAATAAAAGAGAGGTCAAGTTCTCCATCGAGCTAGTTCCAGGAGCTGCACCTGTATCCATTTCTCATTATAGGGTGGCTAGGTTGGAGTTACAAGAGATCAAGAGGTAGCTAGAGGATATGGAGAAGAATGGGTTTGTTAGAATCAGTACCTCTTTGTGAGGTTCTCCAATCCATTTTGTGAAAAAATGAAGAAAAAACATTTAGGATATACATGGATTATTAGAAACTAACCCAGCTGATGGTTAAAAAAATATCTGTTACTATGGATAGATGATCTATTTGATTAGCTTTGAGGATCCTGAGTGTTCTTGAAAATCTATGTGAGGTTAGGATATAACTAGGTTCATGTTAAAACATTAGAAGTACCTCATACAACCATTAAATGTAGGTATAGTCTATGTGAGTATCTTCTTATATTGTTTGGTCTCACAAACTCTCCAGTGGTTTTCATGGAATTGATGAACAGGGTGTTCCATCCTTACATGGATTTTTTGTGGTGGTTTTTGTGGATGATATATTGGGGTATTTTCACAATTGACCAGACCATGCCAACCATATTTAGATCATTTTGAATACTCTAATGGAGAATCAAATACATGATAAGATCACAAAGTTCTTATTTTTGATAGATCAGATTCAATTCCTGGGTCGCATCATATGGGAGATAGGAGTGATAGTGTACCTAGAGATGGTGAGAGTAGTAGTTTCATAAGAGCAACCCAAGAAATTTTTTGACATTTGGAGTTTCATGTGAATATAATGTTACTAAAGGTGTTTTATATCACACTTATCAGGAATATAAGTGGTATTGATGGGATTGACATTGATGTAAGTGAAGTTCATTTGGTCACATTCCTTTGAGATTGCCTTTATGGAGCTGAAAGGGAGGTTGACATTAGCACCTGTCCTGATACTTTAAGAGTAGGGAATGAGTTACACAGTCTACTATGATGTGTCAGGTATTGGGATTGGGGTTGTGTTGATGCTGGGAGATCGAGTCGTGGAGTATGGGTCTCGATATCTGAGACCTCTTGAGGGGAATTACCCTACGCACGATCACAAGCTAGTTACAGTTTTTCACACAGTTCACTACTAAGGGAAATATCTATTGGGAGATCATTTTGTGGTGTACAAGGAATAATAAAAATCCATAAGTACATATTTATACAACATCATCTAAATTTGAGGCAACAGAGATGGGTGGATTACCTATAGTCTTTTGACATCGAGCTTGCCTATATAACTGTTAAGGGAAATGAAGTGGTTGATGCACTGAGTAGGGGGACTCAGATATAGGTGGTGCAACATGCCAATAGCGAGTGGAAACTCATGTCGTTGTTCGCTGAGATGTATCTGGAGGTGTGTGACGGGAATGGATATACTTATTTATCATGATTATTTGTGACCTCTACCCTAGTGGATAGAGTTAGGATGAGGCAGAAATTAGATTCAGAAGTCCTAGTTCTACGATAGTGTGTGGAATGTGATGAACCTCCTACTGGTTAGACGGTAGGTTATGATGATATCATTTGTATCAATGGACGTGTCTGGGTTCCAAGGGATATACGCGAGAAGCTGATGTTGGAGTTTCATGCTTCAACTTGGGCAGTGCATCTCGGGGTCATAAAGATGTACCGTGACTTGCGATTATAGTAATGGTGTTTGGGAATGAAGTGTGAGGTGGATGGTTTTGTTACGAGGTGTTCAACGTGTTATTATGTGAAGGAGGAACATAAGTGACTAGCTGGAATTTTACAACAGATACCTATTCTATAGTAGAAGTGGGATGATTTCATGACTGGATTACCAAGGTCACCTCAACGTAATGATACTGTGTGGGTTTCTATGGATAGGATTACGAAGGTTGCTAATTTATTAGTGATCAAAGATACCTTAAATGTAGAAAAGCTCAAAAGGTTGTATATCCAAGAGGTATTATGACTACATGGGCCCCTACACACTATCATTTTAGATAGGGACTTCTATGTTAGATCTCATTATTAGAATTGTTTTGAGAGGGATATGGGTACACAGGTAATAGAGGTCATGTTATGAGCAAGCTTCTTGGACTTTGGGGGCCCTTAGGAGAGGCACATTCCCCATGGTTGAAATATCATACAATATCAGTTATCAGGTGATGATATAGATGGAACCTTGTGAGGCTCATACCGGTAGGCCATATTGTTCTCCCCAGTTCTAGTTAGGGGAAGGTGAGGGGGCTTTGCTGGGACCACATCTCGTACAGGAGACTTTTAAAAAGGTCTGGTTGATTTAGATTTAGATGTATACTATGTACTCTCATCATAAATCTTATGCTGATTTCCACATATGAACTCTAGATATCGAGGTCTGGGATCAAGTTTTCTTGTGTGTTTCACATTGCTAGGGACATAGGAAGATCCAAATACACAGTAAAGATTCACAGATCTAGCTCAGTCAAATAAAGATTCTAAAGTGAGTCAGGTCGGTTTTCTAATGGTTATAGTTACCTTAGAGTTATCATTCCATTAATGAATTATTCCATGTATCTCAGTTGCACCACTATCACTCAAACACGTCTCGTGTTTTTCATCCAATGTAGGTTGAGATTTGTGTTTATGTGTCCTTTGAGGAGAATCTGATACATATCGTTGACATGTTCATGAAGGTTCTCTGAGCCTGATTAGTTCCTCTAGTATGGGTTCTATGGTGTAATGGTTGTTTACATGAAAAGACATAGGAGAGGGAGGTCGATGTATATGTTTAGTGGATGGAATTATTCTGAGGAAAATCTTGTCTAATCTTGAGAGGGAAATTCGAGGAAAATTTTCTCTAAGGGGGAAGATTGTAAGATACAAGGTTTTTCTTGAGGTATATACCATTCCATTTGGTTTAAATGTGTTTAATTTCCTTTTTAGACCCTATGCTAGGTTTTTGGTCGGTTGGATTGTTTTTCAGAAAGAAGGGGAAAATAGGATAAAGCCTAGCTGTGGGATATCGACACGTTGTGTAGTGGAAGTACACATCATGTAATCCCAATTCAAAATGTGTAATTGAATAACATTTTTTGTATGGGTTTTTTCATCATAAAAAAGGCATGTACATGTCATGTACTGGTCCTAGACATCATGTACTAGCCTGCTGGGTTTTTTTATAAAAGAGGCAGTAACCTCATTTTTCTTATGCAAAACCAGTTTCCTCTATTTTTTGGAGCCTAAAGAAATATAAAAAGGCTTTTGATATCTAGAATCCTTTCAGACTCCGATTACAATGTGGTTTGTATTGTTGGAACCAAATCGGTAAGTACTTGATTCCTTTTTTTCATTCTTGATTCCTTGGAACAATGACTGCGCTATTTGAATTTAGGCTCATATAGCCTAATTACTCATTCTTCATATGTTCTACATATATCCTCCAAAACTAGGACAAATCAAGACTTGAAAATGGATGATATGTCTACTACTGAGCTGAGGTAGGTGGTCTATGGTTTTTTTCCTTTTTAGTGATTTCTGGGCATTCAGCTAATATTTTTTCTGTCAGACATTCCAACACGACCCTATTTTTTAGTGAGATGCCTATCATAGGCTTAGTCGGACCTACTGAGGATGCTTATAGGTTCTTTTTTAGTTTTTTTGGATCCCATTACTCATTTCATGGTCACCCATGGTTTGTTCCTTTCGGATTTAACAAGTTTATGCCAATTTAAACCATCCAAGGGGTGTGTTCTTGTTCTTTCCTAGTTAGAGGAAGGACGTTAATGTCTTGATAGATTTGAATAATTGTTTTGAGATGTAATACCTCCTTTAATATTGATATATTATGATGCCATAACTATATTAATATCATTGATTAAATGAAATGTATTGATATGGATGGGTATAACTATATAAAATGATTTATGGCATGCTAAATGGCTTGTATGGGAGGGTTGGCCCATATGAATGTTAATTGTTGAATGGAGGGCAAGAGTGGGCATACTTATGGCTTGTGCTTGTTTATCTGAGTGGGTATAATCACATGGTTTTGAATTATTTAAACTTAATAATAAAAAATTTTGAATGAATGGTTTGATAGATTCCCTGGACTACTCTCCATGGATATGGAATGCGATAGTGGATGCCATGGGTAGATTCTACCCCTTTGATATTGATTATGTGGGATGCCTATAGTCTTTCTACCCTATAGATCTGGCATGATTGGACTCCTGTAGTTTGTGTCCATACCCATGTTTCTAGGACTCCAACCAGTGCTTATACCGAGTTTCCATTAGGACACCCATTGGACTCAACGTGGATGCCTTGGTCTGCTACACTTTGGATCTGACTCTTTGTGGTCCAGACTCCTTTATATGATGTGGACATAAGGAATTTTAATTTTTTATATGGGGTATTCCTGGGATGCATAACTTCATTTTACATCATGGATGTGGATTACATGATACATATGGATTTACAGCATGGTCGTGTGACTTTTTTACTATTTCTTATAGCTTATTTGTTAGGAGTTGACTCTTTTGTAGGTAGCCTTTAGGGTTGTTCAATTATACCTATTATAGTAGACGTATTCCGTGAAAATACACATATACTTTATTACTAGTTTACACTTTTTAGAACTTTATATATTTCTGTTAGAATTGTATAGACCCTGTGTAGTTACCTACTGGGATGTTTGTCTCACGCCCTATTTGGGCCTCCTAAGGGACTCAAGAAGATAATATAGTGGTAGGTGATTATAGGGGTAAGTGACCTGCTATGGGTTATTCATAGATGTCTTAGAGAAGGGGACCATAAGAACAAGCTGAGGATGGTGATTATACATATACGTTTTTGGTCTTTTTCATTTTGGAAACATATACTGTATTGTATTTACATGTACCTTTTTTGGTTGTTTTCTAGATACCTGTATCATTTGCATCTTTGTATATTTGATGTTCTGGATTATGTGCATGGATTCTTGTCTTTCATTATCTTTAATTGATTTATTATTTATTCACTTATATTTATTTATGTGTTTGAATTCCCATGTGATACACTAGTAATGAATAAATAATCTTCCCACTAACTCACCTAGGCGATCACTACTAGTCGGCATTGTCTGGTGTTTCGATAGATACGCTTAAGGCTTTGTGACCAACCGAGCATGGGGTACCGTTTTGGGTGGCATATATGTTAAATAAATTACATTTTGAAATGGTTTTAAAAGTAGAAATAGATAAAATATATTATTATTATTCAAGTTTAGGTCCTTGGGGTCATTTATAATATGGTTTTTTCTATAATTTGTTTATACTTATTGAATCTTTTCTTTGGAAAACTTCTTTTCATCACCTTTTTAAATTTAATTTTAAATTAATTTCATCCAATTTTTGGAATTTGAATATGATAATATAGATTCTATTGTTTTAATAATCTTAAATAAAATTATGTAGTAAGTTCCACTAAATATTTGGTCATAATGACTAGAAAAAATAAGAAAAATAATTCCATAGTTACAATTAAAATATATTTACCGAGGGATTAAACTAAACACATAAGTGTAAAAATAAAGTACCCACTTGATGAAACTCCTTTGGGTGTTAGA
This sequence comes from Viscum album, assembly GCA_963277665.1. NCBI lineage: Eukaryota > Viridiplantae > Streptophyta > Magnoliopsida > Santalales > Viscaceae > Viscum > Viscum album. Next base: position 883,177,394 of record OY728159.1, on the reverse strand, counting down.
TGTTTACCATAACTTTATCACCACCATATATGAGATATTTTGGAGCCTTGTGTCCATGAATGTGACATGAAATTATTATAAAACATTGAAAATTTAAAAATGTTCTACTCACCTAAACAATAAAATGGAATTCCATCTACCCTCCTCTCAACACATCAAGGGACTTTTGGTTTGGCCTCGATCTACCCAAATATATTCCTTACACCACAACCCAGATCCTAGAGCCCATGGTATCATTAGAAAATCATCATTGGAAGGCATTAGTTATAAACTAAAGAGGTCTTCCAAATAAGGGGAGGTTCTAACATGTATGATGGATGTTGAAAGTTGGGGTAATGGATTTATGTCTCACTTTTGTACCCAATAGACACCTTCCTTATTCAAGAAATATTTCTTTTATGTTTTTTATATAATTTGAATGAATTTATGTTATTCCACCTTCCAGGAAAATTTTGGGTATTTAGATATCTATATAGGGTTATATCATACATTATGTATTACATAAAAGTTTGTTGAAATATATAGGGTTTTATGTTCTAATATCATTGTTTATCAAGCTTGTGTATGATTATGTTTTGAATGATGAAATTTCCTGATATAAATCTCTAAAATACAATTAATTTTATTACTATTTCTTTTAATAATATATATTATTTATTTTAATTTTCTACTATTTATATACTTATGAGACCAATATATTATTTTTATTGAAATTTTAAATTATTTCCATCTTCAGTCGAAAATCCATTCCTTTGAATGTCCATGTTTTTTAAAATAAATTATAGAAATTTTTTTCTATTATACAATGATTGTTTAAGGTTATTTTGACCCGCATATTACTTTTTATAAAATGGTTTAAAAGCAATCTTCTTGTCTTTTTTCAAATGGGGTAGTTTTTAATTTTTAAAAAATATATTAGAAGAATTTTTTAAATGTATATGTAATGAACGGAATTTCCACCATCATGACTGACCAATGTTTTAATGATTATTTCAAAAGTGTCTAATATTATTTTAATTAATTTTTTTTCATAATATTTCAGAAATTGTGAAATTATAAATAAATGATATTTAATAAATGTTCCAATTGATATTTTAAAATCATTTTCCTTATAGGATGGAATACTATGGTGTTTCTTAATATTTAATGGGAATGTGAACCAATGATACAATTATTATTATTTCCATAGAAATTCTAGGAAATTGATGACAAGATGTTTATAAAACCCATTCCATTACATGATTAATGGTATGATTAATTGATTAAGTTTTTATTATACCTATTTATTTTCCATAGGATATGCCAAGATTAAATGTTTATGAAAACCATATTTTTTCTTTATTCTATGTTATGATGATATGTTGAATGTATTATGATCTTGTGGTACATAGATGTATTGTTTTTTTATTATGATGGGTGGACCTTATATTATATGGCCCTCAAAATAATTCAGTAAGGATGGATGTCTCGTGAGATAAATAGGAATGCAATGGTGAGTAAACCCAATGCAGTTTGAGAATATATCCACTCTGAATGTCATGGGTGCGAACGTTTACTTTTTGGATTGTTTTGGGAGTAAATCCAATCCAAAATGACACAAATAAAAGTAATACTTGAATAATATGGAAATGGGTTTCTATAAATATTTGTATTCATCAAACTTATGTCTTATTCCAATGTAATTATCTAATTGATCGTGTTCTTTTATTACCTTATGATTCATGTCATATGAACTAGAAATATTCATTCCATGACTCAAGATTATCATTAATGGTTTTCATGTTATGGCATTCAAATGTTATGATAATGTTCTCATACCCTTATTATCATGTTATGTTTATGTGATCATTATCATATCGCATTAGTACCATTACTAGAATCTGAGCTAAACCTTTCATATGTTTCCTTTACCATGGTTATGAAGAAATTAATGAAGATTGAAATTTCTAAGGAGCATTTTAGTTATCAAGAACATAGTGGGAGTGATATAGTTCACTTATGAACAAGTTGATTACATATTAGATTTTCCAAAGATACTAGACCTATATGATTATTCCATGGATATTTATGTTATATAATTAATATTCACATAATATTATACAATATCTATGTGTGAAATGATTAGGTTCATACAATGAAACGCCATAATGTTTAAAAGGATGAAATAGACAAATAAATACCTTACACCTTAGGATTTTATTTTATCTATCATTGCAACATATGTGATAAACATTCATTTCTCGTCATCAATAAAAAAAATGCAAACCATAATATACCTTAATTTTCTATCGATCAACTATAATTTTATGATAATCAAATATCAGATCTAAAAAACTACATTGACCATTCGCAGCACTCTACATACAAATACTTGTTCAATATATAAAATTAACATTTTTTATCTTACCTATATACATTATTAATAATTGTTTTAGAAAAATACTTATATTATAAAGAAAAACCTAGTAATCCAATTCATATATTAAAATAATATGTTTAATTTTTGTTACATATGTTGGAAAAACTATTGTAAAAAATTACTCATATTATATTATTTCAATGAAAATAATTTTTAACGATAATATAAACGGTTTAGTTAATTAGAATATACAATGAATCGACCTATTATAACATAATATAAAATTAAACATTTTTATGATAAATAAATTTAAAATTAATCCAATTAAAAATACAATGATATTTTTTGAATTTTATAACGAATCCACATTAATCTAAATTTCATAATTCAATGAATGTGACATATATTAAATTATAATTTTTTAAAATGAAATAATTTATTAAAATTATTTCAAAATTAATTTAAAAACTACTATAAATAAATATCATAACCTATAATAATGTATATAAATGTTTTATACCTTGAGGAAAACATATTTCAGTAGTAACCATTCTTTCTTATATAAAAAATGGCCTAAACGATTATTATGGATGTCTAGACTAAAAATTCGCAAATCTATAATATAATTTTCCAACACATTAACCAAATGTGTTGAAACCTAGATTGGATAAACCCTTATAAAATAAATTCTGAATTGTATATAATTTATTTTTCTAAAAACATTAGGTTATTTAATATAATATTATCTTAAATATTTTAAAACCTCATATTATTTTAAGCAATAATTTTGAAAAATATTTAAATGGAAAATAGAGGATCAAAAAAACTAACCAAAATTTCAACCAATATCAAATAATCAACTAAAGGTTGAGTATCATAAATATATACATTTACCTTTTTCATTAAAATAGTGAATAGAAGAAAATAAATATTATAATATCATAAGATATAGATTACTGATGATTAAACTATTGAATTGAATTATCTAATAAAAATATAAATTAGTTTTAGAATGAAAAATATTATTTTATGTTGTAAAAAACTCATTCACCTCATAAAAAATACACAAGAAAAATTAAAAAAATAAATATCTTTTAGAAGGGTATCATGTAAATTAAATTTAATGGAAATGCTCAAGTTGGGACCACACACAATAACATAAAAAATAATCAACAATCCACCTGAATGAGATTAGATAGAATTATTTCTTAAATAAGAATATGTAAAAATAAACCATGATGATGTTACTTACTAACAAACTATTATTTTTAATGAACAATAAGATCAAAGGAAATAGGTTTAATAACATATAATTAATTTGTTCATCCATTTTTTTTTAAATATCTTCTAAAAGAGGTCTAATATAATCACTCTTAACACCCCCTAATATATATATGTGATTAATGTTTATATAGATTAAAACTTCTTCCTTTTTATCCCAAAGTTATCATAGGGTCTTGGTAGTAGATCGAGAATGAATTCATAGAAGATCAATTCATTGTCCCTATTTCCATAATTTAGGTGATATTCTATAAAACTCATGGTGGGGCTTAACATAACATTTTTTATTGAAGAAAAATAAAAAAACACTTGAAAAACTCATGATTGATTGGTCGATATACATAAAAAATAAGTTGGGAATAAGATAGAATTAGTTTTGAGGGTTAATTCATCTAAAATATTTCACACATGCTACTTTATTGTTTGTAAACATTTTGAGTTTGAGTGGTGTGTTAATGAGCGATTTGAATTGTTGAGGTTCTTTTAAAGATGAGAATAAGTGTTTTTCGTGCTGATAAATGGATATCATTATCAGCACTAAAACATTAAGAACATAAAAATAATGTTTTTATTAGCACCCTTGTAGCATCGATAAATGCAACCTTTATCTGCGTTAAATATAGTGTTGCTTGACACCTTTTTACAAATAACTAAAAATAAAAAAATGAATAAAATAATTTATATAAATTTGTAAAATATTATAAATGAAATATATTAACAATATTGATTTAATAAAATAAAAATTGAATTAAAAAAATATTTAAATAAAATTTATTTAATGAATAAATATTAAAATTGAATAAAACCATATATGTATATAGTTTTAGATAGAAAAAAATTTAAAATAAAAATGAATAAGTACCAATTATAATAATTAGAAACATATTTTAAATACTACATAATAATTAATAAAACTATGTAAATAAATATTAAAAAAATAATAAATAAAACAAAAATAAAATTGAATAAAAATTTAAAATGAATAAATTTTAATTTATAAAAAAATTAAATTTAAAAATATTTACATAACTGAATGAATTATATTAGTTAAATAATTTATAAAATATTTAAAATGATTAAAAAATAAAAATAAAAATTAAATAGAAACGAGTTACATTAAATTAAAAATTATTTGAATATATATAATGTATATTATGCATATATAATATTAATAATATTTTTACTTCAGTATTTTTTATAATATTTAAATTTATAGATTAATTATATGAATGTGTAAATTTTTAATATTATAAATCTCTATTATATATTAATAGTAATATTTTCAGAAAAAATTATAAATTATATAAAATTAAATATTTTACCCAAAATAAAATCATATAGTAATATATATAAATATTATATCTACATTTTATTTAAATCTAAAATATTTCTAATATATATTACTAATTAAATTGTAAATTTACTATCTAAATTATTTGCATATAATATAATATTAATTATTTTAAAATATTTAATGATAACTTTTTAAAGAAATTATAGATTTCCTAAACATATAAATATACATATACATATATATATATATATACATATACATATACATATACATATAGATATACATATACATATACATATAAATATACATGTACATATACATATACATATACATATACATATATATATATATACATATACATATACATATACATATACATATACATATAATAGTGACCACTAGGTCCTGCATCATATAGGGCTCATGTTGGAGACTAGTGCCAAGGGTATAAAATTCTAAAATGAGCGGAATTGTGCTGAATATCCTTGTATTGTGATATCAAACCACCAAAAATCCAAAAATACTATAAAAAAATAAACCAAATTTATTTATAAGAAATATCCCATATATATAGATATAAAACAAAAACCAATGTCTCCAAAGATAAATATGAACAAAAAATCTTATAGAAGTAACCACAACAACCCATGAATTGGGCTAGTACTGTCCATCTCAATCATGAAATCCATCATGGAAGCCTAAAATAGTTTATATATATATATATATATTCGGTGAGCATAACAGGTATACTTAGTATAATTGTATCCATGATCTCTCATGAAAATGTGAAAAGTGAATGATAAATCCACAATGAACAACTGCATAACTAAAAAACTCTAACATTGCTTAAATATTCCCCCAAACTCACTAACTATCTCTCACTAAATAACAAATCCCTATATAATAATATTATATTTGGAATAATATACCCATAGGCACCCTATAACCACTTTTCCATTGATTTTCCACTCTCTCCCAATGAGAATACTTCATTTACTCCCATCCATTCTATATCATCTAATGATGACACTAACCATATTTCATATTAGGTAGCACTAGTCGTACATAATATCTTATGGAACCAACCACACATCTAATATCATGTTCCCAGGGAAGTAGGGTATTATTAACATGTAGAAATTTATCCATGTCCCCCCTCCCTACCATGCATGAACCCCATAATATTTCTCATTATACACTAGATGTTTCACCAGAATCTACTACTCAAGGGAGGGTATGGGAGTGGGGGAATCTATCCAACGGTATCATCCTCATCTTGGATTTTATAGAAAAACACCCCTAGGGTCTCTGGTTTTTTATCTACTTACCAGATTCGAGTAGTCGGTCTAAGAAAACAGACTAAAATATATGTATATATTCCTATCACACAATCCATAACCTATGGGTCAACATAAGAAAAACCACCACAGCCAACATCATAAATTTAATTAACATCACTCAACCAAGGTCTTCCTCAAACATAAATTAAATGACCCATGAGAATCATTTATGTTCCATAGCCTGAGATCAATTTTCAATTTATTATTTAGTGATTTCACACCAATATTTATTCATTTAGATATTATTTTAAAATTTTCATGAAAAAAATATTTAGCCATAACCATAATTATATATGTCAATGTAATAATTATTTTTACCAAATCACTACCAGGATACCACAACGGAAAACCATAGTATCACAACCAAATCTACCAATATGAAAAAATCCAATTCCACCAATCAACAAACAACTATGGAATACATGTTGAAAAACTCAAGGCACCATGATAAAAAAATGAAATCTAATAAGCCACGGAAAATGAATGCCACTAATCCACATAAAGAATAAATGCATCTAGCCAAAAAAACCATTTCAACCAAGCCATAAAGAACAATTAATTAATAAAATAGTAATATAGAAGTTAGTATTTTTATTTACCATGTATAAGTATTTTAGAAATTAGAGGGTATTCAAAAATATTGACATCATCGCAATACATTGTCCTATAACTTGTGTATAACATGAAAAAACCAAAAAATAAAATTGATAACAACATGATATTACACTATTCACTTTCAATTTCATTAGTCTGGTTTATTATCATTGTTATGAAAAATCATACAACATTATCAAATCGAATCAAATGCTTTGTAAAATATAAATTTCATAAAATGGTAGAGAACTCTTATGACCTAATTCAAAATATGAATTAATATTCACTACCTAAACCATAGAAACTGATGATGAAATGTGGGTCCCTAACAACATTGGAATCCTTAAATAAATCTAAAATAACGTGATATATCATAAAAATAATTACCAAAACAGTCCCAAAAATCAAAATAAGATAGATACTATGAAACCTCTAATTAAACATGTAAGATAGTTGAGATAATGTTAACAAGAACTCTTTCAAAGGCACTGATATAGAATCTTCACAATCCAAGGGTGATCACCCAAGATCAATGGATTTCATGGATACAAAAAATTCATAGGAATTGTGTAAAGTTCAAGAATAATGATGGGATAATGATGGAGATCTAATGGGGGGATGGGACATATATATATCTTGGAGATTGATCCATTCATGGCATGAATCGATTGTTCACACCATAAAACTTATGTGGTCCACACCAACAAAAAAACAAGGAACATGATCCAATGATCCTAAAGGAGTTTTAAATCATTAATATAGACTTTATTTTCATGAAACCATTGAGGATAGAACCACAATAAAATCCAACAATAACATTCACAATGAAACAAACATTTTAGTCTGTGAATCGGACCTGGGTAGAAATTCTAGAAATAAGTGTTGAATCCACCTTGTGAATAATTAAATGTCTTGAACCAATGATTAATGAATTTAATAACCATATATAGTATCATATTTAACACAAAATACTTCTCTCACTTACAGAGCCCCATCCAAAGGAACTCATCATCCAAATCTCATTTGGTAATGGGTTAAAAAGATATAGGCCATTATAAGAACACACTAAAGATTTTTATTAAATTGAGTGGCTTGAAGGCCTAGTGCCCTGAAGTCTCCCATACGAGATGACTTTATAGACCAAAGGGGTGGAATGCATCATGTCATTCCACTAGTTTTTTCCTGTGTTATATTAGTCACAATACAATGTTACCTATATGAATGTTGTGACACACCAAAGTAGGGAACCCCACCATACCACATAGGAGATCCTCCTGGGTCAAAGGTTGGAGGATATGTTCCAAAAAAACCCATCTATAATTAGATCTACCAACAAGAAATGAATACATGGAACCTAATTTTTTCACCTTTCTATTAGGTTGGACCATCTTATGAGTACCACTACACTGATAGTTAAATGTAAAGGAAATCATCTATCCCACATTGGAAATTTGGTGGGGAAAATGTCTTATTGATAGGTTCCAGCACACTTATCACTCTTTTGAGGCTTCCAAACTATTGAAACCTAAATATAACTATGTTTCACCCTCTACCTATTATGTTGAGTTATTATCAGAATACTGAAATATCACATAATTCACTCAGATGATTTCTTAGAGGGGTTATAGATCAAAGGTCTTTAGTGGCCTGAAATCATTAATGGTGTGAATAATACCTTTGATACAATATCAGCTTCATTATTACTAAAGTACATATGGGAATACTTCACCAACTTATTTTAGAAATGGGGTTTTCAATATGATATTTCATTAATTACATTTTAATTAAATTAATGATTGACATTATAAACGATGATATAAATATACAAATAATAATAACAATATATTTAAATATTAAAAATTTCTAGGTAATTAATTTTATAAAAATAATTTTTTTTAATTCATTATATTGAATTAAATATATTTTAAAATTTAATTATAAATTTAGACACACCCACTTATATTATTATTTGTACTCAAATATATGTGATTGTGTGTATGTGTATGTATATATTAATATGTATATATATATATATATACTATAATGAAATATGTAAAAGTGAACATACAAATGACATTTACTATTGAATAATTATTTGTTCACATGATTATATAAACATACACATATAAGCATATACACATTCATACACACACACACATAGACATATATGAAACCACATACATACACAAACATATAGATACTTGAACATGCATCCTCATACACAAAAACATACAAGTACATGCAACTAAATATTATTTTTTAAGTAGGTTGGGGTCTATTAGAAACAATGATTTTCATACCTAAAAAATAGTGTATTTTTTGGGAGTTGTCAACTCACACTATGGTCAATGAGTGACTGTGTAAGTAAAGTGATCTTACAGTGCATATGGATTCAGTGTTGAAGGTGGAACCTTTTCCAAGTGGTTGCCCATTTTTTGAGCTCAAAATCATGATGAGGGATCTAGATTCATAAAATATGAATTTCCATGATTAAATAATCAAAAATATTTAAATTCATGGATTTCACACAGATTTGAGTTTCTCAAAGGCATGGATCTTTGAGTAGACATTAATTTTCAAAAGGATTGAAGGTTCCCAAATTTTTGATGGAGTGATGGTTATTCTACATGATTATGAGAAGATTCACAAATAGTTAAAATTTAAGTGGAAATTCATGAATAAAGGAGATGCACGAATATGAATTTAGAGGTTTTTGAAAAGGCCATTAGGGTATTAGAAACAACACAAAGGGATGAATCTATAAATAGGATTCCACAAGAACATAATTTTACATGAAGATAATTTTAGAAAATGATTAATAACATATAATTTTAAAAGGATGGGAGATTCTCAAATTAGGAATTATTAACAAGATTGAGAATCAAAAAATGAATTGTTACGTCTTAACCGATGCTATGTATTTTCATAAAATGGTGTTTTTAAATGATGGGATGTTTTGTGAAGAAATAATGTTTTGGGAATGATGTGACCTTTTCAAAAGTTTGGATATCTGTAAAGATGTGTGAGATCATCAATTATTTTATTTATTTGAAACATAAAGGGGGTTTCAAAAATATTGGGAGCCTCATCAAAATTTGTGATAAACTTATGGCTTATGTGATTGGTTCTTTTATGTGATGCATCTTAGAACTATAGTACAAATAGTGATTCTTGATAATTAGGGAAAAACTTAAATGAAAAATATACTAAGGTTACCTTTCTTTCATTGAACTGAGTAATACTTCACCCAAGTCAGTGATATAGGGGGATTTGATGGAAGATTTATGAGGGAGGTAGTGTGTTATCTCCATAATTCTTGTCACGAAAGTGTTCCTAGAATAAATTGTCTATGTTTGAACTTTTTTATTAAAAAATAACTTGAAAAGTTTAGTGTATTTAGTTATAAAAATCAACAATCTCTGTATATTCTCCTTAGAAAATCCCTTAGTGGTGAACCAATTAAAAGTGTTGTGTTGTATCTCTGTATATGAATTTTTTATAACCAGGCGATTTAATTAGAAAGGATTACCATGTTTCTACTGACAAGGTAAAATATCCATATCCTTAAAAGAAAATGTTTTCACCCAAATTCACAACTCCCCTCTTAGGTCGTTCAATGGTTTTAGAAGTGGTATTAGAGAGAACAGGGTGTTGTAGTTAAATATATCCTTTTTTGTTTTCTGGGAGAGTTTAGTGAATATTAGGGGAGTCCTGAAAATTTATGGAAGAATAATATAGATTTTTAATAATAGGATGAGTTTTAATTTGAGATCCCTTCGGATGAATTTTCTTTCATGAACATCTTAAGGGATTTGTTTAATTTGTGTTGCAAGTCATTTTATGACTGAAACTGAATTGAAAATTTGATTTGATGAAAAAAATTAAGAAAAGAGTTTATAAAATTGTGAGATTTCCAAAATGATGGTTCTTTAATCATAAGTTTTTGTGAAAATACAGAACTAGAAAATTATGTGATAATGAAAACTGATTTAATCTATATAAATAGTGTGCATCAAATCTTTTGAGTGAGATTTAACTCCCTAAATGCAAACTGGTGGAGACATTTAATCAGAATGGGATCACTATAAATTTTAATACAATTAATTATCCCATGAAGGTATATAGAAGATATGAAAATTTATACTAGGATTACATTAAATAGAACATATATTATTTTACAATTGAAGAAGAAAACGACCTATGTAACCTGAGTTTGGGTCACATTAGTCACCATATAATTGAATACATAATAATGAATAAGATAGTTCCCTACATTTCCAATCAGAATCATGATTGAGAAAATACTTGTGACACATGAATTCATGAAAATATGATTGGGAGTCCATATTAGTTGAAGTGAAAAAATGGAATTGAATCATATTGATCACATCCACATAGATTTATATGTTCCAATGAATGTGGTTGGAATATATGGAGGGGGTTAATTCATTATCTTTATTGATTATTATAGTATAATATCTTGTGTGATGTTTATAAAATAATGGAATGTTATTGATTTCAAGAAGAGTTATCATAATAGTTTATATACTGAATCTACCCACACATTCATGAATCTACTATCTAAAAATAGTGGAAAATACATGTCAATTGAATTTGGAAACTATCTAAAAATATTGGATAAATAAAATGATTCTTCTATGAGACACCCTCAACAAAATGGGTACTTTTGACATAAAAATCAAAAGGTGGAAAATATGGCTAAGACTATGCTAATTTAGATTAAATTTTATTATCATTATAGGAGTGAGGATGTTAATGTTGGGTTTTACACTCAAATTTGTATAGGGACTTTTATAGGAGAAACTAGGACACAGTTCGAGATATTGTATGGATGGATGTTCTCTTTGGTGATTATTTTTTTTCATGGAAGTAAATGTTTCATAAGACAAAAATAAGTAATCCAAGGTAATTATGGTGATATTATAGATAATTAAATATTCCTTGGATATTCAATGATGACTAAATCCTAAAATGTTACAATAATCATCTTATAAAGACTATGGAAAGAAATGATGTCAGGACCATTGAGGATAAAACCATAAATACCTCAAGAAGATCATATACTGATATGATTGATAATGATGAAGAGAGTAAAAAAAGGGAGAAATTTATTTTTAGAAATAGTGGAATACTTTAAAAACATTCAAGGCTCACAAAACTATGATAAATTAGAAAAAGAATTAGGAAAGGAAACTATTTCCAAAAAAACATCATCATAAAATCACAGGAGAAATTAAAAAAAAGTAATTGATCAATCTATCATCATTGGGGATTGGACTGCATGAACACATATAAGTATAATTAGGAAGGAAGAACATTAATCCTTCCTATAAATTGTGGAATTAAACAAGTTTTAAGAAGTAGTGAAGGATGGATCATGGTTTAAGGCCATAAATTAAGAACTATATCAGATTGAAGACAACCAGACATGGGATCTTGTCAAGAGAATAGAAATTCAGAATCTTATTGTAGAAATGACAATCTTCAATAAAGGTTATTATTAATGAAATTTGACATGAAATAAGTTATTATTCGTGTTTAAGGGCTATACACAGTTTAAAGGCACATATGTTGAAGAAGTGATTTATCTAGTAGAATGATGGGAGTCAATCAAGACCATCCATACCATAGAAATTCAAAGTGGTTATAAATTTTATCAAACGTAAGTCAAAATGAAATTCCTAAATGGTGTCCTTGAAGATGAAGTATATATTCAACAACAAGTGGTATTTCTAATTAGGAATGGTGGGATTAAGGGTTTTATATTAAATAAGGCTCTATATTTTCTAAATTAGGAACCATGAACGTGGTATTATTGAAAGGATGGTTATATAAAGATTATAAAATTTAAAATAGGATGTGTTTAGAATAATCTATATGTGTATAATTTTTATTTTGATCATTTTATAGTGATTTTTTTGTGGATGTTATTATTTTGGAAATAATAAAGAATGGATCAGTTGAAGAATTTACTAATGATAAGAAATATGAATTTTGAATTAATATGACTTGAAAACTCACATATTTTTTAAGATACATGTGGTTCAAAATAAATATTATACATTCACTTATAAAGAACAATAGACAATAGTTTTGCAGATAAAATTCAACATGCATGACTCCAAACCAATTTTGATGCCAATTGAAGATTCTAGAAACATGAAAATCTAGACGGTGGTACATATATGGATCCCAAAATATATAATATAATCATTGGAATCATATTATATTTGAATACAATATTACCATATATCATCTTTGCAACATGGTTATCATCTCGAAATTAATGTAATCCAATGGAAGTGCAATGAACATTAGTTAAAAGAGTAATTATATATATTCATTTTACTCTCAATATTGGATTATAAATTATAGTAGGAAGAGATAATGAATTATCTTCATTTCTTATGATTATTGGGATGGAGTTGCGGTTGATAAAAATTCCAACAATGGTGGTTCATTTTTCATTGGAAGAAATATGTGGGTTGGTTGATTAAGAAACAAGAAAGAAATTCTCTTAGTAATGATTTAGAATAGTATATTGCATTGACAATGGAATTCACTCACCTATTGTGGATGAAGACATAACATACTGATATTGCAAATGATGTGAAACAATAGATGGTCCTACATTGTGACAACAAGAGCACTATAAATATTATGAAAAATCTAGTTTATCACTATTATATGATATATATTGAGATCATATATAACTTCATATATGAAAAGGTTGAACATTTTGTGAATAATATGGAGAATTTTGGTACTAATTATCATGTGTATGATATCTTAACTATGCTATTAGCATCACAAAATTTCGAGAAATATTAGTTGAACCATGATGTTCACCACCACCTAGTGCTCGAGGAGGCTATGGTTGATCCCCTCTCCCAATTTGTGTTAAATATTTTAATGTATTTTTGGATGTGATGTAGTTTTATGGAAGAGATACAATCAAGGGTGATTTTTTTCCTGATAACTATAAGTAAAAAATATAGTTTCTTTGGGCTTATTTCAAATTCAGATATAACTGAAATTAAATGATTTGTTGGCTTAATGAATTATATTGTAGGATTGGTTGGTGTTATATAGAGGCCTGCAATTATATTTTTTCACTTTGTTTCTACATCTATCTTTGAAAAAGTAGACTCATATTGATGAAGGTGTAATTTCACATCAATCAGGTTTTTCATCGAAGTTGGTGCTTTATTGAATTTATCTATAGATTTACAACAATCACAATGAGAATTTTTGTTCAAAACATGTATTTTCATATCTTGAAAATTAGTGTACTTTTTGTTTTTTGTTAATTAACAAAAGGTTTTATCTTTTATTTTTTATGGTATGTGATCTTACGATTCATATGTCTTCACTATTGAAGGTCGCATCATTTCCATGTGTGTTCTAATTTTTTGAGCTAAAAATAAAGTGGAAGGAGAATGCTTTACAAAAATTTAATTTACTATAATAAATCAGAATAAATATGGTAAATTCATGGATATCATGAGGATTTTAGTTTCATGAATATATGGAGACTTTCGAAGACATCTGATGTCGCGAATGTATGAAGGTTAACGAATGCCTAATGGGGAGATTCTAAATTTACGTGATTACTAGAATATTAATGAATGGGTAAAATTTCACTGATACTTCATGAATAAAGGATCTTCACAATCATGAATTTTGAGGTTCAGAAAATGGATACTATAATCTTGGATGTTTTGAGAAGGGATGATTCTATAAATAGGCATTAAAACACAATTAATTAGACCGGAATAGAATTTTAGAAAAGGATGATTCGTTTTGAATTACTGAAAGCTGGGAGCTTCAAGAATATACAATTATTTGCGGGCATGGGCATCATAAAAAATCCAGTTTATGTCTTAACTAATGCTACAAGTTTTCTATATAGTGAATTTCATAAATATAGACATTTTATTGGATACATATGTTTTATGAAGGTTGTGAGAATCATAATAGAACGTTTCTTCATGAAGGTATGTGGGTTCTCGAATGATCGACTTTCAGTCAAATATAATGGGTGTTTCAAGAAGGTTGGGAGGTTCATGAGTGGGATTATTGAACATCCAGTTTAATTGAATAATGATTTCAAGTGCT
This sequence comes from Viscum album, assembly GCA_963277665.1. Taxonomy (NCBI): domain Eukaryota; kingdom Viridiplantae; phylum Streptophyta; class Magnoliopsida; order Santalales; family Viscaceae; genus Viscum; species Viscum album. Next base: position 883,162,387 of record OY728159.1, on the reverse strand, counting down.
TCAATTTAGGAGTATGATATAAGAAGTGTGTCGTGGTAATCATGGTGAAAGTATAAAATGACTAATTTACTGATTCAACCTTCATGTCGTTGAAATGAGTATGGCTTCACCAAAATTAGTGAGATAGGGGGAGTCAAAAAAAGTGATCTGAGGGAGGTAATATGAAATCCCTATAATTTCTATATTGGAAATGTGCATGGAACTTAGTGAAAATGTCTGCTCTTCTATAATATAAAATAACTAGTGAATCTTAGTGGATTTAGGTATGACCGATACACTATCAGAGTATACTCTATGGACTCACCCATAGTGGTGACCCAATTAAAACTGTTCTGTTTAATCACTATATATGAATGTTTCATAAATGCATGATTCGATCATATAGGTTTCACAAGTTATAACCAACGTGGGAACAAGATCCGTCACTTTAAAACAAAAAGTTGACTCCCTGAATCATCCCTCCCCTATCAGGGTTTTCTAGAGTCCTAAAGGGTCAAACACCTTTATTAATATAAAATGAAAAAAACTTTAGGGGAAGGATGGGGTTATACAATTCCTTTTTACCCTCATTCTAAGAAACAATAGAAATGAAGAAACAGATTCAAGCACAGAAAGCATCAAAATAAAGAACAAATTATAGTCCTTTCATAGATGAAAATCACATTGAATATTGTGTCCAAGGATGAAGGTTCATGATGTGATAGTCACCCCATCTACCTTGATCATGGGGCCACCATCCTCTTCCTTCGACTTTTAATGGGTTTCCATTGATTTCCTTGATCCACAATATCTTCCTCCATGGTTGAAGGTTCAGTGAAAGGCATTCTTTTCTCCATGGTTGCTAATGTTGTAACCACAGAATTATTATTATTTAACATTTCCTGGATTTCCTAAGTAATTGGTGCATCAATATTTTCTATAATATGTAATGAATTGAATAAGGGAATCTAAGAGTCTGGTGTAGAAACATTCACATTCATGAACAAACATAAATATAGACTCAGACATACACATACAAAAAACACATACACATATAGGCACACACACAGACAAACACATATTTTCATAGACATATATATATAAGCACATACATACAAATACATATATATATATATACACACACACACATACATATATATATTTGAATACACATACAAGCACATATATATATATATATTCATACACATACAGACACATGAATTTATATACAAAAACACATACACACACATAAACATATTTACAAATACATACACATACATACACAAACATACACATACACACACATAAATGTACATACACATTCACACACATACACATACATAAACTATAAGGACCTGACCCCAGTTGCCTAGATTTTGTGCCTTATTTGTTTACATTGGAATACAAACAAGGAATAAGCTTCCCAAAGGACCGAGTAGTTTTGTATTATTGGAAACAAAATTCATACATAAGTTAAAAATTACAATTTGAAAGTAAATATAACATAGAAACTCCTTACACCATATTCACAACTCCTAGGTTATTTTTGCATGCTATTCATAATAAAATTTTTCATGTCCTAATAAAATGAAACATAATAAAGGGATGAGCTCAAATTCTTAGTAGGGGTATGCAATACAGTGGAAGATAACATAAACATTATACATGGAGAATAATTGAAAACACATGCCTCTAAAAATAAACATGAACATAAAATGGAAGAAAAATAATCTGAGTAAATATTTCCATAACATAACATAATCATGGGTATTCTACTAGTCGAATATCCACATGAACCATCAATAATATTTTTATAATGAGGGAATGCATAATGTGTGAAAACATAATCATACTATCAAGGCCTCATGACAAGACCGTAAATAATCATTTTGTCAAGGCCTTGTGCCAAGACCATAGTTCGTCTCATGAGACCTACCGATGCACCGAGGGGATATAGCGGGGCCCACCAACACTTACTATTTCCAATGAATTCCTCATATGAATGAGGATAAACATTAACAACATACACATTCTTATAGAAACTAATATATGAAATGTAAATAGCTTTCCTTGAACATTAAGCAAAAACACTAACCAATCGAAGTAAACTGATGAATGGTTTTAAGACAGCACATCAATATCCAAAATAATAATAAAACATTAAATTTAGTATGGTAGATGATAACATGGAATACTAATCGCAATATTACATAACAATCCAAAAGAGTGTTGAAATAGATGAAGATACTCTTAGAGAAAAGTTCGATTAAATCTTGAGATAAATACTCTTTTAATTTGAAAATAATATTTTTTTGGAAAAATATTTGTATAAAACTAGAAGTAAAGTAAGATAGTATTTTCATAATAAAATGAGATATTTTATAAAGATAATGGTTTCTAAAAATATAGTATAGATTGTCTTTTAAAATGGGTAAGAATTAGAGAGATTCCCTTGGATCAGGCTTGTATTTCAGAAATAATTTTGAATACTCCTTTTAAAATGTGTGACTATCCACCACATAAAAAAGGATTCAGGTTGGTAAACATATATATAACACTCACACAGATTCTATGAGGATTAAATAATAATATATCAGAATTTAATTGAGGTAATTATATAATAAAATTAACCTGGATGAAAAAGGAAGTTCAGGTGGGAAAACCCATACCTTAAATCTGAACGTGTTCCTCTCTTGAACTTAATATCCTGGAATATGAAATTATACTTATTAATAACCTATTTCAGAACCTATTATACATTTATTTAGTTTTTTATAATTCTTTTTAGTTTATTTATTCTATTATAGATAAGTTATTATATTTAATTTTGTCGTTCTGCATTGTTCGTTTTCTTTATTTTCATAATTGGTTCATTAGTTTTTAAGTAATGGAGTTCATGTGGAATGGATGTAAATATTTATAATGGAATTAGAATACTTTTTATGATCATCCATAGGTGGTAGTGATAACTTGGTTACATGTAATGAGGATGAATTTTTATATATAATATTAATGATAACTATTTCGGTTAATTTGTGGGTTTTCATTACAATGAACTCATTTTTATTTATAACATAATTACATTTGTACAAAAGGATTACAGACCTGTAAGTAGGGTATATTACATATATAATAATCTATTTCAACCACAACAATAATGGTTTCATTATGGTAATTGAGAATGATAATAGAAATGGAAAGCCCATCGTCCTTGAATGTGGTAAATTGACACATCTCGGATGGTGTTCTTGCTACTAGTATAAAAGAATGTAAAAGGAAGAGATGATGATAACTTATTCAACTATCATTAAAACATTCCAGTACATGTAAGGTACTGGATTAATCACAATAGTTGGATTAGGAGACATAATAATAGAAAAATAAAATAAATGAACTTGAATGGAAAAAAGAAGAATTGAAAAGAGGAATTTACCTCTTGAACCAAACTTCCTTGAGAGCCTCATTAAGGGGGAGGCTTTGGTCTTTTTGTGAGACCAAGGATTTCCATCCATGGGAGAGGATGTTGGATAGATATTTTTTTAGAATTTGGAAAAGGCACAAGGCTTGAGAGGAGTGAATAGAAGTGGGATTGATAGGGGTTATTATTGTGGAGGGGAGAAGGGATTTCTCAATTTTATATTAATTAATTTATTATTTCTCTACCAGACAAAGAATAGTGAGTCTTCCATGACCAAGAATAGTAATTTTATCATGTGAATCCGAATCAATTGGGCTTACATCAGCAGAACATCATTCATGACTCTATAATTAATGTATTTAGCTTATTTTGTAAATTATGGTATTTCACTATTCATAAAAAATTCAAGTATTCCAAAAAAATCCCAAAAATTCATCCTAACCTTTTTTCGACATGTAGAATCCAAAAATGAATTCCATTTTTCAGAAATAATTTTCTAAATATGATTAATTTAATATTTAATTAAATTAATAATTTATTCTAAAAAATAGTTTTAAATATTAATTTATTTATTCCAAAACATAGGTATATCATACTTTAACATGAATATTATTTATATTATATCATAGGTAAGGTTAATATTCATTATGTTATATCACTATTCATAATGGTAGATTACTGTTCACCAAAAATTAAGTTTTTCTTATCGGACTCTAAAAAACTTACTGATCGCAATCGTGTATGTCAGATTTTCAAAATTCATATCACAGAAGTGACAAACATATGTGTAATGGTCACAAATAGCTTATTAGTTCATTATGTTGTGATTTCATGTGTAACACCCCATGATTTCATATTACATTATCTCTTCAAAGGAATTCAATTACATGTACTACATGCAACACCGAGTTCGAGTGCACCACGACTTACCAAACTAGTCGTTTAAAATAGGGGATATGAATAGTATTAACTGAATTTGTAATTTTATATACTAAATATAATTTTATAATTCATAGTTTTTTTTTCTTAGACATAATATAAGGGAAAATACAATTTTTCAGATAAAAGAAGTATTTTAAAAAAATGCAATTATACCACCTATTTAATGGAGAATCCTTTATAAAATAAATATTTGACACTTTTATATACTCAATTTAATGAAATTAAATTCTTATTTAGAATTCCGACATAAAAATTTAGTTTGTATAAATATTTGGTATGTTTCTGATAGCTTTCATATTTTGATGAATAGTGAAAAATACTAAATTTTAATTGAAACCAACTTTTTTAATAGAAATAAATTTTAGTGTTAAATTATGTATTTGAATTCATTGGAAGTATAATTATATTATATTTTTATCATTTAGTAAAATTTAGGTCATTATAAGTAATTTCACATTTAAATTTGACATAAACAGATGTCAATCTTTTGATAGTTCTTACTTTTTGAAAAACTCACTTTTTGGTTTTGACTATGGTAATTAATTTTAAATTAATAAATCCAACTTCTATAATTAGAATTTGGTAAAATATACTTCGTTTTTTAATTTGTAATATCAAAATTATTTTAGGGTGAATTATTGGTTTTTTCTGAAAACATTCAATATTTTATTAATAGTGAAAAACACTACGTTGTTATTTAAACCTGACTTTTTATTTAAATAATTATTATTTTATTTAAATTTATTTTTAAGTAAAAATAGATATATAATGCCTATATAAGTTCAATTTAATTCATTGGAGTCATTTTATAATAAAATTAGATGTATAATATTTTATTGAAATTTTTACTGTCTTTTACCCACCTTCTAGGAGCGTTTACAAATTTGCATAAAAAATAATTTTACCACTTATATGAGTTGAATTTCAAAAATCCGAGAGACACAGTTGATATAAGTAAGTAAAATGTGGTTCATTAAGATGGGAATAATATTTGGTGAATAGTAACTTTTTTCCTTTATTTTCCACAGTTAAAAGTAAATAAAGTAATTAAGGGTAAAAATGATATTATAATTACCCTAACACAAGTAATAATTCTATAGGATAAGTATAATTAGACCCAAAACAACCTTATTAATAAAATATGATCCTATTTGGTCCACTTGGATTATATTAGGACACTAATTATTATTTTATTTAAAGAAGAGTTAAGAGAGTTAAATTCAATGTTTAATAACTAAACCATTTTTAATATAGGGTTATACATAAGATAAATTAGACTATAAATATTAATAATAAAGATGAAAATATTTCCTACATAATGGTATTTTAATTATAATTTCTAGATATTAAATAATTTAATTTATTTATGACACAATGATGATGCAGAAATTATATTATTAATGAAATATTAAAATAATTGATATTATAAATATCCAAATAAATGTAAATTGAGACTTATAATGAATTACATTAATTTTATAGGTTAATATAAAATTCTAGGGTTTATTAGATAATTTTTTTTCGAAGAGATAAGGTTGTTATGACTTTCAGAAAAACAAAATACCAAATATTGTCAAAATTGAAATAAATTAATTTTTAAAACAAATACTATATTAGTGGTTGATATAATATTCCTAAAAATATAAATATCGTCCTAATAGATTAAATAATATTATATATGTCATTAATGAACCACTTGAGGTTATTTTTGTAATTTTATAGTAAGTTTATTAACCATATAGTGTAAGAATACAAGAAGAGACAGTAAAAGTTAAACTATTTAACTAAGAGTTAAACCTAAAAGATATGGTTAAAACGGTAACCTAAACTTTTCTAACACCAATTGGTTGAGAGTTTTTCGACCCATACAGACCGTATCATATAAATAAATCATTTTTGAGCCATTAGAAACCGAAAATTATTTTAATATAAAATAATATTTCAAGCTTTTCCAAAAGTGACCCTCACCTCTCTTATAAAAGGGTACTTCCCCTTCTCTCAAAATCACACATCCAAAGCCATCTGGCTCGGCCAAAACCTACCCAAATCTCCTCCCAACTTTCCTCCTTTTGACCTAGAGGCCTTAATTTTATCATAAATCCAACATAAAAATCCCTTTTGATCAACTTAAAAGGAAACACCCGAAGAAGATGTAATAATTTCACCACCCTCTTTCAAGTTATTTTCTTCTTACACTTCCTATTTCTTGGTTGTTTCCATACCAAAATAATAACTATAGTACCTTATACATAATTTTATGTTATTATAAATATGTTATAACCATATTCATTATTCCATCCATCCTATAAATGACAAAGTCACAATACGTGTGTAAGTACGGATTACCATCTCCACGTTGTGGTGTAGTTTGTTATTCAAACACTTCATTATTTGAATGGGTATAATAATGAGTATAACTAATTTAAATAACAAATATAACATGTTAGATATTATTTATATATGATATACCATCCAATTACATATGATTTCACCATCAATATAATGATATTGTCGCTAGTACGGACGTACGGATTACCGTCTCCACGACACGATGAGATTCATTTCCATGTTCACCATTCAATGATGATTATAAAAATATATATTATAAATAAGTATATAATATATGACATAATAATTCCACTGGATATATAAATATATATATATATAATTACATATATCTTATTCACCTACTTCTGTTCTATACGATATGAAAACGGAAACAATGTTAATGCGTACGTACGACCTACCGTCTCCATAAATGGTGTCTTCTATTTCATTTATATATCTATTATAAAAATTTATATTCTAAATATATATGATATATAAATCAATTTTTGTATTCTATAAGTATTTAAATCATGATCTAAATGATACAATCAAGAATAACAAGTTAAAACACGTACGATAAAGAAGGAGATTATTACCCGAATTGTTAATTTAACCTGGAAATCATTATTAAATGGGTAGTATAAACTCATAAATGAATCATGTAAGATATAATAAATATAAATATGGTTCTGGTATAATTTAATAACATACTATGGTCATTATAAATGAGGATAAATGTACCCTCGAGCAAAGGAAAGTGCAAGGTAAGGGTTAATTCATCAATCTCATTATTATCTGAGATTGTTTATGTGTAAGTTTTTACTGGGACTTATTTATTATACATTTCCATGTTTCATAAAATAGTTTCAAAAGGATTCTTTTTAAGGAACTCTTTAACTAAAAAATAATTTTAAATGTTTTAATGATTTATTCTTCTAAACCTTTTTCATTAATGTCCATGTTTTCAAAATGATTTTAAGGATTTTTTTATATAGACATGAATGTTTTAAAATGTTAATTCCTTTAAAAAGTTTTAAAGTGTTATGGGTCAATTTTTTTAAAAAATATATTTTAAATTACTTCCTTTATAAATTTTCTGACTTTTAAAATTATTTCATGAAAAAAGGTTATTTCTCTCAAAGGGTTTTACTGATCATTTTCAACGATGTCAACATCCTTTACTGGATATTATTCTTGATCAAGGTGGATTTATTATGATAATAATATTCCATATTTTATTGAAGGATTTATGATATGTTTGACTGAGGATGAGTTATTTTTATACCATTCATGGTCTATAGATAATATATTGATATTTCATATGCTAGTTTTAATATTGAATGTTTATGTTATGTTTAAACCTTTTCATATGAGGAATGAATTGGACTTAGAAATTGATAGGTGGAGCCCGCTATAGCTCCCCGATGCATCGGTAGGTATAATGATACAAACTAGTGTCTTGGCACAAGGCCTTGAAAAAATTTTATTTGTAGTATTTTCATAAGGCCTTCACTATGTAGTTATGAAGTCTGGCTTTATGCATTCTATCATTATCAAATCGGCTATTGATATTTCATGTGATTATTATACTAGTAGAATATCCATGTGAATAAGTAAGTGGCATTATTTGATTTATATTTTCCATATTATGTTATATTTTAAGTCTAAAAGGCTTTGGTTTTAGTTTTATATATTGCCTTAAATGTTTATGCTTATTTGTGACAGGTTTCACTATATTTTTGTCTTTACTGAGAATCTGAGCTCACCCCTTTCTTATGTTTTATTTTCCTATTATTTCGAGAAGTTTATTATGATTTATAAGCAGGTTAATCTACGGGATTAATGGTGTTCTCAAAGGATCATTTATGTTGTGTTTTGTTTTCTAATGTGTAATGTAACATTCATGTATGTAATCTATTTCCCAAGACTGCTAAACTAATTGGACTTTCGAGACTTGATTCCTTGTGTCATGACAATGTTATGTAATAATGAACCGACTCTAGGTAACTAGGGTCGGGGAATTACAGTTGTTATCATAGAAAGTTTAGTACAAACCTTGGAAGGTATATTTAGAAAAATTCTGATTAGAGAACATTACCCTAAGATAGACTTTGAGGATTAGTATAGAAGAACTTCCTAGAATTTTGGTAATGTGTAGATTTTGTGAGTTTTCCAAGAAATACATCTATGTCTGGATATGAGCCGGTAGAGGCGGCTATGGCACAAATGTACCTAGGGGTAAAATCTGAAAACACCGCTTTGAGTTATGCTCGAACAGGAACTGGTGCATGACAACGGGCCTTTCCGCACTCTTGTTTACGACACTACCAGGGGATATGCTTAGGATAATTCACAATTTCTTTAAAAACCATTATAAAGGATTTATGAGTATATATTTACATAAAAAAACATTTTTATGATTATGGATTATATCCATAAACTGTTTAATTTATGTTAAGTGTTTTACAAGTTTGTAATTATGTATTGCAATTCATAAACTAACCTGGTGTATGCCATTGTTTAGAAATGGTGCCCAGTAGAAGTAATGAGAACTCCAGCAATATGCATGATCCAAATATTAAGAAGGCTCATATCTTTCCTGGTATTAAGAAAACATTACGAAGGAAAATATTCTTCTATGTATTCTCATCATATGAAGATATACTATCATGTGTTTATAAGATAAGTAAAGAATTCTCTAAGTCCTATGGATTTGAAGCGAAGCAAGAGATGAAAAGTTTTGAAGAGAGAAAGATGGATAAAGAGAAGAGGGGAAAGAAGAATTTTCCCATATGTGATAACTGTGGAGAGAATCACCTTGGTAAATTCTTGAAGGGAATGTGAGTTTTTTATAAGTGTGGAGAAAAAGGACACCAATTACATGGTTTCAAGGGCAAGAAAAAGGTTTCAAAAGTACAATGCTTCATCTACAAGGAGTTGGGACACTATGAGAATCAGTATCCAAATAATCATAGTATACCACAAATTATTTTGTTCGGTAATAATCAAGTTTGGATATTACCATAGATGAAGAGTAATTACTAGTGTTCTTATGCTGATATTAAATAATTATGTCATTTGAGTATTTTAACAATTATGTACTAGTTATAATAACTATGGATTATATAAGGATTGTACTATAGTACTATTTCATTAAGGACTTAATATTGTGTGGAACCAAAAAAAGTGACTCAATAGCAGGTTAATTTTTTTGAAAAATATATGGCTGATAGAAAGATGAACCATGATATGGTTTTGATACTGAGGTAGTGATTTTGGAATAATATATGATTTATTTGGATAAATTATATTAGATATTCTGGACTACCTTGAAACATATTAATGATTTGTACATTCCATCATTGTTGGAGTTTATAACATTTTTGGATATAAGTAGTATATCCAGTATTCTATAAGAAATAAGTGAGCATGAATGTAATCAATAAATTTTTATAGTAATTTAGGGTGTTATAGTGTTTTAAAAAAATACATGATAAAGGTATTCACATGTTATTAAATGGAAAAATAGATCTTCATTGTGTTTACCTTCCTTATAAATTTTGGACTGTGAGTTTGGACAGATGTATTTTGGATAAGACAAAAGGTTGGAATCGATTAAGTTTGACATTGCATACTATTGTTAAGGTTAAATGATTTCTGGAGATTATTTTTGTATTTTCATAAAAATCACAACCCAGAGGTCGGGCGATAACCCGTCGCGTTCGGCCAGGCCGTGAGACTTGAACCCGCAACCGATGGGAAACAAGGGTGGATCACCTACCACTAGTATACGTGATGTCTTGGTTTGAATTATGTTGTCAAATGAATTATAAATTTATTATTTTTGGAACCCCATATGATTAAGATAAATAGAATATTTTAGAATTCTATTATCTTTTGGAGTGAAAGATAAATTTTTATTTGGAATTAGTTGAAGGATGAAACTCTACTTGTTTTGTATATATTTTTTTCTCATATTCTATAAATAAATTAATTCGTAAAATTTTGGTAAGGGATCTTAATACAAAAAATTTGTTATCCTAATACCTTATGTTTTGTTGAACCAGTGATATTTTAAATCATTCTAGATTGATGGATTTGAGGCCCTCAATTTTACACATTTTTTTATTGATGACCTCAATCACTCCCTATAAATATTTACATTTTTCATCCAATTATGTGTCTTTAATTTCCACCAATTTTCACCTAAACGAGATCATAATTTGGTGGTAAAATTTTCATTTCTCTTTCCCTCTTATTAAAAATAAATATCATTAACCCAATTTCTAATGTGGGTTTTTCCACAAAGGTATTTTTCAATTTTTAACCTCTTATTTTTAAAGAAAATTTTCAAATTGCGAGGATGCAATTTATTGAAGTAGGGTAGAATGTAACACCCCAATATTTCATAGTACATTATCTTTTCAAAAAAAAAATAACTTGGGCTACACGCAACACTGAGTTCAAGCGCACCACGACTTACCAAACTAGCCATTCAAAAAGAAGATATTATTAGTATAAACTGAATTTTGAATCTTATATACTCCATATAATTTTAGAATTCATCTTTTGTGTTTCTTAGACATAGTATAAGGAAAAAACAATTTTCTGATAAAAGAGGTATTTTTCAAAAAAAGCAATTATGCTGCCTATGTAAGGGATAATACTTTTTAAAAAAAATATTTGAAACTTTTATATACTCAATTTAATGAAATTAAATTCTTATTTATAATCATCACATAAAAATTTAGTTTGGATAAATATTTGTTACTTTTCTGATAACTTTTATGTTTCGATGAATAGTGAAAAATACTAAATTTAAATTTAAAACAACTTTTTCAAAAGAAATAATTTATAGTGTTAAATTATTCTTTTGAATGTTTTGAAAGTATAATTAGATTATATTTTTATCACTTAATACAATTTAGGTCATTATAAGTAGTTTCACATTTAAATTTGACATAAACACATGTCAATCTTTTGATAGTTTTTACTTTTTAAAAAAACTGCTTTTTGGTTTTGACAATGGGAATTTATTTTAAATTAATAAATTAAACATCTATGTTTTAATTTGGTAAATTTTAATTCATTTTTAAATTTGAAATATCAAAATTATCTTAGGGTGAATTTTTGGTTTTTTTCTGAAAACATTCAATTTTTGATGAATAGTGAAAAACATTGCGTTATTATTTAAATCTGAATTTTTATTTAAATAATTATTTTTATTTTTATTTTATTTTAAGTCAAAATAGATATATAATACCTATATAAGTTCAATTTTATTCATTGAAGTCATTTTATAATAAAATTAGATGTATAAAATTTTATTAAACTTTTTAACTTCTTTTACCCACCTTCTAGAAGAATTTACAACTTTTCATAAAACATAATTTTACCACTTATGTGAGTTGAATTTCAAAACTCCTAGAAACAAAGTTGATATCAGTAAGTAAAATCTGTTTCAATAAGATGAAAATATTTTTTGTTGAATAGTAACTTTTGACTTTTATTTACCACAGTTAAATGTAAATTGGGTAATTAAGGGTAAAAATGATATTATAGGTACCATAACACATTTCTAAATTCTATTTGTTAAGTGTAATTCAACCAAAAATAACATTAGGAAAAAAATATGATCCCCTTTGGTCCACTTGGATTAGATTAGTACATTTGTTATTATTTTATTTAAAGAAGTGTTAAAAGAGTTAAATTCAAAGTTTGATAACTAAACCATTTTTAATATAGAATTATATATAAGATAAATTCAACTAAAAATATTCATTAGAAATATAAAATTTTTACTAAATAATGATATTTTATTTATAATTTTTAGACATTAAATAATTTAATTTATTTATGACAAAATGATGATGCAGTAATTACCTTAATAATAAAATATTAAAATAATTGATATTATAAATATCCAAATAATTTTAAATTAAAAGTTATTATGAATTCCAATAATTTTCTAGAATAATATGACATTTTAGGGTCGATTAGATAAATTTTTCTCAAAGTGATAAGATTTTTATATCTTTCACAAAAACAAAATACCAAATAGTGTCAAAATTAACATAAATTAATTTTTAAAACAAATACTATATTATTGGTTGATATAATATTTTTAAAAATCTATGGATCGGAAAAGGGGCTTAAATAATATTATATATGTCATTAATTAACCACTTTAGGTTCTATTGGATGTTTAGAGTAAGTTTATTAACCATATAGTGTAAGAATACAAGAATACACAGTAAAAGTTAAACTATTTAACTAAGAGTTAAATCTAAAAGATAAGGTTAAAATGGTATACTAAACTTGTCTAAAACCTATTGTTTGAGATTTTTTCCACCCATCCACACATTATCCTAAAAATAAATCATTTTGGAGCCATTAGAAACAGAAAATAACTTTATTATAAAATAATATATCAATCTTTTTTTAAAGTGACCCTCACCTCTCTTATAAAAGGGTACTTTCCCTTCTCTCAAAATCACAACTCCAAGGCCATTTGTCTCGGCCAAACCCTTCCCAAATCACCTCCAAACTTTCCTCCCTTTGACCTAGAGGCCTTATTTGATCATAAATCCAACTTAAGAAGCCCTTTTTTTCAACTCAAAAGGAAACACCCAAAGAAGAGGTAATACTTTCACCACCCTCTTTGAAGTTATTTTCTTCTTACACTTCCGCTTTATTTTTTGTTTCCATAAAAAAATAATAACTCCAGTATCTTCTATATACTTTGATGTTATTATAAATATGGTAAAACAATATTCATTATTCTAAACATCCTAAAAATTATAAATCCACCATATGTGCGTACGTACGGCTTATCGTCTCCACGTCGTGGTGTAGTTTGTTATTCAAACACTTCCTGATTTGGATGGGTATAATAATGAGTATAACTGATGTAAATAATAATAAAACATGTTAATTATTTTTTATATATGATATACCATCCAATTACTTACTATTTCACCATCAATATAATGATATTTTCTCTCGTGCGAACGCACGGATTACCGTCTCCACGACGCGATTAGATTCATTTCCACATTCACCATTCAATGATGATTATAAAAATATATACTATTAATAAGTATGTAATTTTTTACGTAATAATTCTACTGTTTATATTAATATATATATATGTGAGTGTGTGTGTGTATGTATATACTTACATATATCTTTTTCAGTTACTTCTGCTCAATACGATATGAAAACGGAAACAGCGTTTATACGTACGTACGGCCTACCGTCTCCATAAATGGTGTCTTACATTTCATATATCTATCTATTATAAATATTTAAATTATAAATATATATGATATATAAATCAAGGTTTATATTCTGGAAGTATTTAAATCATGATCTAAATGATACGATCAAGAATAACAAGTTAAAATATTTCATTATACAGGAGGTTAAGGGTTAATTCCTCATTCTCATTATTATCCGATATTGTTTATGTGTATGTTTTTACGGGGAATTATTTATTATCCATGACCATGTTTCATAAAAGAGTTTTCAAAAGGATTATTTTTTAGGGACTATTTAACTAAAAAATCATTTTAAATGTTTTCAATATTTATTCTTGTTAGCCTTTCTCATTAATGTCCATGTTTTCAAAATGATTTTTAGGATTTATTTATATGGACATGATTGTTTTCAAATGTTAATTCATTTCAAAGGTTTCAAAGTTGTATGGGACACTTTGATTAAAAAAATAATTTAAATGACTTCCTTTATAAACTCTCTGACTTTTAAAATGATTTCACGAAAAAGGGATATTTCTCTCTAATTGTTTTACTGATCATTTTCAACTATGTTAACATTCTTTACTGGATATTATTCTTGATCGAGGTTGATTTATTATGATAAAAATATTTCATATTTTATTGAATGTTTTGTGATATTTTTTACTATAGATGTGTTATTTTTATACCATTAATGGTTTATGGATAATGTATTGAACTTTCATATGCTAGTTTTAATATGAATGTTTATGTTCTGTTTAGACCTTTTCATATGAGGAATGTATTGGACTTAGTAAGTGACGGGTGGAGCCCGTTATAGATTCTCGATGCATCGGTAGGTCTCATGAGACAAACTAGTGTCTGGGCAAAAGTCCTTGACAAAATCTTATTTGTAGTCTTGGAATAAGGCCTTGACTATGTGGTTATGAAGTCTGGCGTTATCTGTTCCATCATTGTGAAATTGGCTATAGATATTGCATGTGATTATTATACTAGTAAAATATCCATGTGAATAAGTAAATGGAATTATTTTATTTATATTATCCTTATTTTTCTTAAGTTTGAGTTTTAAAGGATTTTTCTCTAGTTTTATACGTTACCTTAAATGTTTATGATTATTTGTGAAAGTTTCTGCTATATTGTTATCCTTACTGAGCATCTGAGCTCACCGATTTCTTATGTTTTATTTTACTAGGATTCCAAGAAGTGTATTATGATGGATAAGAATGATTAAGCTAGGTGATTAATGGAGTTCTCAAAGGATCATTTATATTTTGTTTATTTTCTAATGTGTAATGTAACGTTCATGTATGTAATCTATTTTCCATGACTGCTAAACTGATCGGTCTTTCAAGACCTGATTCCTTGTATCATGCCAATGTTATGTAATAATGCACTGACTCTGGGTAACTGTGGTCAGGGAATTATAGTTGGTATAATATGAAGTTTAGTACAAACCTTGGAAGCTATATTTAGAAAAATTCTTACTAGATAACATTACACTAATATAGACTTTGAGGATTAGTATAGAA
Source organism: Viscum album (assembly GCA_963277665.1). Lineage (NCBI taxonomy): Eukaryota > Viridiplantae > Streptophyta > Magnoliopsida > Santalales > Viscaceae > Viscum > Viscum album. Next base: position 883,146,932 of record OY728159.1, on the reverse strand, counting down.
GAACTTCCTTGAATTTTAGTAATGTAGAGATTTAGTGAGTTTTAAAAGCAATACATACCTGTCTGGATATGAGCAGGTAAAGGCGGCTATGGGACATATGTACATAGGGGTAAAATCTGAAAACACCGCTTTGAGATAGACTCAAACGGGAACTGGTGCATGACGACGGGCCTTTCCGCACTCTTGGTTATGACCCTCCTAGGGGATATGCTTAGGATAATTCACAATTTTTTTAAAAACCATTATATAGGATTTATGAGTATATATTTACTCAAAAAAACAATATTATGATTATTGACTATATCCATAAATTGTTCAATTTATGTTAAGGCTTTTACAAGTTTGGAATTATGTATTGTGATTCATAAACTAACCTGGTGTATGCAATTGTTTAAAAATGGTGTCCAATAGAAGGAATGAGCACTATAGAAATACGCATGATCCAAATATTAAGAAGGATCATATCTTTCCTGGTATTAAGCAAACATTTAGAAGGAAAATAGTCTTCCCCATATTCTCATCATATGAAGAAATAGTATCATGTGTTAATAAGATAAGTAAAGAATTATCTGAGCCCTATGTCTTTGAAGGTAAGAAGAGAAGAAAATGATGGAAGAGAGAAAGATTGGAAAAAAGAAGAGGGGAAAGAAGGATTTTCCCATATGTGATAACTATGGAGAGAATCACCTTAGTAAATTCTTGAAGGGAATGGGAGTTTTTTATAAGTGTGGAGAAAAAGGAAACCAAATACGTGATTTAAAAGGTAAGAAAAAGGTTTCAGATATATAATGCTTCATTTTCAAGGATTTGATCCACTATGCGATTCAATGTCCAAATAATTATAGTATACCACAAATGATGTTGTTCGATAATAATCAAGTTATGATATTACCACACATGAAGAGTAATGACTAGTGCTCTTATGTTGATATTAAAGAATTATGTAATTTGAGTATTGTAACAATGATGAGATGGTTATAATAATTATGGAGTATATAAGGATTGTATTGTAGTACTATTTCCTTAAGGACTTAAGATTGTGTGGAACCAAAAAAAGTGACTCAATAGCAGGTTAATTTTTTTGGAAAACATATGGTTGAGAGAAAGATAAACCATAATATGGTTCTGATACTAAGGTAGTGATTTTTGGAATAATATATGATTGATTTTGATAAATTATATTAGATATTCTTGACTACCTTGAAACTGGTTAATGATTTTTATATTCCATCATTGTTGGATTTTACAACATTTTTGGATATAAGGAGTATGTTTAGTATTATATAATAAATATGGGAGCATTAATGTAATCAATAAGGTTTTATGATAATTCACGATGTTATATTGTTTAAAAAAAATACATGATGAAGGTATTCATATGTTATTACATGAAAAAAGGGATCCTCATTGTGTTTACCTTCCGTATAAATTTTGGACTGCAAGTTTGGACAAAAGTATTCTATATAAGACTAAGGTTTGGAATCGATTAATTTTGACATTGGATACTATTGTTAAGGTTAAATGATTTCTTGAGATTATTTTAGGATTGTCATAAAAAGGACTTCCGGAAGGTCGGCTGATGACCCGTCGTAGCCGGCAAATCCGTGAGACTTGAACCCACAACCGATGCGTGACAAGGGTGGATCAAATACCACTGGTATATGTGATGTCCTGTTTTGAATTATGTAGACAATTGAATTATAAATTTTTTATTTTTGGAGACCCATATGATTAGGATAAATTGAATATTTTATAATTCTCTTATCTTTTGGAGTAAAATATGAATTTTAGGTCAGAATGAGTTGAAGGATGAAACTCTACTTGTCAAGTATATATATATTTTTCACTTATTGTACGAATAAATTAATTCGTAAACATTAGGGAAGATATCTTAAAACAAAAAATGTGTTATCCTAATACCTTATGTTTTGTTGAACCGGTGATATTTTAAATCATCATAGATTGATGGCTTTGAGGCCCTCAATTTTACACTTGTTTTTGATTGATTACCTCAATCACTCCATATAAATATTTACATTTTTCCTCCAATTATGTGTCTCTAATTACCACCAATGATCTCCTAATCAAGATCATAATTTTGTGGTGAATTTTTCATTTCTCTTTCCCTCTTATTAAAACTAAATTTCATTAACCCAATTCTTGATGTGGGTTTTTTCATAAAGGTATTTTTCTATTTTTAACCATTCATTATCAAAGAAAAATTTCAAATTGAGCAGATAAAATTTATTGAAGTAGGGGAGAATGTAACACCCCAATATTTCATAGTACATTATCTCTTCAAATAAATTCAATAACTTGTGCTACACGCAACACTGAGTTCGAGCGCACCAAAGCTTACCAATCTAGCCGTTCAAAAAGCAGATATAAATATTATTAACTGAATTTTGAATTTTATATAATCCATATAATTTTTGTGTTTCTTAGACATAATATAAGGGAAAATACAATTTTTCAGATAAAAGAAGTAGTTTTCAAAAATGCAATTATACAGCCTATTTAATAGAGAATACTTTTTAAAACAAATATTTGACACTTTTATATACTCAATTTAATGAAATTAAAATATTATTTATAATTGGAACATAAAAATTTAGTTTGGATAAATTTTTGGCACTTTTCCGATAAATTTCATATTTTGACTAATAGTGAAAAATACTAAATTTTATTGAAAATAATTTTTTTAATAGAAATAATTTATAGTGATAAATTATTAATTTGAATAGATTGGCAGTATAATTAGATTATATTTTTATCACTTAATACAATGTAGGTCATTGTTAGTAATTTCACATTTAAATTTGACATGAACACATGTCAATCTTTTGATAGTTTTTACTTTTTTTAAAAAACCCACTTTTTGGGTTTGACAATTGGAATTGATTTTAAAATAATAAATTAAACTTATATGTTTTGATTTGGTAAAATATACTTAATTTTTGAATTTGGATTATCAAAATTATCTTAGGGTGAATTTTTTGTTTTTTCTGAAAACTTTCAATTTTTGATGAATAGTGAAAAACAATGCGTTATTATTTAAAACCAACTTTTTATTTAAATAATTATTTATTTTATTTAAATTTATTTTAAGTAAAAGTATAAATATAATATATATATATATAATTTCAATTTAATTCATTGGATTCATTTTATAATAAAATTACATGTATAAAATTTTATTAAACTTTTTACCTTTTTTACCCACCTTCTAGGAGCATTTACAAATTTGCATAAAACTTAATTTTACCACTTCTGTGAGTTGAATTTCAAAACTCCAAGAGACACGGTTGATATCAGTAAGTAAAATCTGGTTCAATAAGATGAATATGGTTTTTGTGAATAGTAACTTTTGACTTTTATTTACCACGGTTAAAAGTAAATTTGGTAATTAAGGGTAAAAATGATATTATAGTTACCCTAACACATGTCCAAATTCTATTAGATAAGTGTAATTCGACCAAAAAAAACTTAGGAATAAAATATGATCCTTTTTGGACCAAATGGATTAGATTAGGACATTTATAATTATGTTATTTAAAGAAGAGTTAAAAGAGTTAAATTCAAATTTTAATAACTAAACCATTTTTAATATAGGGTTATACATAAGATAAATTCAACTAAAAATATTCATTAGAAATCTAAAAATATTTCCTACATAATGGTATTTTATTTATAATTTTTAGACATTAAATAATTTAATTTATTTATGAAACAATAATGATGTCGTAATTACCTCATTAATGAAATATTTAAATAATTGATATTATAAATATCCAAATAAATTTAAATTGAGACTTATGATGAATTACACTATTTTTCTAGGATAATATGACATTTTCGGGTTGGTTAGATAAATTTTGTTCAATGTGATAAGTTTTTTATGACTTTCACAAAAAAAATCCAAATAGTGTCAAAATTGACATAAATTAATTTTTAAAACAAATACTATATTATTGGTTGATATAATATTCCTAAAAATCTATGGTTTGCCCAAAGGGCTTAAATAATATTATATATGTCATTAATAAATCAATTGAGGTTCTCTTGGAAGTTTCGAGTAATTTTATTAACCATATAGTCTAAGAATACCGGATAACGAGTGGTACCCGCTGGTTGTACCCCTCTCTCTCCATGGGAACTGGCGCAAGATTGAGTTCCACTAAGCTTGAACAAATATTTTTATTATGAAAAGGGTGATTCAAAGACAATTCTTAGCTGTAGAACGTGGTGTGAACTTGGGCTGGTGAGGCCCCCCTCCAGGAGTCAATGTTAGCAACACACGTTTTGCACATGAGCCTCAGCCCAGTTGGTGAGGTATCCTTAAGTGCATCCACAAGTCCCAGGTTCAAACCAGGTAGAGGCATATTTCTGGGGAACTATAGCAGTACTGTAGCAGTACTGTGGAAGGATACTATATAGGTACTGTAGCATAATTGTACACTGTACATGAACTACAACATTACTATACACTATAAAAGTACTGTAGAAGACTATACACTATACAGGTATTGTAGCAGACTGTACACTGTGTGGGCACTGTAGCAGGAACTGTTCGGTACTGTAACAGTTGGAACTATTCACCTAGGGCCATCGGTTTAGGATTGGAATCCTTAAGGCTTTCAGGACACCCAGACCTTCAGGATAGTAGGGATTTCAAGCCACCATTAAGGCCTTTGGGCCACCTCAAGGCCTTCGGGCCACATGCAGTTTCCCCAAATAGACTACAAAAAAAGAGAAGCCCCAAAAGAGGATTCAGAGTAGGTGCACTCACCAGAGCAGTGCCAAATGGATTTATCATAATGATAGGGTATGTCTATGCTATCAATACTGGCATGTTCTTGCATGATAAGCATATCCAGAAGACCATGCGAAGGTGGAGAGCTAATATCATGATGCAGATATTGGGGAGGGGCAGTTCATTGTAGATAGTCTGGTTGAATTCCCTAAGACTTACGGGTCATGTAATCTCTTAAGCTTAAGGGTCATATAATCATTTATCCTATGGGCCTTATAAGGGTTCACCTCATCCCTTGAAAGGTGGGTTATCAAAAATCAATAAAAATGAAGGCCTTTGGGCCATTCGGGCCATTCGGGCAAGAAGACACGGTAAAAGTTAAACTATTTAACAAAGAGTTAAATCTAAAATATAAGTTTAAAATGGTAACCTAAACTTGTCTAAAACCTATTGTTTGAGAGTTTTTCAACCCATTTACACCATATCCTAGAAATAAATCATTTTGGAGCCATTATAAACCAAAAATGATTTCATTATAAAATAATATATCAAGCTTTTCCTAAAGTGACCATCACCTCTCTTATAAAAGGGTACTTTCCCTTCTCTCAAAATCACACCTCCAAAGCCATTTTTCTCGGTAAACCCCTTCCCAAATCTCCTCCGAACTCTTCTCCCTTCGACCTAGAGGCCTTACTTAGATTAGAAATCTAACTTAAAAATCCCTTTTGATCAACTCAAAAGGAAACACACGAAGAAGAGGTAATAATTTCACCACCCTCTTTCAAGTTCTTTTCTTCTTACACTTCCTCTTTAATTATTGTTTCCATACCAAAATAATAACTCCAGTACCGTCTACATAATATGATGTTATTATAAATATGGTACAACCATATTCTTTATTCTTTCAATCCTATAAATTACAAAGTCACCATACATGCGTACGTACGGCTTATCGTCTCCACGTCGTGGTGTAGTTTGTTATTCAAACACTTCATGATTTGGATGGGTATAATAATGAGTATAACTTATGTAAATAACAAATATGAAATGTTAATTATTTTTTATATATGATATACCATCCAATTACATACGATTTCACCATCTATATAATGATATTGTCGCTCCTTTGTACGAACAGATTACCGTCTCCATGACGTGATGAGATTCATTTCCACATTCACCATTCAAGGATGATTATAAAAATATATATTATTAATAAGTATTTAATATATGAAATAATAATTCTACTATATATATATATATAAAAAGATATTTATGTATGTATATACTTACATATATCTTATTCACTTAATTATGTTCAATAGGATATGAAAACGGAAACAACATTTATGCGTACGTACGGCCAACCATCTCCATAAACGGTGTCTTACATTTCATATATATATATATTATAAATATTTATATTCTAAATATATATGATATATAAATCAAGGTTTATATTCTTTAAGTATTTAAATCATGATCTAAATTATACGATCAAGAATAACAAGTTAAAACAAGTACAATAAAGAAAGCGATTATTACCTGAAATGTTAATTTGACATGAAAATCATTATTAAATAGGGAGTATAAAGTCATAAATTAATCATGTATGATATAATAAATATGAATATGGTTCTATTGTAATGTAATAACATACTATTGTCATTATACAAGAGGTTAAATGTACCCTCGACCAAAGTAAAGTGCAAGGTAAGGGTTAATTCCTCAATCTCATTATTATCTGGGATTGTTTATGTGTAAGTTTTTAATGGGACTTATTTATTATCCATGTCCATGTCTCAAAAACTAGTTTTCAAAATGATTATTTTTAAGGGAATATTATACTCAAAAATCATTTTAAATTTTTTAAATATTTATTCTTATAAACCTTTTTCATTAATTTCAATGTTTTCAAAATGATTTTAATGATTTATCTATATAGACATGAATTTTTTAAAATATTAATTACTTTAAATAGTTTCAAAGTGGTATGGGAAAATTTTATTCAAAAATATATTTTAAATTACTTCCTTTATAACATTTGGGAATTTTAAAATGATTTCTTGAAAAAGGGACAGTTCTCTCAAAGAGTTTTACTGATCATTTTCAACTATGTCAGCATCCTTTACTGGATATTATTCTTGATCAAGGTTGATTTATTATGATAAAAATATTCCATATTGTATTGAGGTTTTTTTGATACTTTTGACTTTGTGAGTGTTATTTTAATACCATTCTTGTTTTATTGATAATGTATCGGCATTTTGTATGCTAGTTTTAATAAAATTGTTTATGTTGTGTTTAAACTTTTTCATATGAGGAATGCATTGGACTTATTAAGTGGCGGGTGGAGCTCGCTATAGATTCTCGAGGCATTGGTAGGTCTCATGAGACAAACTAGTGTCTTGGCACAAGGCCATAAGAAAATATTATTTGTAGTATTGGCACAAGGACTTCACTATGTGGTTATGAAATCTAGCATTATCCATTCCATCATTATGAAATTGGCTATTGATATTGGATGTGATTATTCTACTAGAAGAATATCCATGTAAATAAGTAAAAATAATTATTTGACATATATTTTCCATATTTTTAGGAACTTTCAGTTTAAAAGGCTTTTGTTTTAGTTTTAAACATTACCTTAAATGTTTATGCTTATTTGTGAAAGTTTCTGCTAAATTGTTATCCTTGCTGAGCATTTGACATCACCGCTTTCTTATTTTTCATTTCCCCAGGATTCGAAAAAGAATATTATTATTGATAAGAAGGGTTAATCAAAGAGATTAATTTCATTCTCAAAGTATCATTTATGTCGTGTTTTATTTTCTAAATTGTAAAGTAACGTTCATATATGTAATCTATTTTCTAAGACTGCTAAACGGATCGGTCTTTCGAGACTTGATTCCTTGTATCATGCCAATGTTTTATAATAATACACTGAATATGGGTAACTGGGGTTGTGGAATTAGATTTGGTATCATAGGAAGTTTAGTACAAACCTTGTAAGCAAGATTTTTGAAAAATTATGATTAGTGAACATTACCCTAAGATAGACTTTGAGGATTAGTATAGAAGAACTTCCTAAAATTTTGGTAATGTAGAGATTTTGTGATTTTTCCAAGAAATACATCCCTGTATGGATATGAGCAGGTAGAGGAGGCTATGGAACAGATGTACCTAGGGGTAAAACCCGAAAACACCGCTTTGAGCTATACTTGAATGGGAACTAGTGCCCGACAACGGGACTTGCTGCACTCTTGGATACGACACTCCCTGGGATATGCTTAGGATAATTCAAAATTTCTTTAAAAATAATTATAAAGGATTTATGAGTATATATATCCTGAAAGAAAACATTTTTATGATTATTGATTATATCCATAAACTGTTCAATTTATGTTAAGTTTTTTACAAGTTTGGAATTATGTATCGTGATTCATAAACTAACCTGGTGTATGCCATTGTTTAGAAATGGTTCCCAGTAGAAGGAATGAGAAATCTAGTAATACTCATGATCCAAAGATTAACAAGGGTCATATCTTACCTATTATTAAGCCAACATTTAGAAGAAAAATAGTCTTCCACGTATTCTCATCATATGAAGAAATAACATAATGTGTTAATAAGATTAGTAAATAATTCCTTGAGCCCTATGGCTTTGAAGGGAAGAAAGAGAAGAAAATGATGGAAGAGAGACAGATGGATAAAGAGAAGAGGGGAAAGAAGAATTTTCCCATATTTGATAACTGTGGAAATAATCACCTTGGAAAATTCTTGAATCGAATGATATTTTTTTATAAGTGTGGAGAAAAAGGACACCAAGTACGTGATTACAAGGGTAATAAAAAGGTTTTAAATGTATAATGCTTCATCTGTAAGGATTTGGGACACTATGAGAATCAATGTCCAAATAATCAGAGTACACCACAAATGATGTTGTTGGATAATAATCAAGTTGTGATATTACCAAAGATGAAGTGTAATTACTAGTTTTATTATGTTGATATTAAAGAATTATGTCATTTGAGTATTGTAACAATGATGTACTGTTTATAATAATTATGGAGTATATAAGGATTGTAGTGTAATACCATTTCATTAAGGACTTAAGATTCTATGGAACCAAAAAAAGTGACTCAATAGCAGGTTAATTGTTTTTTGGAAAATATATTGTTGAGAGAAATATAAACCATAATATGGTTCTGATACTAAGGTAGTGATTATGGAATAATATATGATTGATTTCGATAAATTATATTGGATATTCGTGACTACCATGAAACATATTAATGATTTGTATATTCCATCATTATTGGAGTTTACAAAATTTTTTGATATAAGGAGTATATCTAGTATTCTATAAGGAATAAGGGAGCATGAATGTAATAAATAATGTTTTTTGGTAATTCAGGGTGTTATAGTGTTTTAAAAAGATACATCATGAAGGTATTCACATGTTATTAAATGGAAAAAGGGATCTTCATTGTGTTTACCTTCCTTATAAATTTTGGACTGTGAGTTTTGGAGACAAGTATTTTGGATAAGACTAAAGGTTGGAATCGATTAAGTTTGACATTGGATATTATTGTTAAGTTTAAATTATTTCTTGATATTATTTTTGGATTATCATAAAAAGAACAACACAGAGGTCGGGCGATAACATGTTGCGTCCGTAAAGGACATGAGACTTGAACCCACAACCGATGGGCGACAAGGGTGGATCACATAACACTGGCATATGTGATGTCCTGGTTTGTATTATGTAGAAAAATGAATTATAAATTTATTATTTTTAGAACCCCATATGATTAGGATAAATTGAATATTTTAGAATTCTATTATCTTTTGGAGTGAAAACGAATTTGTGGTCAAAATAAGTTGAAGGATAAAACTCTACTTGTCAAGTATATATATATATATATATTCTATTATTATATGAATAAATTAATTTTTAAACTTTAGGGAACAGATCTTAAAACAAAAACTATGTTATCCTAATACCTTAAGTTTTGTTGAACAGAGGATATTTTAAATCATTATATATTGATGGCTTTGAGGCCCTCAATTTTACACTTGTTTGTGACTGATGACCTCAATCACTCCCTATAAAAATTTACATTTTTCCTACAATTATGTCTCTATAATTTCCACCAATGTTCTCTTAATCGAGATCATAATTTGGTGGTGAATGTTTCATTTCTCTTTCCCTCTTATCAAAACTAAATTTCATTAACCCAATTTTTGATGTGGATTTTTCCACAAAGGTATTTTTATATTTTTAACCTTTTATTATCAAAGAAAATTTTAAAATTGATAGGACTCAATTTATTGAAGGAGGTGATAATGTAACAACCCAAGATTTCATAGTACATTATCTCTTAAAATAAATTCAATAACTTGTGCTACACGCAACACCGAGTTCGAGTGGAACACAACTTACCAAAATAGTCATTTAAAAAAGCAAATATGAATAGTATTAACTAAATTTTTAATTTTATATACTCTATATAATTTTAGAATTAATATTTTCTGTTTCTTACACATAATATAAGGATATATACAATTTTTCAGATAAAAGAATTATTTTTCAAAAAATGAAATTATATTTCCTATTTAATGGAGAATACTTTTTAAAAAAAATATTTACACTTTTATATACTCAATTTAATAAAATTAATGTCTTATTTAGAATCAGGACATAAAAATTTATTTTGGATAAATTTTTGGTACTTTTTTGATAACTTTCATATTTTGATGAATAGTGAAAAATACAAAATTTTAATTGAAAACAATTGTTTTAATAGAAATAATTTATAGTGTTAAATTATTAATTTGAATAGTTTGGAGGTATAATTAGATTATATAATTATCACTTAATACAATTTAGGTCATTATAAGTAATTTCACATTTAAATTTTACATAAACACATGTCAATCTTTTGATAGTTTTTACTTTTTTAAAAACCCGCTTTTTGGTTTTGACAACGGGAATTAATTTTAAATTAATAAATGAAGCTTATATGTTTTAATTTGGTTAAATATACTTCATTTTTGATTTTGGAATATCAAAATTATCTTAGGGTCAATTTTTGGTTTTTTCTGAAAACTTTCAATTTTTGATGAATAGTGAGAAACAATGCATTATTATTTAAAACCAAATTTTTATTTAAATAATTATTTATTTTATTTAAATTTATTTTAAATTAAAATATATATATCTAATACCTTCATAAGTTCAATGTAATTAATTGGAGTCATTTTATAAAAAAATTAGATGTATAAAATTTTATTAAACTTTTTACCTTCTTTTACCCACCTTCTAGGAGCATTTACAAATTTGCATAAAACATAATTTTACCACTTTTGTGATTTGAATTTCAAAAATCTGAGAGACACAGTTGATATGAGTAAGTAAAATTTGGTACAATAATATGAAAATAGTTTTTGGCGAATAGTAACTTTTGACTTTTATTTACCACGGTTAAAAGTAAATAGGGTAATTAAGGGTAAAAATGATATTATAGTTACCCTAACACGTGTCCTACTTCTATTAGATAAGTGTAATTCAACCAAAAAAACCTTATTAATAAAATATGATCCCCTTTGGTCCACGTGGATTAGATTAGGACATTTATCATTATTTTATTTAAAGAAGAGTTAAAAGAGTTAAATTCAATATTTAATAACTAAACCATTTTTAATATAGTTTTATACATAAGATAAATTCTACTGTAAATTTTCATTATAAATATAAAAATATTTCCTACATAATGGTATTTTATTTATAATTTTTAGACATTAAATAATTTAATTTATTTATGACACAATGATGATGCAGTAATTACCATATTAATTAAATATTAAAATAATTAATATTATAAATATCCAAATAAATTTAAATTGGGACTTTTGATGAATTAATCTAATTTTATAGGTTAATATGACATTTTAGGGTTGATTATATAAATTTTTTTCGAATTGATAAGGTTTTTATGACTTTCACAAAAACAAAATACCAAATAGTGTCAAAACTGACATAAATTAATTTTCAACAAAAATACTATATTATTGGTTGATATAATATTCCTAAAAATCTATGGTTCAGCCAAATGGATTAAATAATATTATATATGTCATTAATGAACCACTTGAGATTCTCTTGGAAGTTTAGAGTAATTTTATTAACCGTATAGTGTAACAATGCAATAAGACATGGTAAAAGTTAAACTATTTAACTAAGAGTTAAATATAAAAGATAAGGTTAAAATGGTAACCTAAACTTGTCTAGAACCTATTGGTTGAGAGGTTTTCGAACCATCCACACCTTATCCTAGAAATAAATCATTTTAGAGCCATCAAAAACCTAAAAATATTTTATTATAATATAATATATCAATCTTTTCCTAAAGTGACCCTCACCTCTCTTATAAAAGGGTACTTTCCCTTCTCTCAAAATCACACCACCAAGGCCATTTGGATCAGCCAACCCCTTCCCAAATCTCCTTAAAACTTTACTCCATTCTATCTATAGGCCTTACTATGATCATAAATCCAACTTAAAAATCCCTTTTGATTAACTCAAAAGGAAACACCTGAAGAAGAGGTAATAATTTCACCACCCTCTTCCATGTTGTTTTCTTCTTACACTTCCTATTTCTTTGTTTTTTCCATACCAAAATAATAAATCCATTACATTCTACATACTTTGATGTTATTATAAATATGGTACAACCATATTCATTATTCTATGCATCCTATAAATTACAAAGTCACCAAACGTGCGTACGTATGGCTTACAGTCTCGACGTCGTGGTGTAGTTTGTTATTAAAACACATCATGATTTGAATGGGTATAATAATGAGTATAACTGATGTAAATAATAAATATAATATGTTAATTATTTTGTATATATGATATACCATCCAATTATATATTATTTCACCATCAATATAATGATATTTTCACTTGTGCGTACTTACGGATTACCGTCTCCACGACGCGATGAGATTCATTTCCACATTCACCATTCAACGATGATTATAAAAATATATATTATTAATAAGTATTTAATATATGACATAATAATTCAACTGGAGATATATATATATATATATATATATGTATATATCTATATACTTACATATATATTATTCACTTACTTCCGTTCAATACAATATGAAAACGGAAACATCGTTTATTCGTACGTACGGCCTACCGTCTCCATTAACGGTGTCTTATATTTCATATATATATCTATTATAAATATTTATATTCTAAATATATATGATATATAAATCAATGTTTATATTCTGGAAGTTTTTAAATCACAATCTAAATGATACGATCAAGAATAACAAGTTAAAACATGTACGATAAAGAAAGCAATTAATACCCAAAATGTTAATTTCACAAGGAAATCATTATTAAATGGGGAGTATAAATTCATAAGTAAATCATTAATGATATAATAAATATGAATATGGTTCTATTATAATTTAATAACATACTATGGTCATTATACAGGAGGTTAAATGTACCCTCGACCAAAGGAAAGTGCAAGGTAAGGGTTAATTCCCCAATCTCATTATTATCCGAGATTGTTTATATGTAAATTTTTACTTGGACTTATTTATTATCCATGTACATGTTTCATAAAAGAGTTTTGAAAAGGATTATTTTTAAGGGACTCTTTAACTAAAAAATCATTTTAAATGTTTTAAATATTTATTCTTCTAAACCTTTCTCATTAATGTCCATGTTTTCAAAATGATTTTAAGGATTTATTTATATGGACATGAATGTTTTAAAATGTTAATTACTTTAAAAAGTTTCAAAGTAGTATGGGACACTTTGATTCAAAAATATATTTTAAATGACTTCTTTTATAAATTCTGTGACTTTTAAAATGATTTCTTGATAAAGGGATATTTCTCTCAAAGAGTTTAATTGAACATTTTCAACTATGTCAACATCCTTTACTGGATAATATTCTTTATCGGGGTTGATTTAGTATGATAAAAATCTTCCATATTGTATTTAAGGTTTTGTGATATTTTTTAGGGTCGATGTGTTATTTTTATACCATTCATGGTTTATGGATAATGTATTGGTACTTCATATGCTAGTTTTAATAAGAATGTTTATGTTATGTTTAAACCTTTTTATATGAGGAATGAATTGGACTTAATAAGTGACGGGTAGATCCCACTATAGCTTCTCGATTCATCGGTAGGTCTCGTGAGACAAACTAGTGTTTTGGAATAAGGACTTGACAAAATATAATTTATAGTCTTGGGACAAGGCCTTGACTATGTGGTTATGAAGTCTAGAATTATCCATTCCATCATTATAAAATTGGCCATTGATATTGCAGGTGATTATTCTACTAGAATTAATATCCATGTGAATAAGTAAAAGGAATTGTTTGATTTATATTTTCCATATTTTTCTGAACTTTAAGTTTAAAATACTTTTGTTTTAGTTTTATACATTTCCTTAAATGTTTATGCTTATTTTTGAAAGTTTCTACTATATTGTTATCCTTACTAAGCATCTGAGTTCACCGCTTTCTTATTTTTTTTCCCAGGATTCCAATATGTGTATTATGATTGATAAGAAGGGTTAATATAGAAGATTAATGGTGTTCTCAGAGATTCATTTATGTTGTGTTTTCTTTTCTAATGTGTAATGTAACGTTCATGTATGTAATCTATTTTCCAAGACTGCTAAACTGATCAGTATTTCAAGACTTGATTCCTTGTATCATGCCAATGTTATGTAATAATGCACCGACTCTGTGTGACTGGGGTCGGTGAGTTACATCCTCTGATTATGACATGTTTATAAGAATGTAATTTCCATTGAAAAATACTAGTTCGTTACATTCTCCCCTCCTTAAAAAAATTTCATCCTGAAAATTCACAAAATGTTACCTAAAATGATTAGGGTATGTCTTCAACATAAGCTCATCAGGCTCCCATGTTGCCTCTTCCATATTATGGTTCCTCCAAATAACCTTTACCAGACGAGTCATTCAATTTCTCAATAATGTTTCTCTGGTATCAAGAATCTTGATAGGCTCTTCGCAATAAGACAGATCGGGATCAAGTTTTATTTCTTCATAGGTGAGTACATGTGTTAGTTCTATCATGTATTTCATTAACATTGACATGTGGAACACATTGTGACCCTTGGAAAGACTTGGTGGTATTGAAAAATGGTAATCTACAACTCCAATTCGGTCCAAAATTTCAAAAGGTCTGATGTACCTGGGACTTAATTTTCCCTTCTTACCGAACCATATAATACCCTTCCATGGATATACCTTTAAGAAGATGTGATCTCCTACTTCAAATTCCAAATCCTTCCTTTGGTTGGTATCATAGCTCTTTTTTCAACTTTGAGCTATTTTTATACGGGCTTGGATAATCTTCACCTTTTTCGTTGTTTCCTCAACAAATTCTGGGCCCACGAGCTTTATTTCACCAACACCAACCCAGTATGTTGGTGTACGACATCTCTTTACATAAAACACTTCATATGGTGACATCTAAACACTTGAATAGAATCTATTTTTATAATAAAATTCTACGAGAGGTAAATATTGATCCCACATTCCTTGAAAGTCAAGTGAACAAGACCTAAACATGAATTCCAAAGTTTGAATAGTTCGTTCTAATTTTCTTTTAGTTTGTGGGTGATAGGAAGTGCTCAAACGAAGATCAATATCTAGGGCCTTCTGATGACTTTTCTAGAATTTTGATTTAAAACAGGTATCACGATCTAAAACAATTAATAAGAGTACACCATAGAGTCTTACAACTTCATTAATATATAATCTTACTAAACATTCAAGTGGTAAATCTTTTCTTATTACAAGAAAATGTGCTGATTTTGTAAGATGGTCAAAAATGACCCATATCGCATCATTCTTTATTGGAGTCTTTGGTAGTCCCATGACAAATTCCATTGTAATATCATCCCATTTCTACATAGGAATAGAAAGGGTTTTCATGACTCCTCCAAGACATTTTCTTCCAGCCTTCACCTGTTGACACTCCAAACATCACAACACATAATAAGCAATCTCCCTCTTCATGTTTTCCCACCAAAAATGATCCTATAGATATCTATACATCTTTGTGATACCAGGGTGTATAGATAAATTAGAGCTATAATAATCCTCTAATTGTTCCATTTTTAGCTCAGGAATAGTGGGAACACAAAGCCTCTTTCCAAATTTCGAAATGCCACATTCATATACAAAGTCAGTAAACATCCCATCATTTATAACATTAGTTTTATTTTGAAACTCCCCATCATCTGCTGGAGAACATTTTATCCTTTCCAGTAAATAAGGTTTGGAATCCATTTGAAAAATATTTGATGTGTTACCTTCCCTGATAATTCCCATATCCTTATTTACTAGATCCACGAACAAATGATCCATTTCAACTATCATCTTGTTCAGAATTCCATGATCCTTTATGCTCAAATCATCTACAACCTTATTTACCTTCGTTGGGTGGTTGTGTATTGTGAAATAATAATATTTGAGTAGATCAATCCATCTCCTTTGTCTCATGCTGAGTTCTTTCTTGTGAGAATATATATTTCAAACTCTTATGATATGTATATATCTCACATTTTTCACCATAGAGGTAATGTCTCCAAATCTTCAAATCAAATATTACTGTTGATAAATCAATATCATGAGTTGGATAGTTTTTTTCATGGATTTTTAGCTGCCTAGATACATGGGCAATCACTCGATCATTCTTCATAAGGACACAACCAAGTCCTTTCTTTGATGCATCACAATAGATAACAAACCTATCATTACCTGAAGGTAGGGTTAGGATCGGAGAATTCACTAACCTATTATTCAATTCTTCAATACATTATTCACATTCCTTTATCCGTATGATATTAACCCAATTTAGTGTGAGCTTGGTCATTAGGTTGGCTAAAAGGGTGATGTTCAGAACAAAACACTGATAATAAACTGCTAAACCAATAAAACTATGTACCTCAGTTACGTTCGTTGGAGTAGGCCATTCTTGTACAGCCTTTGACTTCACAATATCTACCAATATTCCATCCTTAGAGATAATGTGGCTCAGAAAGGAAACTGATTGGAGAACAAAATCACACTTCTTAAGCTTCACATATAATTTAATTCTTCTAAGTGTCTTCAGAATAGTGCGCAAGTGATTTTCATGATCTTCATGGATTTTAGAGTATACCAGGATATTATCAATAAACACCACAAAAAATTCATCAAGATATTCCTTGAAAACTATATTCATCATATCCATAAAAATAGGTGGTGAATTAGCTAGTCCAAAAGGCATTACTGTAAACTCATAATGCTCGTGCCTCGTTCGGAATGTTGTCTTTTGGAATGTCTTCTTTCCTCACAAGAAACTGATGATATCCAAATTGAAGATCAATATTTGAAAAATATTGCGCTCCATGAAGTTGATCAAATAAATCATCAATTCATGGTAGAGGATACTTATTCTTTCTTTTAATAGAATTTATTTCCCTGTAATCAATGCACAACCTCATGGATCCATCTTTCTTCTTGACGATGAGGACATGGGATCCCCATAGAGAAACACTAGGTCAAATAAATCCTTTATCACTAAATTCCTCTAGTTTTTTCTTCAGTTCCACTAACTCCAAAATGGTCATTCTATAAGGGGTCACTAATATGGTCCTTGAACTATGAATTAAGTCAATGTAAAACTCAGTTTTCTACTCTAGAGGATGTACAGGTAAATCCCGTAGAAAGACGTCAACATATTCTTGCACAATAGGTACATCCTCTATCTGTACATTCATCTCCTCACTCATATTTATTTCATTCCCTTAATCCCTAATAATTTAATTCAATAGAGCTACTGAGGGTGGATCTTGATGAGAATCAAAAGACTAGATTTCTGCTCTAAAAATAAGGGATTCTGCACCATTCTCAAAAATTGTAACTTTCTTCTTCTTGCAATAGATAATCACATCGTAATTTGATATCCAATTCATACTGAGAATTATATAATATTCAACCATTGTTATAATTATAAGTTTATCAATTAAAGCATGTTTATGTGTCATGATACAGACTAATCGACACACCTTTGTTGCAATGATACATCCACTAGGGGTTTTGACTGATAACTCCTTTATTAAATCAAATTTTAAATATCTAAATTTCTTAGCCAACTGGGAAGATATAAATGAATGTGACAATCCATAATCAAAGAAATTATTGGCTAACTTGGATGAAACAATCAATGTACCTACCACCACTTCGTTAGGAACTTCAACCACCGCAGTTGTGACTGCATAATATTGGCCTTGCTCTCTTGGCCTTCATTGGGGAACCTTTCCCTAATGCTTAGGAAATTCATGTGAATAATGTCCCATATCCTTGCAATTGTAGCACAGAACATTGGTAGCTTCTTTCTTCCCCTTACAATCCCGATATGGGTGGCCTTTTTCTCTGCATTTGTAACAGACTCCCATTTTCTTCAGGAAAGTACCATGGTATTTCTTCCCACAATTACTGCATGATGGAAATTAAACTCTTCCCTTCTTCCCCATTTAATTATTTCTTTTCCTAGAGTTTTCATCATCCCTCTTCTTCTCTTTCTTTCCCTTAATGTCATTAGACTTAGAGAATTCATTTTATGTCTTGATAGAACTTGATACTATATCTTCATATGATGAGAAACTTTGGGATACTAGATCCATTCAGTGAAATGGTTTTAAACCATCAAATAATCGATCAATTTTTCTCCTTGGATTATGTATGCAGTCCACAACATGCCTTTCCTGCCTTGAAAAGTTGGCTTCATACTTGGAAATATTTCCATCCTCCTTCTGCCTGAGATTCAAGAATTTCCTCTCCATATCTGCTCGTTATTCATGAGGGGAATATTTTTCTATGAAGATTTCCTTAAAATCATTCCATTCCATTTATTCTATTTATTCATCCTCCTTTCTGTTTTGGATTAATTACTACCACTGATCCGCATCTCCCATTAGATGATAAACTTCTATGACAAACTTCTCCATTTTATTACATCCCAAAGTGATAAATATCTTCTCTAGGGAACATATCCACTACTCTTCTACAAATGGGTTTGTAATCCCATTGAATTATGGAGGTTGTTGTCACATAAAGAGATCTAACATAGATTCTCCACATGATGGATGTGGATGCTCCATATGGGTAAGGTTATTATTCATAACCTGAATAAGTTGTCCTACTATAGTTAAAATTTTCTCAGCACTAGTCGCAGCACCAGAGCCAACATCATTATCTTGCATTGGTGGGAAATCCCTACAGGGGATTTTCTTGTTCGTGTGGTTTCTATTCCTTCCACTAGGTGTCATTTATAAATAATGGCATACATTAGATTTGGATATGAATCACAATGTATAATCTCAATGTAGAAAAAAAATACTTAGCCTAAATTAAAATTCTATGCATAACCATTATCTCAATCATAAACATGGTATCTTTGAGGAAAAATTTACATTTAAATCCTTCATAATGTCTTATAAGGAAAATGTGAATTATCCTAAGTATATCCCCCAGGAGTGTTGTAACCAAGAGTGCAGCAAGGCCTGTTGTCGTGTACTAGGATACCTCGGGTCAAGCCGGAAGCTCCTTGTCAGAGCTTTCACTCCTAGGTACATCTGTGCCAGAGCCACCCCTACCTGCTCTTATCTATAAATGGAGGTATTCCTTGAAATATCCACATAATCTATTCCATACCAAAATACCAGGATGTTCTTGTATGTTTATCCTCAAAGAATACCATAGGGACTATTCCCTAATCTATGTTTTCTAAATCTATTTTCCATGTTATTTACTAAACTTCTTCTGATACCAACTGTAAGGACCCGACCCCAGTTGCCCCGAGCTGGTGCCTTATTTTATTACATTTTCATACAAACAAGGAATAAGCATCCCGAAGGACCAAGTAGTTTAGTGTTATTGGAAACGATATTCATACATAAGTTAAACATTATAACTTGAAAAGAAATACAACATAGAAACTCCTTAGAAAACATCCGTAAATCCTAGGTTATTTCAGTATGTCATTCATAGTAATATTCTTCATATCCTGAGAAAATGAATCATAATAAAGGGGTGAGATCAAATGCTCCTTAAGTGTAAGAAATATAGTAGAAGATAACAGAAACATTAGACATAGTGAATAATTGAAAACACGTGCCTATAAAAATAAACATGAAGATAATATGCAAGAAAAATGAGCTGAGTAAATATTTCCATAACATAACATAATCATGGGTATTCTACTAGTCAAATAACCATATGAACCATCAATACTATCTTCATAATGAGTAAATGCATAATGCAGGACAACATAACCAAATTGTCAATGCCTCATGCCAAGACCATAAATAATCATTTTGTCAGGGGCTTGTGTCAATAATGTAGTTTGTCTCATAAGAACTATCGATGCATTGAGGGGCTGTAGTGGGCCCCACCTGACACTTACTATGTCCAATTCATTTCTCATATAAATGGATATAATCATAAATAACATACAAATTCATATTGAATCTAATATATTAAATGTAAATAGCTTTCCCTGAACATTAAGAAAAAACACTAACCATTCGAAGTAAAATGAATAATGGTTTTAAGATAGGACATTAATAGAAAAAATAATCATAAAACATTAAATTAAATATGGTATATGATAACATGAAAAACTAATCCTAATAATACATAAGAATCCAAAAGAGTGTTGAAATAAATGAAGATACTCTTATAAAATCTTCGAGTAAATCATTAGATAAATACTTTTTTTACTTTGAAAAAGAAGAGTTCTTTTGGAAAAATATTTGTATAAAACCAGAAGTTAAGTAAGATAGTATTTTCATAATAAAATTACTGATTTTATAAAGATAATGGTTTTCAAAATGAGATTATATAGCACCCTTTAAAATAGGTAAGAATTAGGGAAATTCTCCTGGATTGGACTTGTATTTCAGAAATAATTTTGAAAGATCCTTTTCAAATGTGTAACTATCCACCAAATAAAAAAGGGTTAAAGTTGGTAAAAATATATAGAACACTCAAACAGATTTTATGAGGATTAAATAATAATATACGAGAGTTTCATTGACATAATTAGACAATAAATGTAACCCAAATGAAAATGGATGTTTGGGTGGAAAAACCCTTACCTTAAATCCGAACATCTTCCACTCTTGAACTTAAGATCCTAGAATATGAAATTATACTAATTAATAAACTATTTCAGAACCTATTATACATTTTTTTATTTTATCATAATTCTATTTAGTTCATTTATTCTCTTATTGATAAGTTATTATATTGAATTTTTTCATTCCACAGTGTTTGTTTTCATTATTTTCATAATTGGTTCACTTGTTCTTAAGGAATGGAGTTCATGTGGAATGGTGGTAAATCTCAAGAATTAAATTCGCATACTATTTATGATCATCCATAGTTGTTAGTGATAACTTGGTTACATTTCAGGAGGATTAATTATTATATAGAAATTTAATGATAACTCTTACGGTTAATTTGTGGGTTTTGATTACAATGAACTAATTTTTCTTTATAACTTAATACCATTTGTACAAAAGGATTACAGAACCATAAATAGGGTATATTACATATATAATAATCTGTTTCAACCATAATAGGAATGGTTTCATTACCATAATTGAGAATGATAATAGAAATCTAAATCCCATCGTCCTTGAATGTGGTAAATTGACACATCTCATATGGTGTTCTTGCTACTAGTATAAAATAAGGTAAAAGAAAGATATGATGATAACTTATTCCACTATCTTGAAAAAATTACATTACATGTAAGGTACTAGAGTCATCACAACATTTGGACAAGGATAGGTAATAATAGAAAAATAAAACAAATGAACTTGAAATGAAAAACAAATAATTGAAAAAAGGAATTTACCTCTTCGACCAAACATTCTTGAGCGCCTCCTTAAGGGGGAGGTTTTAGTATTTTTGTGAGACCAAGGCATGCTGGAAATGGGAGAGAAGGTTGGAAATATATTTGGACATAATTTGGAGAATGAACAAGGCTTGAGAAGAGTGAAGAGAAGAGGGAGTGATGGGGGGTTTTATAATGGAGGGGAGAAGGCATTTCTCGATTTTATATTCATTAATTTATTATTTCTCCACGAGAAAAGGAATAGTGAGTCTTCCATGACCAAGAATAGTAATTTTATCATGTGAATCCAAATAAATTGGGATTACATCATCATATCAGCATACATGACTCTATATTTAGTGTATTTAGCTTATTTTGTAAATTATGGTATTTCACTATTCATCAAATATTCAAGTATTTCAAAAGAATCCCAAAAATTCACCCTAACAATTTTTCAACGTGTAGAATCCAAAAATAAATTCCATTTTTTAGAAATAATTTTCTAAATATGATTAATTTAATATTTAATTAAAATCATTATTTAATCTAAAAATGATTTTAAAACATTTATTTACATATTCCAAGAAATAGGTATGTCGTACTTCAACTTGAATATTATTTATATACTATCATAGGTAAGGTTACTATTCATTTGGGTATATCACTATTCATAATGGTATGTTACTATTCATAAGGGTAGGTTACTTTTCACCTAAAATTAAGTTTTTTTTATCAGACTCCAAATAACTTACTGATCACAGCCGTGTATGTCAGATTTTCGAAATTCACATCACAGAAGTGACAAACTTATGTTTAAAGGTCACAAAGCACTTAGTAGTTCATTATGATGTGATTTCATGTGATTATGACATGTTTAAAAGAAAGTAATTTCCATTATAAAATATTGTTTCATTACATAAACATACAAACACATACACATACACACATACACATACACATACATACACATACAAATATTTACATATAATTATATTCACATACATATTCATACATACACATACACCTAGGTACACATACATAAACATACACACATACATAAAAATACATACACATACATGCACACACACCAATGCACACACAAAAAACATAAATACATATACATACACATACATACAGAGACATACAGAAATTTACAACTACCTTATTGTATAGACGGTCGCACATTCATACACATATACATACACACACATGAACATATAAATATATACATAAATATATACACCTATACACTCATAGACATGCACACAAATAGATATATAAATATATTTATACATCCATAAAAATTATTTATACCTACATATACCATCCTTCCATTTTTAACTATATTTTTCCTTTTATAACCCCAAGAGATTTTAAGGCCATATCAAATATGATTAACATATCCACAAAAAAATCTTATAGTGATATATTTATTAATTTTTAAATACATATATTGGTATTGATATAATGGGATAAATAGGAATCCATTTATATATTTATAAAAATATTTAATATTTTGTGATATATTATATCTACATATGCATTTTTTATGTATTTAGATACATTATTAAATATTTCTTTTTGTTTAATATAGATGTCTTAATTTTTGTAATATAAATTATGGGAATAAAATTGACAAAAATATATTATTTTAACATGATTTATATTTTCTAAATTTAAATTTCATATGTAAATATATTTCAATATATTATTTATATATTTTATAATATATAATCATCTATATAAATAATTCTAAACACACGAGTGTAACTATAAATATATATGTATAATATAAATAAAAAAATACATTTAAATATGAATTATATTTAATTTATTTTTATAATTACTCATATAGACCATAAAATGATATTTTAATATATATATATATATAAGTATAATTATATATATAATTTGAAATAAAAATGAAATAATAAAAATGATTTAAAATATAAATTAAACTTATTAATATAAAATTAAATAAATATTGTTATATAGATATATATCAAATTTGTTAATATATAAATATGAATATGTAAAATAAATTCTATGAGGTTCCCTTTAGCAATTTTATTTTAGCACTCATAGTGAGAGAACTTATTTTAATGTTTAACGTGTGCTAATAAAGGGCTACCATTATGCACACTGTGAAACAACTAATAAAAGGTGGCCCTTTATTAGTATTGATAACAGTGTTCCCTTTATCTAGGTTTTTACTACTAATAAAGGGCATCACTATTTTTCTAATAAATTTATATGATATCTTAAACTCATCATAAAGGTGATATAGGGGGAGTGGAGAGATACTTGGAGGATTTTTTTAAATAAAAAATTTTACATTTTTTCAGCATTATTTCAGGGAATACACCACAACAATTGGAATATTTAAAAGAGGGATGGGTCATATATGTGAACTATTAATAAAATATATAAGATATTCTTTTCTAACAGTTGTTGTTTTTGTTGTCTATCATTTTTCAAAATCCAACGAACACTTTCAATATCCATGAACATAAATATGACTCTTCTGTTGACTAAAAAAACAACAAAGTAAACTATTGTTGTTGAAGATTTAACAATAATATAATCAAAATCTATGTATTTTTTTGATAAATCAGAATCATAGAATGTATTTTATAATATAGTATTATATAAATATCTTTTTAATTATATATTTATTGTTATTTTTTAATAGTAAATAATTATTATATATATAGATATAATTTATATGTGAAAATAAATTTTATTGTTAATTTTTATTTAAATATTCTGTTCTTTTATGACCTGAGATAATAAATATAATATTATATACCTAATTATGATATATATATAAATATTATTAGTTTATAAATTAAAATTAATTATATAATAAATATTTTTTAATATTTTATCTTTAGTGGCTTATTTTGAAAGATAATTACTCTATTAATAATGTTTTGTTTTGTTTTTTCATAATGAAACTCTAATTATTAATAAAAAATATTGAAAATAATTATTTTATTTGAATTTAAAATGATAATTTATTTTTTAAATGAGTAATTATATATTTTTGGAAATAATATTAAATAAAATTAAATATTATAAAAAATTTAGTAATAGTAATCAATGTGAAAATAATTGTAACTTTTAAAATTCAAAACTAATGATTGTTAATTAAAATAATAAGTGTTATTTTTTCCAAAAAAAATTATATATTAAAATCAAAACTCATAATTTTTAATGATGTAACTGGAACATACAAATCAATGTAATCTTCCAAAATATAAACATATAATAAAATATTATTGTTTCTTATGATTTTAAGGAATAATTAAAAAAACTGAAAAAGTTGTGCTATAGATTTCCAATGAGAAATTTTTTTATCATTGAAAAAATACATTTAACTTAAAACATGAAGGTAAAAAATCTAACTACACTACCCTCATATTCCTTCTTACAACCAATAAATATTTAATTCTCCATTCAAGTAGATGACCTTTGATGAGAACTTCCCACATCATGATCATCCTTTTCAATATTTTATTTATTCTATTTATTACTTCCTTGATCGTATCAACCCCTTCTGAAATCACTATTGGATTTATTAATAACATCACTTATGGCCTCATCTAAAGTATTCCATTTTTCTACCTCTTTTTTCAATATACCTTGTGGACTCTTATAGAAAATTCTCTATTGGTTTGGTTGAAAAATACTAAAAACCCCAACCATGGAGGAGAAACTATGGAGAGACCAAAAGGAGTGTTGAGGCCTATAAATTGAGGATGACCTTGGATTTTATATCCCAAAAATAAATAACATTTCATAGATATTTTCATTTTGGGTGGTATTCTATTAGCTGGTTCCCAACATAAGATAATTTTTTGAGGGAATTTTCTTTATAATGTTGGGAGAGTTTGTTCTTATTGTTTATCATATTGAGATACTTATATTTGGCCTTGGGGTTTTCCCTTATTAATTTTTCGTATTTTTCTTGACTATCAAATGTCATTTTTTCCATTTTTTAATTTTTTTTTCTCTCAATAATATTGTTTCACTATATTATAATAATTTTTTTGTTTCAACAACTGGTATCAAATTTATATTCTCAATTTGTACAATTTATATGTTTTTTCTATTAATAAATATCATAAATTTTGTTATTCTATGTGATATTTGACTTATATTGATATTTCACAGTGAATGTTTTTTATATTTTGGAATATACGGTAGTGAAACGATGGTGGTTTTGATCGGACATAATATATATATTATAGGTAAATTTGAGACCAAAAACTTATATAATATTAATTATCCATAGTTAATGATGAACGTGAAAGAATTTATATGGTTTTATAATTATCAATTGATATTTAGTGACAACAAATGGGTGAAATAAGGAAAACTGTACCAACATAGAAATGAATTCCCCTACTAAAAATGATTTGTATTTGGATCACTGATTCCTATCATTAATTGTAAATGAAATCACAAACAAGTAATTTTGGATACATTAAAGAAGCTATATGAGGAAAAATCAATAAAAAATATTTTCAACAAGAGAAAATATATACTCTTTTAATGATGGAGTCATCATTAGTGATTGAAAACATCAACACACTAAAAAATATTCACTCATTATAAAACATTGAGTTGTAGAATAGGGGATATAGAATGATTAAAGTCTCTTCTATAATGTTTTCTAGATTCATATTTTCAAATGATCATCACAATCCTTGAATAAATGTTTATAGATATTTCTCTCGTTTATGATGTCTTACCTACAGTTATTGAAGAAGGATGGTTATGTAATAATAAAGAGGTTAGAAAGAAAATTTCATTCAAAGTGGAGACTCAGTCAAATAATGGAGAAGGTATGAGGGAGGTTTTTGCAGTGGGAATAAAAATCATGTATATTCTAAGACATGTATTTAGAAAAAAATCACTTTTCACAATTGAGAAAATAATGGGAACATCAATAAAAAAATTATAAAAGAAGAGTGGTAGAAATAACTTGTAAGGAAATTTGGGGAGTAAATTTTTAAATGATTATATTTTAGCCAATGAAGGAAAAAAATATTAATGGTGGTAGGTAACACCTCAATAGTACTTGAATATTTAAATTTGGAGTGAAATTACACACGATGGCATGAATGGAACCGTTTGATCAATATGAACCTATCCTAAGAGGAATTGTGTACATGGAAATGGTCACAGCATGATGATAGTTGGAGTCAATATTTTTTAAACTGGAGAAGAATGAAGGTATATTACGAACCATCATTACAGTATTCCATGTTAAGGTTTTTAAGAAGAAAATTTTGTCACTAGGGAAATTTGATGGAATTAGATATAAGATACAGTTCTAAAATTTGGTGACGATGATTTTGAATGGAGCGCTTATGGTGATAAAGTTGGATAAGATCTAATATAATATATTAATCTATCTGGGTGAAACAAAGGTGGAGGAAAAGATATTTCTATATTTTACTATATTAATAAAAGAATTATCAACACTATGAAATCAAAACATGTCCATATATTTGAATAAGGATTCAATATTCTTCATGATCAGAAATATTTTTCATAGGATAACTAAAAATACACCCACAAGATTAATAATATCACTGAGAGGTGGTGAGGTTGAAAAAGGGATTTAATATTTGGTTTAAAATTATCCACTTTGAAAACATTTGAAAAAATTAGGGTTCTTTACCATTATTTATGAACACACATATTAACACATAGAGAGTGAACAATAGTGTTACATGGTTTACCTAAAAAAACAAGAAGGCTAATTCTTAGCATTATTTAGATATCCCCAAGACAACACTTCCAATATTATCAACATGGGGACTTCCACAATAAGGAAATATACTTTAACTCATGTTACACCAAGTCTCATGTTTCTATATGTTAATACCATTAAATTAAAATGATAAAAATTTTAGTTTCAACAAAAAGATAATCCTCTACAAAATGAGGCTTACATCATGTTATTTAGTGATACATATCCTTCCTCACCTTCCCTTTCACATTTTCAATTCAGTTATCGTTATTCTCTATCTCAAGATTCACCTTCATTATTCTATCTATTCTCAGTGTTCATAATATACTCCACCTTTTCCCGATTTCACAATAGGAAAATTTATTCAATTTCAATTTCAATTTTTAAATATGGAATTCAAATAAAAAAACTTCCTTTAACCAAATCTCAACTTCTAGATATTATTTCTCATCCATTAAATAAACCAACACCTTTTGATCACCATTTATGAGTTTTTAGACTTTAGACATCAATTAAATTAGTCCCTTGAGTCATTATAGATCTATATCATTAGATCCACTTAAATATAGAATAATCCACTAGTCATGGACTTCACCATGTACCTTCAAATGATGTTTTGGAATAATTTGCTGACAAAAGTAATCACCATTGTGTTTTAAACATTTTTCTAGTACAAATTCTCTGAACAAGTATGAAATTTATCAAAATGTTCTTAATATAATGGGTTGTTTTCCACATTCAATTTCAAAGAGGGATTTAGTTCATTTACAAAAACATCCTACATGAAGTGTATCTCCCCTTTTAAAAATTTATATAACAACCTAGAAATTTAACTCCTTAAGAATAATTTATCCCGATTTTATAAAGGCTTCTCAAAATGATCCCAATGCATAGACCAAAATGTGGTGATTTATTTTTTTAATAAAAAAGACTATTCTTCTTTAGTATCCACATCATATTCTATAGGTCCATTTCCCCAAGGGAAAACTCTTTTCCTCAACACCTAGTGAAATTTACATTATTCTAGTGCTCTACGAGCTTCAATGTTGTTCCAGGTTCTCCATAGCACCACGACCTATTTTAAAAATAAACATATATATACATGGGAATTATTGTATAAAAAATACCGATATTTGCAACATTGACATTGATAATATAAGTGATGAAATATACCCATAAGTATTTCCATCATGATGTCTTCTTATAATAACCATCATATTGTGAAATATTAAAATTTTGTCTATAGAAGTATCGATTATAAATGAAAACTCTTGCACTAATAGATTATCTCCAATAATACTAAGAAGTATCATGCCCGGTCAACATAGTCTCATCCATTTCCACTAAACATGTGATATTCTATTCATCAACTGAATTTTATTTTTTATGAATTGGAATTTAGTTTGTGGTGAATATTATGCGCCTCAAGATGTGTTTCAAACCTTCCATTAGTATATTCAACATCATTTTATTCCAAGATATTTTTTAAGGATTAAACTCAAAAAATTTATCACTTATTAGAAAATACTGAAATTTTTTAGAGGCTTTAACTTAAACTACATGATCATAGTGATACTAATACTAGTAAATTCATCAATAATGGAAACAAAATAATTATATAATTTTTTTATTTATTCCTAATATTCATATTAATATCTTAATGAATAATATATAATTTATGATATGATTTAATAGCTACATGATTTTTTGGATACCAACAAATGTTATCCTTTTTATATATAGATAAAATCTAGTGGAATTTCTTCTTCAACATAGGTACATCATTAAAATTATCTAATCAGGTGATATTAATCATGTTGTTTTAGTTAAGATAGATAAAAATTCGACTCCAAAATTTATTATCTTCATTCATTCATAAAATACATGGATATTTAGCATCCCCAATGTGAAACTGATAACTTATTTTTTATATTAATTTTATTATAATACTTACATATTCGATCCTTTTTATAAAGAAACCATATTTCTTAAAAATTCCCTAATATCATGCATCCAAAGGCTAAGAAAAACATAACAAGTTCAGTTTTATACCACCTGTATATAATGAATTTATAGACTCCAACATCTATTTTCAAATAATTGATGAACCAATACCTTTGATATTTAGTTATCCATCATTTCATATGGTCATTTATCCCTTTTTTAATCATTCACATACTTCAATAATTTTTAATGTTCAATAATTTTTGAATAACATTAAGTATCTTGTATACATTGAAATTACCATATTGAATCATTTATAAAAACATAAATATTAATAGATTTTTCAATGACTTTGTATTTATTCTATTAAGAAATCTGATTGTTGTAATTATTGTCAAATTGGCCGTTTAGCATGGAAACTCTAGTAAAAATATTTTTTAAAAGCAGGACTTTTTTTGTTTCTGAAGTGTGTTTTCTATGTTACATCATTATAAGAAACGTAGTAAATATATTTTTACTGTTTGTTATTAAAACCAAGGTCAAAATACCCTTTTCAATGATTTTAAGAGTTTTGAAATCCAATATTTTCACGATTGATGTTGACAGTTACATACAACATAATTTTTTTAAAACCAATGCTATAAATTACTTTCACTATCAGTTATAAAAATTAACATTTTTGAAAGTGCCTAATTATTAATAAATTTCATTTTCATATTACTTTTTTGGAATAAAAAACATTATTGATAATGTAAAATACATAAGGAACTAAAATAATTAAAAAGAAAAAACTCAAAGAATTGAATTAAATTCTATTGTTTTTATGGCGTCCTTTGATTCAAAATACTATTTTTTGAAACTCATTTACTTACAATGAATTAATTCATGAGATAGCATAAGTGGATTTTGTAGTTACATTTGTAACTTTTCTTGATAAATATTATGTAGTAGCTTTAAATTTTCTACTCGATGGGATTAATTATACTTCATTACACAAGAATCAATCACTAAAAATAATATTGGTTTAAAGAACTATAAAATAAAAAATAATGATGCTTTAATTATATATACCATAAAGAAATTGTTGAAATAATATCTAATGGAATGATAACATGGATTGAAGGAGGATAATATTGAATTTAAAGAAAAATGGATAATGGAAACATAGATATGGTTATTCAAAAAGTGTTTCATGGTTTATTAAATTTGAAGGGGTATTTTAAAAAATAAATGGTGTGATATGAAAAAATTGAAAATTAAATTTTTTGGTGAAGTGAAATTTTTGTTTTAACATCGATTATTTAAATAAACAATGTTAAAAAAACATATGAGGGCTCATTTTATGACCAATTATTAAAAATATAATGTTAAAATTGATTTTATAATAATAGTTATTAATTAATTAGTGTTAAATACCTAAAAATCAATATTTTGTATTAGTGTAAGGAAAAAATATGAATCATGATGAGGTTTCTAACATATACAATAAACTTTTTTTAATTTTGATATATATTTTTAATATTTAGTCCAGTGTACTTGGATTTCCAATGAATATTGATTATTTGAGTGTGATGAATTTTCTCCAAATTATACCTCCACAACCTTCTAGATTCATAAGAATTTAGAGGTCGAACCATGGAAATATTTCTATATTCCCAAGGCCTCCATAGTTCTAACAATATAAATATAAATAATACATTCCTTAGTATATTGTATTCTATACAAAAGTTGACATCTAACCTTCTTCCTTCCTTTTACGAAAAATAATGGACCCAAAATTATTATGAGATCCAAAGACATTATTTATTCTTGACCCATTTACATCAGTTTCAAATTCACCAATCATAGAAGTGTTTGTTTTCAATTTTATTTTATTATAATTTATTAATTTCAATGATATAGTAATATTAAACACATACATAGTCTTATTAACATGTTTCTCTAATTATTATTTCTAAAAATACATTTGTAAATTCTTCTTCACTCCTTGGGTGTGATCTTTATTTGTCTTTTCTAACATCATTCTTCATAGAGCATACTATAACATCTTATTTTTAATTATAGAAGTTAAATATTATATTTTACAGTTCATTATTTTTATTTACTTGTGTAATTTGATCATGTTAAATATCATTATCCTTATCCTTTATTCCATAGTCCATATTGATTTATTTTATTCTTAACATCATAAATAACCATCTAAAAAACATTAAAACCTTCTAATAACATCAAATTTTCTTATTTATAAAAATATTAAATGTACCTAGAAGACTATTATCCTTCCATTAGATTTCAAATCTCCTTCACCAATTTGTAGATCATTGAAATAAAATACTCCAACTCTGTCTTCATCAAAAAATCCATTTTTTCCATCATCACTCCAACATTCACTACTTTCATAACTAATTTTATTTTAATTATTCGCAAACATAATAAGTAGTTACTCATTAGTATCACTGGAATTACCTATAACACCTTCTTATTCTTCAATTATTTCACTTAATTCCAACATATATAGGAATTTATATTTTTGTATCTAGAATGATTCTTACCCATTCCTCTATAAGAAATCATTTAATGATTTTCTTCTTTTTTCATGCTAATCTTGGTTTGTAGTATTATTAATCAATGGATTATTTTACTTATAATCTTAGGAAGTTTGGTTAAAAGTTTCCAATAGCTCAAACAAAAATAATTTTAGTGGAATCATCACATTATACATTCCTATAAATATTCTTTATTTTATAGAAATACGACATAAATTGTTTTGAATTTTTTTCTAATTATTATTCTAATTCAGAATAAAAATCACCATAATCTTTAACTTCTTTAATACATTTATCTTTCATTATTACATTGAGAGAAATTTATTTTTCATCTTTACCATTATTTTTTAAAACACTGTCCATCCAAATCTCATAGGATTTGATACTATTGTGTATATCTTCTTTAGGAATTGTGTGTGGATCCAAATCATCAATATCTGATAAATTACCATAAATATTGTGCTATTAATAAAATTACACACATAAATATTGAATCATTTTAGATAATTAATAAATATAAATATTAAAAATACATTCCCTAGAAATTAAAATAATTAGTTTCCTTGAACACTGTATATTTATTAAATTTACATCATGAAAGTTCATCATTGTATCTTATAAAGTTCTTCTCATAAGGGACCCATCTCAGCCACACCCTACTAAAAACCTTTCTTCATAACAATGGGAAAATCAATATATGATAGGGTAATCATAGATTCTACATAAGGGTAAACATGGGAGATATTTTTCAAAGATCATATTTAAGAATAACAATAATATATGTTTATGATAATGCTAGATTAACATTTGAATATCATACCCTAAAATTTATAGTTTAGAATAATGAATAATTCTTTAGTAGATCATAATAGATGAATCATTGAAGAATAAAATATCATGAGATCATATCATAAGCATAAGAACATGTCAATCATAATAATAGAAGACATATTTCATGGATTTGCAATTTGGAATTAATCACATTTTATGCTTGGGATAACCACCCATATACCTGGTTTGGGCTTGGACTAACCACCTATGTAACATTTATGGTCTTGGAATAACTAAACATTTATACATTGAGCTCATAAAACACTAATAATTACCCACTAAAATGGAGGTATATAATAGATCCAACAATAAAATAGTTATAATATATTCATATTTATGAAACAAGATCATAAAAACATTTATCATTTTGTCATATCATAACCCATGATAAAGAAATTGGGTTTATATATAATTTTTTATCATATACATAAACCATCTAGTGAGTTAGAAATGATTTTATCATTTGATCATAATCATAGTGAAGTATAAGTGAGATCAATGGAATTCTCCAGGGATAAAAATACCTTTAAAATATCACAAAAACAATTCTTGAGGAAAATAAGATTTTTTATTTTAAAATTACATATTTAAAATATTTAAAATTATAGAATTTTATATTTTTTTTAATAGAACCATGGAAACCTGTAATAGAATTTGATACTCAAAGATTAGTCATGATGTTGGAAAATTCATTTTTGTGGTAGAGGTTAAAACAAGGAATTCATTCACAGCATTGGTAAAATGTACCTTGTTCTAAAAACGAAAAAAATATTCCTTTTAATTTTTTTTGTAAATAAAAAAAATGTAAAAAATGAATTAAATCAATATTATTATAATAGGAAAAACATTATGAATTTTTTTAATAAAATATACATTTTAGATAATAATATTCACAATAAAATAGAAAATTATGATGGTCTTCCATAAAAACATTTTTTGTAATTTCGAGTGCATTGTAATGTCTCAGAATTTCCATGTAATTTTTTTTAAATTAAATAGAATTATGCTCAAGACCACACACTTTGACGGAACGTGATTACGAGGCCCGATGAATCTAGAATGTAATTTTTAACTTTTTTAATTTCACTTAAGTAAATGTGTGAGCATGTTTTTCTAACTTTTGAACTGGTGCTTGAATCGAAAATATGAGGGCACTGATGAACTTCGAATGTTGGGATTCACCTCTAAAGGACATAACTTCATCTAGAAAGGGTCGTATGAAAATTTTAATTTTTTTTAACTTTTCGAAAAATAATAAAATAACCTAATATAAGTTATTTTATTTTCTTTCTCACCGTTGAGCAGCGGATGGTGGCGTTGTAGTGTGGCGACAAAGTGACGAGGAGGCGCATTAAAAGAGGATCATTAGCAGATCATTAATATGCAGCCTAAAAATACTTTAAAAGGAGTGTAATGATGCGATGTAGAATCATAATAGAAATTATGCGACATGTCTTCTTTTAATAAGCTAACATGTTTTGGGAAACAATAATTAAACAGTGGAAAATTCTCTGATGAACCAATGATGAGTTTTCTCTCAAATGTAGAACGATGAACGTCGGTGTAAGGTTAACAACATCAATGCACCTTGAATAATGGAGCTATTAATCAATGAACACCTTCGTCTTCTTGAATCTTTATGGGAGGACCACTTCAATGTCGAACTGCATCGAGGTAGGGGTTTATTTGTTTTATGTTTTCTCCATTCTTCTTTCAAAATTATGAACGTGGATCATCTCATTAATAGGTTTATCTTCCTATCATTGTTTCTTTTGGGAGGGTGATTTTTCTTGGGATTTCTATTTAGGATTGAATTATTGTTGATAGAACATCACCCCCAAACCTCCCCCTGTTTTAAAATTCTAGTGCGGAGGGCACATTATAACACGAACAAGGCCCAAGCCCCTCCGCATGTGTATTCTTCATGGACAGGTTTTCAATTTGGTGACAAGGAGGATGTGTTACCTTGACAGGGAATATGGGATGCCCTAGAGTCCATCAGCATAATTAACACAAAAAACGGAGCACCAGAACGAACACAGTGGTCCGTAGAAGAGCCCACTGGCGTGTGGGGAGGATGTCGCGGTCAACCGACCATGCTGGTGCGGAAAGGGATGTCAGCTGGGGAAGTGGCTAGTGGTGGGTGGACACGGACATGATTCCTCATTGGAGTACCACAGACGTGGCCCCACGCCGTGTCCTACACAGATGCCGCAGTCAGTCGACCGCGGCTAGGTAGGCAGCCTCACGAATGACCCTCGGGGCGAGGGAGCCAAATGCAACTTCCACCCACATCCTGGCCTGGAAGATGTGGTATTCTAGTGGGTAGGGCCCCTGAACCAATAGACGAGACCAAGGCTAGGCTGGTTCTAGGTTGGGTCAGCGGACCCGGGTCGGTTCAGGTCGGTCTGGCTGGGTCAGATCGGAACTGAACCCAACCAACCCCTTTTGAAAAAACAACAGTATCTTTCAAAAATATGAATCTGAATGAAAATACGTTTGTGGAGTTGGATCCTATAAGTGATATGGATCTTTTAGAATACTCTATAAGGGATTTCATGGAAGGTGAAATTAGAGGAATGGCTTGAGGAACAGTTCTCCTGTGCTCAAACATACGACATGTGGAAACCCTACGGCAGGATGATACATAAATACTTCTAATGAGTGACCCTATGTGGATTTGATACTATGGACCAGTGGAAATTGGATTCTGTGTGACCCGGTAGGCCCACAATGGGGATCAGATTCTATGTGAACCAGAAGACCCACAGTACTTCACAGGTTGAGTACCTTAGTAGGCCCTATGTGGGAAGTAGATTTTGTGTGACCCTATATACCAACGATGGGGAGCGGCTTCTATGTGACCAATCATTCCCATGATGGGGAGTATCTTCTTTGTGAGCCAGAATACCCATTGTAACCATCATGTATGATTACCACAGTAGTCCTAAGGTTAGTGGGAAACAGCTTCTGTGTGACCGAGATGGCCCACTGTACTCATTGAGGAGGAGTTATCCAATAGCACAAGGTGTTTGATGATGTGACTAATAGTTCTACTATCCTACTCTAGATTATACATGGTGTCATATATCTTTCTTTATGACTAAGATTCATGGTTTGTTTTGTATTTCCTTGTGGTCTTTCCTTGTTATTTTGGGGTCCCTACTGAGTATTTTTTTTTACTCACCCCTACACATGCTTCGCCCGCCACTATTGTGTCTGGTGCAGACAATCTCCAACTTGATGGAGTATATGGTGGCCTGGGACCAAGTGGATCCCAATGAGACCAGGCAGGTAGGGTGTACTTCTACAGCTTCTTGTAGCTAATATATACTTACCCATCATGCGGGGTTTCCAGCATATGGCTTCCATAGTTTCTTTTTTAAATTCCTATTTTCCAATAAGTCTTTTGTTGAGACTGTATTCTAGAAAATTTGACATTTAATTGTTCTTGTACATAGTGGTTATCTATATCAGCTCACTTGTTTTACTTTTTAATCTTTTTTATGTGGTTGTGTGTGCATGTGTATAGGTACTCAGTAAAATTCCTCTCACTTGGAGGTTGACTCCTTCGGTGCTAGTCACCAACCCTTGGCCTTTGGGAGGTGAGCTTGGGGTATTTCATGGTACGGGCCCTAGGGGATGGGTTGTGACAAAGTGGTATAAAAGGTTTTTGGTTCTACCTCAGAGACCGAGAGTTTTTTGTGTGGAAACAATGTTCAATGTTTGGAGTTCAACCTTCATATTTGGGGACTCTAGTGTTGGTGTGGGGGCAGACATATCCATACACCAAGACCCTAAATTATTCTTTTCAGCTCTATACATGAAAACATGGGTTGCATAAATTTCTCCTAATTATTTTCTTGCATAATATTACACGTGCTGGATCTGCGCCTTGAATAAGTTCTAGATACAGAGACCTTATACATTTAAGGGAGGGATAGATCCCCAGGTCGGTGACAACTGGCTGGAGGCAGTGATGTGAGTCTTCCTATTATTAAGGAAATGGCTTGATCATATGGTGATATTGGACGTGAGCCTTCAGTGTGTCTTGGTAAGGAGATGGTGGATCTTTACTATCCAACTGCATAATGAGGTGACCCTCACTGGACAGACTTCGACCGGATTTTTTGGGATGTGTTTTTTTCCAAAACTTTGTGCTTTGTGTGCATTTAGGATCTGCTTCACCTGTAGCAAGGTATCATGTCAATGGCTGAGTACTCTGAAAGTTTTACAGACCTCTCTCAATATTCCAAAGAAATGGTTTGGAACCATTTATTCAGAGGTTGGACCTTTGAGTAGGGACTCATATGGGAAATTGTGGAATCCATGGGGTCTCTCGGCATCCCCACTCAGGCCGGAGTGCTGGAGCAATCCCTTCATGTGGAGATCTTCCTAGTGAAGTAGGCACCGATAGCTGGAGCCGCCATTAGAACTCATCCAGAAGAGTTTTCTGTGGTGATTAGAAGACAACAGACATGCAGGCCCAAACAGGCCAGGTCTTTCAGGGGGAGACACTAGGACTCAGGGTAAACAGTACGGGGTTCCCAGAGCAAAGGGATTCAATAGGGAACTAGGTTGTGCTTCACGTGCGATGGGCAGTTACACATGGCTCATGAGTGCCCGACTCACCACAAATATGACTAGAAGACGGTCCAGGGACCACAAAGTAAAATTAAGAGATTTGATCATGGAGGTACCCAAGGCGGTAGACGTGAAAGGGGAGTTGACCGAGCAGCAGGCGGTGGACGTCGGTTCTAGGTGATATCACCATCCCACCCCCCATGTCATCCACCATGGGATTAGGGAGCTGTAAGACAGGGGTGAGGACAGTTTTAGATGATGGAGGCCTATGAACACAGTGCTCCATAGATGATTAGAGGTACGACTTGTCTCTTCTCCCACTTAGTTGCAGCTCTTATAGAAACGTGTTCCATTCACTTTTTCCTTACCACGGACCTCATTTGAGGCTTGGATAATCCAATGGAGTCATTGCCTTGATCCTTATGATTAGAGACTCCTATGGGAGGGGATTCAATGATTACACACTGGTGCTGGATGATTGATATTACTATAGGAGGATATATCTTCAAGTAGTATCTCCTAGTAACAGCGTCGAGGGCTTACGACGTCATCTTGGGTATGGAATGGTTATCCACCATCCATGATCAGATCAACTATTTTAGGCACAATGTTTGGTGTTCCCATAATGATGGGGCCAGGGTTTCCTTCACAGTTGTGAAGGGAAACATTGCAGCACAAGATGGAATTTCTCGGAGGAGGGTGTCGCTGATCACTCAACAATTAGATAGCCTAACCCTCGATGCGGTATATGAGAGGAGTCAATGCTTTTTGGTCATAGGGGATGAGTATGAGTATGTCTTTACTGAGGAAGTTCCAAGACTACCTACTCACAGGGAGGAGGACTTCTTCATCACCATGTACCCTGGTCCGGTGCTGATATTAACACGAGCATATCAGATGGATCTCGTGTAACTATGTGAGTTGTGGGTACAGATAGAGGACCTATTGGGGAAGAGGTTCGTATGGCCCAATGTTTCACCATGGGCATCCCCAGTGTTTTTTTCCAAGAAGGTGGATGGGATCTAGAGGCTATGTTTGTAATTATTGTGCCTAAACCAAGTCAACATGAAGAACAAGTATTCACTACCAAGGATTTATGACCTCTTCAATCAGCTGAAGGGATCGAGGTGGTTCTCTAAGATAGGCCTCAGATCAGGCTATCATTAGCTTTGGGTTCTGGATTGGGACGTACCAAAGATAGCCTTTAGATGATGGTATGGTCACTATGAGTTTTTAGTGATTCCCTTCAACATGACCAATTCCCCATTAGGGTTCATGGATATCATGAACAAGATATTCCAACCTTACCTCTATCGTTTCATTGCAGTCTTCGTTGATGACATCTTGGTGTCCTCAACATTGGAGGAGGAGCATGATACTCACCTACAAATAGTCCTGAATACACTCTAAGAGAACTAGATTTAAGGTAAGATCTTGATGTTCCAGTTCTGGATTTGGGAGGTCCTCTTTCAGGGACACTTCATCTCAAAGGCTGGATTTTTTAGTGGATCTGAAAAAGATATAGGAATTTCTTATTTGTGAGCCACCCATGAGAATGACTGAGGTGTGGAGTTTATTGGGGTTATCCTGATACAATTAGAGGTTTGTTCCCAACTTTTTTATAGTAGCATCACCTTATTCAACCTTTAAATGCAAGGGACAACCCTTCGAGTGGATGGAGAAGATCCAACAGGGTTTCTAAGAGCTGAGGTGGAGACTAACGAGGGACCCCATCTTGAGACTACCCGAAGAGGGTGTTGGGTATGTAGTTTTTCTGTGATAAATTAGAGACCAGATTGGGTTGTGTCCTGATGAAGGAGTGAGTGGTGATCACCTAAGGCTCATGGTAGTTGAGGCAATAGGAGTAGTACTATTCGACCCATGACCTAGAGTTACCAGCAATTTTCTTCACCATGAATATGTAGAGGCACTACTTTGTTGTGAATGGTTTACCGTCTTCAAGAGTTTCTGGTATATCTTATCAAGGAATGATCTGAACTTGAGATAGTAGTGATGGATGAAGTTTCACCAGGACTATCACATTGAGATAGTCTATACACTTAAAAAGGGTAACGTGGTGGAAGATTCACTCAAAATAAGGTCAGGTTTATAACTACTGAGTGAGGCAACAGAGAAGCTAATAGCGATACATATATCCTTCGTGGATAGCTATGGAGCAGCATAACTTTAATCAATGAATGTCACTCCCTCACTCTTGTATCAAGTAAGGGAGGAAAATATTGTGGATGTTGGTTGTCGGGACCAATGAGCTTAGATACCCTTAGGATAGGCTCTTGATAGATTTTTGATATGTGGGGATATTGTCATCCTTTTTAGAGGAGGGACCATAGTACTAGTGATGTTATGGGTGGAGGTGTTGAGGGAGTTTCATACATCCATTTGGAGGTACATATTGGAGTGGCAAAGATGTACCGGGACTTTTGATTTCCATACTGGTGGCCAAGGATGAAGAAAGATGTGGCAGAGTCTGTTTCATAATTCTTCACTTGTCAGAAAGTGAAGGTCGAGCATCAGGTCCCACTTGGCTTGGAACAACCACTTGTGGTACCTGAGTGGAAATGGGATGGTATTGTGATGGACTTCGTTATGGGGTTACCATGCATGTCCAAGTTCCACGATACAATATGGGTGATCATTGACCGAATCACCAAGTTAGATCACTCCATACCCATCCTGGAGTAGGGATCTGTAGAGTTCTCAGGACACCTCTACATCCAGAACATAGTGCGGATTCATGGGGTGCCTTCGACGATTGTCTCAGGCCGTGATGCACGCTTTACATCCTGATTATGGAAGTGATTATAGGTTGTATTCGGGATTCTGATGTGCTTGATCACATATTTTCATCCCCATGAAGATGGTAAAATGTAGTGGATCATACAGACCTTGGAGGACATGCTTCGTGCTTGTGTCCTTGATTTTGGTTGTAGTTTGTAGGACCACCTTCCACTGGTGGAATTTTTATAAAATAATAGTTATCGCTCCACCATCAGCATGACACTGTTTGAGGCCTTGTACGAGTGGAAATTTAGATCACCTCTGTGATGGAAAAACCTAGGGGAGTCACCACTCATGGGTCTAAAGATGGTATGAGCTTCCACTGAGAGGGTACAGATCATCTAGGAGTAGATAAGGAATTCAAAGAGCAGGCAGAAATATTATGAAAATAGGAGGTGGAGACCCTTGGAGTTTGAGGAGGGAGACCATGTTTTACTTAGGGTCTCTCCCCAATGAGGATTGTGTAGATTTGGTCAGGGGGCCTGATATCTCTGATGTTCATCGAACCTTTTCATATTCTAATCAGATTTGGAGAGTCAGCGTACCTCCTAGATCTTCCCACATACATGCACCGGGTGCATGATATTTTTCATGTTTTGCAGTAGAGGAGGTACGTGCATGATCTATTGCATTTCATCGACTGGGGAAATCTAGACATTGATGATGGGGCAATGTTTGTGGAGTTTACGGTGGAGATGGAGGATCGAAATGAGTGGGTCCTTCATGGATGTTCGATTCTTCTGGTGCAAGTTCGGTGGTAGCCTTTGAATCTCCAAGAGAGCACATGAGAGCGGGAGGCTCAATTTCATGCTCAGTACCCCCATTTGTTTAAATAAACATTGTTTTGTCTTTAGGGGATGTAAAGCCCTATGTTTGAGAGAATGTAATGTCTCAAAATTTTCGTGTAATTTTTTTCAAATTTATATGGAATTATCTTATGACCACACATTTTGAAGGCATGTGATTTCGAGGCCTGGGGAGTCAAGAAGAGAATTTTGATCTTTTTTAAGTTTACTTAAGTAAATGTGAGATCTGGTTTTTCTATCTTTTGAACTAGTGTTCGGATTGAAAATATGAGGGAAACACTAATCTCAGAAAGCTGGGATCGCCTAGAAAGGACATAATATTTACCGGTAAAGGTTGGACAGAAATGTTATTTTTTTGGAATTTACAGAAAATAATAAAATAACATAAAAAATGTAATTTTATTTTCATTCACGATGTTGAGCGGAAGACAACAATGCTACAGTGTGGCGACGAGGTGACGATGAGGCACAATAAAAGAGGATCATTAAAGGCTCGTTAATTTGTAGCGTAATGACATGACATCGCATCATAACAAAAACACTGCGATGTGTTATCTTTTAATAAGATAATGCATTGGGGGAAACTAGAATTAAACAGAGTGCAATTATCTAATGAACCACTAGAATGTTTTCTCTCCAACAAAGAATGAAGAATACCGATAGAGCATTAACAACTTCAATGCACCTCGATGAATGGATCCTAGAAGAAATGAATGACTTCTACTTCTTTAATCTTCATCGGCAGACCGCTTCATCATCAAACTACTTCATGGTGCGGTTTATTTCTATTATGTTTTCCCTGTTATTCATTTCTAAATGATGAACACATATCAACCCATGAACACATTGATCCGAGGGTTGTTTGTTTCTGTAGGAGGGTGTTGTTTCTTATTATTTATATTTGGGATTGAATTATGGTGGATGGAAGACCATCCCCAAACCTCCCCCTCTTTTAAAACTCAAACATGGAGGTTCTGGGCTAACATGAACAAGGCTCAAGCCCCTCTTCTTGTGCGTTCTTCATGGCTGAGATTTCAATTTGGTGACAAAGAGGATCTTAGGCCTTTGTAGGGGAGAGGGGATCCCCTAGAGGCCATAAGAGCAAGCGACGCGAATAACAGACCATTGGGGTGGACCTAGTGGACTGTGGAATAGCCCGATGGTGGCCCCTAGAGGGTGGTAGTTCCCCACGATGGCACGCTAGGAGGACATTGCAGTCAATCAACCGTGGTGGTGTGAAAAGGGTCCATAGTTGGGTCGTTGGCTGGGGGAGGGTGAATGCATCAAACCTGCCACATCAGAGTGTTGTAGATGAAGCACCATTCTATGTCCTACGTTGATGTTGTAGTTGATCAACAACAGCTATGCAGGTGGCCTCACAGATGACATGTGGGGAAAGGGAACTGGATGTAGCTTCCAACCACATCCCAACCAGGCAGACCAGGTAGGCCAGCATGCCAGACCTTACCTAGGGGACTAGACCTACCCCAAACAGGTCAGAAGAGCATC
This sequence comes from Viscum album, assembly GCA_963277665.1. Lineage (NCBI taxonomy): Eukaryota > Viridiplantae > Streptophyta > Magnoliopsida > Santalales > Viscaceae > Viscum > Viscum album. Next base: position 883,104,419 of record OY728159.1, on the reverse strand, counting down.
CCAACAGACCAAACCCATGCCAGCCCGGGTCTAGGTTGGGATAGTGGACCCGGGTCGGGTTGGGCCAGACCCGAACGACACCGACCCCTTTATTTAAAAAATTACCACATCATGCAATCTGGGTGTGTAATCGATGAGACGTTTTTGGCGTTAGATCCCTCGCAATAAGAAAATTCATTTAAAAAACTATATGGAGGATTTAATGTAAGTTTAAATTATAGTAATGGCTTGAGGATTGATTATCCCAAGATCAAGCGTTCGACGTACGGAAACCCTACAGCTAACTGAGACCTAATTTCTACTGACGAGCGACCCTATGGGGATAAAATACTATGTCCTAGTGGGAATCATCTTATGTGTGACCTGATTGGACCATAATGTGGAGTGAAGTTTATGTGACCTAGAAAACCCACGGTACTTAACAGGAGGATTACCTCAGTAGGCCATTGGTGGGAAGCAACTTTTGTGTGTCCCGGCATGCCCACGGTGGGGAGTGGCTTCTGTGTTACCCATCATACTCTTGGTACTCATTAGGTATGAGTACCACAGTAGTCCTAAGGTTAGTGTAAAGTAGCTTCTTTATGACTTGGAAGGCCCATTATACTGAGTGGAGAGGAGTTCTCTAGCAGCCCTAGGTGTTCAATTATGTAACTAATGGTTCTACTATCCTACTCTAGAATATAACTGGTGTGAGTTGTCTTGATTCGTGATCATGCTTCATGATCATGCTCTCTGGTTCTTTATGGATTTCCATCTAGTCTTTACTTGTTATTTTGGGGTCCCTACTGAGTATTTTCTTACTCACCCATGAATGGGCTTCGCCCGAAAGTGTTGTGTCTGGTGCAGATGACTGCCGACTTGATGGAGGGCTTGGTGGTCCAGGACTCAATGGATCCCAGTGAGATCAGGTATGAGGGGTGTACTTCAATGTCATCCAACAGGTACTCTGTACATACCCATCATGTGGGGTTTCCAGTGGATGACTTCTATATTTTCCTTTGTACTTTTCTGTTTTCTAGTTAGTCTATTGTTTGGTTTGTATTCTATACCATTTGACATTCATTTGTACTTGTACCTATTGTTTATCTATAGTGGCTTTATTGTTTTACTTTTCTAGTTTTGGGACGTGGTTGTGTGTGTGTGCCAATAGGTATTCAATAAAATGCCTCTTAGTTGCAGGTTGATGCATTCGATGCTTGTCTCCAACCCCTAAACATCGATATGTGGACATGGGGTATGTCAGGGAATAACCATTGGGGAACTGGTCTTGATATACATCGAGAGATGGAAATGAAATGAAAATTATAATTTTTAGAAATAAGTATAAGGGAATAAAATAAATAGTCCAGACCAATATATTTTGAGCAGTTTTTATGATAGTTAGATTTTTGTTAGTGAGTAAAAGAGGATTACTTGAGTGATTTATTTTGTTCAAATATAAATAAATTATCATTGCTTTCATTTTTATGATGGTCATTGTAATGTTACAATTTCTATATTTTAATAAATAGTGTATATTGGATGCACTGCATTGGCCTGATGTTATCAAGAAAAGTATAGAATAGAATGATTTCCCAACTATTCTCTAATTTCTATTAGAGATTTATTTTAGAAAATGTAAATTTGGAGATGATTTTTTGATCATTAACATTTAAAAACATGATTATAGATTTTTTTCATGTTTCAAGCTTGAGTAGAAAGGGGGAGATTAATTTATGTCTAAATGAATTTCAATCTATGGAGTATTTTCAAGTACGTCAGACAAATTCCATTTGAAAAATTTTCAGTATTGAAAAGTAAAAGTCGTAATTTAATAATTCTATATGATTCATATTTTTAAGATTATAAATTTGTTGAGTTTTTTGGTATGAAGTTTTATATATAATAAATTTATTAATAATAATAAGTAGAGGATGTTTGAAGAAGTATCAAATAGTTGAATCTGTGTAATTACCTCAGATGATGTCCATCTAAAGGAGTTTATCAGTCAGAGTAATCCATGAAAATAAAATATCTGATAGTTTTCAAATCATTTAATAAGATAGTGTAATTCTCTAAAGAACACTTTCTATGATGTTCATATGAATATGTAATGGAAAAATGTGATGATTCTTCACTTGATTGAAGAGTTTTTATTATGTTTCACTATATGGAAGATTCAAACAACCATTATCATATCTTTTAAAAGACTTTTTGAATTATGATGATGTGAAGGATATCCCCTGTTTCTATAATAATGAAGTAATGATTGTGATTCTAACATATTTTTAATGATTTTTGACATAGAATATTGTCCTCAAGCTATAAAGATGGTTCTTAATTATATGGATCAATAATGTTTCATCAACATTGAATGTTTTAAGTGGGATTCCCAAAATATAAGTGTGAAAAATAAAATTTTAATTTTCTAATTTCCATGCCTTATCTTAGAGTTTATTGAATGTGAACCTATATAAATGTGTGAATTCATGAATTAAGTAAAACATTTATTTTGTTTGATAGAGTGGGAGTACTGTAGGTTTTTCATCATAAGTATCTAACTATGGAATCTCTGGGTGGTGGAAGTGATACCATTAATATTTTTCAAATATTTTGGTAACAGAAAAACATCATGGATTGGTATTGGAATGAACATTTTTAGAAGAATCATATGAACAATGTGAAAAGTGATAAAACAAAAAGTGGTGACCATATGAACATGGAATCATATAATAGAGTTATTGGATAAAAATTCCATACCGTAGATAATGAATAATTTAATACTCATTGTTGTGAAATAAATTGAATGGGAATAACAGGTACCTATATGAAATTAAAGTCAAAAGAAAGTTTATGAAGAAAAATGATAATGTATTGATGTATGTGAGAGAAGTAATTAACTGTTGTAACCAATTAATGTTATATCACATTATTTGTCTAAGGAGAAGATACACTTCCAGAAGTTCGATAGTGCTACTGAAGTGATTGATATTACCTACATATTGTAACCAAAAATGATATTTTTCTTATGGTTTTTATGTTATTGTATTAATTCTTCATCATAACAATTAATAGATACCATCAATGAGTTGTGTACATTAATATAACCTACGTACATTTTTGTTGTTATTTATTTCCACTAATGTAATTTTTCAATAACTAGATGAGATGGATGTTCTCTATGTAAGGATTTAAAAACATAGAAGGTCGCTAATTTAAACCATCCACCTATTAGTGATAAAAAAATCATTATTTTTTACTAAAAAGTTCTATTAAAGGTAACATTCACTTCACTAAATCTTTGCTAATGTTTGTAGAAATTAAAAGTGGATGTGGATATTAAAAACACTAAGATGAGTAATGGGATTCCTATCTTTGTTGGTAAGAACTATCATATTTGGATGAAAAACATGTTCCCATCCATTGGATATGATGTTGTTTAATTTTCTACATATGGTTTAAATCCTTCTAATATGGGTGTTCCATTAACATATTTGTAGAAGAACAATTTTAAGAATAATGGGAGACAAAAAATGATATAAACTATTCACTCTATGAAGGTGAATTTTTTAGGTTTATATTAATTAGAATTTCTAAAGGTATCTGGAAAATTTTGAAGAACATTTATTATGGTAATAAGAAATAAATGAATGAAAACATACACATCTAGATATTTAAGTACAAATATCATAAGATTGGTGATGATGAATATATTGGTGGCTTATTTACATGGGTTAATGACCCTATAAGAACAATAATATGTTTTAGAAAAATATTATATGTTTTTTCTATTGTTTAAATGATTTTATGAATTAATCAAGAAGCATTTTATGCTAAGGTTTCATTAGTAAAAAATAGATATTATAAAACTCTATCTTTAGAAGATTAGAATAAAATTATTGTAAAACCCCAGGTAATTATGGAATCTGGATTCTTCATATATATTAATATTTATGAATTAGGTAATAATTTTAGTTTAAATGGGATAGTGTGTCTGATAGCGTACCTAACAAGAAACAATGGGTTCCTACGAAATCTTATGTTTCACACAAGACTAATTTATACTAAAAAATAGTACATTATTAATATCATTATTTTAAATTGTTTTTAACAAATATATTTTTTATTGGAGGAAATGAAAATAACTAACTATACTATGTTTAAAAAAAATTATTAAATTTTTTTACTATAATATGATAAATTTTAGAAGTATAATAAGAGAATAAATCCAATTTTAAACATAAAATACTATAATATTTTTAGAAGGCAGTCTTACCGCCATCATGAATGTTCTTAAAACTATTATTCTGTTAAAATAATATTTTAATATGTGTAATAAAACCTATTTTAACATTATTTAAATTTTATATTAAACATACTATCAGTATTTCTATATTTTTGTTATATGATAACTTTGTTTGGGGACGTGTGGACTACCGTCTCCTCAAAATGATGTGATTCGTTCAAAAATCACATAGAGTGTATTGAGGATTTTTTTAGTAAAAATTTATTATATAAATGAAATATTAATTACACTATAATGATATTATATACGTACAAATATTTACATACATTTCGTTTAACTTCGTTATCTTAATACGATAGGAAAAAGGAAAATAGAGTTTATGTCTATGTATGGCCTACCATATCCATGAATTATGTTTTTGTTTTTTCATAAAAGATAAATATAAATAATTATATAATGAATATATAAGATATTTATATCATGCAATGTATTCTATAGTTGATGGACTTATGACCTCATGGACTATTGATATCATACCAAGTTCATTTTCGACTCAAGTACCGAATATTGAAAAAACGTCCAATATGAACATAAATAATTATGTAATTTTTATAACATGGTAATAAGTGATAAAATATGAATAATAAACATGAAAAAGGTTCTTAAGAAATCATAAATTATACTATTTTTATTTCCTAGGAAGATAAAGAACAGTGAATACAAGTCAGTCTCATGGTAAGGGAATTTTGTAACTCAATTTCCATTTATTAGGTTAAACTTATACATCCTGATTATGTCATTAAAATATTATGTGGGAGAATAATATTTAATATATTTTTTTTATTTATATCTTGAAATTCATTGAATGTTTTTTAAATCGAATATTTTTATATGTAGTGTTTGAATTTCTGTATAGAACCAAAAAAGAAATGTTTTTTGTTAACATATATGGCGACAATTACTTCTTTGTCAATGTAACCATTTTTTGATATTTGGATTTCTCTATAAGTGGTAATTTTTTTAATGGAAAATAAATAACATATTACTTTTTTCATGTATTTTGGTATTATAAATGGTTTTTAGAAAGTAATTTTTATTCCAATATCTTGAAATTATATCTTGTTATTGTAATGTGGAATTGTTATTCTTCCTTTATGAAGGATTTATGTATTATGATTATATTATGGTTATTGGGAATTATTTATGTATATGTGTGGTTCCATGTAAAACTAAGGGTGGTTGATCCTGTGATAGAACTCCGATGCATTAGGTAATGTGACCGAGTTAAATGGTTGGATTTCATCTAAGAGATTTATGGAATATTAGGTGATGGGTATTCCAAATGTAACCATGAAGGTTACTCCATGTTTAAATGTGAAACCTGCAATGTAATTATTATATGGATTCCATAAGATACATTTACTATTTCTGATTTCTATGTGATTTTTAGGAACTTATAGTTTCATGAGGTATGTTAAATATATTATATTTTATGGGTGAAATGTATGATTTCATGGATTTATATGTAATCCTGAACAAACATATTCTTCCAATATTTTATATATCTTACAGTGATGGTTTTGATCATCCAATGTTTTTAAAATGTTTTTTCACAAGTTATATGGATGGATATGATAAAGGAAGAAGTCAATATGAATGTTATAAAGATTTTTTATCAAGAAAAATAATTCATGTTACTTTAAAAAGTTTTATATTATGGAAGAAGTGGATAATATTTTAGTTGTATCCACATTGTATAAATTTGAGTTGTTCTGTAATAGTTATGGCGTAATTAAATAAAACTCTAATCCTAAAAAGATCCTCAATATAAATTATTGACATAACTAAATATTATGAAATGATTATGTTCAAGGAAATATAGTTGGTATCATAGGATGGTTTAGATAACATTAGGGGTTAGGATATTGTTAATAGAATATTCATAAATGATTTTTAATTTATTTTAAAATTGAAATGATATAGAATTTGAAGATTTCCATGTATTATCATCTAATATTTTTTGTTTAGAATATTTTTTTTTCAAAGGAAGCATGGAAGATATGTTGGGATGAAATATATAAGAAAACAACCTTCAAAGTCAGTAACCTGAGATGGTCGGAATCGGAACTAAATAGTTTGTTGAAATGATGGAACAATTGACTTGGGCTACAAATGGTGGTGGTATACCTGCATGAAATTAGATAGATCAACTATATAGGAACATGTCTTTATTGTAACATTTCATGAGGAAAAATCCTCCATCATCGAGAGGATAATTTGACCTTGTTCTAGATAAAGGGTTGATTAAATCCCTGCAAAATATTTTTTATTTCATGGGGTGTTTGAACAATCAAAAGGATATTCTTGTTATTTTCTATTTTGAAGGTGATGTCGATCATTGTTGGTTGATGGTTACAAATATCAGGGATACTTGGGAGATTTATTCTCCTCATTGGTTGAAATTCAAAGGTTTGTTTCTTGATAAATACTTTCCTAAGGTGGTTCAACATTGGATAGAAAAACAATTTGTGGAATTGGGGAAAGATGATGAATCAGAGGCTTCTTAAGAAGAAATATTCACTCTACTTGAAATTTATGCTCCAAAATTTATCTCGGATCATGATAGTAAAATCAAATGTCTATACTTAGTCTTAAATCCAAAGTATCTTAGGGTGTCAGATTCTCTTGAGTTCAATTGTAACGAAAAACTTCTTCGATGTGTGGAGAAGGTGGAAATGGAGTTTACCAATGATCATGTATTCTATGAAAAACAACAGAATAAGAGGGAGTAGTGGTAGGTGAATGGGAAGAATTTTTTAAAATAGTCTAATGGTAAGAAAATTTTGTTTACATTCTATAAAAATTATGGTAAAAAGAAAACTGGGGAATGCCTTTTGAATTATGGTATGTGATTCTGATGTGGTAAAATGGGAAATAAGGCTCATAATTACACGAAAAAAATAATGATTGTGGTAAGACCAAATATTATTTTTAGTCAGTAAATTTGTTTAAGTACAATGAGATGAGTCATTATGAAAATGATTGTCTCATGAAGAACATGAATTATAGGATGCAGCCGGAATATAAGCAGAAAGGTGTGGTGAAATACTTCATAATTACTTCCAAATATTTTGGGCCATAAAATTAGGTGGTATTGGTAACATAGTTTGTTTATTCATATTATGCCAATATTTTGTTTGATTTAGGGTCTACACATTCTTTCATTTCTTTGAAATTTTCAAGTAAATTGTAAATTTTACCTCAAGAAATGATTCTAGAACTTATGGTGAAACACCTTGGGGAAATGTTGATGAAAAATAAATTATAAAAATCTTATATTTATTGTTTTTGAAAAGAATATACATGAAAACCTTATAGTATTTCCTCTAGTAGAGTTTGATGTTATTTTGGGTATGGATTGGATTTCTTTATACCATTATAATGTTGGATATAGATATAAAGATGTATCTTTTTTAGAAATACTTATAGTTTGTGTGCAAGAATGAACATTTACCATTAGTAACATATCTGGGAGATGAGAAACTATTAAAATATCAAATTGAATTATACCTTGCACATATTTTTTGAAAACTAATGAATTGTTAAAATTAATGATGTGTGAGTGTTAAATGCGTATCATGGTGTTTTTCATGGTGAGTCTCTAGGTATTATACCTGATCAGGTAGTTCAATTTAATTTTCACTTAGTTGAGGATGCTAATATAATTTTAAACCCCCCTTAGAGAATGTCTCAAAATTGAACTTTTTTAATTAAACAAGAAATTGTAAGAGTTTTTAGATAAAAGATTCATTCAACATAGAACACCACCATAGGGTTTGTGCATCTTTTTTTTAAAAAATACAGATGGTTCAATGAGACTTTTCATTCATTATAGATCATTGAATAAAATCACTATTAATAATAATAATCCTTGGCTCATATCGATGATTATTTTGATCAGATCCAGGGTGCACAATTTTTTTCAAAGGTTGACTTGAGGTCGTGGTTCCATTAGTTGAAAGTAAAGGATGAAGTCATTCAAAACACCTAGTTTGATACTATATATTGTTATTATGGATTTTTAGTTATGCCATTTGGGTTAACTAATTCACCTTTTGTATACATAGATCTCTTGAATATAGTATTTTGTGACTTCTTGGATAAGTTTTTGGTTCTATTTATTGATGAAATTTTTACATATGCTAAAAGTAAAAAGGATAATGAAACTCATGTAATTGTTGTTTTTCAAACCATAAAATAAAAGAACTATATGGGAAATTCTAGATGTGTGTGTTTTGTTTACAAAAAAAAATCATTCATTGGTCACATTTTTTATAATGATAGAATAACTATTTATCTTGCTAAAATAAATTTTGTTACAGATTGGACATAACCCTCAAATATAATAGATATTAATAGTTTCCTTGATTTATCATAATATTAATGAAGGTTTGAAGAAATGTTTTCACCGTTATCTAGCCCATGGACCATGTTAACTGGAAAAAGGTGTTAATCTCATCTGGACAAAACAAAATATGATGATTGATTTCAAGAATTGAAAAGAGGATTTTTGAATGCTCCAGTTTTGGCACTACATTCCAGAAATTGTAAATTTGTTTTCTATAGTGATTCTTTGTTTAATGGACTTGTTTGATTCCTAATTAAAAATGATTAGGTAATTTCTTATGCAACGTGTTAGATGATAACTCGTGAGTTAAATTTCCCTACACATAACTTTGAATTAGCTACTATTGTTTTTTTATTAAAAATTTATAGGAATCATATATATGGAGTAAAATGTTAAATATATACTGACCACAAACATTTGAAGGATATATTCACTCCAAAAGAATTAAACATAAGAAGGAGAATACATCTATAAACAATCAAGGATTATGATTTCATGATTCATTACCATCCGAGAATAGAAAATAATGTGGATAATGATTTGAGTCAAAAAATAATAATTCTATAATAACCATGCATCATTTAGAACATGATCCTATGATTAATTATTTTATTAACCTTGGCATGGAAGTTATCGATGAAGGACATTACTCTATTTTGATTCAAGTTTCAGTACAATCATCTCTATCATACCTGAATTAATTAAGCACATATGGAAGACATTGAGTTATACAAAACTCAATAATTTGGTCATAAGGGTGCGTTGCCCAAATTTAACATTGATAAAGATTGTGTTTTGAGATTTGGGAAGAGATTATGTGTGTCTTGTGATTCAAATTTGAAGAATGATTTTTTATGTGAAGCTCATAGTTCAATTTTTTTAGCTAATATTGGAATTACTAATATGTACATGGATCTTCAGGAGTATTACATGTGGGTTGGAATGAAAATAGATATTACTAACTTTACTATGAAGTGTTTTATTTTTCAATAAGTTAAAGTAGAGTGGCAGTTAATAAAAAGGATACTTTGGACTTTTCTAGTACCAGAGCGAAAATGGAAAAATATATCACTGGATTTTATAGTGGTAATACTAAATAAATCATGAGGTAACAATATGATTTGTGTTATTTTTGATAGGTTGATTAAATATGTTCATTTTCATCCTATTGGATATATATTGTCTCTAGATAAACATTATCTATTATATCTTAAAGAGATAGATAGGTTTCATGGAGTTCATATCTCTATTATATCTAATCATGATCTAAGGATTGATTTTAACTTTTGGAAAGGACTTTAGAATATGTTGGGTATTGAATTAAATTTTAGAACATCTTCTAATCGTCAATTACATGGGAAGACAGAAAACAAAAATTCAGACCATGGAGGATATGCTTCGTACTTATTCAAAGAATTATTATGGATTTTGGGATCAAAATCTTTCTTTGTTTGGGTTTTTTAATAATAAAATTTTACATTTTAGTATACATATGGCTCCATTTGATGCATTATATGAAAAGTGGTATTGAACTCTTTCTTTTAGGGAAGAAGTAGGTGAAAGGAAGTTGATGGGACCAGAATTAGAAGAAGAGATAGATGAAAATGTTTAGTAAATTCAAAAACACATGTGGACATCTCATAGATGGTAGAAACGTTATGCGGATATCCAAAGGAATTATCTTTCTTTAGATTTAGGTGATCATGTATTTCTCAAAGTTTCTCCATGGAAAATTGTGATGAATTTTGGTAAGAAATGTGAGTTGAGATCATGGTTCACTAGACCATATGAAATCCTAGAGAAAGTTGGATCAGTTTCCAAATGAGTGGATTTACATCCATGTTTTATCCTGCTTACACAATTTTTTTTCATTTTTCATTGTTAAGAAAGTATACGCTGGATTCATATCATGTTTTGAGTCCAGAAGTAGTCTAGTTAGAAGAGAATATTTCATATAAGGAACATATTTTCCAGATTCTTGACTATAGAGAGAATGTTTTGAGGAATATGGTGATTCATCAAGTTGTGTTTTTTTGGAAAAATAATATGGTTGAATAGGAAACATGGGAATATAAAAATACAATGTGGGAGAAATACCCACACTTTTTTTATAATCTAATAAAATTGTGGGGATGTAATTACCAAAAGGGAGTAAGGATGTAACATTCCGAGTAATTATAGAATAATAGATTTTCATATATATTAATATTTATGAATTAGATACTGATTTTTTTTAAATGGGACACTATCTCTGGTATCATACATGAAACACACTAATAGGTTTCTCCTAAATCTCATGTTGCAGACAAGACAGATTTATACTGAAAAATTTTACATTATTAATATTATTCTTTTAAATGGTAGTTAATGACAAGCATTTATATAAGATGGAATAAACTTAACTGACTATGTTATGTTTAAAATGTTTATTAAAAGTTTTTTACTTTCATCTAATAAATTTTAGATGCTTGAAAAAAGAATAAATCCAATTTTAATCATAAAATACACAAATATTTTTAAAATGTAGTTTTACCTCCTTCATGGATGGTCTTAAAACTATTATTCTGGTCAATTAATATCTTAATATGTATATTATAACCTATTTAACATTATTTAAATGTTATTTTATTCATGAATTTATGGTTTTAATATTCTGGTTATATGAAAACTTTTTTTGGGGATGTGTAGACTACCGCCTCTTCAAAATGATGTAATTCATTCACACATCAAATGGAATGTATTGAGGATTGTTTAAGAAAACTCATATGATATAAATTAAATATTAATTCTACTATAATGATATTATATATTTATACATATTTATATACATATCATTTATCTTTATTCTTCCAATACGATAGGAAAAAATAGAAAATAGCGTTCATGCGTACATACGACCTATCCTCTCAATGAATAGTGTTTTTAGTTTGTCTTCAAAGATTAATTTAAATAAGTATATAAGGAATATATACGATATTTATATCATTTTTTATATTCTTTATATGATGGAATTATGACTACATGGTATTTTGACATCATACCAAGTTCATTTTTGACTCAAGTACTGAATATCATCAAAACATATGACCAGAAATTAAATAATTATTTAATTGTCATAACATGGAATGAATTAATATAAAATGATTAATAATATACAAAATGGATCTTATAAAATTAAAAATTAACCAATGTTTATTATTTAAGAAGATAAATAATGAATGAGACAAGTCAGACTCAATATAAGGGAATTTCTTAACCAAATTTATATTATTTGGGTTAAACATCTACTTCCTGATTATGTCTTTCAACTATTATGTGAGAAATTAATTTTTAATATCTTATCTTTTGTTTATATCTTGAAATTAATTCAATTTTTTTTAAATTATTATTTTTATATGGTGTTTTTTACTTTTCATATAGAACAAAAAAATGATTTTTTTAACATTTATGGTGACAATGAATTCTTTGTCGACATAAATGTTGTTTGATATTTGGGTTCCTCTATAAGCCTAAATTATTTTAAAATTATTATAAATACCATATTACCATTTAATTTATTTTGGTTTTGGTAATGGTTTTGATATTTTATTTTTTATTTCAATATCTTGAAATTATATCTTGTGATTGCACTGCGGAAATGTTATTTTTCTAATGTGCATGATTTATGTATTATGGTTATTTCATGGTTCTTGGGAATTTTTTATGTATATGTGTGGTTTCATGATAAACATGTGTGGGTTATCCTGTGTATCTATCTAATACATTGGGTAATGAGACGGAGTTAAATAGTTGGGTTTCTCAAAATAGATTTAGGGACTATACTGTGACAGGTATTCCAAACGTAACCATGAAGGTTAATACCTATATAGCTATTAAATATAGAATGCATGTATGATATCGATTCCCTAACATACCTTTATGATTTATTATTTTATTATTTTTTCATGAATCTTATGATGTCATGAGGTATGTTAAAGATATTATGTTTTATGTGTGAAAACTATGCTTTCAAGGGTTTATAAGTATTCATTAACTAATGTTTTTCTTCCTTTATTTTATATCCCCTACTATGATTTTTGTGCTCATCCCTTTTTTTCAATGTTTTTCATAGAGTATAAGGATGGTTAAGAGAATTTAATAAGTCTAGATAAATATTATGGATATTTTTATGAAGAAAAATAAATCATGTTACTTTTTAACGTTTTCTATTTTGGATAAAATAGATACTTTTTCTATTGCATACACTATTTTTATATATCATTTGTTATGTAATAGTTTGGTCCAAATTCTATCAAAAACTATTCTATAATAGATCATAAATCGTAATTATTGAATTAACTCAAGAATATGTAAATTTTAAGTCAAGGGCCTTATAATTTTATCACATATCAAATGATAATAGTAAAGATTTTGAATGATAACGTAATGGTTGATCAAGAAATTTATTTAAAATATTTTAAGAAATGAAAATTTAAAAAGTTTCTCTAGAAATAATATAATGACTCTAAAAATGAATATTTAGTAATTAATTAATTAAATTTATTTATTTATTTTTTCTTAATAGTGTAAAAATATGTGTAGGGAAGTATAATGGAATGTTACCATTGATGTGTTTTAGAAGTGCATCCATTGGATATTTTATTGAATGTTATCCAAGATATAATTAATATTAATTTATGGAGGAAGATGATATAATGATGAAATAATATCTAAAATATAAGATAGGAAAATAAAACTCATTTTTATAAAGAATGGACACAATGTTCTCATAGTATAAAAACTGGAAATTTCTATCCAAATGTGTGGAATATTATGATAATGGAATTGAAGTAGTAAAATCATGTGATAATGATTTTGAAAAATTAAATAATTCAATAGTAAATGATTTGAATTGTGCTATTGATAAATGAAAAAACTCATAAGATGAAGAGGAAAGTCATATAGTGATTATTATTAATATATAGTTGAGTAATTTTCTAGAAATGTTTGATTTATTTGAAAAATATTACATGATATCTGAGAATGTAGAACGTTCAAAAATAATAATATATTTGTCATGACCCATACCTCGGGGCCCGTTCCATGACAACCCCAAGCCCACCTTCCATAGGCTAGTGGCTGGCGACTAGCACCGAAAGGCGTATTCTCTAAAACTAGGAAGGCATTGCCTTTATAACATGTAAACTCACACAACTAAGCACAAATAAAGATACAAGCACAAAGTAAAACTATATAGTAAACATGGTGTGTACAGAAAGAAAAAGGGGCCAGAATACAAACCCAACTGAAAAGTATAAGTAAACTGAAAAGTGTAAGTAAAACTGGAAATATCTTCAGTAAACACCCACCAAGGATCCTACCTAAAGGGTAGGTACAGCTCTCAAATGGTCATCTCTGTGGCACGCTTCATCTAATGTACACCTTGAGCTACATCCAGTCCTGGTACTCTGGTCCTCAGTCAGCATTTTCCATCATCTGCACCAAACACAACAATATGTGGGCATAGCCCGTGCAGGGGTGAGTATAATGATACTCAGTAGGGACCTTTAGACCCTCAAAGGTCTCACAAAATCCAAAAAGGATAAACCAAAAAGCATGAAAATAACTGATAATCCTACTTAGGTATATTCCCATATATATACCTAAGTTGTCAAGTATACCCATCTCAATTAAGAGGAAAACACAGGGCCCAACTCGAAGCCCAAAGCTCAACTGTTCCACAAAAGAAGGAATACCATGAAGGTGAGTACAACAATGGTATTAACACATAGGTAACGCCACATAGAAAAATACCACAAAGGAATCATCACACAGAAGTGCACCACAAAGATAAGGACTCATCTCACACCAAGTATAACTTAGGTACAATAGTAATGATGTTTAGATTAACTACTGAATCATCTTACTATGTTGAGTGGCAGGCCCATGTAGGATCCTAAATCATCAGACCCCAGTAGGATCCAAGTACATCAGACCCATGTTGGATCCTAGATATTCCCATGTGGATTCCTAGAGTGTATCAATGTGGGATCCTGGAACACAGACCCACATAGGATCCCAAATCATAGACCCACGTAGGATCCCAAGGCATAGACCCACATAGGATCCCTTTCTCATGTTACAGCCTGTCACAGGGTTCCTACACTAAGCTCGCTTGATTCCAAGAGAATCCACTCCTCAAGACACAGTTCGATACTCCAAATTCTATGATGTTCCATGAAGAAGTATCCCAAAGGTCCGCTATTTAATAGGGGTCTCAATGCAACAGACGGTGCGCCAATCGGACACTCGGTCTGTAATTTATTGGCCTTTTAGTCCCAAGGGCCCGGTTGGATTCGTGTTCGATCCAACCCGGTCATACACCAACTTTATCCAAAACTCAAGTGGGGTATACCAAAAGGACTATCTCTATCCAAGGTTTTTGTTTCCTCAAAAGATTCGTCAAACAGACACCCATAGGTCATGTTATAGCAGAAAGAGTGAAAAGGGGTCGAAGCAGGTCCGGGTCCGGTCTAACCCCGTCAAACCAACCCAGCTTGTGCTGGCCAGTTCGCTATGGCTCGTAGCTAGGTGGACCTACAGTGGGGTCCACCCTAGCCTCAACCCAAGGGGGAGCCGCCCCTTGGGTACCCCGAATGGCTGGGCCGTTCGGCTTGGGTGGCCGACCGGCTGGCGCCGCATGGCACTGGAAGCTAGCATGTAGGACCTGGGGTCCCGCTCGGCTCCCTAGCTGACCGGATGTCCCGCCCACATGTGTGGTGCGGTCACGTGATGTGCCACCCCCGGTGGCTGGCAGCGAGTCGTTCGCCCCTCCTTCGCTGCCACAGCCCCCGCACGCCCGACGGCGCGGACGCACGCCGCCACCCCCTTTACGTGGCCGACTGAGCACTGGCTGCCACCCTTGCTCTGCCGCAGCCGACGAGCCGCGGACCTTCTCCGGTGGTCTGGTCGCGCTGCTGCCATCATTGTGGTTGTCCTGAGTGCTGGAAACTACTCCTGACTGGTGGTAGTATCTGGCACCAATTAACGGCGATGTTCGTCGGGTCACCAGGCGCGCCTTGGTGGCCCGTTATTCATTCTGTAGACTTCCACACTTTTCTCGGGACGTTTCCATCAATTCAAGGCCACCACGGTTGGAGTTTTCTCAACCCAAAAACAAGCTGTTAAGAACACCAAAATCCAAAAGGGTTTCGGAGAGGTCAGGCGGTGTTCGTTTGGCCCGCACTCTCCTCATTATAATGGTATCAAGCATCATAGTTTTTCTTGAATCGAGAAGAATGACAAGAACGGTTAAGGGGTATACAAAAACAAAAATACCTAACTCGAAGATTCATTGAAGTTGGTGAGAAGAGGGAAAGACGAATGTCCATTCTTCATCGTTGAAGATGTTCCTCGTTGGAGATACTTCAATGGATTTATTCGTTGGAGGACTTCCTTTATTGGAGAATGTTCTCCAAATATCTCTCAAATTCCCCCTTTTCCAACACATTCCCCCAAAACTCAAGAAAATGAGGAGACAACATATTAAATTAAGTTTATTAATTTAATGGGAGTTGGCACATTAATTAATTTGATGTTGGCACAATTAATTGGAAAGGAAACCAAGAGTCACCTCCCTTATTTAAGAGGGAGTTCAAGGGTCGGGTGGTCCACACCACTGAATTCAAATTGGGAGGATTAAATTTCAAAAAATAAAATAAATCTAGTTTATTTTATTTTTTTTCCACAAAATTCACAAAATCTAACTTCCTCCCTCGACCTACTATTGTCGAGGTGAATATCTCCTTAAGACAATATCGGCGATGCGAGTTCGATGGTGTCCTCTTATTTTATTTCCGAGCACCGGTTCTAAAGTTATAAAAACCTGATCGCAAGTTTACTGAACGTACTCGAAAAAAAGTTCAGAAATTCATTCCGGGTACACCGAGCCTCATAATCACACGCCATCAATTTTCATGGACTCGGTATATTCCCATATAATTAAAAAAACTTACATGGAAAAACCAGTTCATTACATTCTCCCCAGATCAGGGATTTTCATCCCCAAAAGCCACAACACAAACTAAGGAAACATGTGGGGGTACTAAGCATGTATCTGAGCCTCCTGCTCCCATGTGCTCTCTTGAAAGTTCTCATGCTGCCAGCGAACGCGCACCAAGGATATTGACTGCCCGTGAAGGACCCGCTCCTGTCGTTCCTCAATCTCTACTGAAACCTCCATAAACGTTTCTCCATCGTCGTTGCCCATCTCGTCATGGTCGATGACATGAGATGGGTCATTCACATATCTCCTCAAATGCGATACGTGGAAAATGTCATGCACCCGGTGTAATTAAGGTGGAAGAGCTAAGCGGTAATCCACCTCACCAACTTTTCTAAGGACCTGAAAGGGTCCTATTAACCTTAGAGATAACTTTCCACCCCAGTCAAATCTACGCAAATCTCATCGGAGTGAGACCCGTAGAAAGATGCGGTCACCATCCTCGAACTCCAGAGGTCTCCATCTCCTATCGGCATAAGACTTATGCCAGCTCTGTGTAGTCTTTATCTGCTCCTGGATAAGATGCACCTTATACATTGTAGCTTGTACCATCATTGATCCCACGAGTGCTGATTCCTCTCGGTCGGTCTAGCACAAAGGCGATATGCAAGGTTAGTCGTACAGAGCCTCGAATGGTGCCATCCCAATGGTGGAGTGATAGCTGTTGTTGTGTGAAAACTCCACCAAGGGAAAGTGATCCTCCTAGCTGTGACCAAAGTCGAGGATGCAAGCACATAGCATGTTTTCAAGGGTCTGAATGGTCCGCTCTATCTGGCCATCCATCTGAGGATGGAAGGCGGTGCTCAAACAAAGCTGCATCCCGAAATCCTCCTACAAATTCATCCATATTCGGCAAGTGAAACATGCATCATGATCAGAGACAATCGCTGAGGTTACTCCATGTAGCCGCACAATCTCTTGCCGATGGAGGCATCTCAAACTCTCTACTGAACCCTGCTCTATGGTCGGTAGGAAGTGGTCTGACTTGGTGAGTCGGTCGACGATCACCCAGATAGAATCATGACCCTCGGATGTATTTGGAAGTCTTGTCATGAAGTCGATGAATATTCCTTCCCACTTCCACTCTGGGACCTCTAAATTTTGAACTAAGCTTATTGTTACATGATACTCCACATTCACTTGCTGACAAGTGAGGCACCGAGAGACAAACTTTGCTGCTGACTTCTTCATTCCCAGCCACCAGTAAAGTCGTCGGAGGTCCTAGTACATCTTCTCCACTCCTGAATGTACCTCTAGAGAGGATGTGTGGAACTCCCTCAACACTTCCTCCTGAAGTGACATTGGTACCATGGTACGTCCTCTGAAAAGGATTCCATGCTCCCCACCTTCAGAAAATCCATCAGGTGCCTGTCTTGTGGATATCTGAGCACGCCAAGCCTCTCTGTCAGTTTCCCCATGTTGCGGCTCCCTGACTCGCTGAAGTAGTAAGGAAATTAATGTAAGAGACTGAATAAAATATGATCCATATCGATCCACAAAGGATATCTACAAAGCGGCCAGCTACTCTGTCTCCTCACCTAGTAGCTGTAGGCCAAGTCTCATGTTGAGTGCATCTACTATAATGTTCCCCTTCCCAGGACTATAGACTATCTCGAAGTCATAGTCAGAGAGGAACTCAAGCCAACGTCATTGTCTCAGGTTCATTTCTTTTTAGTATAGGATATACATGAGACTCTGGTGATCAAAGAAGACCATAAAACGCTCGTCCATCAGATAGTGTCTCCACATCTTCAAAGCGAAGACCACTGCTGCTAACTCAAGGTCATGGTAGCATAGTTCTTCTCATGTTGTCTCAGATATTGAGAACCATATGTGATAACTTCTCTCTCCTGTATCAAGACACATCTTTGTCTGGTCCTTGATCCTTCATAGTAGACTACATACCCAATGCCCTCCTATGAAAGCCTCAAAATGGGGGCACTGTTCAGCCTGTGCCTCAGCTCTTGAAAACTCCACTGGCATCTCTCCGACCACACGAAGGGTTTCCCATTCTTAATCAATGCTGATAAAGTTTCAACAAATCTGGAGAAGTATAGCACAAATATTCGGTAGTATCCGGCCAAACCCAGGAAACTTCGTTCCTCCATCACACTCTAGGGTGGAACCCAAGAAAGTACCACCTCAATCTTCACTGGATCCACCACAACTCTAGCCTTCGATATGACATCTTCTAGAAATTGAACCTCTTAGATCCAGAACTGGAACTTCAAGATCTTACCATTAAGCTGGTGGTCTCGGAGTGTGTCCAGAACTACCTGCCAATGATAGGCATGCTTTTCCTCAGAAGCCGAGTAGATCATAATGTCATCGATGAAGAATACAACAAAGAGATCAAGGTATGGATGAATGATCTTGTTCATGAGTCCCATGAACACTTTTGGAGCATTTTTCAGGCCTAATGGCATGACCGAAAACTCATAATGGTTATAACGACATCTGAAATTCATATTCTTCACATCCTCGTCTCATTATCTGAGCTGGTGATAGCCTAACATGAGGTCTATCTTCGACAACCACCGTGATCCCTTCAACTGATCAAATAGGTTGTCAATCCTTGGAAGTGGGTACATGTTCTTCATGGTCACCTGGTTCAGGCGCCGATAGTCCACACAAAGTCTCAAGCTGTCATCCGCCTTCTTGGAGAAAAAAATAGGGTCTGCCCCCAAGGAGAAACACTGGTCTGGAAAAGTCCACCTCCCTATGAGGAGGTAGTCCCGAAACATCATCAGGGAAGACATCTTCATACTGGTCCACAACTACAGGATATCTTGGACTCTCCACATCAGCCGCTTTGAGAGTAAGGCTAGCTAACTGATGAGGGATCAGATGCACTCGCCTCCAGGTAAGTATATCATGTGCTGCAAAGGCTCCCTTCACACTGGTGAAGGTAAACATAGTCCCATGCTCATGAATACACGTCACTTTTTGCCTAATGAAACTGATCTAGGAATGGAATATAGATAACCAATCCATACCCAAGATGACGTTGTAAGGACTTGACGCCACTACTAGAAGATCCCAGCTGAAGCTCTTGCCTCCTAGAGTAAGCTCACACTTCCAGCACCAATGTGTAATCATCGAATCCACTCCCGTAGGAGTCTCTAGCCGTAAGGATCGTTCCAACATCTCCACCAAAATCTCCAAGCTCTTAACGAGAGAAGTGGAAACAAAATAATGAATGGCACATGTGTCTATAAGTACTACAACTATGGTGGAGTAGACACGGATCATACATCATATCATCTTCGGAGCGTTGTGGTCATAGGACTCTACGGCCTGCAGCTGAGCTCGCCCCTATCCACCTGCTCCCTGCGGTCGGGGTGGACCACCTGGTGGTGGTGGTGGTAACACCTCAAATCGTCTCCCACCGCCAGCTACATGGAAAGCTCCTATACCACATCCACATACTCTCTACGGACCTCCTTGGTCGAACCTCTGTATCTGCCTGGGCGGTCCTTCGACTGTCTGATGTTCATTCGTATGGTGGGTCGGGTAGTCATGATCCATGTGACCCTTACTGCCGCATGCGTAACACTACCTGCTCCTCACATGACTGGACCTATCTCGGGTTCCGTACACAACTGACCCTAAATTCTTTGGTCGTCCACCTGTAGTTCTAGTCCTCTTAGACCTCTGTGACATCTGGCTACTACCAGCTGTAGAAGACTCCTCTACGTGATGCCCGGTGGTGGTTCTCACTGCTGGTGACTGATCAGCATGAAAACTCTCCACTAATAGAGCTCTCCCTAACACCCCCACCTGCATGAGGATGCTCTAAGAAATCATCGAAGCCCTGATCTCTCACCCGAGTCCCTGCTCGAAGGTCTGAGCCCCAAAGAATGGGTCCTGCACCATATCAGTGGAGTATTGTGAGAGGTCGGTGAACCTCATTGAGTACTGGGTCACAGTCATGTTTCCATGCTGCAGATGAAGAAGATCTTGTATGCGCACTGCGCGAAGGTTTGCTGGAAAAACTCTTCCCAAAATAGTATCTCAAAGTCTACCTAGAGAAATGTCACATTGTCGTGAACCTGGAGCATCAAGCTCCACCATCTGTATGTTCCTGACTATAGAATACTGGAGGAAAGGTTCACCATGAGATGATCTGGTGTTCCTACTAGTTAGAAGAATCTCACCAAGACTTCCAGATAATCCTCAGTCGCATGTGGGTCCATCTCACCCCTGAACCCGGGTGTCCTCTGGCGCTGGAACTCATGCAACGCGCTCATGCAGCGTGCACTCTTCGCTGCTGGGGCTAGTGGCATCGATGGACCAACGGATAATGGTACCACTGGTTCCTCTGCTGGTGCCTCTACTGAAAAAGGGCCATGCACTGAGTCCTCATCACTCAGTGGGATGTCACGGCATGCTCTACATGGAACATGTGCTGGATAACTATGTAGAGGCCTCCTAAAATGAAATAGGTGTTACATGATCAATAAGACATTCATGTTGATCTGACTCAAAGATATCACAAAGAAAACATTTCAAAACACACACGCAATTAGTTTTTTCGTGCACTAAGTCAGAAATTAGAAGTAAGGGTCCTGGTGTATGGATACGTCGGTCGGCGCACTAACACTGGATTCCCTAAACTGATAACGACTCTCATAACACTTAACAAAATTGTCGTTTAAAAGATCAGATTCCAATGTTCTATGGTATAACTGAATCCTCTGATACCAATTTTTCATGACCCATCCCGTGGGGCCCATGTTGTGACTACCCCAAGACACACACGCAATTAGTTTTTTCGTGCACTAAGTCAGAAATTAGAAGTAAGGGTCCTGGTGTATGGATACGTCGGTCGGCGCACTTACACTGGATTCCCTAAACTGATAACGACACTCATAACACTTAACAAAATTGTCGTTTAAAAGATCAGATTCCAATGTTCTACGGTATAACTGAATCCTCTGATACCAATTTTTCATGACCCATCCCGTGGGGCCCATGTTGTGACTACCCCAAGACTGCCTTCTATAGTCTAGGGGGTGGAGACTAGCACCGAAAGGCATATTCCCTAAAACTAGGAATACATTTCCTGTATAACCTGTAAACTCACAAAACTAAGAAAAAAGAAGGATACAAGCACAAAGTAAAACTATATAGTAAACAGGGTCTGTATAGAAAGAAAAGGGGCCAAAATACAAACCCAACTGAAAAGTACAAGTAAACTGAAAAGTACAAGTAAAACTGAAAATAGCTTCAGTGAACACTCGCAAGGATCCTACCTGAAGGGTAGGTACACATCTTGAACGGTCGTCTCTGTGGTATGCCTCGTATAATGTCCACCTCGAGCTACCTCCAGTCCCGGTACTCTCATCCTCAGTCAGAACTGTTCATCATCTACACCAAACACAACAAGGTTTGGGCATAGCCCGTGCAGGGGGGAGTATAACGATACTCAGGAGGGACCCCGAGACCCTCGAAGGTCTCAAAAAATCCACAAAGGAAAAACCAAAAAGCTTGAAAACAACTGACAACCATAGTTAGGTATATGCCCATACATGTACCTAAGTTTTCGACTATACCAATCTCAATCATGAGGAAAACACGGGGGCCAACTCGAATCCCAAATCCCAGCTATTCCACGAAGGAAGGAATACCGTGAAGGAGACTACCAAAAAGGACATAACACATAGGTAACGCCATAAAGAAAAATACCACAAAGGAATCATCACACCGAAGTGTTCCATGAAGATAAGGACTCAACTGACATCAGGTATAACTTAGGTAAGGTATTAATGATGATTAGATATAACTACATAATCATCTTAATCTGTTGAGAGGCAGACCCACGTAGGATCCAAAATCATCAGACCCACATAGGATCCTAGTACAGCAGACCCATGTAGGATCCTAGAGTAGTCGCACATGGATTCCTAGATCGGATCCATGTGGGATCCTGGAACAAAAACCCACGTAAGATCCCAAAGCACAGACCCACATAGGATCCCAAGGCACAGACCGACATAGGATCCCTTTCTCATGTTACAGCCAACCATAGGGTTCGCACACTAAGCTCTCTTGATTCTGGGATGGTCTGCTCCTCAAGACATAGGTTGATACGCCTTCTTCCATCATATCCCATGAATAAATATCCCAAAGTACTGCCAAGTAATAGGGGTCTCAACACAATAGACGGTGCATCAATCAGATGCCTGGTCTGTAAGTTATTGGCCTTTTAGTCCTGAGGGACCTATTGGATTCATGTTTGACCCAACCCGGCCATACACCAACTTTATCCAAAACTCAAGTGGGGTATACCAAAAGTACTTTCTAGATCCAAGGTTTCTTGTGCCAGAGACGGTTCGTCAAATGAATGCTCGTAGGTCACGTTATAATTGAAAGAGTGAAAAGGGGCCGAAGCTGGTACGGGTCTGATCCGACCCGGTCAGAAAAACCTGGCCCGACCCGGCCCGCCGGCGTGACACGACCTCCATTGGGTGGCCCACGGCCTGGTGGCCCCACGGTGGGGTCTGCCCTAGCCACCATCCAATGGGGAGGCGCCCCCTGGGTACCCTGAACGGTTGGGCCGTTCGGGTTGGGCGGCCGACCGGACGGCCCCAAGTTGCGCCGACAGCTGGCACGCGGGACCCGAGGTCCCGCTTAGCACCCCGAATGGTCGGACGGCCAGCCCACCTGCATAGCGTAGTCATGCGCCATTCTACCACTGGTGGCCAGCAGCGAGCCGACCACCCCTCCTTCTCAACCGTGACCTCGTGTCGTGGCCCCTGCACGCCTGGCGGCATAAACGCGCATCGCCTCCCGCTTCACGCGGTCAGCTGAGTACCAGCTTCCACCCTGAATCCACCTCGGTCGATGGGCCACAGACCTTCTTTGGCAGCATGGTCACATCGCCTCCATCGTCTCGGTCGGCTGAAGTGCTGGCTACCACTCCCGAGCCCTTCCGGTGTTGGTCGTCGGCACCGGTTGCAGCGACGTTGTTCGGGTCACCGGGCATGTCCCGGTGGCCCATTCTTCATTCTGTAGACTCCCGTACTCATCTCAGGACGTCTCCATCGATTCAAAACCACCATTTTTGGAAATTTCTCAACCCGAAAATAATCTTTGAAGAACACCTAAATCCAAAAGGGTTACGGAGAGGTTGGGTCATGTTCGTTTGGCCCGCACTCTCTACATTAGAACGTTAGTAAGCAACATAGTTGTTCTTGAATCTAGAAGAAGGACAATAATGGGTAAAGTGTATACAAAAACAACAATCCCTACCTAGAAGATTCATTAACGTCAGTGAGGATATGGAACGACGGGTGTCTATTTGTCGTCGTTGAAGATGTTCCTCTTTAGAGATCCTTAAATGGAGTTCTTCATTGGAGGACATCCTTTGTCGGAGAATGTTATCCAAAGCTATCCCCAATTCCCCCTTTTCCAACACTTTCCCCCAAAACTCATGAAAATGAAGAGACAACCTATTAAATTAAGTTTATTAATATAATTGGAGTTGGCACATTAATTAATTTGATGATGGCACGATTAATTAGAAAATAACCCATGAGTCAACTCCCACATTTAAGAGGGATTTTAAGGGTCGGGTGGTCCCCACCATTGAATTCAATTCGAGAGTTTTCAAGCTCAGGTGGTCCCCACCACCAAAAACAAATTGGGAGGATTAAATTTCAAAAAATAAAATAAATCTAGTTTATTTTATTTTTTCCCATGGAAAGCACAAAAACTAACTTCTTCACTTGACCTACTGTAGTCGAGGTGAATGTCTCCTTAAATGAATATTTGCACTGTGAGTTCAACGATGTCCTTGGATTTTAATTCTGATCACCGATTCAAAAGTTACAAAAACACGCTCGAATGTTTACCGAACGTACCTAAAAAAAGTTCAGAAATTCATTATGGGCACACCAGGCCTCAGAATCATGTGCCGTCAATTTTCACAGACTCGTAATACTTCCATATAATTAAAAAAATACTTGTAAAAACCGGGTCATACATTCTCCCCACCTCAGGGATTTGCGTCCTTGAAAGACACAACACAAACTAAGGAAACAAGTGGGAGAACTGAGCACGTATCTGAGCCTCCCACTCCCAAGTTCTCTCTTGAAGGTTCTCGTGATGCAAGCGGATGTGCACCAGAGGTATCGACAGGCCATGAATTACCCGCTACTGTTGGTCCTCAATCTTTAGTGAAACCTTCGTAAACACCACCACATCGTCAATGCCCAGCTCAACATGGTCGATGATGTGAGTTGGGTCGTGCATGTATCTCCTCAACTGGGATACATAGAAAACGTCATGCACCCGGTGCAACTGAGGTGGAAGATCTAAGAGGTAAGCCACCTCTCCAACTCTGCTAAGGACCTGAAAGGGTCTGATGAAACATGGAGATAACTTGATGCCCCATACAAATCTCCATAAACTTTGTCGGGGTGAGACTAGTAGAAATATGTGGTCACCATCCTCGAACTCCAAAGGTCTCTATATCCTAACATCATAAGACTTCGGCCTTCTCTGTGTAGTCTTCAACCACTCCTAGATGATCTGCACCTTCTCCATGATAGCTTGTACCATCTCTAGTCCCATGAGTGTTGTTTCCCCTTAGTCAGTCCAGCACAAAGAATATTTGCAAGGTCTGTCATACAGATCCTAAAATGATATCATCCCAATGGTGGAGTGATAGCTGTTTTTTTATGAGAACTCCACCACGGGCAAGTGATCCTCCCAGATTTTACTGAAGTTGAGGACGCAAGCACACAGCATGTCCTTGAGGGTCTGAATGGTCCACTCAGTCTAGCCATCCATCTGAGGATGGAAGGATGTGCTCAAATGAAGCTGCATCCTGAAAGCCTCTTGTAACCCCTTCCATAGCTGGGAAGTGAAACGTGCATCACGATCAGAAACAATCATCAAGGGTACTCCATGTAGCCGCATAATCTCCTACACATAGAGGCATCCCAAGCTCTCTATTGAACCCTACTCTCTGATCGGTAGGAAGTGGGCCAACTTGGTGAGTCGTTCGATGATCACCTAGATAGAATCATGACCTATGGATGTATGTGGATTTCCTTTCACAAAGTCCATGGATATCTCATCCCACTTCTACTCTGGTACCTCTAAAGGTTGAACTAAGCCTGCGGGTACCTGATGTTCCGCCTTCACTTGCTGACAAGTGAGGCACTGAGAGACAAACTTTGCAACTGCTTTCTCTATTCTCGGCCACCAGTGCAGTCATTGAAGGTCCTGGTACATCCCCACCACTCCTAGATATACCGCTAGAGGGGGTGTGTGGAACTCCAACAACACATCCTCCTGAAGCAACACTGGTAACATGGTACATCCTCTAAAAAGGATTTTGTGCTCCCCACCTTTAGAAAATCCATTAGGTGCATGTCCTATAGATATCTGAGCATGTCGATCCTCGCAGTCTGTGTCCCCTTGCTACACCTCCCTGACTCGCTGAAGGAGTGGGGAAATAACTATAAGAGACTAAATAAAGGCTACTCCATCTCAATCCACAAAGGATATCTGCAAAGTAGCCAGTTGCTTTGTCACCTCACTTAGCAGCTATATACCAGATCTCATGCTGAGTGCATCTTCTATAACATTCCCCTTCCTAGGAGTATAGACTATCTCCAAGTAATAGTCCTAGAGGAACTCAAGCCAACATCATTTTCTTAGGTTCAGATCCTTCTTTTAGAAGATATATCTGAGACTCTTTTGATTAGAGTAGACTGTAAAATGCTCACCCATCAGATAGTGTCACCAAATCTTCAAAGCGAATACCACTTCTTCTAACTCAAGGTCATGGGTATCATAGTTCGGCTCATGTTGTATCAAATATCGAGAACCATATGCAATAACTTCTCTCTCCTGCATCAGGACACATCTGTGTCCGGTCCCTGATGTGTCGCAGTAGACTATGTACCCAACGCCCTCCTTTGAACGCCTCAATATGGGGGCACTGGTCAGCCTGTGCCTCAGCTCCTGAAAACTCCGATGGAAACTCTCCGACTACATGAATGGGTTTCCCCTTCTTCTTCAATGCTAATAAAGGTGCTGCAACTCTGGGGAAGTCTGGCTCAAATCTATGCTAGTATCCGGCCAAACCCAGAAAACTCTGTACCTCCGTCACACTCGTTAGTGTATCCCAAGAAAGTACCACCTCAATCTTCGTTATATCCACCACAAATCCATCCTCCGAGATGACATGTCCCAGAATGTGAACCTCTCAGATCTAGAACTGGCACTTCGAGAGCTTACCATAAAACCGGTGCTCCCAGAGTGTGTCCAGAACTACCTACAAATGATAGGCATGCTCCTCCTCATTATCCGAGTAGATCAGAATGTCGTCGATGAAGAATACTACAAAGCGATCAAGGTATGGATGAAATATCATGTTCATGAGTCCCATGAACACTGCTGTAGCATTGTTTACACTGAATGGAATTACCAAAAACTCCTAATGGTCATACCAACATCTGAAAGTTTTCTTCTGCACACCCTCATCTCGTACTCTGAGATGGTGATAGCCTGGCCTGAGGTCTATATTCGAGAGCCAATATGCTCCCTTCAGTTGATCAAAGAGGTCTTCAATCCTCGGAATTGGGTACTTTTTCTTCACAGTCACCTGTTTCAGGTGTTGATAGTCAACACAAAGTCTCAAGCTCCCATCCGCCTTCTTGATGAACAAAATCGGGGCTACCGAATGAGAAACACTGAGCTAGATGAACCAATTTCCCATGTAAGTCCTCCAACTGTACCCATATCTCACGAAGCTCCACGGGAGCAATTCGATATGCTGGTGTAGATATTGGTGTCATCTTAGGGTACAAGTCAATGTAAAATTCCACCTCCCTACAAGGAGTTAGTCCCAGAAAATCATCAGGGAAGAATCTGTGTATTGGTCCACAATTACAGGATAGCTCAGACTCTCCACATCAACTGATCCGAGGGTAAGGCTAGCCAATTGATGAGTGATCAGGTACAGTATCCTTCGGGTACATCCATCATGTGCTGAAAAGGCTCCCTTCTCACTAGTGAAGGTAAACCGAGTCTCATCCTCACAGATACAGCACACTTTTCACCTAATGCAGTCAATCTGGGCATGGACAGTAGATAACCAATCCATACCCAAGATGACGTTGTAAGGCCTCGACGTCGCTACTAGAAGATCTCAGCCGAAGCTCTCTCCTCCTAGAGTAATCTCACACTGTCAGCACCAGTGTGTAATCATTGAATCCTCTCCTGTTGGAGTCTCTAGCTGTAAATATAGAGCCAACAGCTCCACCGGAATCTCTGAGCTCCGAACGAGGGCAGTGGCAATAAAAGAATGACTAGAACATGTGCCTATAAGTACTATAGCTATGGTGGGGTAGACACAAATCGTACCTCACATCATCTCCGGAGTGTTGTGGTCGTAGGCCTTAGCTGCCTAGAGTTGAGCTCGCCCATGTCCACCTGCTCCCTGTGGTCGGGGTGGACAACCTAGTGGTTGTAGCGGTAAAACCTCGAATCGTCTCCCACCACCGGATGCACAGCCATCTCCTCTACCATGTCTTCCTGCTCCATGCAGACCTCCTCGGTTGAACCTTTTTCTCTTCCTGGGTGGTCCTTCGACCGTCTGTTGTTCATCTGTATGGAAGTTTGGGAAATCACGAGCCATGTGACTCTGTCTGCCGCATGTGTAACACTGCTTGCTCCTCGCATGACTGCCTCTATCTTGGGTGCCCCGCACTACCGACCCTGAATCCTATAGTCGTCCACCTATAGGTCCGCTCCTCTTGGATGTCTGTGACATCTGTCTGCTTCCACATGTAGAAGACTCCGCTACATGATTCTCGGTGGTGGGTCTCGCTGCTGGTAATTGCTCGGCAAGAAAACTCTCCACTAAGAGTGCTCACTCTAACACCCCCACCTACGTCGAGATGCTGAGAGAAATCATTGAAGCCCTGATCTCCCACCTGAGTCACTACTCAAAGGTCTGGGCCCTGAAGAATGGGTCCTGCACCATATCAGTGGTGTATTGTGAGAGTTCGGTGAAACTCACTGAATATTGGGCCACATTCATGCCTCCCTATTGAAAATGAAGAATATTCTCTATGCACACTACGTGAAGGGTTGCTAGGACAAACTCTTCCTGAAACAGGCTCTCAAATTCTGCCCAGAGAAATGCCACCTCGTCGTGAACCTGGAGCATCAAGCTCCGCCATCTGCATGATTCTGGCTGTAGAAGACTTGAGGAAAGGATCAACATGAGATCATCTAGTTTTCCTACCAATCAGAAGACTCTACGCATGGCCTCCAGCCAATCCTCAGCCACCTGTGGGTCCATATCACCCCTGAACCTGGGTGGCCTCTGGCATTGGAACTCGTGCAATGCACTCAAACGTTGTGCACTCTCCACTATTGGGGATAGTGGAATCAGTGGCCCAACGGGTAATGGTACCGCTGGTGCCTCTCCTAGTGACTCTACTGAAAAGGGGCATGCACCGATGCCTCATCGCTCGGTGGGATGTCAAGGCATTCTCTACCCGGAACCAGTGCTGGCTATCTACGTGGAGGCATCCTGAAAAGAAACTGGTTCACCACGGTCAATAAGATATTCCTAGTGAGATTACTCAAAGAAATCACACAGATAACTTTTCAAAACACACACACAATCAGTGCTTTCGTGCACTGAGTCAGAAATCAGAAGTCGTGGTCCTAGTGTATGGATACGTCGGTCACCGCTCTAACATTGGATTCCCTAAACTGATAACCACGCTCATAAAACATAACATTATTTCCATTTAAAAGATCAGAGTTCAATGTTATATGGTAGAACTGACTCCTCTGATACCAATTTTTCATGACCTGTCCCACAGGGCCCATGTCGTGACTACCCCAATCATTCCTTCTATAGTCCATGGGATGGAAACTAGAACCGACAGGAATATTCCCTAAAACTAGAAAGTCATTGCCTTTATAACCTATAAACTCACACAACTAATCACAAATCAGGATACAAGCACAAAGTAAAACTATATAGTAAACAAGGTGTGTACAGAAAGAAAAAGGGGCCAGAATACAAACCCAGCTAAAAATTACAAGTAAACTGAAAAGTACAAGTAAAACTAAAAATAGCTCTAGTGAACACCCGCCAAGGATCCTACCTGAAGGGTAGTTACAGCTCTTGAATGGTCGTCTCTGCGGTACGACACGTCTAATTTTCACCTAAATCAACCTCCGGTCAGGGTACTCTCATCCTTAGTTAGCACTGTCTGTCATCTTCACCAAACAAAATAAGGTGGGGGAATAGCCCATGCAGTGGTGAGTATAACGATACTCAGTAGGGATCCCGAGACCCTCTAAGGTCTCACAAAATCCACAATGGATAAACCACAAAGCATGAAAAAAACTGACAAACCTTCTTAGGTATATTTCCATACATATACCTAAGTTTTCAAGTATACCCATCTCAATCATGAGGAATACACAGGGCCCAACTCGAATCCCAAAGCTCAACTGTTCCACGAAGGAAGGAATACCACGATGGTGAGTACCACAAAGGTTATAACACATAGGTAACGCCACACAGAAAAATACCACAAATTCATCATCACACAGAAGTGTACGACAAAGATAAGGACTCATCTCACACTGGGTATAACTTAGGTGCGGTATTAATGATGATTAGATGTAACTATCGAATCATCTTACTCTGTTGAGAGGCAGACCCACGTAGGATCCTAAATCATTAGACCCACGTAGGATCCTAGTACTGCAGACCCATGTAGGATCCTAGAGTAGTCCCACATGGATTATTAGACCAGATCCATATGGGATCCTAGAACACAGAACCACGTAGGATCCAAAAGCACAGACCCACGTAGGATCCCAAGGCACAAACCCACAGAGGAGCCCTTTCTCATGTTACAGCCAAACACAGGGTTCCCGCACTATGCTCGCTTGATTCTGGGAGGGTCTACTCCTCAAGCCACAGGTTATTACTCGAACTGCCAAGATATCCCACGAAGAAGTATCCCAAAGTACCTCCATGTAATAAGGGTCTCAACACAGCAGAGCGAGCGTCAATCTGACGCTCGGTCTGTAAGTTATTGTACTTTTAGTCCCTAGGGCCCGGTTTGATTTGTGTTTGATTCAACCCATCTATACCCCAACATTAACCAAAATTTCAGTGGGCTATACCAAAAGGACCATATCGATCCAAGGTTTCTGGAACTGCAGACGGTTTGTCAAACAAACGCCCATAGGTCAAGTTATAGCAGAAAGAGTTAAAAGGAGTCGAAGCTGGTCCGGGTCCGGTCTGACTCGGTCAGACCGACCCGGCTCGACCTGGCCCACCGGTGGGGCCCGTTGTGTCCTGCGCGTGGGTGGCCCTAGGGTGGGTTCCACCCTAGCCACCACCAAAGGGGGAGTCACCCCCTGGGTACCTCGAACGGCTGGGCCGTTCGGGTTGGGTAGCCGACCGGTTGGTGCCATGTGGCGCTGGCAGCTGGCACGAGGGACACAGGGTCCCGTTCGGATCCCTGGCTAGCCAAATGGCCAGCCCACCTGTGCAGCACAGTCGCGCACCGTGCCACCACCGGCAAGCTGTTCACCCCTACTTCATCGTCATGGCCTCGTTATGCGGCCCCTATATGCTCGGCGGCGCGGACACGCGCCGCCACCCCCTTCACGCGGTCGACCAAGCGTCGGCCGCCACCCTTGCTCTGCTATGGCCGATGGGCCACAATCTTTCTCTGGAAGCGCGGTCGCGCCGCCGCTGTCATCATGGACGACTAGAGTGCCAGCTTCTGATCGCGATCCATTCTAGCACCGGTTTCCAGCACCGATTGTCGGCGACGTTCCTCGAGTCACCGGGTGCGCCCCAATGGCCCAGTTTTCCATCCGTAGACTTCGGCACTTGTCTCGGGACATCGACATAGATTCAAGACCCCCATAGTTAAAACTTTCTCCACCAAAAAACAATTCGTGAAGAACAAAAATATCCAAAAGGGTTTCGAAGAGGTCGGGTCATGTCTGTTTGTCCTATACTCTCCGCGTTAGAATTGTAGCAAGCGGCACAGTTGTTCTTGAATAGAGAATAATGACAAGAACATGTAAGGAGTATAAATAAACCACAATCCCTACCTCGAATATTCATTTACTTCGATTAGGAGAGGGAAAGAAGGACGTATGTTCCTCGTTGTTGAAGATTTTCCTCGTTGGAGGTCCTTCGATGAAGTTCTTTGTTGGAGGACTTCCTTTGTTGAATAATGTTCTCTAAAGCTCTCCCCAATTCCCCCTTTGCCAACACTTTCCCCCAAAACTCAATAAAATGAGGAGACAACATATTAAATTAAGTTTATTAATTTAATTGGAGTTGTCACATTAATTAATTTGATGTTGGCACAATTAATTGGAAAAGAAACCAAGATTCACCTCCCTCATTTAAGAGGAAATTCAAGTGTAGGGTGGACCCCACCACTGAATTCAATTCAGGAGTTTTCAGGCTCGGGTGGTCCCCACCCCCAAAAACAAATTGGGAGGATTAAATTTCTAAAATAAAATAAATCTTGTTTATTTTGTTTTTTTCCAATGAAAATCACAAAAACTAACTTCCTCCCTCAACCTACTATGATCGAGGTGAAGGTCTCCATAAGCAAATATCAGCATTGTGAGTCCAACGGTGTCCTCAGATTTCAATTCCATGCACCGATTCAAAAGTTACAAAAACCTGCTCGCACGTTTACTGAACGTACATGAAAAAAAGTTCATAAAATCATTTTGGGCACATCGGGCCTCGAAATCACATGCTTTCAATTTTCACAGACTCGCAATATTCCCATATAATTAAAAAATATATACATGAAAAAACCAAGTCCCTATAATATTCTTGAAGAAAAATCCATGATGCTAAAAAAATATCGATGATCTAAAGATGATAAATGATAAATTGAAAACCCCTAATATTAATATTGATGAAAAGATAATGTTAATGAAATAACAATGTTATCTTTTTTAATAAAAAATTATGAAGTTGAGTGATGAATGAAAATAATCAAAAACTCGGATTTAGAAGTTGGTGAAAGTTATAAGAAATGTATACCATAGAAATATCAAAAAAAATCACTATGAGAGGTTAAGTAAATGTTGAATATTCTTATAAGGAAAATAATTTTAAGATTTATTGTGAACCAAGACATTTAAACATATATAATTCATCATTTTAGAATAATATTCAATAAATTACCCAAATACATGCATAAGGACTATGATGATCTAGTGTATTTGGAGACCAGATACAAAATCATCATATTTCATAAATAATATTAAACAAATACCATACTGATATTTCTATATTGTAATTTTTAAAGACATACCCTACATAAACCATTCATAATAACCCGGGTAAGGAGAATATAAGAAAGGGTGATCATAGATTCTAATAAATGGTAAATATATGAGATATCAATCAATGATCCTATAAATGTATAAGATAAGAAAAAGGGTGTGATATCATGAAAATAACTTCCAAAGTTCAAACCAAATATATCATGGATCATAAACATGAGTGATGGAATAAAACATTAGTATTTAGAAATATTCGAATCATAAGAGTATAAAATCATCACAAGTCAATTATGAACCATAATATAATGTCATAAAATTATAGAACCATTAAAAGTATTGAAACTATTAAAAATATATAGGATGTCTACTAAGACCATAAGCTCATAAATTATCATGCATGACCAATCTTTTTATTTAGTGGAACAAGAAAATTGGCTTGTTTCCCATTTCTCATCAAGAACATTAATGTATTTCTATATATAATCAATAACAATGGAATTTTTACCTTAGAGGATCAAGCTCATCAGCTTGATTCCCATAGAGGTTCAAGAACATCAACTAACTTTCAGTAATTATCTCATGAGATATAAAACATCACCCAAATCATTGGAGGTAGATAAAATTAATGTACCATCAATATCAAAATGAAAACCATACGTATGTGTTCCAAAATATCATAAAAAATTTATCATAACCTCATAACATATCCAAAGTAAGGATAAAAAGTTTCATAAGAATTTGGAAATTACATTATTTAATAACCCATAAAAAGTAAGTGTTTATTTAACAACTCAATATAATAATTAAAAATCATTCAAAGAAAGAAAAAATATTTTATCATTGGATAATATCCCTATTAAAACATAATTAACATCAAATGATGTTATCATTGAATAAAATTCCTTTAAATGAGTCAATAGAATATCTCATCAATAAATTACCCTTTTCATTATGAAATATCTTATTTAAAATATAAAAATTTCATAATAATATGGAAAATATTTTTGTTTGAGATGTCTCTTGGAAACCACTAATGGAATCTTTAAATCATTTAAATTTCATGATGGTAGGAAATTCTATTCTTGCTATATAAGTTTAAAGAAAGAATTCATTTTACACTTTTTTAAAATAGTTAAAAAGTACATCATTCTGAAAATGATATGAAGTTTACATTGAAATTTTTTATAGAAATTAAAACATGACTAAAAATGATTTAATTTAATCACATGATAATTATATATTAATTTTTTAAAAAAATTAGATAAAACATGTACAAGGAAGAAAATGGATTTTTGAATCAATAGTAGAACATAAACTTATTTCCTTAAAATAATTCATTCAATATTTTGAGAATTTAAAGTAAGGAAAATGAAAGGAAAACTTATATTATACATTAGTAAAAAAATAAAAAATAAAGTGGGATTTATTATATAAGTATCATATAATTTCCACAATATAAATTCAAGCATAAAGAATCTCAATTTAAATAGGATTCAAACATATATTATTTACCACAAATATATTCTTTCATTGAATGTGTTCAATCCTCTTACATAATAAATGGATATTTTTTATAAATTTATTCTGTAACCATAATAATATCTATCATTCCATATATGATTTAATTATGACATATTATCACCCATTTATTAATAATTTTGTATTCAATTCACAATTATCAGTGATAACTTCTTCATTTTTCATGGATGTTTCATGTTAAAAGACATGATTCTTGTACATTGATCAAGGATAAATCATCTCTTGAATGATAATCATGATATAAATATCACATATAAATATAATTTATATATTTAGGGTCATCCATAATATGATTATATAAAAAAATTAACCAAAAAATTCATTAAAGTGGTAGGTCGTACGTGTGTTGGACTGCAGTTTTCATTTTCCAACATATTGATAAAAGAAAGGAAAATAATATTTCAAACTTCTAGAATTATTATTTTATAATAAACATAATTTTTATTGATAAAATGCATCCTTATTTCCATACATGAAAAGTTGAAATGAAAAATGAATCACATCGCTTTGTGGGTGTGGTAGTCCAAACATATGCACGAGTAGCATTATCATTTTCCAATGGTTTGAAATAGAATAAGATATATATAATAATTTTATTCCATAAGAATTAAAATTTCATAAACATAATATATTAAAATTAAACATGTAACAATATACATTAATAAAATATGATTATGGAAAATGAATTGTATCAATACGTGGAGATGGTAAGCCATACATGCACACCAGTAACACATTCACTATATGGTTGATGGAAATTATGGTGAATAATTTTGGTTTGATACTTATAATAAAATATAATTATTTTGAGTATAATAAGGTTATTACATTATGATAAATACCTCACATTTAGAGGAGTTAAATGAAGAAGTAAAAATAAAGTGAACTGTTAAGGTGATTACCTATTCTTCGAATGAATCCATTGGATCTTATTTTAAATAACATAGGGTTGGTATTTTTAAGATAAAAACATAATAAAAAATGTATATGGATTTATATAAGAAAATTTTCTAGGTTATGGTCAATATGTATTACTCCAATGTTACAGAATGAGAAATGAAGGGTTTCCTTTTATTAGATTGGGAGAGGACAAACATTGAATTTCTTAAAATATTAAAATTAATTATGTCATTCTAAAAAAAATGTTTCCAAAAAGAAATGACTTCAAAGAAAAAGAATATATGATATAAATGTAATCATAAAATGAAATTATTATTGTTTTTGGTCATTTTAAAAAAATTATTTTTGATTAACCCCTTTATTAGTCATTTTGACCTCAACCATGATAACAACTATTTAAATCATAACGGTTTAAGAATGTTACCACAAACAAAATAATAAAACAAATTTATTATGGTTGGTATGGATATATATATTAAATTTAAAAGGATTAATATAATACTTTTATTAATTTAAAATCATTTAATAAAATATTATTTAATTATATATATCATTATAGTCAATTTTCGAACAATTAATTTAGCTTCAATTTAAATGCTCCATGAAAAATATGTAAATAGAATGTAACCATTTCACAGATCCCTAATATGTCTTATGTATTTTAAATATTCATGAAACATAATAATTATCCTAAATTTTATTATTTTAATATCATTAAAATCATTTTTTTCTATTAACGGAATAAATATTATATTGGTGCTACATAAGCGTTTATAGTAATTATTCAATAATTAAAAAATATAAATAAATTACTATGGTATAAAGATAATTTATAACTAAAATAAAAATTTATAATTTCAATTATCCTCTTTTCATCCTTATATAATATTTTTAGAGATATTAAGTTGAAATTGCGCCATTTTGTACTTTCTATTTTCATAAATAAAAGTAAAGATCATATTAAAAGAAATATAAAAATGATTGTTCATATATTCAAGAAATGTATAGTCAAGGATGGTATATAATAATCTAATAGGTTAAAATAACATTTTAGATAAACTTTATAGTCTTTTCCCAATTTTTAAATCCAAATTTTCCCATTTACCCATTCCATGATGAAATTAATATACTGTGGTTACTATTCACATTGATAAAAATAAAAGGGTCATTTTTACCAAAATTGATCCTCCTAATTCCAAATATAAAATCCATTTTTCAATATTCAATTTCTATTAGTGGAATGAATTAACTTCAATATAATTTTGGAAAACATGAAAAATGTGCTTTTTAGAAAATACATTTTTATACATAACAATTCATTTTTTCATATCTCATACCAAAAAAAATATTAAATGAATGTTAAAACATTTGATTGAATATATAATGTTAAAATTTAATTTAAATCATTCCAAATGAGTGAAAAAATAATTAATTATGGTAAAAACACATTTCTCACATAAAAAATGTTTTTTAGAAAAGCATATCATTTTTAAGATGATTTTTTCCATTTTAATTAACTGATGACAAATTTATTACATTTAATAATGTGTAATTTTTAATTTTTAATAATTTAGTTAGACCATTATTATTTATAAGTAAATGTGGTATGTGATAAGTGTAACATTTTATAAAAATATTTTAATAGTATATCACAGTTTGTTTAGACTCGGTGTTTTGTGAGAAGAAAGTTATCCATAAAATAATTTTTTTATATAAAAATATCTTAAAATATCAGGTTGTAACATTTTACACCATTTAAAAA
This sequence comes from Viscum album, assembly GCA_963277665.1. Lineage (NCBI taxonomy): Eukaryota > Viridiplantae > Streptophyta > Magnoliopsida > Santalales > Viscaceae > Viscum > Viscum album. The sequence continues at coordinate 883,067,215 of OY728159.1, read as the reverse complement.
AAAATAACCCCCCCCCCAATTTTATAACTCTGATATGGAAAATGAGGATGTATTTATTTCATTACATCATCAGGTTCCAAAGAAGCTTCATCGAAATTCAGAATCCACTAGAGTAAATTGAAAATGTGAGCAGTCTTATTTAGTAGAACATTATCTCAATGATCCTACATTTCTTCTAGTTTTATTTTCATAAAAAATAATCTTACATTAGTATGACCTATGATCTAAATAAAATTGATTTATTTTTTATTTACTTCCACAAAAGATATACATGGAACACATTTTAAACTTAAGAGAGGTTTTGTGGAAGTGTCAAGAGATATGCTACTACCACCACTCAATCAATAATATCAAAGGGGATAATATACTTATGTCTTAAAAATAGTTTCATTCCTAATATAATATCATTATTCCTTGTAAAAATTCATAGAAATACCTTTTCTAATAGTTTTAAATCAAGATCTCACTGATGATTGTCTCTATAATTGTTTTCTTGACTGTGAAATTCTCTTGCATACTGCTGAATGAATTTTCCATTCCCAAGCCCTTTCTTGGAGAGATAATGTTACCATATATTCATTTTTAAAACTCATTCCAAACATGTATTATTTATTAAATTCACACCATAATGGGCTTCCAAAATATTTATCCAAATTGTCTAGTAAATGATATATTTGTAAGAATTCATGACTAAAGGAAGTTGTTGACCACAACCACCATTAAATTCTAGAGAAAGATATCAAAACATATATTCTAGGGAAGGAATGGTTTTCTAAAACTCAAAATCTACCTAAGGATGATAATAAGTTCTAAATCATAGCATTTTATCTTGAGTCTGCTAAATACTTCTCCATGAATTCAAGTTAAAAATCATTTCCTGATCAGCAACAATTGAATGTGGAAATACATACAATTATTCCATTTCATTAATGTATAACCTAGAAAGTTTATTAAGAGATAAATCTTTTCTAATGATAATGAATAGTGATGAATTCATAAGGAAATTTAATAAAAGTGAAATAGTATTTTTCTTATTAGATATTTTTGGGAGACCAATGATGAAAACCAGAGGGATTTTTTTCCATTTCCATTCATGTATGGAGAACTTTTGTAACATCACTATATAATTTTGTCTCTGATACATAACTTTATAACACATTAGTAACCGATATATATATTATGAAATAGTTCATTTCATAATGTTCAATTAGAAATATAGATAGTTATCTATACATATTCATACTTATAGGATGAATAAAGAATGATGATCTATGAGTTTCATCAAACAAGTCCTTATTCATATATAGTATCAATCAAACATATACAAGGTTCTTGAACCTTATCAATCCATAAAAATCAATTTTGAAGTCAATAATACTACATAACTTCAATTTAATCTCTACATCTTCCTTATGCGCCTCTTCAATAACAACGTGGATAAATAATTGAACATGTATCTGAGAAAGATAACAGATTTCTTATTTCCTTAGGGTTTTAGGGTCTTTGTATTGAAAATACATAAGTATTGTATCTTATTAGATTCTTATCATGAAAAAATAGCATGGTCGTTCTGACAGAGAGCATAATCCACCTTGTTCACCTTCCCAGTGTGGTAATGTATTGAATTGTCAAAATAACTAATCAAATACATCCATCTTATATGATGCATATTCTTCTCTTTCTAGGTGAATATATAATCAAAAAAATTATAATTATTATATATTTCCCAACATTCTCTATAAGTTCAATTCCTTCATATCTTTAATGAAAAAATTACTATAGCTAAATCTATATCATGGGTCAGGTAATTTTTCTAATATGTTTTCAATTGGCCTGAGTCATATAATATCACCATATCATTTTCTCTAGGAAAACATCATGGGCCCTTATTTTATGAATCATTATATCACAAAACATTCTCTTCAGTTACTTGAAATTCTATTCACAATATTTAATCCAATAGAACTGGACTCCCTTTAGAGTCAACATGGTGACTAGATTTTACTATGATGAGAAATCTGTCCAAAATATTTTTTAATATATAGATAAATTTACAAAACTATGGTTTTTAGTAATAATTTTTTTCAAGGCCATTTCTCATCAAATTATGCCTCTAAAATATCAACTGATATACCCTATTTTTAGATTATGTAACCCATGAATGAACCTTTATCAAGGTAAAATTCAGACCCGGTAAATGTTTCAAATAACATTATAGTGACCCTAGCCTTTTCACATAACATTACATTATTTATTCATTATTATAAAGCAGAGTAAAATCAATGGATCGTAAATTATAGTGTCTTTGAGGACTAGGAACATAAAACATAAAATATGGTTCTAAAAACACATCTTTATTTAATCTATATAATGATCTCATTCATTCCCTTGATCCATTAACTCTGTATAGGGTACTCTAGGGATCACATGAACTAAGGGAAGAGCTCAAATCCTAGTAAGTGAATAATAATAAGAATTAATCCTTCAGTAATGGGTTAGAATACATGACATAAAGATATAAAAAGTCATGTAACAAAGTAAATCAGAACATATAAACATGGGATCATTTAAACATGGAATCATAGAAATGTGGCCGCAATATAAAACTAGAATTTAGTACGAGTCATGACTAACCGCCAAGATCGTTTCACATAGTAGAACAAGCCAAGTCTAACCACCAAGATAGTCGCACATAGAATATCATGAGACATAACATTACCCAATGAATTTGAATGCTATCTGGGTGCACCCATATTAATGTTTCATGAATATTTTTTTTGATATAATGAATCATACATAATCAATTTTATATATACATAAGGGTTACCCATGGAAATAATTGGGTTCCACAATCATCTCACAAAGCATAAAAAATGGTCGTATCATAAAAGTGTCCATGAAAGAAATGAAATAAAATATACCAGGAATTTACTAAGTTAAAATAGAATGTATCATGGTATGTGATGTCAAGTTTAAGTGACCACATATAGGAAACGTATTCAAGAAATTTTAGCATAAAAACATTCTTGAGCGGTTTTAAGGAAAATATTATAGACTTTAAAATACAAAAGGAAAAAAATCATTATATAAAACCATAAGTAGACTAATAAGGTTTTAGTTAAATAAATACTTATTTTATAAATATAATTGTGTCTTAAAATAGAAGGTATAGTGTACTTGAAATCTGTTAATAATACGGGATGTTCTCTCAAAACAAGTTTGCTTATTGGGTAGTATTGAGGAAGAAATCACATAAAAGCATGTTTATCCCTAAAAGAGAATGAGGGATGGACCTTGAAACTTGTTTTTGGAGAATATATAGAGTATGCTGAAGTTATACATAAAAATAAAAGACAAATTCATTTAGGTAAAAGGAATGATAAAGAAACCTGAAGGAATAAAGGTGGGTCGAGTGGAATCCCTTACGGAATATCGGCATGGTATCAGGTGTACATAATATAAATGAATGAGAGATAAAGGGATTTAACATCTTTTATAAATCATGAGGAAAGTATGGTAGAGGTTATTAATCATACTCCATCACTAGGAATTACAACTAAAAGGGCATAACATAGAGGAAAATCTTGAATAAAAGTGAAATAGAGGGGATCCGTTACCATAAATATGATGGTGATATTTGCTTGAACTTAATGAGCTGAATAACAAAATTAGGTTAATTAATTTATAATTCCATAACCTATTATATATGTAAAATATTTATTATAACCTTTTTATATTCATTTATATCCATTTTTATTGGTCATGATGTTCAATTTCATTATTCACGCCTGTTTGCATGCTTGGTTTTAATGATCTGTTAATGTTCAGATAAAAATGTATGATGAAGGTGGTTGTCCATTATTGATGTTATATTTTATTATTGAACATAAATATTTTCACATGGATGAAATTTTAATTTGGTTTCTTGGTTTTATGATTAGTCATCATGTAAAACATTAGTGATAATCTTCTGGGTTAATTAGTGGGTTTTTAAACAAAAAGAAAACGTTTTATTTTATAAATAAAAATCATATGTACAAAATGATTACATAGAAATAGATGAGTCATAATACATATATTATGGTCTAGTTCAACCATAAAAATGGTTTCATGACCAGAATTGAATATGGTAATGGAAATTGAAAACCCATCATCCTTGAATGTGGTAAATTAACACATCTCGGATGGTGTCTTTACTACTAAAATAGAAGAAGAGTAAAATAGAGATGATAATGACTTATTTCATTATCATAAAAACATTCTAGTGAATGTATGGTACTGTATTTTTCATAACATTTGGATGATTACAAGTAAGAATTGAAAAGAAACCAAATGAACTTGAAAAGAAAAAGAATGAAAAGAAAAAAGGAATTTACATTTTGATTCAATCTTCCTTGAGAGCCTCTTAAGGGGAGAGGATTTGGTCTTATAAGAAGACCAAGGGATGTTGGATGTGGGGTAGGAGCATGAGGAAATATTTTTAATGAATATAGGGAAGGCACAAGGTTTGAGAGGAGTGATGAGATGAGGTAAAGAGGGGTGGTATTTATAGTGGGGGAGAGGAGGGTTTTCATAATATTATAATCATTAGTTTATTATTTTCCCATAAGAAAAGAAATAGTAGTTATTCCAATACCAAGAAAAAACATAAGTTCATGTGAGTTTGAGATTTGGGTTCTTACATCACTTATGATGTCAGGAATAGTGGATTTAAATTATAATGTATTTATGCTGTAAATTAATGTATTTTAATATTCACCAAAAATTCATGTTTTTTAGAAATATCCCAAAAATTCACCATACCTATATTATGATGTGTAAAATACAAAAATGAAATCAAATTTTCAAAAATAATTTTCTAAATATTATTAATTTAATCTTTAATTATAATCATAATGTCTTCTAAAAAAGTTTTAAAATATGTATTTACTTATTCCAAAATATAGGTACATCATACTTTAAATTAAATACTATTTATATACTATCATACATAAGGTAATTATTCATTATGGTATTTCACTATTAATAAGGGTAATAGTACTATTCCTAAGGGTATGTCACTATTCACCAAAAAATAAGATGGTCATATTAGACTCAAAATATCTTACTGATCACAACTGTGTATATCAGATATTCAAAATTCAAATCAAATAAGTGAGAAACTTATATTTAAAGGTCACATAGTACTTATTAGTTCATTGTTTTATGATTTCAAGAGATTATATGACATAATTATAAGAATAAATTTTCAATTGAAAGCATTGGCTCATTACATTATTCCCCACTTAAGAAATTTCACCCTTGAAATTTCATTTTACATTCTAGGCCATAAACATGTGCAGGTGGTTTTCTATCATTACCTCCTCCAGTTCCTATGTAGCCTCTGTTTACCTGTGGTTACTCCATAGTACATTGACCAGTTGAGTAGTCTTTTTATGTAGAACTTTATCTCTACGATCCAAGATCTTCACTGGATTCTCCTCATATGAAAGATAATTCTAAAACTATACCACATCTGAAGAGAGTATGGGTGAAGGGTCTGGTATGTACTTCCTTAATAGGGATACATGAAAGTCATTGTGTACTTTGGACATGGTAGGTAGAAGTGCCAGTCATTAGGTCATTACACCGACATGATCTGGGATCTCGAAGGGGTCGATGTACCCATGACATATCGTCACTTTCTTCCCAAATATCATTACTTTTTCCACTAAGATTCATATAGAAATACCATTTAATCAACATTTTACTCAAGATATCGTTGAAAATTTCCTTCATAACTCTTTTCTTGACTTTGGGATACCTTGATGTGCTGCTAAATGGTTTTCACCTTCTCCACCATTTCTGCATCCATTCAAGGTCCTATAAGTTTACGCTCACCAACTTCATCCCAACATGCTAATGTTTTTCACCTTTTCTTATAAAGTGATTTTTATGGTTCCATTCATATTCTCAAGTGGAAACTGTTTTTGTAGGAGAATTGAACCAGTGGAAGATGTTGGTCCCATCCTCCCTTGAATTCCATAGAACATTCTCTCAACATTCCTTCTAGTGTCTGAATGCTATGATCATATTTTCCATCATTTTGTGGATATTAAGCTGTATTGATGTTCAGTTCTGTTCTTATAGCATGTTGTAGAATTTTCCAAAACATCAAGGTGAATCTTGGTTCTTGATCAGATACGATAGATAGTGTTATTCTATGCAGCCTTACCACCACCTTGATATATATCCATGCAAGTTAATCTAATGAAAATTCATCTCAAATTACAATAAAGTGATCCATATTTGTAATAAAATCCACAATAACCCATAAATCATTGTTTCCTCTAAATTTCCTTAAAAGTCTAGTGATAATGTCTATGGTAATTTTCTCCCACTTCCATGTTGGTATGGGTAGTCATTTAATCATCCCATTATAATTTTTCCTCTCAGCCTTAAATTGTTTACATACCTGGAGCATTGATGTATATTCAGAAATTTCCCTTTTCATATTGTCCCACCAAAGGTCTTCTCATAGATCTCGATACATCATTATGCTCCCTAGATGGATAGAGAAGGTCGAGCTATGTGCATCATTCAGAAGATCCTTCTTTATATCTTGATCGTATGGTACACATAATCGTGACCCAAATCTTATAACTCCTTCCTCATATATCTTGATCTGTGAGTATTTTCTATTTCTAACAGCTTCCATCCTTTTCATAATTTCCACATCTTTTCTTTGAGAATCATTTATTCTATCAATGAGGGATGGTTGAGCAATCATTTGAGAAAGGTTTTATGATATTCCTCTCTTAATTTTTCCTATTTCCATCTTCTATAAATCTAAGAAGATTAGATCCTTTTAAATTCTCATCATTTATAAAGTTGAAAGTTCCTTTCTACATAGAGCATCTATCACCTTATTTTCTATACCGAGATGGTAGTGGATTGAGCATTCATAATCCTTTATGATCTATATCTATATTACCTGTCATATATTAAGAAACTTTTATTTGAATATATATTTTAGACTCTTGTGGTCATAATATATCTCACACTTCTCCCCATAGAAATAATTCCACTAAATTTTCAGTGCAAATATCACAGCCACCAACTCTGGATCATGAGAGGGATAGTTATGCTCATGGATTATCAGTTGAATTTAGGCGTAGAATATCACTTTACTATTTTTCATCATCAAACATCCTAATACCTACATTGAAACATCATTGTACACCATAAAGAGTTCTCTACTTGTTGGGAGTGTGAGTACTGGAATAGTTATAATCCTCATTATCAACTCCTTAAAATAGTCTTCACATTCCTGAGTTCGTACATAATTTACCCCCTTCCATGTCAGCTAAGTAATTGGGTTTGAATATCATGAAATGTTCTTCACAAATCATCAATAATACCCAGAAATACCAATAAATCTATGAATATCTGCTGTAGATATTGGCATGGGCCATTCATTAATCGCCTTTATCTTGGAAGGGTCCACATATATCCCTTTTTTAGTGATAACATTCCCAACGAATGATACTTCCTCCATCCTAAACTCACATTTAATTAACATTTCATATAATATCCCCCTTAATAATGTCTTTAACATAAGATTGAAATGCTCCTCATGTTCCTCCTTACTCTTAGAGTATATCAGAATATCATTGATAAAGACTACCCCAAATTTGACTAATTAATCCCAAAAGACCCTATTCATTAAATCCATGAACATTTATGGAGAATTAGTGAGTCCAAAGGGCATAACTATGAACTCATAGTTTCCATACCATGTTCTAAAGGAAGTCTTGGTAATATCATCCTTTCTCACCTTTTATTGGTGATAACCTGACTGAAGATCCACCTTAGAGAAATAATTATCCCCACAAAGATGATCGAACAATTCATCTATCCGTAGTAGGGGATAATTTTTCATTATCGGGATTTTATTGATCTCACAATAATCAATGCAGAGGTGCATTGATCCATCCTTATTCATGATAAGGAGGACTGGCACACCCCATAGTGAAGAACTCAGGCATATAAAACCCTTTTCTAGAATATCTTGTAAGTTCTTCTCCAGCTCTTCCATCTCAACAGTGGTAATTCTATAAGGAGTGTTTGATATAGGAAAAGATCTAGGAAAAAGTTATATTGAGAACTCAACCTCACAATTAAGAGGAAGACCAGGAAACTCTTCAGGAAATACAACAGTGTAATCCCTCACGATGGGTTTGTCTTCAAAAATGATTATCTCCTTTGTCTCAATCATTTGTGAAATATATGCTTGCTCATAAGGAATTAATATCCACACTTGAGATGATTATTTAAAAAGAGATTCATCTTCCTCCATACACTTGTATATAATTGGAGGATTCTTCGGGATATGAATAGTGATCTTTGTTTCCTGACAGATGATGTTGGCTTTATATATAGATAGACAATCCATTCCCCAGATAGCGTTGAACTTCACTAAAGGAAGTATATAGAGATTTTATGGGAGGTTCAGTCTACAAATGTTAACTAGGGAGAAGTTATAAAGCAAGGATGAAATAATTTCCTCATTAGTTGTTCTCATAGATAACTTATCCTCCAATTTTTGAGGTGGTGTTTGAATAGTTCTACCGAACTTGCAAGATATGAAAGAATTCATAGAAACAGAATCAAATAGTAAGTTCTCCATTTTTGAATGAATAACTAGCATACCTATCAGCACATCGTTGTCTAGCTCCACCTCAATAGTAGTGATAGAATAATCACTTCAATGTTTCCTTGGAGGTTTTTGTTGATTTCCTCTGACAACCCTTGGATTGGGGAATTTTTTTGTATAATTACAATGCTCCATGTAGTTGTAACACTACATCACTGGATGAGTGTTGATCTGAAAATTCCATTCCTCATCCACATTTGAAAGATTTTTCATATCTGTTCTGTAGTTCTTATCCTGATGTCCCAACTTTCCACATTTGGAACAATTCATGGATCCCATTAGACAATTCCCAGGATGATTCTTCCAATAACTCTTACAAGTGGGTTATTTTGGCTTCATTATTTCATGGGATTTATTTTTTATACCACTCATGTTGTTCTCCATTTTTCGGTTCTTGTCACCGAGCCCATGAGATCACTTAGAGTCTTCAATCTTCATTTCAACATTATTGGCACAACAGAAAATCTCTTCATAACTATTGAAGTCCCAAATCTCCAACGCTCTTCATAGAATTGGATTTAGTCCGCTAAAGAAGCAATCCACCAGGCTATTGGTGTTCATGAAAAAACCATAGGTGTACCTTCAAAGCCTTATAAATTTTTCTTTATAATCCCTAATAGACTCATCTTTTTTATTCTTGAGACTGAGTAACTCTCTTTCCATATTTAGATGAACGGTTAGAGGAAAATAATTATCGAAAAAAATCCTCTTGTATTCCTCTTAATCCCTGGAATCAATTACCTCTTGGGAATTTGTATTCTTGATCAGTTTCCACAAATGATCAGCTTCCCCATAAAAATGATAGACTTGCAATACAAAATTCTCTTCTTCCGGGCACTGGAGGATGGAGAATAACTTTTCAATGGATTTAATCAACTATTTCACCAGGAGGGTATCATAAGATCTGCTAAACATGGGAGGTATTTTCTGCATAAAGGATTCTATGAAAACTTTCTCTTCTCTTAGAGGTGGAGGGAATTACACATGATTAAATTATTATTCATGACTTTAGACAGCTGATCAAGTACCTTCATGAAGTTTTGAACACCCATTCTCATCATATCAGGCATATCATTAGGGAAATATTCACATTTTCTATCACATTGTTTGTTAGAACGTGTTCTCCTATTTCCCACTATTAACTAAGAAAGATAATGTACAATTAGAGGGCTTAAATACTTAGTTATTGAACATAAAATGGAATCTTTATAACAAAAAGGTGAAAATTTTGAAGGAGAAGTATATCCTAACTTGTGATTCCTTAGGATTAAAACTAGGTTACCCTTGATCTATTTATTATCTTACATTCTTCTGGGATTTTTTTATTCCCTTAATAATGGGTTGTGCTATACTTAGGAATTTACCAAAGGATATCCCTCAGGAGTGTCAAATCAAGAGTGCAGCAAGGCCCATTGTCATGTACCAGGATACCCTAGGTAAGGTCTGAAGCTCTTTATCGGAGTTTTTACTCATAGGTACATTTGTTCCAAAGCCGACTCTACCTGTTTGTGTCCAAACATGGATGTATTTTCTTGATAAACCACAAACTCTATACATACCAAAATTTAGGGATATTTTCTAATACAACATCTCATCCTTAAGGTTATCACTAAAGTTATTTATTCCTAATCTCCAAAAATAACTATACTATCCTCTAATATTAACTATACCGACCCTATCCATTTCATATAAAATTACATGATTTTAAGCATAATTAAACATCAGATAACAATCCAAGGATTGTAACGTCTAGTGTCTTTGATGACTAGGTATGTGAAACATAAAACATTGGGCTAAAAACACTACTTTATATAATCACTATAAACATCTCCTTACAACCCTTGATCCCTTACATCTGCATAGGGTACCCTGGGGATCACATGAACAAAGCGATGAGCTAAAATCCCAGTAAGGGAATAAGAATAAGATAAATACTTTGAACTTGGGTTAGAATACCTAACATAAATATATAACAAGTCATGTAACATAAGTAATTAGAACATATAAACATCAGATCATTTAAACAAGGAATCATAGAAATGTGGCAATAACATAAAACATGACTTTAGTACAAGTCACATATAACTGCCAAGATCGTTTCACATAGTTGCACAAGCCAAGGCTAACCGCCAAGACAGTCACACATAACATCTCATGAGAATTAACATTACACAATAAATTGTAGTTATATCTGGGTGAAACCATCTTAAATTTTCATGAATATGTTTTCCAAATAAATAATCATACATAATCAATCTTACATACAAATAAGGGTTACCCATGGAAAGAATTGGGTTCCACAATCATGTCTTAAATCAATACAAATGGTCGTATAATAAAAGTGTCCGTGAAATAAAGGAACTAAAATATACATGGAAATTCATAAGGTAAAAAATTAATGTATCATTGTAAGTGAGTTCAGGTAGAAGGGACCTCATGGAAGAAATGTATTCAAGAAATTTTTGCATAAAAACATTTTTGAGCCGTTTGAAGAAAAATTATATAGAGACTTTAAAATGGAAAATGGAACAATCTTTTATATAAAAACAGAAGGAAAAAAAGGTTTTCATAAGAAGGATGATTTTATAAAGAAAATGTTGTCTTAAAATTGATGATAGAGTGAACTAGAAATCAGGTAGTAATTCGGTATGTACCTTCAAAACATGTTTTCTTATCGGGTTGTATTGAGGAGGGAATAACTTTAAAACATGTATATCCCCAAAATAGAATGAGGTATGGACCTTAAAACAAGGGTTTTGAGCATATAAACAATATGTAGAATTTATACATAAAAATAAAAGGCAACTTCATTTAGGTAAAATGAAAGAGAGTGGAACCTGAATAAATAAAGGTTGTTCGGGGGGATCCCTTATGGGATATCAGCATGGTATCAGGTGTACATAAGAGGGATTAACGAGAGAGAAATCAATTTTCCGTCTTTTATAAATCATGAGAAAATTATGGAGAGGTGTTTAATTATACCCCATCAATAGTAGTTATTCATAAAAGGGCATAATATAGAGGACAATCTTGAATAAAAGTGAAATATGGAGGATCCCTTACCTTAAATCTGATGGTGATATTTTGTTGAAATTAATTACCTGAATAGTAAAATTTGGTTCATTAATTAATAATTCCATAAATTTCTATAAATGTAAAATATTTTTTATAACATTTTTATGTTTCTTTATAACCATTTTTATTGGTTACGATGTTCAATTTTTTTGTTCGGGCCCGTTTTCTTGCTTGGTTTTAATGATCAGTTCTTGTGCGGATAAACATATATGATGAAGGTGGTTTTCCAAAATTGAATTTATGTTTTATTATTGAACATACATAAGGATACATGTTTGAAAATTTAATTTTGTTACTTGTAGTGAAGATTAATCATTATGTAAAATGTTAGTGATAACCTTTTTGGTTAATTAGCGGTTTTTTGGAAAAAAGAACATGTTTTATTTTATAAATCATATCCATATGTAAAAAAAGTATTTTAGAACCATAGATGAGTCATAATAAATATATTATGGTCTGTTTGGACCATGAAAATGGTTCCATTACTATAATTGAAGATGGTAATGGAAATTGAAGACCCATCATCCTTGAATGTGGTAAATTAACACATCTCAGAAGGTGTCTTTACTAATTAAATTAAAGAAGTGTAAAGGGGAGATGATAATAACTTATTCAATTATCATAACCAAATTCTAGTTCATGTAAGATAATGGAGGTTTCATAAAATTTTCATGAGGATAAGTAAGGATAGAAAAAAATGAACTTTAAAAGAAAAAGAAATAAATGAAAAGTGGAATCTACCTCTCGATTCAATCTTTCTTGATAGCCTCTTAAGGGGATAGGATTTATTCTTTTGAGGAGTACAAGGGCTAATAGACAAGTTGTAGGAGATTGAGAAGAGATTTTGGTAGAATATAGGCAAGGAACAAGGCTTGAGAGTAGAAAAGAGAAGAAGTAAGGATGGGTGGTATTTATATTAGGGGGGAGGAGGGTTTTCATAATATTATAATCATTAGTTTATTACTTTCCCATAAGACAAGAGAGAGTGATTATTCAAATACAAATAATAGACATAGGTTCATGTGACTTCAATATTTGGGTTCATACATCATTTATTATGTTGGGAATAGTGGATTGAAATTATAATGTATTTATACGATAAAATAATGTATTTTACTATTCACCAAAAATTCATGTTTTTCAGAAAAATTCCAAAATATCACCATAACCATTATTAGATGTGTAGAATAAAAAAATGAAATCCATTTTCCAAATATAAATTTTTAAATATGATTAATTTAATATTTAATTAAAATAATAATTTATTCTTAAAAAACATTTTAAAACATTTATTTACTTTATCTAAATTATAGGTACATCATACATTCACATAAATATAATATATATACTATCATAAGTGAGGTTACTAATCATTAGGTTATTTCAATATCCATAAGGGTAACATTACTATTCATAAGGGTATGTTATAATTGACCAAAAATTAAGTTGGCCTTATTGTCCTCCAAATAACTTACTGATCGCAACCCTGTACGTCAGATTTTCAAAATTCAAACCACAGTACTAACAAACTTATATTTAAATGTCACATAGTACTTAGTAGTTCATTGTAGTGTGATTTCATGTAATTATATGAAATAATTATAAGAAGTAAATTTCCATTGAAAACATTGGGTCCTTACAAACATGTTCTTATATAGGATTTTTATCACAATTCATAATTGATATTCGTTCTATTTATTACTCTATGAATATATAAGAATATAATATATGAATACTTTCACAAACATATCAAGGTAATTTCTAAAGACTTTATTCTTTAAACCCATGAATATTGAAAGGGAATTCGTAACACCACATTTCATAACTATAAATTCCTAGTGTCCATACCTCAAAACAAAAGTGTCATTGGGTATGTATTTAATTTTGTCTCTCAAGTGATAAAACCAAGATCAATGGTCAATCATGGAAAATTATTGAGAAACTCAATGTTTATTGAAAAAATCATCAAAATAACGATTATGGTACTTATTTTTTTGGTTTATCTATATCATTTTTCTATAATAACTACAGAGTCCAATTTATCCATATTTCATATTATAAAAAAGATTTTGTTCACCCCAAGGTGACAAAAAAGATGAATGAATCCTTTATCATGATTATAGTGAGGTTTTTTCTTCTATTTCTACAACTTAATCGAGTCCATTCTATTTGGAGTCTTTAATATTAGTGTGGTACCAGGTATGAGTTCAATTCACAACTCAAATTAAAAGTTTTGAGGAAGATTGGGAAATTCTTTGGGAAAGAAATCAACAAACTCATAAACAATAGGAATATCCTAGATGTTTATTTTCTCCCAAACCCTCAAGATAAATTGCCTTCATGGATTGTAATTTGGACCAACAAGATAGATGAAATTTCTAGTACAAGTTGTTATCATTCCTCATACTGATAAATTATCAAATGTTCATATAGAATATAAAATGTAACATCCCTTCCTCAAAAATTGATTTTGTATCCAAATAATTAAATCCAATCTATACTTAGAATCACATCAAATTCAACTAAAGGTATAGTCAAAAAAAATTTGGGAAACACTTTCCCGTAAACATAAATTGGAGATAAACTATAAGTTTTATATTCCTCAATGAATCTATTTTTATTTCCCACAACTAAATCAATATCTAATCATTAAGATAGTAATTTGACACCCACTAAACAATATTTAAATATAAGAGTTATTAAATCCAAAAAAATCATCTATTCAAGAATGAATGATAAGTGTATCTTTCACTATATTATTCTAAGAACCAAATTTTTCAATTTTAATTTCCTGATATTTTCCATTTTATATGATCTTAAGAGGTTTTATGCACTGATCATCATCATAAACCATGGTATTTATTCATTATTTGACATAAATCTCATACTCCTTATAGTTGAATCATGGAAGCATGGGGTGAAATAGTTGGAATCTTGATTTCATATAAGGAATTTGGATTCTTATTTCTCGTATTTAAACACTCACAAGAATTATAAAATGCATGTACACATTTAAAGTACATTATAGTTTCAATCAGTCAATTCCCTTTATGTGTATTCCCATTTTTCATGCATTTTGATGGATGGAATTTCATTCTACCATGAAATTTAATAGAGTTATCGCGATACTATATTCTCTGTTTATTATCAAAACCATGGGAATAGTGGGAATATTCAATTTAAATTTATAGATTTAATACACATATAATGATTTCTTCCTATATACTGAAGTATCATATACCTAAATCTTTTCATGGACTTGGTTTTATTAACCTAAAGAATCAATCAATTTTGCTTTCAAGGATAAATATTAAACTAAAAGCATACATTGAATGTCTTGTAATGTTTTACTCTTAAGTACTAATGGATTTGTCCTCCTTTTTCATAAACACAACGAATCCATTATCAATGTTTTTATATAGAGTATGAAAGTAGTAATTTCTAAAAAAATATCCACTTTAAACCATTCAATGGGGTCAATTTCTTCCTCTAATATTGTATTTTTAAAATGGTTCCACCATTAATGTACATATCCATCCATATGATAAAATATGTGAATAAATATCTTACTCTATGAAATGTATAATAGAAAATATATTATCAATGGTGTTTTTATTTCTATAAAAAACTAGTGGATTTAGAGATCCACTAATAGAAGGTGGATGTTTCATCATGGGAGATTGAACAATATGTTTCTCTCTCTATTTATCATTTGAAATATCAGCATGATTCATATCCTAAGAAATTTAGATGATCATAACAATATGTTTATACATTCTAAATCATGTAAAATTTGGGTTCTCATATGAAAAATCATTTTATTTCCCACCGTAGTCATCATTCGTGGGATCTTTTCTTATTACTGCTGTAGACTAAAACTAAAAATTAAAAGTGCAAGCATAAAGCTATAATAATAATAGTGAACTATCATATAATGAAATATTATTCATATAATATCTAAATGATGACACATTCATCTCAATCAATTGATTATTACATTTATCTAAGGATATCCAAGGTCATTACGATACCTTTAGGATTTTAACCTATCCATGGACTTGTCTCTAGTTTTTTCACCATAGTTTTCAAATACTATTCTAAAATGAATAACTAAAAATGTTATATGATAAGAACTACAATGACCCATGAAATTATTACATAGATATTTCATATTCTTAAATCAATAATCATAAAACATCATAAACAAATTCCAAAATACCATACAGGTTCAGTTTCATTGGAGACAAGTCACACAATCTTCTAATTTCAAGAAATATCACAAAAATCTCCCATAAATATCATCCCATAAAATATTTTTCATAGAATTTATCCACAAAACATTTTCATCATTACCTGGTAAAAGGAAACATAAGAAAATCTGAGCTCAATTTTTTAATAAGGATAAACATGGGAGATGTTAATAAATAATCATATGAATGCATAAGATAAGTGTAAGGATTTGAGATCATGAACATAATGTACAAAGTTCATACCAGATATATCATGGATCATAAACATGATTCATGGAACAAAACATTATAATTTACAAACAAATTAATCATTATAGTGGGAAATAATTATAAATCAACCATGATCCATAAATTCATGTCCAAAAATTATAGAACCATCAAAAGTATAGAAACCCTTTCATATGTCATGGTTAACTACCTAGACCATCAAATCATAATGAAATAAATATAAACACATGTTCCCCCAATTAGATCAATAACATTAACATATTTCTCATGGTAGATAAATATAATAATCTTGTTTCTCATAGAATATCAAGCTTATCAACTTTTCTCCCATAGTTGAACAATCACAACATATTTTTCCCATAGAAGATCGATCGTGTTGACTTATTTCACATGATCATCTCATGATTTATAACACATTACTCAATAAATTAGACAAATATATAATTCTAGGAAAAACCATCCAATAATAAGAACCATATATATTTGTTCCACATGATCATAAAACATTAATTATATCATCATATCATTACCCATGTAAATAAAAAAAATTCTCATAAACATTTCATAATTTCATCACAGCATAAACCATGAAAAATTAATAGGTTGTATAATAATCTCATAATCATAATAATATACCATATAGATAAAGTAAATGAATGGTATCAATTTATCAGATCCACAATAAAACATAAATAGAATTAATGGATGTCATTATAGATGAAAATTATTTTAAAATAATAAGTGGAATATTTATTTTGGAAAATACCCTTTTAATTTTGAAATAAATTATTTAAAATATAAAACACCCAAAAATATTATGTATTTTTTTTGAAATAAAAAAGTAACTATTAAATTATTCTTCACATAATATAGAATACATTGTGGACTAAAATTCCAATCATCTGGTATAAGATAAAATAAATCATTCCTTTAACACTTTTAGAAAAACTAAATAATCAACGTTAACAGAAAAATGTAGCATGGTAATTTTGAATCATTTTTATATTAAATAAAACATGGTTAAAAATGAATTTAAAAAATCAAAGTATAATATTAAATTTAATTTAATTTTTTTGAGAAAACCCAGTTATGGAATAAAAATAATTTTTGATTGAACAGTAAAAATTTGTTGGTTTTCCTTAAAAAAATTATTTTGATCTTTTGAGAACATAATATTTATATAATTAATGGAAAAATGAGTAATACATAAATAAATTAAGGAAAATAAAATCTAGGTGTTTCATAAGGTAAGGATCATATACTTAATCAAAATTCAAGGATAAATAGTCCCGATAAAAATAGGATTGAAGCATAAATTCCATACCTCAAGTCGCATATTTGATCACATGTGTTCAAAACACTTGTATTATAAATATAGAATTATTATAAATGTTATAAAATTACATAATCATATCTATTATACAATTTATTGTTTACTTATGAAATCATATCACCTATTATTAATTTTTTTTATTAAAATCGCCATTTTGGGTGATAACTGGTTCATTATTAATGCTTGTTTAAGTTCAGCAGTCCCAATACTAATAATTTAATAATTAATGAATCATATAGAGAAATTTAATAATTATATAAGGGAAATATATCTTCATTATATAAAAATTTATGGTCTTGTAAAATAGGTTGAGACCTATAAATGAGTTACTAATTTCATGGCGATGTTAGGTTATACATACAAATGATTTCTCTTTCCATATTTCAATGGATAGAATGAAAAAATGGAAAATAATTACTCAACATTATATTATAATTATTATATCATATAAATTATATATAATCATAAAATACATCCATATTCCAATCAATTTAGGGATAAAATGAAAAATGTATCCCATCACCTCATGGTGGTGGTAGTCTAGAAAAACACACAAGAAATGTTATCATTTTCCAATTCAATTGAAGGTAATAATGTGGATATGATATTATCATTATAGAATAATTTTTTTGTCACAAATAACATATATAAACATTAAACCCATAAAAATGACTATTCATGGATGGTGATGATGTATAATTAATTTTATCAATATGTAGAGACGATAAGACGTAAGTAGGCATGGGAAATACTTTCACAAATTATTTTATGGAAAAATGGTGAATAAAGATATTTTTATAATGATAATGAAATTTATGTAAATTTAGAATACTGAAGTTTTTATTTTATAAAAAATAACACATATTTAGAGGATTTAAAAGAAGATGTATAAAAGAAAGTGATTGGTTAAGGTGATTACTTATATTTTTATGAAGAACATATTTCAATATCCACTTAATGACCTTAGGGTTTGTCTCGTGTGGAGTAAAAAAACTCTAGAACCAGTCTATTGAAGTTTATAAGAGAAATTTAAAGGCCTTTTGTAACTAAAATGGGCTGAATGGTGTAAAGAAGATAAATGATGGGTTCCCTTTTTTAAATAATAGAGAAGACACAATTTTAATTTGTTAAAATATTAAAATATAATAAACTCGTTATCATAAAAATGTATTCTACAAATAGATTAATTAAAATTAAAAGATTTTAGGGTATAAATAGAATGATAAATAAATCATAGACTGGTTTTTGTGTCATATTGAGCATTATCTATTTGATTAACCCCAACATTTATAATTTTTGACCTTAATCACTGTAAAAAATATTTCAATCTTAAAGGGATAAAAATGTCACCATAAATTTCAAAATGAATCTTAAATGAACTATTTCTGATATTTTCAATCATATTAAATTAAATTGGATGAATATAATATTTCTATGAATATTAAATAATTTATTAAAATAATATTTATTATAAAATATAAATAATGTAAATTTTGGAACTATTAATTTAATTTTAATTTAATGACACCAAGAAAATGGTGGAATTCAAATGTAATATTTTAACACATCCCTAAAGTTTCATAATTATCTAAAAAAATTATATAAAATAATAATTTATTTAAATTGTATTAATTTCACTATGTTCCATATCGTTTATTTTATTTTTATATTAATTGAATAAATAAAATAAAGGATTTGTATTAGAGATTAAGGTTACTATTCAATCACTTATTTTTTTAAATAAATTACTAAGAAAAAAATATTAATTTATCTACACAATAAGTAGTTATATTATAAATTATTCACTTTGTATCCTACTGTACAAAATATAGACTTACTAAAGTCAATAAAATGACCTGTTGAATTTATTCTTTTCATAAATTAATATAATTGTGATATTTAATGAAATGTGGAAGAAAGAGGCCCAATATTTTATAATGAGTTATTGACGATCAAATTATAAATATTAAATTGGAAAAGTAAAAGTGTTAGACAAATTTTAAAGCCTTATCATAAATTTTTTACCCTATTTTACCTGTTATACATTAACCTAGTCAATAAAAATTTACATCTTTTACTATTAATAAAGAACAAAAATAAAAGGGACCTACTTATCAAATATGATATGCCAGATTCAAAATTTTGAATAAAATTTTCAATATTCAATTTATATATATAATTGAATTTAATTTTAAAATAAGTGTGCAAAACATGATGAAAAAAACTTTTTTGAAAAAAAAAATACATTTTAAGCATCACACTTGATATATTCTTAAACCTTGAAAAAAAATAGATGAAATTTAAATCAATTAATTGAATATTTAAAATAATAATTTAATTTAAATAATTCACCAATGGTGATAAATTTATTTCACTATGATAAGAGCAGATTTCACACATAAAAACTATTTTCTAAAAAACACTTCATTAATTTTCAAATTAGTTTCCATTTTAATTTTAATTAATTTGTAACTAATTAAATTATTTTATAAATGTGAAAACCATTATTTTTCTTAATTAATTTTTCTTGTTCATAGACACCATTCCAACAACTATGTAATAATTGTAACATTAAATAATATTCTTATATTAGTACACCATAGTTATTTTAAAATAAATGTTGTTTATAAAGAAAGATATCAATGAAACCAATTTTTTATTTATAAAAATACAATAAAATCATGGGATGTTACCATATTTTCATGTAAGTAGTAAAAAAATAAGTGTTGATAATAATGAGATTTGTACCTGAATGGCCCAAAGGCCAAAATGTTTATTGATTTTGGATAAGCCCCCTTTTAAGGGTAAAGGGGGGGAAACCAAGACTTCAAAGACATCAAGACATTAACAAAATTTGAGAAAAGAGAGGTTTGAAACCCATAATAAACTACAAAGAAATGCTTCAACCCAGCATCAACAACATTAAGGCACGACTCCACCAAAGTATGGTTGCTCAACAAACTGTCTCGTGCAAGAATGCATGAGCCTGGTACCGATGGCTACACCATACCCTCTCAATCAACCAAATCTGAAAATTAAGGCACGGTGAAGACAACCAGCTCTATCCTCATCTGAAGTAAAACCTTATAATGATATTTTTAAGGTTTCAATGAGTAAAATAAAAAATCTACAAAATTAAATTCTATTAGGGTTGAGAAAATTCTATAATAATGAAGAATATTTAATATAGCCATCCAAACATTGGTACAAAAGAAAGTATTCCAATTTATATGGTAAAAGATTTATGGAATTTTGGTACAAATCCTTGTAAAAATTTATATTATATAAGAAAATATGATTACTATAGATATTTTTGGTGTTGTTGAGGATCAGGCATATAATGAAAATCTTCTGGTTCAATCATCAGTACTATAATGAATCTCAAAGTAACAAGAGATGGAGTTTGAGTGGGATTCCACTCACTAAATAGAGGAAACATGAAATATACATTATAAAAATTGAATATGTATTTCTATATCTAGAAACAATTTTTTATTGATGTTACCATCTTCTACATCTTTCTAATGTATGTCTCGATTTGTTACAATCTAAAAAAATTATATGATAAATCTCTAAAGCTGTATAAGAATGGAGAAAAATAAATAGAATGGCCTTATTTGTTGTAATTTTCTAAAATGATATAAAATTTTAGTGAATTTAGATTTTGGATGGTGGTTTTTCATCACAAATGACATGAGATTTGAAATTTTTGAAGAAAGTAAATCATTATTATCACATGTTGAGTTTTTTGAATTATTATTATTTGAATAAATTAAAATTGATTGATGGATTGTGATACACATTATACCTGGTTGTGATTTTTTAAAATAAGAAACAAGTTATTATTTTTATATTTAAATCATAGATTATATTTTTTACACACAATACTGATTTTCTCTTTTGTTACACATAATTACGAGTTTAGCATGCACTACATTCAACGCTGAGTTTAAACCAAAAAGGACATAAAATTATTATGATAGTTATCAAATAGAAATTTTAATTGTGAGTATGAATAGAATTTAAAAAATTATTAATATATTGGTTACATGTGTTTATATAATTAATTCTTCTATGTCCAATTAATTATAAATGAAAACAAAAACCTTTTGAAAATAAACAAAAATATTTTCCTGAATGTAGGATCAAAATAGTGATGTAGATGCTCAATATACAAGAGGGGGGTGAATTGTATACTTTAAAAATTCTTTTGGAACCTTTAAATTTAGTTACAAATAACTATGTTTTCCTCGAGTAAAGGAAAGGGCTAAGTTTAACAAAGTTAAACTTAAGAAAATTCACAACTCCTCTAATACCAAATGAAAACTTGGAAAGAGATTCCGAACGTGGGTTCCGGAAATATGGTTCTGAAAATTGAAACTTAACAAAAGATTAGAATATGAGATTCTACCTTAAAGCGTATAGAATCTAAATGAAATAGAGTACAAGTAAGGAATTATAAGAAAGTTATAATTTCCTTATAATACAAAATGCAGCGGAAATAAATAAGTAGTAAAACTACAAGTAACAAGATATAAGTCTCTTAACCCAAAGAGAAGGGTATCCAACAACCTTGGATAAAGGTCCCTTGATTTATACTTTCAAGCAAGTCTGTCTTACCCACGCCAGGGTAAACCCTCGATACGAAGATCGGAGTATCTGTCTTGCTATCCCTACAAGCCCTCAACTTCAAGGTAGTTGGCAACCTCTGTCTTCCTCATCAAGGAATCCCTCAAACTTCAAGGTAGTCGGCACCTCTGTCTTCCTATCCCCGGAAGTCCTCGAATGTAATCACAAACATTCAGAGTCGCACAAAGCTTTGAGAGTTAATAAGAGCCTCTCTCTCTCTAGAAATCACTTCAAGCATGTAATCACATGAGTCAAAGATCAGTCAGCCTTTCAGCACTGAGCTCTTTCAAATGAGCTCCTATTTATAGGTAAGGTCAGCTCCTTCTCCAACGGTCATATTTTCCTTAAAGATCGGAGGGACCTGTACACGTGTCACTTAGACAACGGTTAGTTTATAACAAAATAAACGACATCATTTTATAAAAAAACAAGTGTAACATAATGTACAACATCGTTTTAAAATATAACTCAAAAGTTCGGAATAAAAAATTCGGAGTGAAGGTTCGGAGTGTAAAGAAAATAATAAAGAGTAGTCAAAATATAAAGGCATAAGCAAAATGAAAGTTCAGAGAGAAAATTCGGAGTCTGAATAAATTCAGAGTGTATAAAACAAAGATAATCAGATTCTGTTTAATAAGAGAATTCAGAATGAGAGTTCAGAATGGGAGTTGGTCATTGGAATTCGTAGTGAGAATTCCTCATCAGAATTTGTAATGGGAATTACTCATCAGAATTCGTAGTGATAATTCCTCATCATAATTCGTAATGAGAATTAGTCATCAGAATTCGTAATGAGAATTCGTCATCAGAATTCATAATGAGAATTAATCATTAGAATTCGTATTGAGAATTCGTTATCGAACTTCATAAGAATTCGTATCCTGAATCTGGATTAAAACTGTATCCGGAATTCAGAATGAAACTTTATCACAGTTCTCATTCTGGATTTCGGAGTGAAACTTTATCACAGTTCTTATCCAGAATCCAGATCCTAAAACAGAATGCTTCATATCAAAGTTTCAAGCAATTCTGAGAAAATAGAAATGAATCCGAATATTATACTTAAGAAAAATCTAGATGAAAATATGATAAGGATAATTTTTCTTATAAAAGCGATTTTCCTTATAAAAGCAATTTTCCTTAAGAAAACAATTTTCCTTATAAAATCAATTTTCCTTAAGAATAAGGTGTTTGTGATTTTCAAAACAAGAAGGAATGAAAAAGTCATAAGGAAAACCTTATTGACTCAACAATCTCCCCCTTTTTGGAAATCACAAACATCCTTACGAAAAAGAAATTCTAAGAAGAAAGAAAAACATTAAGGCTTATCTCCCTTGGCTTTAAGGAAATTGATGAATACAACTAACTCCCCCTTAGGCTTTGAAACTCTAAGGATCGTATTCTAGATTTCTATAGTGACATTTTGTTACGAATAAGAAAGTCTTATTTAATAAAAAAACTCTCCCTTAGATAGACTCTTATTAGAGTTCTTTTTCCTTAAGGATCTTTTCCTTCTCCCCCTTAGATAAACTCTTATTAGAGTTCTTTTTTTTTCTTAAGGATCTTTTCCTTCTCCCCCTTTGTGATTTTCAAAAAGAAATCGAGGGAATGGAAAAAAAATAACAAAGTACCTGAAAAATTATTAATAACAACAAAAGAAACGAGAAGCACAATTTTCATTAGATTTGAAATGTTGGCAACAAAGAAAACTAGATACAACAAAAAGATCAGATTTAGTTATTTCGGATCTTTTTCTTTCGAAATGATCCCCTTAAGAATAGTCTTGATCTTCTTCAGGTCTTTATGATCTTCTTCAGCTTGCTTCTCTAAGACAACTATTCTTGCAGATTGAGCTTCAATCTTTTCTTCCTGGGCTTTCAGCTTTTCTTCCTGAGCTTTGATCTTTTCTTCCTAAGCCTTCATCTTCTGTTCAAACTCAATCTGATGATCCCTTTCAAACTTCCAGTTTTGAGAAACGAAATTCATTTTCCCATTCAGATCTCTGACTTCTTGAATTCGGAAGTTCTTTTCATCTATCAGCTTCTCTTCAAAGGATGAAGTCAGGTCATTTATCTTTCTTTCCTCAGTCTCAAAGTCATCTTTAACATTGTCTTGAAACTCATCAAATAACCTCATCTCTTGTACAGTTTTCCTCAACCAGCTTGTTATTCTTTTGCAAGATCTTTTGTGGGCTTCATAGCCAACAAGAAAAGATTTGAACTCAGCTTCAAACTCGACACACTTATCCATAACCAAGATACAGAATCTGATTTCTGGTTCAGAGCCTGTTGGAGCATTTGGCATCTTGAGTCAATAGTCGAGATGGTCAGAATGGAACTAACTAACTTCCTCAAAGATTGAACAACAAAGTCATGTCCCAATGAGGATGACTCTGAATATGAAACTTTTCTTGGAGAGTTTTCTTCCTCAATAAGCTCCAACATCCTTTTAGATGAATCTTCAATTTCTCTTTTCTTGCTAGCCACTGATTTCGGAGTCTCAACAAGGAGTTGTTTTCCCTTGTCCTTTTTCGGAATAGATTCTTGATCAGGAGTTTTCTACTCGCTAGTAGACACTTGAATAACATCATCAACAACTTTTTGAACAACATCTTCCTCATTCTTATCCTTCTCTGGGGTTACTAACTTAGAGGATTCAGCCTCTGAAGTTCGGAGTGACAGATGTTCCGAAGGTGACCCCTTATAATCATCTACTTCTTTCAATAAATCTCCTGTTTGACCACTTCCTTCAGCAAATACTTCTTACTCTTCCACTTGTTGAATCTGCTCGAGTTTCTTATCATGCTCAGCTGTAATCTCTTCTGGAAAATCAAGGTTTTTTCCTGGAGTCTCAGGTAGAGATTCCAAGGAGAAAGATCTCGAAACTGGAATGCTTCTGGACACCATCTCATTAAATTTTAACAATGCTTGGACTGCCTCGGCTTCTGTCATCTTCTTCTTGAGCTTCTTTTCCTTTACTTGTTTTTCAAGCTCATCGGCAGTTCTCTCCTTCAAGGCCTTAGCCTCCGTAGGGTCCAATCTGAACTGCGGATCCCTTTCTTTACTTTTCTCTTTATCTGATCTCCACTTCACAACAACCTCATCGGGATAGGATTTCTTCTTCTTTGGTTTTGGAGGTGCGGTTTGAAATTCCTTAGATTTAGGATCCTCAACTTCAACTGCAACTTCTTTCAACTTTCTTTTCTTTACTGGCTTAGATGATTCCGGTTCAGCAGCCTTTGGAGCCGCTTCTTCTTGATTAGGCAAATCGAAGAACTCACCAGTCTCCTTTTTAAAAGCCGCATCCAACCTCTTAATGGTATCATGACTAACCAACAAAATTTTGCAAACCCTTGGCTTAAATCTGCAAGCTTCCTTGAAAGACTCAAGGCACTGAACTATCAACTTTGATAAAATTGCTGGGTATATTACGATCTGGGCTCTGAGATTTCCTTTCTTAAGATTCTAAATGGTTATAAGAATATGCCTCATGAAGTTAAACTTCCTTAGATTGATCAGGAAATCTAAGATATATATCTCACTCTTCTTCAGACTATCTTTATCACCTTTCCTCGGTACAATAATACCTTGTACCCACAACTCTAGAATCCGGAAATTTGTAGGCAAACTAGAAATCTTTGGAGCTTTGTCATCTGAGAGTCCGAGAGTTTTCAAGGATTTTTCCTTGTTGAAGCTACCCTTAGAATCCGGCAACACATGAAATATAAACTCGGCTTCTCCTTCATAGGTCAGCCCTACCAAGCTTGCTGCCTTGGTATAAGAAAGCTTATAAGTCTTGCCATAAGACTTAAAAGAAAATTTCTCCCTATTATCTTCCTTAAAGAAGGAAACTGTTTCATAGAACTCAACAAGTAACTCCGAAAAAACATCGGCTTGATTCCCCAGTTTGGACACAGCAATATCTTCCCAGCCAT
The DNA here is from genome assembly GCA_963277665.1 of Viscum album. Classification (NCBI taxonomy): domain Eukaryota; kingdom Viridiplantae; phylum Streptophyta; class Magnoliopsida; order Santalales; family Viscaceae; genus Viscum; species Viscum album. The sequence continues at coordinate 883,041,071 of OY728159.1, read as the reverse complement.
TCAACTTAATGTTCTTCGAAATAAGAGAATTATAGTTGTTGAAGAAATCCGGATGGACTAACCTTTCTCTATAAACTAACCATTATGCAATAGGTATAGAGGATGAAATTTATTGAGAAGCTAACTCCACAGACAATCGGATCTGAAGACCTCTGAGAATTTCGGAACGGAGAAAACTGAAGTTCAGAACGGCTTTAAAATAGAGAGGCAGAGATTCGGGACGTGAGAGCTTGAAAACCGATGTGGGTCAAGTATTTGGGTCCCCTTTATATAGGCAATGAAACGACGGTTCAACTTCCTCGGTGGATCAAACGATTGTGATAAGCTGAGATCAGATCTGACGGTTGAAAACGAATTCTCAAGAAAACTGAATCCGATCTTTTTGAGGTTTTTATTAAAACAAAGAATTAAGAAAACTATAATCTGAAAACATAATACAAGAAAATTCCAGCAAGTAAAATATGACTACGAAAACTTGAGTAAGGTAATCATACCTTTCGGATTGGCTTAGGAGGAATATTCGTAATGGGAAATATAAAAATGACTATGAAAAAATCTTTATTATGAAAAGACAAAGTTCGCAAAAACTTTACTACGGAAAACAAACTCAGTACGAAAAAACTCATTACGGAAAACTCAGTACGAAAAACAAATTCCAAGAATTTGAGGGGGGGAAACTTATTATGAGAGATTCAGTACGAAAGTTCCATTATGAAAATACCAGTATGAAATTTTCCATTCTGGATGTTTTCAATACGAACACTTCCATTCCAGAAGTATTCTGTACGAAAATGTCCATTCTAGAAAATTGTTGTTTTGGAAATTCCATTTCGGAAATCTTCGTTCCGAAAAGTTTGAAAACAAACTTTGAAAAAAAACTTTTTTATTCTATAAAAAAATGTACTCCTCCTATGAAAAGAAGTTTATTACTGTAAGGAGAATTTTTAACAGAAAGTTAATTGAGAAGTATTACCTTATAGTTATCATTCCTAACTTCTGTTTAATATATTCAAATCTATCAGAAGGAAAAGATTTTGTGAAAATATCAGCAATTTGATCTTGTGTTCCGATAAATTGAAGAATAATATCTCCTTTAAGTGTGTGATCCCTAAGAAAGTGATGCCTAATATCTATGTGTTTTGCACGGGAGTGATGTGCAGGGTTCTTACTAAGGGCAATAGCACTAGTGTTATCACACAAAATTTGAGTTTTAGTAAAACTCAAGCCATAGTCTGTGAGTGTGTGTTGCATCCACAACACTTGAGCACAACAACTTCCAGCTGCTACATATTCATCTTCAGCAGTGGAGAGTGCTACAGAATGTTGCTTCTTGCAAGACCAAGAAACTAATGAATCTCTTAAGAAATGACAAGTTCTGGATGTACTTTTTCTATCCATTCTACATCCACCAAAGTCAGCATCAGAAAAGCTTTTTAGGATAAAATCATTTCCAGAAGTATAAAATAATCATAGATCCATGGTTCCCTTAAGGTAGCGAAAAATTCTTTTTACTTCCTTTAGGTGAGATTCCTTAGGATTGGATTGATATCTTGCACATAAGAATACTGAAAACATTAAGTCTGGTCGACTAGTTGTTAAGTATAGTAGACTACCTATCATACCTCTAAAAGATGTTTGATCTACTGGTTTCCCAGCTTCATCAAGGTCTAAAGAGTTTGAGGTACCAATGGGAGTACTAATACTTTTAGTGTTGTCATAACCATAATTTTTAAGAAGATCTTTAATATACTTATGTTGAGACATGTAGGTTCCTTCTGGTTTTTGAGAAATTTGAAAACCAAGAAAAAATGTTAACTCACCCATCATACTCATTTCAAACTCAGATTTCATTAGACTTGCAAAAGAGTCGGTCAAAGATTGCTGAGTTGAACCAAATATGATGTCATCAACATAAATTTGAACAATCAAAACATTTTTCTTATATTTATTTATAAAAAGGGTTGGATCTGCATTTCCCTTAACATAGTTATTTTGAAGCAAAAATCCAGTGAGTCTATCATACCATGCTCGTGGGGCTTGTTTAAGGCCATACAGAGATTTGGTAAGTCTAAAAACATAATCAGGATGTTTTGTATCTTCAAATCCAGGAGGTTGTTCAACAAAAACTTCCTCTTGAACATAACCGTTAAGAAAAGAACATTTCACATCCATTTGGAAAAGTTTGAAATTAAATAATGCTGTGAAGGCCAGTAGAATATGAATAGATTCAAGTCTAGCTACTGGAGCATAGGTTTCTTCATAGTCTATTACCTCTTGTTGATTATATCCTTTAGAAACAAGTCTAGCTTTATTTCTTACTATGACTCCATTTTCATCACATTTATTTCTGAAAACCCATTTGACTCCAATAACAGAAGTTTCCTTAGGTCTTTCAACCAAGGTCCAGACTTTATTCCTTTCGAATTCATTTAGTTCATCTTGCATGGATTTAATCCAATCATCATCACCTAAAGCTTCATCAGTGCTTTTAGGTTCTAATTGGGAAATAAATGATAGATGTTCTACTTTATTTCTTAAGGAACCTCTAGTCCTAACAGGTTGATTTACATCACCAATGATACTATCACTGGGATGATTCTTAAGAAACGCCTGATTTGGGTTTTGAAAAGCATGTTCATCAACATAGGGTAGAAAATCTTCTGGGGTAAATGTTTCAGGAATATCTTCTTGAACATTATCCTTATCAGAAGGTTCTTCTATCAAAGGTTGATAATCAGTTTTTGAAAACACATCCGAGTATGTAGGCTGAGGTGTTTTAAAAACAAAAGGATCTGACTCATCAAATTTTACATGTACTGTTTCTTCAATAGTACAAGTATTTTTATTAAAAACTCTATAAGCCTTAGATGTTGTGGACTAACCTAAGAAAATTCCTTCATCAGATTTTGGTGCGAATTTATGTAAGTTATCTTTAGTATTCAAAATGAATACTTTGCAACCAAAAACCTTGAAGTAGGATAGTCTTGGTTTTCTACCATTACATTACTCATAAGGAGTTTTATTAAGAAAATGTCTAATCAAAACACGATTTATAGTATAACAAGCAGTACATACAGCTTCAGCCCAGAAATGTATAGCTATAGAATATTCACTCAACATGGTTCTAGTTATCTCTTGAAGAATTCTATTTCTTCTTTCAACTACACCATTTTTTTGAGGAGTTCTAGGTGCTGAAAAATTGTGAGTAATACCTTTTTTACTACAAAAAGTTTCAAAATCAGAATTTTGAAATTCTCCTCCATGATCACGATGAATAGTTTTCAATGGAAGGTTTTTCTCATTTTTAACTTGAGCTCTAAAACTTTTGAAATAAGAAAAAGCTTCAGATTACATTGCTAGAAAATAAACCCAAGTAAATCTAGTGTAATCATCAACTAGAACAAACACATAGTATTTGTTTCCAATACTACCAGTTTGTGTTGGACCAAAAAGATCCATGTGAACTAACTGTAATGCATCGGTTGTTGAGACTTCACCGATTGATTTAAAACTAGATTTATGTTTCTTGCCATATTGACAAGGATAACAAACTTTAGATTAATCAAATCTAAGCTCCGGTAGATCCTTAACTAGTTTCTTCTTAGAGAGTTTACATAAGTTCCTAAGGTTACAGTGACCTAGTCTTCTATTCCATAACCAGGAATGATCTTCCATTGCACTAAGGCAAGGTAAATCTTGACTCCTGAGGTCTTCTAAATTTAAGGTGTAAACATTCTCTTGCCTATTGGCTGAGAGAATAAATTCTTCCTTGGAATTGTGAACTATGCACTTATCATTCCTAAAATTTACAAGGTAACCTTCATCACATAACTGACTTATTCTAATGAGGTTGTGCTTAAGACCCTTAACAAAATGAACATTTGAAATCAAAGTTTTACCAAGAAAGAAAATATTACCAATACCAACAATCTCACCCTTAACATTATCTCCGAAAGTTACCTTTCCTCCTTTTGTTTTGATAATCTTTTCAAAATAGCTTTTGTTACCAGTCATGTGTCGGGAACATCCACTATCCATGTACCATGTATTGTTGTTGGTACTCTCCTTATTTTCCTAAAATCAATAAGAAAAATTAGACTTTTGGAATCCAAATTTATTTGGATCCGAGATTTCTAGATAACAAAATTTTAGGTACCCACATTTTCTTAGAAAAGTAAGCTTTGTGAAAACCTAAAGATTGGGTTTTGTTTAAGGAACAATCCTTTGCCCAATGACCACCATATTGACACTTGGTACAAAATGGGGCACTTTGAGGAACAAAATAATTGTTACTGAAAATTGGTTTTGCATGGGTAAAACCAAATCCGGATTTATTTCTTAAAGGTCATATTTGGGAATACATTTTATCAAAATTTTCCTTACCATGGGTAAAGTTTGATAAACGCTTCTTTAAGGAAAAAATTTCGGACTTGAGTTTTTCAACCAAGTTTTTATCCTCAAAATCATTAGTTTTAGAACTAGAGATAGGCTCGAAAACATTTTTATTAGAAATTACTTTTTCTAATTCTTTAGAAAGTTTGTTCTTCTCAGAACTTACTTCCTCAAGATTTTTTGAAATACTTTCAAAATCAGCATTTTTCTTATCAAGATCTTTAGAAATATCTGATATCTCTTTTGTAAGAATAGAATTCCTAGAGTTTGCCTTATCAAGTTTTTTATTGAGTTTAGAATTCTCAATCTCAAGAAGTTCAACAAACCTAGAGACTTCTTCATAAGTAGGTAAAGTATTTTCCTCATCAGAAGATGATTCTTCATCAGAAGAGTTATAATACTTACTATCATTTGAATTTAAAGAAATATTGGTCAATGATTCAGCATTTCGTACCTTATACATAAAACAATGATTATCAATAGGTAATCTGGCTATGAGACCAAGATTCTTCTGTCCTGAAGATTCATAATCAGAAGATTCATCTGAAGAGTCACCACCACTGGCACTCCAGGTGTCATTAGCTTTCAAGACTTTCTTAGCTTTTGCTTTATAATACTTCTTTCTGTTCCTGTCTGAATGTCTTTCTTTCCTTTCTTTATTTTTGAGCATAGGGCAATCTGGTATTATATGTCCATCCCTCTTGCATTCATAAAAAGTAACTTCTCTATCTTTCTTATCTTTCCTTTCCTTTTTCTTATACTTGGATTGGAAATTTCTCTGGCCAGCTATCTTGTTCATCCTTCGAGCAATATTTTCTAATTCATTTTCAGAGATTTCACTCTCACTAGAATCTGATTGAACTATCATCTTCTTAGACTTGGATCTGGTTACTCTCTCAGGAGTCTTAGATTTCATATGATTTGATGTTGTTGTAAAAGCAACAGTACCATTTCCATTTTTCTTTTTGATGTTGTCAGCATCTCTCTTCATTCTGGTTTCATGTTGGAGAAGAGTTCCAAATAACTCATCAAGAGTAATCTGAGTCACTTTCATGTTCTCATCTATAGCAGTTCTTTTGGATTCCCACTCATTTGGCATAATATCAATTATCTTATCCACAAGTTCTTCATCATCTAAACCTTTCTCTCCCATAGACTGTAGGTTGTTTACGATAGTCATAAATCTCTGTTGTACTTTACAGATTGGTTCTCCATAATGAAAGTTGAAGCCATGATATTCAGCTCTAAGCATAGCTCTTCTAGTCTCAATCACTTTAGAAGTCCCAAAGTGTGTAACCTATAACTTCTTCCAGATACAGTTAGCTGCTTAACAAGAAGAAATTTGGCTGTATATATTTCTATTCATTAAACAAAGTAGAGTATTGCGTACCTTATAGTTGAGTTGATATTCTTGCTTTTCCTGGTTAGTAAAAGTTCTAACTTCCTTTTCAAGAATTTTATAATCACCAGTAAGCATAACAAAATTGTCTACTCCAGTATTGATAACAAAAGTCTTCATTCGATCTCTCCAGTACTCAAAGTCATTACCATCAAATATTGGTGGTCTTGAAGGATTTAGATTATCAATTGAACCAACATTAATTCATGCCATACTAAAAATAACCTTCGGCACACAAATTTGTTAGTAGAAAAGAATCGTAATAACAATGTTCGGAATGAGAAAGTTCAGAATGGAAAAGTGAGCAAGGAAAACTTATACATAAGTATAAGTATTTCAAAGACCTCCTCTGATACCAATTGTAGGATCTAAATAGTGATGTAGATGCTCAATATACAAGAGGGGGGTGAATTGTATACTTTAAAAATTCCTTTGGAACCTTTAAAGTTAGTTACAAATAACTATGTTTTCCTCGAGTAAAGGAAAGGGCTAAGTTTAACAAAGTTAAACTTAAGAAAATTCACAACACCTCTAATACCAAATGAAAACTTGGAAAGAGATTCTGAATGTGGGTTCCAGAAATATGGTTCCGGAAATTAAAACTTAACAAAAGATTACAATATGAGATTCTGCCTTAAAGCATATAGAATCTAAATGAAACAGAGTACAAGAAAGGAAGTATAAGAAAGTTATACTTTCCTTATAATACAAAATGCAGTGTAAATAAACAAGTAGTAAAACTACAAGTAACAAGATATAAGTCTTTTAACCCAAAGAGAAGGGTATACAACAACCTTGGATAAAGGTCCCTTGATTTATACTTTCAAACACATCTGTCTTACCCACACCAGGGTAAGCCCTCGATACGAAGATCAGAGTCTCTGTCTTGCTATCCCTGCAAGCCCTCAACTTCAAGGTAGTTGGCAACCTCTGTCTTCCTCAGCAAGGAATCCCTCGAACTTCAAGGTAGTCAGCACCTATGTCTTCCTATCCCCGGAAGTCCTCAAATGTAATCACCAACATTCGGATTCATACGAAGCTTTGAGAGTTAATTAGAGCCTCTCTCTCTAGAAATCACTTCAGCATGTAATCACATGAGTCGATGATCAGTCAGCCTTTCAGCACTGATCTCTTTCAAATGAGCTCCTATTTATAGGTAAGGTCGGCTCCTTCTCCAACGGTCATATTTTCCTTAAAGATCGGAGGGACCTGTACACATGTCACTCAGACAACGGTTAGTTTATAACAAAATAGACGACATCGTTTTATAACAAAACAAGTGTAACAGAATGTACAACATCGTTTTAAAATCTAACTCAAAATTTCAGAATAAAAAATTCGGAGTGAAGGTTCGGAGTGTAATGAAAATAATAAAGAGTAGTCAAAATATAAAGGCATAAGAAAAATGAATGTTCAGAGAGAAAATTCAGAGTCTGAATAAATTCAGAGTGTATAAAACAAAGATAATCAGATTCTGTTTAATAAGAGAATTCGGAATGAGAGTTCGGAATGGGAGTTGGTCATTAGAATCCGTAGTGAGAATTCCTCATCAGAATTCGTAATGGGAATTACTCATCAGAATTCGTAGTGAGAATTACTCATCATAATTTGTAATGATAATTCGTCATCAGAATTTGTAATGAGAATTCGTCATCAGATTTCGTAATGAGAATTAATCATTAGAATTCGTATTGAGAATTCGTTATCGAACTTCATAAGAATTCGTATCCTGAATCTGGATTAAAACTTTATCTGAAATTCGGAATGAAACTTTATCACAGTTCTCATTATGGATTTCGGAGTGAAACTTTATCACAGTTCTTATCCAGAATCTGGATCCTAAAACAGAATGCTTCATATCAAAGTTTCAAGCAATTCCGAGAAAATAGAAATTAATCTGAATCTTATACTTAAGAAAAATCTAGATGAAAATATGATAAGGATAATTTTTCTTATAAAAGCGATTTTCCTTATAAAAGCAATTTTCCTTAAGAAAACAATTTTCCTTATAAAAGCAATTTTCTTTAAGAATAAGGTGTTTGTGATTTTCAAAACAAGAAGGAATGAAAAAGTCATAAGGAAAACCTTATTGACTCAACACTGAAAACCCATATTTATGTGCACGAGTATGTTTTATAAAAATAAAATACACAAAAAAAATTATGAATGATTATAGTAAAATATATAAATATATTATATTTAATAAACTATATAAAATTTTTTATGTTTTTTATACAATAGATTATAAAAAGTCAAATATTACACATAAAAAGATGTATTTTTCTAAAAAGTATTTTACCACTATTTAATGGAGGAATTATTTTAAAACAAATTTTTAAAAACATTATAAATAATAATTTAAAAAATAAAATTCATTTTAGACAATGGAATCTAAAAATTATTTAACAGTCATTTTTTTGTATTTTTCTAAAAAGATTCATTTTTAAATGAATAGTAAAAAATATTGAATCTTAATTGAAAATGATTATGTGTTCAACTTATTTCATTACTAAAATTATATTTTAAAATGGATTTAATTTATACAGAGATCAATTATAAATCTATTAATTCAATTTGGGTTTTTGGAATCAATTTTATATTGAAGAAGATTATAAATCCTTTTAAATATTTTTATCTTTTCTCTTTAAAAACCAACTTTCTCAACACATCTGTAAGATTAATTTGAAATTACTATCTACAACTAATATTTTATGAATTTGGATATATTATTGAATATTTTGAATCAGAAAATTTTACAATTTATTATAAGGAAAATTTAATTATTCACAAAATATATATGTGTGAAAATTTTTAAAATTAACCATGACGGTTAAGAGTTTAATGAGTTCAATAAGTGACTAAACATTAAACATTACAGAACAAATAAATGAGAAACATGTCAAACACCCATTTTATGGACATATGAATTCCTTAACCATTCATGTATCGAATTGTTTTAATTATTGTGGACTTTGTTTTTGTTAAAACATGGGAACACATTGCTTTGTTTCAAAAATTCAAAGTGTGTCCCCTCCCCCCACTTACAAAAGGACACCCCCTCTCCTTCTCTCTTCACACCTCTCAATCCATGTTCCTAAAAAAATAACTAACAAAATAAATTATAAATATCCATCTTATCATACTAGAAGCCTTAATTTTTTCATAAATTCAACCAAGAAAGTAATTTGGTGAAATCCAAAAGGAGATACCAAAAGAATAAATGACATGCATCAATGAACATTTTTTATTTATTTCACCATAAAAAACAAAAAAAAATTATATCATGCATATATAATAACCTAAACATATAAAATATAATTAGACGTTTTTAGGTTAATTTTACATCCTAAAATCACACACACATCCATAAAATGGGCTACCAAATAATTTTATGTTTATATAGAGGACAACCGCCTCAGGAACCTATGTCGTTTTTTTTTCATTTCCAACTCATAAGATTAGTCATAAAAATATAAATTATGTTTACATATGATATTTATCATATTTATGATATATTTATTGTTATCTAATTATTATATAACACATACACTAATGATTTCCAATTTGTGATAATACGATAATGTCATTCAGGTGTAGGACAGACTGCAGCCTCATTAAGTGACATGATTCGTTCAAGAATTATTTCGAATATATTAAGGATGTGTTTAATAGTAATATGTGATATAAATTACAATAAATTTATACTATAATTATAATATATATATATATATCATTAATTTTATTTCTTTCCAAATGAATAGAAAATTTAAACAACGTTCATGGATATATACGGCCTACTGTCTCCATCAACTGTGTATTACATTCCCAATAAATAAATTTTGGGGATTAATATAAATAAACATATAGTGACTGTATATTATTTTTATATGATTAATATTATTCTAAATTTAATTATATCATGTTCAATTTAAATGGACCAAGAATTAGAAGTCCAAACATGTACGAAAGACAAAGAAATTATTACATGAAACATAACACTAACATGGAATTGGAATTAAATGGGTAATATAAAGTCATAATAATGTCATATATGGTATGATATATATAAATATTTTTCTTTTTAGAGGTATTGTGAACTTATATTTATTATACAGTAGGATTTAGCATGTATGAAAAAATTTAATACATAATGTAAGGGATTTCCGTCTATCTTTTTACTTTTGTGAGACACAAGCTATATTCACCACCAATGTATTCAATGTTGTGAATATAATACCCAGGAATATATTTTATCATGGTTATAATTAAATTTATTTTAATTTAAATATCTATTTTATGAGATATCTTCCATGGGGTTTATGGTTCAAAAGTTAACAAATCGGTAATGAAAGATGGTCTCAATTGTTTTTACATTGAGACACATGTTATGATATGCACCTATATAATTTTACATGGTGTACATACTAAAACATTATAATGTTATATCATTATTATCCTTATTTTAATTATATTTTATTATTCTAGTAATGTTATTATTTCATAACGATTTTGATTAAATGTTTTCAAAGTGGTATGGCCTTATTTCTAAAATCTCTTTGTCCATTGGGATTTTTTTATTCTACTCATGTTGAATAGAATTTAGGATGTATATCTAATTATTTATCATGAATTTTATCCTCTTCTATTGATTCATCATATCATTAATAAATGGTACCATTTTACACTCTATGTTACATAAGATAATTTTGAATACCTTTTTATGAAAGCAGGAATTTATTTCTCTCAACGTCTTGAAATTGGTTTTCTTTCAAAACCATGTTTCATAATAATGTTTTTTAAAATTTTATTTATTCTCAAATTATTTTTCAATTAAAATTTTTCCCATGTTTTAAATTTTTACAAAACAGTTTTAAAATTAGTACTCTTCCCTTTTTTTATCATGGATCTTTTGACATTTACCAACATAGTGAAAGGAATAATTTTTTTCTATAGTTTTCATTAAAATAATTTTTATTAAACATGACCACTACATTTCTTTAAGATTCATTTTAACATTTAAAAAAATTCAAAAGAAAATGGTTTCTTAAATATTTTTTAAATATATTAATTTTAAATTTTTTTCCAAGGAATGTAATTTAAAAAATTTTATACGTTTAAAAAAGTTGTGTAAATTAATTTATAAGATTATATTGTATGCTTTAAATGGTTACTTTAAATGAATTTAATTTCAAAAATATTTTTTTATTATAAATTTTTTAAATTTTTTTCAGGGATTCGTTAATATGTTTTTAGAGTTATTTTGAATTAATTTTTTTAAAAAAGTTTTTATTATTTAAAAAAAAAATTTATGTGTAAATGAGGTGTTCATCAAGAAATATTTTAAATGATTTTTAGGGATTAAATTATAAGTTTGTAACGTGGATTTAAAATGAAATGGATTTTTAAATTGTTTTATTTCTTAAAAAATAATTTCCAAGGGAATTTTCTTTTCCTTTATAATTATACATGTGATCAATAAAAATAATTCTCAATTATAGATATCATCCATTGATATTGTAAATTATTTAATAAAGATATAAATAATGGAAAAAAATTCTTATTACTTGTTTGAATGGTTTATGATTGAGATGACACGTTTTTTATGAATACTATTTCTCTTCCACATGTTATACTATGATAAAACATTTATGAAACCCACTTCATTTCATTGGTTATTTTATAATTAAATGATTGGAAAACCTATCTATTTTACACATGTTATGATTTTATGAAATGATTATGATACCCATTTCATTTCATGTGTTATGATATTATTTTTATGAAACCATTCACCTTTTATGGTTTATGATATGATGAATTGTTTATTATATTGTGGAAAATATATGTATGATTTCATTATTTGACATGTGGGACCTATATCACCCTCCACTACATTGGGTATAAATTTTTATATCGTGAGATATAAATGGCTAGAATGGAGAGGGAACCCGGTTGATCATTGGATTTTTTTAATGACTTGGGTTTGACCTATAAGACATTATAATATTTCTAAGAATAATTTTGATGCCAAACTCTAAGTGAGTGTGGGACTCAGGTGTTCGGAGAGCCTCAATATGTTGAATTTAAAAATATTAAATAAATTTCATCATGCACATGAAATTTCATTTGAAACATGGAAAAAATACCAAGATGAGTTTTAGAGCAGAAATTTTTTATCATTGTTGAGTTCATAATGTCATTTTTACCCTATGAATGACATTAAATTTTTTAGCAGTGAGATTTTGGTCGAAGGTGAGTTGGCAATGGGTTGTTAAAAATAGTGTTTAACTGATTTAATTTAAAAATACATTTAATACTTCCCACCCAACCCTTCAGTATGTATAGAAATAAGAGTGGCACAACCCTATACCCACATTTCTGACAGATAAATTATTGTCAGATTGAGGTGATGAGGTGTTTCGGATATCCATTATTAGATGTGATAATCTTCATATCGAGGAGAAACATGATACGGACATCATTTACCCAACAATAAAAAAATGTATCCCTAGAGGTATGGGAATTAAAATTTTAGTCATGATACCCCTTGTTGTGTGCTTATTTATGGTTATAGTACCTTATTAAAATTTCTGTAGATCACTCCTAGGTCGATTAACAGGTTTTGGGGGAAACTATAGTGAATTGGGCCACTCGCTAGGATATTTTAGTCAGAATTCCCATTTACATGAAATATAAATTTGTGAGACATTCCATGTGTTCTTCCCATTTGGGGAAGATGGAATTTCTAGACCATGCACTATATACCAAGGTTACGCGACGTGGAGTGACCCCGTGTCATGTGGAAAGAGGACATGGCCAGGGTAGTCATGGAATAGTACATGGTTATGTAGAACTACATATTCAAAGTACATGTTTATGGGGGATCCTATAAATGGAATAGTAGAATGACATGGAAAGGTGGATATTTATCCTAGACACAACGTCTAATTAGTTATATACACTATGTGTGATAAATGGGTGATCGATCTGTGTCGAGAAAGAACACAATACAGGGCTGGACACTCTGTGTACAGGCTTTAAATCCCCTGTATGCATACATGTCCAAACAAGATAGGAAAACAAGGACATGCCCAAGTGCATGGGTGGGTTCAAGAACTATGTGGGCCCTAGTGCATACTGTGTACTTCCCCTAGGATCTTCCTGAGATCTTCCGCCTTTCATATCTCCTTCTTCAAAAAATTTATTCATGCTTGTGAGTGGTATATCCTGAGAATTTTTTCACATAGAACATGACCGTATCCTTTGTAATGTCTTATGATATATTATGTGTTTTGGTTAGAGAAATATGTTGTAGTAGTGGTTCATAACCTTGGGTAGTGATCTGGTTGAATCACTGGGCTGAGTTGGGGTTGGTACCCTTCCCTAACACCTTAGGATGTGGGTTCCTTAGACTATTTTGGATAGTAGAGCGTTTTCTCCCAAGTTGTATTAGAGAATGGGTCACCTATTCATGTTTTCATTGTGATTAGAGTTATGGTAAGCATGAAACTCTTTTTAGCGACACTTGACCGATGTTGTAGATCAGTGTGGCTCTTATAGAGAGATGATGGGACTGGTACTCAAATGTCGAATATGGTTGTGGCTCTCCCTTACCTCTCTACATTGGTAGACCCCAGAATTCCCACTTCATGGGAGTGGGATATCTGCCCATGTGGGTGTTCTATTTGTGTTGGTACTCCTTTTTCGGATAGGGAACCAGTTCCTCATACGGATCATGTAATGGGAAACAACACTGCCCTTCCATGACATGGTGCAGGACTTTCATACTCATTTTGCAAATAGATTAGGCACTCTCATATTGGACAGGGGTGCGAGTACTCTATCATTTTAGTTGTTACTCCCCTGTCATATTAGGGAATGGTTTCTCCGTATGTGATATATAGATAGAGTGGATTCTCCCCTATAATGTTAGGGTGTGGGGCCACTATCTTTTGATTCAAAACTCCCCTTTCATTCTAGGATGTAGGTCCTCCATACATATTGTTCAGGAAGAGATGGTACTCCCTTTTCATAATAGGATGTTGGTCCTCTCACATAGTATTGGTACTCCCCAGTCATTCCATGATTATAGTCCCTTTTAGTGGCCATAATGGTAGAATGGTACTATCCTATAATACCAGGGTGTGGGTCCTCTAGATACAAATTTTCACTCCCCTGTCATAAGAGGGTGTATGTACTCTATCTATTGAGTTGTCCTAACCTCCCATACCAGGGTGTGCGTCCCCATTTATGGAGTATAAATCCCCCATATTTGAGTAGCATTGGAGAGCCAGTCCTCCATTAGAGTTGGAGCTCCATTGGTTTTTGAGTACTATTAGTAGGAGCAGTCCCCTACATTAGTTTTGTGTGATACATGGTTACGAGATAGTGCTCTCTCAATGGAATGTAGGGAGGAACTCTCCATATAGGAATGATAGGGTTTTCACATGACGGTTAGGAGATATTACTCCCTTGACTATAGGACAGTTGTGAGATGTGGGTCCCTCTGTTCACTATCATTAGAGAAGATACATGAGGTCCATAGTCTGAATTATTGCTCCCATAACTATGTGAGGTTGTTAGGGTTTGGCTTCTCCATATGGTTTCTTAAGGCCTAACACAGGATAAATGTTACTTATAGAAGGATCTTTGGTGTTGGGCACTAGGGGTTAACCTAGTGAGATTTTTTCTAGAGGAGAGTGTTCTCTCAAACATACCATCAATAATGGTATAATTGTTCCTAATGGAGTTGATATCTCTAACAGGTGCTATCTAGGATGGATGGGCTCATGGAATTTGTTCTCTTGATTTTGTGTTTCCTTAGTATCCTTGAGTAGAATCATGTCACTGGAAATGAGGTCGAGACCTCATTATACATGGAGTCTTAGACAAGTATATTTGGGTGATTCTCAGAGTCTATGTGGGGTTGTCACGTGTCTGGGTTGACATCCCTTATGGAATGATCTGAGTAGTCATGTAAAATATATGATGGTTCGAGATGGATATTCTCTCTTAATGTGGTTCAATTTATCTAGTTCGAGTGGATTGTAGCCTTTTAGTTGCTCCATTTTATTTTGGGGGTTTGGGGAACCTATGTAGTATTTGAATACTCATTGTTTACTAGGCTTTGAAAAAAATCTATCTTCTTCATACCATAAAAATTTCATTGGATTTTTCATAGGATCTATGGTATGAATTACTTAGAGAGGTAGACCGACCATGGTGTTTACCAAATATGGGTCTAGGATCTTTCTTGAAGCTTCATTTGACAGAAATAACATCCTTCTAAGTAGGTTGGATTCTTTTATAGTTTCTTTTGGTGCGTGTTTTTTCCTTTTTATCTTTCATTACTTCTATAGTACTTTGGTTTGGGAAGGATGTATGAATGAATTTTTTTTCAACTTTTTATATCTATACATTATTTCATTGATGTGTTTTTTTCCATGTGAATATAGGTCCTATAAGAAAATGACTCACATCTACATGATATGCCTACTCGGCCCTAGTTTCCAACACCTGGCCTATTGACGTTAGGATTGGGGATTTGTTTCTTGGGCGCCATTGGGTTCAGTTGTGACATATTGGTATCAGATCATGTTTGAATTTGGGAGAACAATGTCTTGATCTTGGTTTGGGTTATATATAAATAATGATAGGATGTTTCAAGTTCAAATTTCAATACAGAGGTTCTAGTTTTAGTGTAGTGGTCGATGAATCCATTTATAAGGACTCTGATAACCTACATTTTGAATTGATACATTAGGACACTGGTCATGTGGAATAATGGTACTTGGATCATATAGGACTATATTGTGGGTTACTTGTACATCTTGAGTGAGCTCCCCAAATATACTCTTTTTCCATGGCATGTATTGATTCTGTTTCAGTATTCTACTATGACGATAGCCAAATAGGGTTCCATGGAATGATTGTGATGTCAATCTACCCCATGACAAGGCTTCAGGATAGGGAACTGGTTCTAAGAAAGTACATATGTGTGGTCCTCCAATTGAGTCACCACCTATTGAGCATCTTGTTGTGCCAACATATCAGATTGAGGATATGGGCAGGTTGAGTGTGATTCATGAGTTCTAGAGGTAGTAACCTCTAAGGTATAACGGTTATCCAACCCCAAATGGAACCGATGACTAGCTTGAGGTAGTCACACGTATTTTTTTCCTTATGATAACACATCCTGATCCAATGTTGGTCCTCACAGTGAGATTTATTTAGTGTTTGGTCGGTCGATGGGGGAGTGTATTGATGTAAACCCATAAAGAGTTGACTTTGGTAGAGTTTGAGTGACTATTCATGGAGAGTATTATATTTCCTAATTGATACCAGTTCATATCTAGGATCTTTTGTACCCTCAACACTGTATCATGAACATGGAAGAGTATTTTACTAGGTTCCCAAAATTTTCATGACACTCCCTATATATTCTTGGACATAAATTCATCAGAGCTCTGGAATGACATCCAATAATCTTTGGTTTTCTTTTTCCTTCCCACTTATATTGGTTTAGTATATAGAGATCTAGTTATAGGGAGATTCCTGGATGAGGGATGGGAGGATGTGGCCCACAGTAGTGGTTGTGAGGCTGATACTTCTATAACAGTTGGAACATGCTAGCTAATAGGATAACTGCATATGGTTTCATACTAATTCATATACTTAGTAACATGGTCCTATGTTGTAGGAGATTTATCATGGATTAGGTCAGTTATAATATATTTTGTATTATGATTTTAATGGACAGTGACATTATGATAGAGATTGTCTGACCAATCATGCTATTGAGAGGATATTGTTCGATGGACCTCCATGGCAGAGACAACATTTGGAGCAGAGAGTTCAGCATGATGGAATATGAGGTGGATAATCTATGAGAGAATTAGGAAGTATTAATTAGTTCAACGTGTTTCCACCCCCACCCTAGGTGGTCCACACTAGGCACATAAATATAGACGGTGTGGGTGAGGACAATTGTCGTCCATATAGGCCTTGGTCCTGGAATCTCCAAGGATGAATAGAGGCACACTTTGTGTCCTTTCTACAATATATAGTAGTAATTTTTAGTAAATGTTTTGAGTTAATATTTTATTACATTTTATTTTTATAGGTTTAACGAGGGTGATGAGAGGTGTCAGTAAAACCTTGTGTGGGTATTGTTTAACATAGATTTGGACTCATGAGAAAGAGGGACACCTTTCCCAACGAGATGTATTTTTGAGATTTGATTAAAACCATGAAGTAAAGATAATACTACCCAATAAAGATAGTGTTTATGTGTGGTGGATGAGATCCTTAGGCTTGTTTTTTCAATTTAGGGTTGTGTGATGTAGTGGAGGAGTAGGACATTGCATTTCTAGTGGATCATTTCTTCTTGACAATTGTGATCGAAGCCCTGGTGGAGGGAGAGACCTGCATAGAAAGTTTATGTAGTGGAAGAGTTAGGTCATAATATTTTATTGAAGTGTGGATTGGTTTCATACCATTTATTCTATTATGATATTCCACTTTTACTTGTTGTAGTATGTCTCTTTTAGAGAACTATGTTATAGATAGAGTTTCTCAGATGAAGGCTCGAGTAATACGTCGTGATTACACTAGGGAATATCTGTTTTGTTCATTGGAACCCTTATGTGCTCAATGTCAACATTAAATTTATGATTCTTGAGGATTTATTAGTGTAATTAATCCAAGGGTGGATGAAAAAATTTGGGTTCAATTGGTATCATTGTTATGTTAGTGAGGTGGTGTACTACTAGACCCCATGACTATAGTTGGACAATGGGGAATGGTGTTTTCGACCTGTTTCTATTGAGGAGACATGTGTCACTTTTCACATGATATCGACCAGGTTAAGGATAGATGTGAGTTTGATTTGTCTATGGTGGTTCCCCTGAGTGTGTTATTGTAATTTGAACGAGAACCCATTGTGATGTCGTCGGCGTGGGACTTCGAATGGGGAGCTCATTCTATTTACATTATTCTTAGGTATTCACATTTCAGGGACAATAATCCTTAGAGGTGGGGAGAATTTAATTACTCATGTTTTTTAATTTAATACATTGGAAATTTTTTAATAATATTTCTAATCCCATGGGCTGAGTTGGTATAGGAATCAAGGGCCCGAAGAGCCTCGACGTGGGGATTATAAAGATATTTAATATATTTTATCATGTTTATATATCTTCCCATGAAACATGCAATAACTCTTGAGTAGACTCTCAGATCATATTTTCAAGAAAACAATTGTATTTAAAACCCCATATTTACCATAGGTGCAACATAAAATTTGTTAGTACTTGGAGTTCGGTCAAAGGCGAGTTGGTGGTGATATGTTTAAAATGGAGTTTAATTGATTTAATTTAATTAAACCAATTAAAACTCCCCCAACACTTTTTTAAGGAAGAAACATGAGAGGCACAACCCACTCCCTATATCCCTTATATTATTGATGATGTAAGGCTGGATTGAGGCTAGGAGGTGTTGTAAATCACCATTCTTGGCACTGATCGTTATCAAATTATGGAGTAGCTCGATCTGGGACTCATTCTACACTCGAATCTTTGGCATTTCACCCTCAAGGTAGAAAGATTTAAGTTTTATTCTTGATTCCATTTTTTATACCTTTTAAGGTTATAAATATTTATTATGATTGTTAGAGATCCATCCTTGGTCAATCATCATGTTTCAGGGGAAACCATAGTGCATTGAGCTTCTTGATGGGAGATTCCAATCTGAATTTTGATATACATGTCATGTAATTCAATGGGATACACCTTTCATTCTTATAATTATTTGAATATGACTTTTGGGGACTACACACAGTGTATCAGGGTTACACACCCTATATTGACCCCTTGTCATGTGGAAAGAGGGCATGAACAAGGTCGTTGTGTGATAGTACATTGCAAGGTAGAACTACACATCCAATGTACATAGTCAGGGGAACTGGACACCAGAATGGGAAAATGACATGGAAAAGTGGTCTTTTAGCTTGGACACACCATGTACCCTATTTTCCATGTCGTGTGTGAGGATCGTGTGGCTGAGCCCTGTTGAGGAAGAACATGGACCTAGGTTGCATGATTCTTGACATGATGTGTACAGGATGTACAAGCTATGTATTCCTACTTGACTAGAAAATATATGAAAATATGGTCCAAGGATAGGTTGACAGGTGGATTCACATGATGTTTGTTCCCTAGTGTATGCTATGTACTTATCTTGACACCTTATTCAGATCTTCCTCCTTGTATGTCTCCTTCTTCAAAACTTGGATTGAGGTTTTCAACTTGACTATCCTAATCAGTTTACATCATAGAACACAATGGTGGCCTATGTGGTGGAATATAATAAATTAAGTGGTGTGTATTGAGAATTAAATTGTAGTAGTTATGCTTAACAATTGTTAGTGATAAAGGTGAATCACTTGATTGATGTCGAGGTCAATACCCTTCCATATCACCTTAAGATGTGGGTCTACTAAACTCATTATGATGATGGAGAGGTTATCAACTATTGTATCAGGGTGTGGGTCCCCTACCCATGGAAGTTTTGTGATGTGAGGTATGATAAGTGTGAAACTACTTTCAGTGGTGGTTGACCAATGTTGTGGATCTGTGTCATTCTTAGAGAGAGACACTAGGACCACTTCTCCCATGTGACATCAGAGCCAGAGTTTCCCATACCTATCATCTTTGGTGGATATGGGACTCCACATGTTTAGTGTGTCAGTTCTATACCAATGAATTAGTTCTCACATAGATGGTATTCCCATTCCTATATGTTTTTGGTTCCTTGTACTAATTGTGTGGTTAGAAACAGAGCTCTGCTACATGATAGGGTGCGGCCCCTCCATAATCATTGTCCAAAAAGAGTTGTTACTCCAATTTTGGACCATTGTGTGGGTCCACTACCAATGGAGTTAGTACTCCCCTACCATGCCATGTGGCGGGTCCTAAATATGTGATGTATATATAGATTTGGTACACCACTATCATGTTAGGGTACGAGTCCTTTATCCATAGAGTTAGAACTCTCCTACCATTCTGGGGTGTTGGTCCCCCATATGTATTGTTCCGATAGTGTTGGTACTCACTTTTCGTACCAAATAGTGGGTCCTCTATCTTGGGCTTGGTACCCCATTGTCGTGTTAGGTTGTGGTTCCCCCAGTATGATCATACTTGTAGAGTGGAACTCCCATGTTGTACTAGGGTTTATGTCCCCTATCTATAGTGTTGTACTCACCAATCGTACCAAGGTGTGGGTACTCTATCAATGGATTTGTAATCCACAATCTTACTAGGGTGATTGTACTCTATCTACTAAGTGGTACTCCCCTATCATACTAGGGTTCAATTCCTCATATATAGAGTAGTACCCCTGTCATCGAGTAGTGGTGGGGAGCAGGTCATCTAAAGGAGTTGGATATCTCACACCTATTGAGTATAGTTATTAGGAATAAGACCCATAACTAGTAACATGTGATACCTAGATAGGAGATAGTTCTCCTTTGATGGATTTTGGTGTAGGTCATTCTACGTAATAGTTATAGGGGATTCACAAAATGGTTTGAATATAGTGCTCTCTGGATTGTAGGGATTGGGAGAGGTATGAGTTCCTATATTCTTTCACATTATTAAGGACGCATGTAGTAAAGATTATATAGTATTTATCCCTTATATATGGGAAATTGTGAGGGTTCGGCCTCTCCGCTTAGGTTCTTATGGACTTAAGCATGGAATATGTTTGTTTTGGAAGGAACTCTAGTGTTGGGAACTTGGGTATAAAATAGTGAGTTATTCTCGGTCAAGGGAATTATCTCATATGAAATTAGGAATTGTAGAGTTCTTCCCTATGGAGTGTATCTATGGGACAGATTCCATCTAGGATGAGTGTGTTCATGGAGTGTTCTCTCTTGGATGTTTTTTACCTTTAGAACCTTCATTAGTATCTTGTAGTGGGATATGAGGTCAGGACCTCATGATACATTGAGAATTAGATGAGTATATCATAGAGATTCTAGGATTCCTTTAATTATTATCATGTGTATTGGTTGTCACCCCTTATGGAAAATACTGACTATTCATGTGAAGCTGAGGGTGGTTCATGTTGTAGATTTTATCTCAATTGGATTCCCTCAGGCCAGGTCGAGCAAACTGTTGTTATAGCAACCCTACATTTTCTTATATTTCAATTACATCGTTATAAAGATAAAACACATAATAGTATTACACCATGAGGATATTGAGGTTTAGTTCCTTGGAAAAACTAGGACCAATTATAACATTTACAACATCAAGCATAATCATTTAGTTAACTCCTTCTTCTCTAGCTTCTTATTGGAACTCTACCTCTCCTTAGTATATGTTGTCACATGAGGATATACATAAAAATGGGGTGAGATA
Source organism: Viscum album (assembly GCA_963277665.1). NCBI lineage: Eukaryota > Viridiplantae > Streptophyta > Magnoliopsida > Santalales > Viscaceae > Viscum > Viscum album. The sequence goes on along the minus strand of OY728159.1, from coordinate 883,019,861 downwards.
AAAGTATACTAAGAGGATAGATAATAACAATATAGCATTCGGTGAGCATAATCATAACCTCTTAATCAAAATAATGATAGGAAACATTAATAAAATTTTTCAAATGTGGCAATGCATCAAAATGAAACATCATGTCTTAGTGGTCATCTACCACACATAGTTATGAACAATTATATAATCATATTACCACATCATTTTCCTTTTACTCATTATATTAATCACTTTAACCAATTCGTTAGTGAAAAATATAATTCAAGGTGCAGTCGTCACATTCAATCATTAATATTGCGCTATATAATTCCGGGTGCAGCTGTCACATCATAATATTTACATTATCATGCATGAAACATTAAAAATATGTAAAACATGAACTTAACGTAAACCATGTAAATAAATGGTTTTCACATAATAAATCATACTTTCATAAAAATTTTGTTCACAAAATAAAGAGGGAATATCATTCTTGACATAGAACCATTAACCCTGAGTGAATAGTGAAACTATATTCAAGAAGTAAAAAGGGTGTGTTTATTTGAAAGAAGAGTTATTTTGGAAAAAACATTGGGTTTTTCATTAAATAAATTATAGAACATGTATATCTCATAAAAGGTAATATAATTATGAATAAATTATTTTTATGGAGAACCCTTACCGAACATGGAGTGAAAGAGGGAGAACTCGAAGAAAAAAAATTGGGTTCGAGAATTTCCCCTTACCATGTATCTGAACACTTTCTTCACATTAATGTCTTGTATAATGACATTATATTCATTAATTAAAATTTATAGATAATTTTATACCCTAATAAGATTAATTAAGGTTTTATTATGATCATTTATGGTCTTTGGATTAGATATATAGTTTAAATACATTGTTCAAGAATGTTTGTTTTTATGGGTTTCTTGAGCGGTTCACTTGTATTCATAAATAAAAGTTCGTGTAGAACATGTATAAACATATAGAACTAATATTTCATGTTATTAATGATATTACAGGAGTTTAAAATAACATACATTTAATTATATTATATACCATGCGAATGAATCATTAGATAAGAATTTAATGATGATCATTTGGGTTAATTCTGGTGGTTTTTTGACCACTACGAACTTGTTTTGTTTAATCGTTTAGTAATATGTACATAAGTTAGATCCAGAACATTAAATAGGATATAATAAATATATAATAATCTTGTGAATCCATAAAAATGGTTTCATTACCAGATCTTAAGGTGGTAAAGGAAAATGAAAACATGTCATTCTTGAAGGTGATAAATTAGTACCACACGAATAACGTTTTATTTTCTAAAATAAAAAGAATAGGGGAAGGGGTTGGATGAGATAATATCCCATTATATTAATAAGATTAAATTATATGTATGATAGTGGACTTAATATACCATATGTATGAGGATAGGTGGGGAGATATTAAGAAAAAAACATGAAATTGAAAGGAAATTAAAGGACAAGAGAGAGAGGAATTACCTCTTGAATCCTTCTCTTGAGATCCTCCTTATAGAACCCATGCTTGGTATTTTGATGAGTCCAGAAGCTCTTGGACGTGGGGGAGGAGATAGGAAAGATTTTTTGGCAGAGTTTAGACAATGGTTTAAGCTTGAGCGGTGTGGGGAAATAAGTGAGTGAAGGGTGGTATTTTTAGTGGAGGGGAGAGGGGTTTTCTCAATATAATATTCATTAATTTATTATTTCTCCACAAGATAAGAAATAGTTATAATTACATGACTAATTATAGTAATTTTATCATTTGATCCCAAAACATATGTTCTTTCATTATAACAACATCACTCAAGACTCTATAATTCATGAATTTAACTTATTTTGTAAATTATCGTATTACACTATTCATCAAAAATTCAATTATTTTAGAAAAATCCCAAAACATTAGCCTAACCATTTTTTGATGATTAGAATCAAAAAATGAAGTCTATTTTTCAAAAATAATTTTCTAAATATTATTAATTTAATTTCTAATTAAAATCATAATTTACTTGGAAAATATAGTTTTTGAAATGAAAACAATTTCATAATGCTTTCAAAAATTACATAAGTTATTACAATATTATCTTAAAACCCAAAAGATATATAATTTTTAATTTATTAAAACAATTTATGAAAAAAATATTTCTTTTAAATTAATTATTTATTTATTTATGACTTACAAAAACAGCAATATGTTTACTATGGTCAAATTGTCACTTATAAGATTCCTAAATTTTATTTAATCATTCAAGAGTAATGATACTATTATTTTGGAAGATTTATTATTCATAAGGGCCATACTAATATTCATAAGGGTATGTTACTATTCATAAGGTTAAGTTACTATTCACCAAAAATCAATTTTGTCATATCAGACTCCAAACATCTTACTGATCGCAACCATGTATGTAAAATTTTAGAAATTCAAAACATAAAAGTGGAAAAATTATTTCTATGGATCACATAATATTTAGTATCATGGTATGTCGTTGTGCTTCCTAATGTGACTATACTATAAGGCATAATTTTAAGAAGGGAATTCCACTGATAAATCTTTGGGTCATTACATTCTTCCCCCCTTATGAAATTTGGCCCTAAAAATTTTGTTTTACACAAACTGGTGAGGGTACTTCTCCTTCATCACCTCCTCCAGTTCCCAAGTGGCTTCTTAAAACTTATGTTTATGCCAAAACACTTTTACAAGGTGGGTTGTCTTGTTTTCTAGGACCTTATCTCTCCGATCCAGAATCCTCACTGTTTGTTCTTCATAAAAGAGATCATCTTCTAGAAATACCACCACCGAGTTCAATACATGTGAGTGATCTTGTATTTACTTTATCAGTAGTGATATGTGAAACACCTCATGGACTTGATCCATATTCATTGTAACTTCAAACTGATAAGGAATGGATCCTATGAAGTCTAGGATCTCAAAGGGGCCAATGTACCTTGGGATTAGCTTCCCTTTCTTTCCAAACCACATGACTCTCTTCTATGGTGATATTCTAAGGAAGACTCTATCCCCAATGTTGAACTACAAGTCCCTTTGATGGTTGTCAACAAAACTATTTTTTCAAATCTAAGTATCTTTCATATGTTTCTGGATGACTTGAACCTTCTATGTTAACTCTTGCACAAGATTGGGTCTATGTATCTTTCTTTCTCTAACTTCATCCCAACAGGTTGGAGTTCTACATCGTTTTCTATACAAAGAGTCATATGGAGAAATCTGAATACTTGAGTGGAATCTATTGTTGTATGATAAATCAACCAATGGTAGATAAAAATCCCATCCACCTTCGAATTATAAATATTAGGATCTTATCATATCTTCAAGCATCTGAATAAGCCTTTCATATTGGCCATCAATTTGGGGGTGATAGTATGTGCTGAAATTTAATTCAGTACTCAATGTGTGTGGAAGACTCCTCCCAAATTTGGATGTGAACCTTGGATCACGATCATATAAAATTAATAGTAGAACACCATGCTATCTCACCAGTTCCTTCAAATATATATTTTCAAGTTGTTAAAGTGGGAGATCTTCCTGAATATCGATAAAATAGGAAGTCTTGGTGAGTCGGTCAACCACAACCCATATCGCATTATTTACCTTGTACATCGTCGGGGTACCCATGGAAAAGTATATAGTGACATTCTCATATTTCCACGCGGGTATTTGAAATGGTTTCATTATCCATTTGGAGTTTTTTTGCTCTTCATTAACTTACTGTCATACCAAGCACCTTGATATATATTCTGCAATCTTCTTCTTTATGTTCTCCCACCAGAAGTGTTCTCAGAGATCTTGGTACATATTGGTACTACTAGGATTAATAGAGAAAGTTGACAATGTGTATTTTTCAGAACATCCTTATCTATCCTAGGTGATGAAGGAACACAAAGCCGCATTCCAAACTGAATCACACCATAATCGTTGATATAGAACTCTTGTAGATTCCCTTACTTTACTACATTCATCTTATTTTTTAACTCCAAACCATCCCTTTATGCCTCCTTAATCATCTCTTGGATTGATGTTTGAATAATCATTTGGGTAATGCAGCAATTATCCCCTTCCCTTATGATTTCCAAATCCATCATTACCATATCTAGGAATATTGGGTCTTTATCAACATGTAACATGGATAGAGTAGAGTAGCGGGTTCTTTTCTACTTAAAGCAACAGGTACCTTGTCCTCCTTTGTAGGGTGATAGTGAATAGAGAAATCCTAGTCCTTGATTAGCTCTAACCATCTCATTTAACGCATGTTGAGCTCCTTTTGTGTGGATATATACTTTATGATCTTTTGGTCGGTGTATATGTCACACTTCTCACCATAAATGTAGTGCCGCCATATTTTCAAGGAAAATTGCATCTTCTAACTCTTTATTTTGCGGTGGGAATTTCTTCACATGGATCTTCAACTATCATGAGGCGTAGGCTATCACATTATCATTTTTCATGAGTATTCAACCAAATACTTTCTTTGAATAATCGTTGTATATCCCAAAATTTTCTCCACATTTCAGTAATGTGAGTACATGTGAAATGATTATCCTTCCCTTTAGATCCTTAAATCCACCCTCAAATTATTCATTTAGACATACATTACCCCTTTTTTATTAAGTTAGTTAGCAGGCATGAAAATTGTGATGAAATTTTTCACAAAACATCGGTAGTACCCTACTAATCCAAGAAAACTACGGATTTCTATGACAATAGAGGGTCTTGGCCATTCCTCAATCACCATTGTTTTTTATGGGTCCATAGAAATTCACTCACTTGTGACCACCTGTACCAAGAACATGACTTGCTTTATCCAAAATTAACTCTTTCTAAACTTGGTGTATGACTTCTGCTTTCTCAATGTCGCCAACAAAAGTCTGACATGTTCTTCATGTTCCTCCTTGCACTTGGATTATACAAGAATATCATCAAGAAAAACTACCACAAATTTGTTGAGGTAATGTCTAAAGACTCTATTCATCAAATTAATGAAGATTACAAGGGAATTATTAAGTCCGAAATGCATCACCAGAAACTCATAGTGCTCATACCTTATATGAAAGGTAGCCTTTTGAATATCTTCCTTCTTCACCTTTAGCCAATGATATCCAGAACGAAGATCCACCACTAAGAAGTATTGATCTCCTCCTAACTGATTGAATAAGTCATCAATACTTGGAAGATGATTCTTGTTCTTTATGGATATTTTTTTGAGTTCCTAATAATCGATACATAGTTGTATTGTTTAATCTTTTTTTCTTCATGAAGATAACTGGTTCATCCCATGGTGATGCACTAGGGATTTTGAACCCTTTGTCTAAATGATCTTGCATATTCTTCTTTAACTCCTAATATTTTATAGGATAAATCTTATAGGGACACTTTGAGATAAGTTTAGATCTAGGTATGAGTTCTATGGATAACTCTACCTCAAGATCTAGGGTAATTCTGGGTAACTCTTCAAGAAATATGTCACTGTATTCCCCCATAATGCACATTTTTTCAAGGTTGGCACATTCCTTTGACTCAACCATTAGGGTAAGGTATTATTCTTTATAGGTTATCAACACCCAAACTATTAAAGGATTTTTCAAATGGGATTCATGATCTTCCTTGAATTTGTAAAGGAGGATGGGATGGTTCAAAATATGAAAAGTTATTTTCTTTTCCCAACAACTGATATGTTCTCTATATAACGAGATCCAATCCATTACCATTATAGCTTAGAATACCACCAAGGGAAGTATTATAAGATTTCCTAGAAGAATCTTCCCACATACAGCAATAGGAGAAGATTCAATCACTTGGGTTGTAATGATTTCCACCCTTGGTGTTTTTATAAATAACTCTACTTCAAGGTTTAAGGGCTTCGATTCTATAGTTCTAGCAATCTTTTAAGATGTAAATGAATTCGTACTACTAGAATCAAGTAATACTTTTCCATTCATGTGTGAATAGTATGTGTACCTTTTATGACTTCATTATCTTTCTCCACTTCCATAGTAGTGATTGCATAAACCTTACATTGTTCCATTGGATTTGGTGGCGGATGATGTTGATTACTCTCGAGGACTCAAGGATTAGTGAACTGGCTTTCATAGTTCCCTTTCTCCCTATAGTTAGAGTATTGGACCATGGGTGGTGCTCCAATTTCATCAACTACATTCTCCTTCCTTATCAATTATTTTTGACACTCTTGAGCATGTTTTCCTTTATTCCCACACTTGAAGCATTTCTTGGTCACTCTAAGGCAGTTCCCATGATTCAGCTTCCCTCATTTTAGGCATGTGGGTCATTGACTTTTCTTCCCACCTTTATCATTATATCCCCCGGCTTGAATCTCCTTATTAACTATGAGATCACATTGAACAACTTCTTTATAACTCCCAATATCTCGAATTGCAATAACATTTCAAAGGTGTGGTTTTAATCCACTAAAGAATATATCATTTTTTATATCATTGTTGATTAAAAACATGATGTGTACCTTTCAATCCTTCTGAAATTTGTTTCATAGGTTGTGAAAAATTCTCCTTCTTTTTTCTTGAGATCAATTAATTCTCTCTCTATTTTCATTCGAAGAGTTCATGGGAAATACTTCTTAAGAAACATGATCTTATAGTGTTTTCATTCCGTCTCTTCAATTTCATCTCTTGTCTTGGTGTTCTTAAACAAAACCCACAATTGATCAGCCTCTCCATCTATATGATAAACGAATAATGTAAACTTCTCCGTGCCAAAATAGTGTATCACAGAAAAGATCTTCTCCATGGAGTGTACCCACTGTTCCACAACTAGTGGATCAAAATATCCACTAAACGTCAGTGGTCATTTCTACATAAAACATTTAATAGCTAGTTTCCCCCTATTTAGTGAAGGATTAAATTCCCCATTATTCTGGTTATTGTTCTTAACATGAGATAGTTGGGTAAGAATCACCATGATATTTTCAACTCCACCTCCCAAATAATTATCGATATCATTCGGGTAATCATTGCGTAGGCCCGCACATGAGTTTTTGGCCTGGTTTCTCCTAGTTCCCGCCATTTTCTAAAAACAGAAAATGGTAGAACAAAACATAAGTCAACAAGTCATTAATAACTTATTAATTTGTACATTTTACACAAAAATAATAACTTATGCGATCCCTATGTAAAGATTCTTGTGTGCATATTTGTACATAGTCCCATATTGTAGGTTTTCTCTAGGGTTCACTATTCCTAATTCCAAAATTAACTAATCCTTTCCTTTGATACCAACTATAGTGACCCTGTCTTTTATTATATTATAATTACATCATTTTAAAGATAAAAAAACATAATATTATTACACCACAAGGATCCATAGGTTTTGTGTCTTGGGAAAACTAGGACCAAACATTACATTTACAACATCAAACATAAGCATTAATTTAATTTCTTCTTCTCTAGCTTCTTATTGGAACTCAACCTCTCTATAGTACATGTTGTCACCTAACGATATACATCAAAAAAGGGTGAGATAAAATCATAGTAAGAGGATAGATAATAACAATATAGCATGGGGTGGGCATGATCATAACATCATCATCAAAATCATGAGAGGAAACATTAATAAAAGACGTGAAATGTGGAAATGATTCAAAATGAAATATCGTGTCATAGTGGTCATCTACCACACATAGTTGTGAACAATGCTTGCATCATGTTCATGCATAGTTTCCATTTTACTCATGAGATTCATTATTTTATCCAATGAATTTGAGAACTGTATAATTCCAGGAACAACCGTCACATTAAAACATTCATATTGAACAATATAATTAAGGGCGCACAAGTCACATCATAATATTTTCATTATCATGCACACCCCATTAAAAATATGTAAAACTTGAACATAACATAACCCATGGAAAGAAATGGGTTTCAAATAATAAAGAATACTTTTGTAAACATTTTTTAATAAAAATAATGAGGGAATATCATTCTTGACAAAGAACCATTAATCAAGAGTGAAGAGTGAAACGATATTCAAGAAGTAAAAAAGGAAGTGTTTATTTGAAAGACGAGTTATTTTCGAAATAAATTAGGTATTTCATAAAATAAATTAAAAAAGATTTATATCACTGAATAGGTAATATAATGATGAATAAATAATTTTTATGGAGAAAACACACCAAACATGGAATGAAATAGGGTGATCCCAAATAATGAAAGTTGGGTTCGAGAATTTCCCCTTCCCTTGTATCTGAACGCTTTATTCCCATTAATGTCCTTTATAATGACATTATATTCATTAATTAACAATTCTAAAACCTTTTATAAATTATTAATATTCATTATGGTTTTATTAAGTTCATTTATAGTATTTTATATGAGTTATAGAGTTTGAATACATTGTTCGAGAATGTTTGTTTTTATGGTTTTCTTAAGCAGTTCACTTGTATTCCTAAATGGATGTCTATATAGAACATGGATAACCATAAATAACTAATATTTAATGTTATTAATGATATTAAAAGAGTTAAAATGATCTTATAATGAATTATATTATATGCCACGTGTATGAATCATTAGATAATAATTTAATGATGATTGTTTGGGTTAATTCGGGTGGTTTTTCGAGCACTATGAACTTGTTTTGTTTAATCATTTAGTAATATGTAAATAAGTTAGATCTCAAAAATTAAATAGTATATAATACATATAACATAATCTGGTTCAACCATAATAATGGTTTCATGACCAGAAAATTTATGTTTGTCCTATCAGACTCCAAACCTCTTACTGATCACAATCGTGTATGTAAGATTTTCGAAATTCAAAACATAGAAGTGGAAAAATTATGTTTAGTGATCACATATTATTTACTATCATTATATGTCATTGTTCTTCCTAATGTGATTATACTATAAGGAATAATTATATGAAGGTAATTCCATTTATAAAACTTTGGGTCATTATATTTTTCTTTCAATTATTGTCGTTTCTTTTGGGTTTGTTGGGTCACCAATTGATTATTGTTATACTCACACCTCAGTGGGATTTTCCCACACATGTTGGGTCTTCTGATGAAAACAGGAATTTCGATTGAGTATCTAAAGGGCCCGAGGAATTCATATCATACTGTTATAGACCAATCGAGGTGTTTACTAGAGTTAGGATGTGGAGAATTATAATAGTTGCATTTGATAGAAATCCCCCATTCTAAGATGGTTGCATTATTTTTTACTTTTTGGTGGGTGTTTTTTTTAATTTTTCTATTTTAATACTTTTTTCAACTCTGGTTTGGGATAGATGTATACATGAATTTTAGTTTTTTTATTTTTATATCTCTATATTATTTCATGGATGTTTTCTTGGGTTTGTGTGTACATGTTCATAAGGTAATAGCCTCCCATCTATGTGATATCTATACTCATCACTAGTATGTATCCCTAGACCTATTATAGGTTGGATTAGGGTATTGTTTTATGAGCCCCACATGGGTGGGTCATGAAAACATTTTCCTATATAATGGTATTGAGAGTGAATCTTGATTACAAATAGGGTATTGGGAGTAAACCTCGATTACTTATAAGGTCTAGGGAGTGAACCATGACTACTAATATTTATTGGGGAGTGAAACTGTTCCATAAAGAAATCCTTGGATTTGATCCTTGACTATTGTGGAAATCATTTCACTTCTTTATCTTTATGCCACAATTCCATGTCTTATTCCTTTTGTATGCTCTAATGTTTTATACTCTTGATTCCCTAATGAATCTTGTCATATGATATTCCAATCCTAATTCCCTGAATCAAGTGTATGATAATTTATATGTTAGTTATGATATCCAAATGTTATTATCATGTTCTCATACCCTTTGGTTCATGTTATCCTTACATATCTCTTTTATTTTCCATTACTGAGCATCTAAACTCACCCATTCTTCTTTTTCCTTTCCCCATATTATGAAGAAAGGTATTTAATTAGGATCACTAAATTAGAAGATCTTTTGTTGGAAATGTTGATGATCATTCGCTATAACAGAATATTTTTTCCATCTTTCCAAAGGAAATAAACTATTACAACCATTAATCTTGTACTTTTGTAATGTGATCAATATTAATATAAAATGATGTAATAACCATGTATGATACTCCTGGGTCACTATAGTTTGTATCAAGGGAAAGGTTTAGTTATCCTTTGAAATCGACGATGAGAAAAAATTAGTGATATACCTTGTGATATTTCTAAGGATATGTATAGGGATATCTCTCATGATTTAAACAAGTATAATTTAGCTAATATGAAAATGTCTTGGAATTTTGTTAGAGGATAGAGAAAGTGGTTTCATTGAAATAAATCAATGTTAAGATACTAAAATTTGATGTGTCTCAAGCACATATGTACCTAGGTGTAACAACCCCAATACACCATAGTATGATGGACTCTATAGAGAACTGTTGCATGAAAATGGGGCTTTCTCCACACCTGTTTCTAAAATCTCGGGAGATATAGTCTAGAAATTCACAAACAATTTATGAACCAGTATGGAGTATTTTAATAAAATATGAATATAAATATCCTAGGATAAATTAATGGTGTCTTATATTAAATAAGTAGGTGTCATGATTTAGAAATATTATAAGTAAATTTCCATGTTTATGTAGTTCCCCAGTATAATTATTGTTCCTCACACTATAATTTTGTATTTATTCGATGGATAGAACCATAATGAATAATATTATCATTGATTTTGATGGAAAATTCAGGGATTTTTAGCAACCAAATTCTATGATAAAATGAGAGGAAAGTACTGTGATTATTTTTAATTTGTAATCACGATATATGATTAGAAACATGACCATCAATGAGAATCCAGAAACAAAAAATGAGAGGAAGATGGAATTTTATAAATCATTTTTGGTAACAAACATAGTAGAAGGAAGACTTGACTTCATACATGTTAAGAAAGTGGGAATAAAATCCTATGTTAATATCACAAATATATGGGAATATATTATCTTTGTGAAAAAATTGTCATAAAATAAAATATTATCAGGAGGTTCAATGTTTTAAATATCAATTAAATGGGTGTTGCACAACACAATTACCTAAATCAAGAATTTACTTATAGACCAAGTAAAGACTTATTCCATTTATATCATTGACGTGTAAGGACTGAAGTAATTATGTATTTTGATTATTGAATTATGAATTGAGAAATTTATACAGATTGTTCAGTGTATTTTTTTAATTGAATTGACATAATATTTTTAATGATAGTGATGACCGAGAAAAGTGATTTAATGAAAATGTTATATTTTATGGGAAATAATGATCAAGGTAAGTAACCAATACTATATTTACAATGTTTAGAAAAAAAATTTTAGTTTGGATTAATAGATGTTGGATAAGAATAAGTTGAACTAGATAGTATTTATGACCTGAGAAATGATAATGGGTTTGTTGACAATGTGGTTCTTTTTATTAGTAATGAAGTTTACAACATTATTGTACATGTGTAATATATCCAATAATTTGGGTTTTATGTAAGTAATTAGGAATAATGTATAATTTTAGTAAATTTTTATGGTAATTCTGGTTATTAACATGTTTCAATAGAATACATGTTGAATGTATTCACATGTTTTGTATGTGACAATGAAGAGATACTATATGATTTATGTTGGATCAATACTAAGAGGATTTAAAGATGTTATTTCTAAAGTTTTGATTTTTTATTTTTATAATGGTCAAATGGTTAAACATTTATGAAATAGTTTAAGTTAGAAATCAGACGAGGATTTAGATATTAAATATTATCTCACTAAATAAGGATTTATTCATAATGATGACCTATGCTAACATTTTTTATGATATCAATGACCCCATTAACACCTCTTTAGTTTATGGGTTTTTATTGTTTACTGTCTTTGAATCAACTACTTTCTTTTGATCTGTTATCTTTATCATGATCTATCATTGTCTATACTTTAATTTCATGAACAAATAGTCACCTATGTTCTCCCACGTGGAAAGCTAGTTATGAGTTACTTTGGGTAACCGTTATATTTACAATGTTAAATTTTTAAGGATATTTTAGTAACATTTTTACAATGAGGGTTTCTATGAAAATAACTTTTTTGTACTGATACTTCGATTACATATAATAATATCAAAGTATAAATTCATTTTAAGGGTGGTAGAATGTAACTCCTTGAGTTTTTATGAAGTATTATTATATAATAAATTAAAATTATTTTATGTATTTCATTACACACAACACCCAGTAAAGATTTATTTATAAATAACACTAAGAAATGTTTTTACCACATGTTACACTAATATTTTCTTGTGTTACACACAATACTATGTTTTCTTTCTATTATATACAATTTAATGGTTAACTAGTGCTTCCCACAAAAATAAGTTTAAACCGAACAAAAAATATTATAAATATTTAGTGATCATCTATATCATAGAATATAAGGTATGAATATTATTAACTAAATTATTAAAATATGGTTTAGACATGTTTATATAATTAATTCCATGATTATAAATTAATTATAAATGAAAAAACCATTTTGAAAATAAAAAAAATCATTTCTAGGAAAAATATTTTTTTGCACACAAGTGTGTTTTATTTAAATAAACAAATAGAACCACTTTTTATGAAATATTTTAATGAAATATATATTAAATTATATTCAATGAACTATTTAGCATTCATTTTATGTTTTTTCTAGACAATATATAAGATCAATTACAATTTTACACCTAAAAAGATATGTTTCTTTAAAAAGTTGTCCTACCTCTATTTGATAGGTCAATTATTTAAAAATCAGTTTAATCACTTTAATGAATTATTTTTTAAAATATAAAGTTCATTTTTTTAATAGGAATTTCTAATTTTTCTTAGGATTCTTTTTTTATATGTTTCTGAAAAGATTCATTTTCTATTAAATATTTAATAATACTAAATTTTAATTGAAAATTTTCTTTTTATCGAATTATTTATATAGTTAAACTATATTTTATGTTTGTTTTAAAATACAATTAAATAAATTATAATTAAAATAGTCCAATATAGGAAATTTTAATCAATTTCCAATTAAAATTAAATATTAAAACATTATAAACTTTTTATCTTTTCTCTTTAATAACCTGCTTTTTCGACACAACTGAAAGATTAATTTTAAATTAATTTCTTACTGTTAAGTGATTTGAATTTATATAATTGTATTCAACATAATTTAACATTTATAATGTGGAAAAAATAATTTTTTGCAGAAAATTATTTGTGAAAATAGTTAAAATTAATTAAGATGATTAAGATAAAATGAAGTTTACATGGAGACTAATATTCAATATTATGAAGTAAAATGACATATGAACTTATTAAAAACCAATTGGATGTCACTATTTATACCTTAACCCATAATATATATAATTATATGATTATTTTGGGCTTTGCATAGGTTGAAACATCTGTACACATAACTTATTTTTAAAAATGGAAAATGTGTCATTTTCTCCAATTATAGAAGGTCGCCACCTCCTCTAATATCATTTCACATCTTAAGAAATTTTAATAAAAAATAAAATCCCAAATCACATCCAAAATTCCCTAATCTCATCATATAATCTTAAATTATGGATGAAATCCATCTAAATAAGTCCTTTCATTTAAAATAAAAGGAGATACCTAAAGAAGACGTAACGTTCATCAACAATGCTTTTAATTTTATTTCTTTCACAAACCCCTTCCACTATTTTTATATCATGATTATATAATATATTTAGTATAAAAATTAAAATGGTTTGTTTTTATTATGATGAAATTACTGAAAATGTCACACACTTCCATTACATGAACTATGAAATCATCATTCCTTTGTATGGAGGACTACCGCTTCACGAACTGATGTTGTTCATTTATCCATTACCACCTTTTAAATATGAGAATAATGATGTAAAATAAGTTTATTTATGGTATATAAGATATTTATTATGTATTTATTCTTATGGAATTATTATATATCACATACCTTCATTATTTCAGTTTTTGGAAAATACGATAACGATGTACATGTGTATGATGGACTACCTTAATGTGAAGAGATGTGGTTCATTCACATATTAAATTGGATGTATTAAAGATGAGTTTAATATAAATTTATAATTAATATGAAATAAAATTAATCTTTAATAATATATATATATATATATCAATTACATCTCTTTCTTTCAAAATGACATGAAAATGTAAACAACGATCATGCGTACCTACTTCATACCATCTCCATGAATGGTGTATTTTATTTTATCTCACTAAATATTATGGGTTACTATAAATCCATATATTATGAATATATATGTTTTTTATATAATTTTTTTCAGTATTTATTCAATTAAATCGGGATCTATGAAAGAGGACCAATAATAACAAGTCAAAACATGTACGAAAAATAGAGTTATTACCCGAAATATAACATTAACAAAGAATTTATAATATAAAGGCTATATAAAGAAATAATATAATAAAATATGTTATGATATATATAAAAATGGTTATTTGGTATATTTTTAATGAATTTATATTTTTTATATTGGTGCTGTGAACGTGTACGAAGGAATTAAAGACTTAACGTAAGGGATTTCTATCTCGCTTAAATCTTTTGAGAGACACATGAAATATTCTCCACTTATTTATTCTATTTTTTGTATATAATTATGATTAATTTACATTATAATGATTGTCCAAAATGATATTATTATTTATATATACATTTTAGGATCTCAATTTCATGTTTTTTACTTTTCAAAAGTTACAAAATCTATAAGGGAATTGTGTCTCAATTTTCCACCATTGAGACACATGTTATTGTATTCACCAACATTATTTAACAATGGGTATATAGTGCCCCTTTGAAATATTATATCCTGAATCTACTTATTTTCATGATATTTTAATATTATTTTAATTCTAATCTTTCTTGGGTATTTTGATTAAATTTTATCAAAGTGGTAAGAGTTTATTACTACAATCTCATCATCTATGAGGATTTATTAGGATTATGCATCCATTGTTGAAATTGTATGATCAATATCTCAAAAACTATCATTAATTTTAATATCCTCTGGTTATTAATGATATCTTTATGTAATGGAACAATTTCTACACTCCGTTGTACATATCATATTAAATAAAAAAACTTATGAAAATTCAATATTATATTCCTCTTCGATCGAAAATATATTTTCTTTTAAAAACTTGGTTTCTATAAATATTTTATAAATGGTTTATACAGTTATCATATATGTCTAAATGAAATTTGTACCCCTATTTATCCTTTTTAAAAAATGGTTCTAAAATTTATATTATTTTGGTTTTTTATCAACAATCTATAGTTTTCAACTCATAATGTGAAATGAATCTTTGATTTTATATATATGACATGTATGAAATTATTTACCATCATAAACACTCTTTTAGTTGATGATTCCATTATAATATTTAAAAAATATTTTCAAGAAAAATATTTACATAATTATTTTGGAATTATATGTATTTTAAATCTATTTTCAAATAAAGTAATTTCCAAAGAAAAGTTTAAAAAGTGTTTCAAATGATTTTCAAAGATTACTTTATAAGTTTTAAAAGGTAATTTTTAAAGAAAATGATTTCAAAAATGTTTTATGATTAAAAAAAATTTGAATGATTTTCAAAGATACAATTATATTTTTTAAATTTTATTTTCAATGAATAAGTTTTTCAAAATATGTTATGATTTAAAAATACTTTTCTAAAATGGAAGGGAAATTTTCCTCAAGAAATGTTTTAAATTATTTTTAAATCCTACTTCATAATTTATCAAAAAAATCAATGAAAATGATTTTGAAACAATTTTATGAATTCAAAAAATATTTTCATAGAATGATTATTTTCCTTATGAAATGATCCAAGTGATATTTAAAAGTCCTTATACATATGAGATTAATGCTTTTGATATTTTTTATGAATTTTTGAGGATATGATCCAAAGACACCATTCATATAATTTCTCTGAAGGTAATTTTTTAAGATGAAAACGATTTTATGAGACCTATTTATTTTACATGGTTTATATCATGATAAACTTATTATGAAACTATCTTCCATTAATCGGTTATTCTATGATGAAATGATTATGAAACCTATCTATTTTACATAGTTTATGATATGATTACATAATTATTATACCCATTTTATTTAATGGGTAATTATGTGATGTTAATGATACCAATCTCTTTTTATGGGTCATGATATGATGAATGTTTTATCATGTTTTAGTACATGTATGTATGATTTCATTATGTGACAGTTGAAATCTATATCTCCCTCTAATGAATTGGTTAAAGATTTACATCTCGTGAAATATAAATAGATAAAATTGGGAGTGAACTTGGTTCCATAGGGAATGTATTCTGCTAAGATGGTCTTGGGAGTGATCTTTTTTGGAGTAATACATTACTATTTAAATTATCTTGGGAGTGAAACATGACTAATAATATGGTTCAGGGAGTGAACTCATTCCTATAATATATCCTTGAAAATTTTCCTTGAATACTATGGATATCATTTTATATGTGTATGTTCTTACCAAAATTACATGTCTTATTCCTATATTATGATCGCATAGATAATGCTATAGATTATCTTATGATTTATTTCTTTTCATATACTAATATTTATTCAATGTCTCATGAGTAATATATTTTATAAATATTTTTTGATATTCAATTGTTATTCTAATGTTCTGATACCCTTATTTTCAAGTTATACTTATGTATATCCATTATTTACCCTTACTAAGCTTCTGAGCTATCCCCTGTTAGGTATCCTTTCCCCAAGTTATGAAGAAGTGTTTTTATATTGGATTAATAAATGGGAAATTTTTTTTGGGAATCATTGATGATCTTTAATGAACCTATAAAATTGTGTTTCACATTTTCAAGTACATTAAACTGTTATAGACCTGAGGCATGTTGTTTTGTATTCTACTGAATATTAATCTAAAATGATGTCATATCAATGATTGAGAATATGAGGTCACTATAGTTGGTATCAAAGTAAATGTTATGTTAACCATTAGAAACAAAGATAAGAAAACATTAGTGAGTTACCTAGGTTTATTTCTAAGGATATGTTTTTAGAAGTCTTGAAAGACCAATCTATGGATGAGTCCAAGAATAGGATAATGTCATGTTATATTGGTAATAAATAGTGAAAGTATTTTCCAATAAATGCATACATGTTTGGATACTACAAGTGGATGTTGGTATGGAATATATATACCTTGGGTTAATAACATTGAAAATACTTTATTGATCTAGGAACAATTGGGAACTATTGTATGATAATGAACCTTGCTTCCCACCTCTTTTAACACTCCTATGGATATTCTTTAGAAATAAAAAAAAATCTGTTTATGAAACATCATGAGGGATATAAATATAAGATAATAATAAATAACCAATCATTAACATAATGTATCATAGATTTATGAATTATGTTTCATGATCTAGACATCTTAGAAGATAAGTTTCTTGATTATGTCATTCCTCAGCATGATTAGTGTTTGTAAGATGGTGCTTCCCATTTTAGTCGATGGTTGGAACCATAATTAGTATATTTAATATTTAATCTGACTATAAATTCAATTATTTTGAGAAACCATGTTGGAAGATGAAGTGGGATAAAGTTATTTTTATTATTTCGAATACTTTTTTAAAATATATGATTAAAAATGTGAAAATCAGTGTATTACTGACACACTAAATAAGTGGAAGATGGAATTTTATGAAAATTCATGTGTTAGTAAACATATATGAAACAATTATAATATTCATACATGTCATGAAAGTGGGATGAAAATCCTAATGGAATATATCTTATGGAGGGGGGTATATTATATGCATGTAAAAAGTTTATAGAGTGACAAATTTTAAGGAAGTTCAATGTATTATCTGTCGAGAACATGGACATTACCCAACTCAATTCTCGGACCTAATGAGTTTCAACTATATCAAGGAAGGGCCTATTCCATGATAATTATTTAATTTTAAGTATTTTTATTTTATTTATATTGATTCTATAAAATATTAATTGTGAAATATATAGGGATTGTTCATTATATGTTTTTTAAGGATTTGAAAGAATATGTTGAATGGTATGGATGAACAATAAATTTTATTTAATGAAAAGGATATATTTTATGGGAAATGATAAAGGTATGGTAATCCTTAATATTTTCTTGATTTTGAGAAAATTATTTTTAGTTTAGATAAACTGGTGTCGGATAAGAATAATTTAAATTTGATTGAATTTATGACTTTAGAAATGATAATGGATTTTTTGAAAAAGGGGTTTGTGTTATCATTGATGTTGTTTAATAAATTTTAGATTTATTTAATATATCCAACAAACAATTTTTTATGGATTGAGGAAGGATGTATTATTTCAATATTGTTTTATGTTAACTCAGGTTATTAAAATGTTTCAAGAGAATACATGATGAAAGTATTTATATATTAGGTACTTGATAATCAATAACTACTATATGATTTATGGTGGATCAATGATATAATGATGTAGTGAATTTCTTTCTAAATTTCTAGACTTTAATAGTTTAGAATGGTCAAATGTTTAACCATTTATGAAATGGTTTACATTAATATTTCGAAGTGGTTTTATAAATTAATGTATTATCATTCAATTTAAGGATTTATGAATATTGGTAACCAATAATATCCATTTTGTTATGATGATAACTAAAGATAGATTAAATGAACTATCATATATTTATGGGTTATAAGATCTAGTTTTTTCTCTATGCATAACTATATCAACATCATTTCTTAGATTAAGATATGAATTGGATTTTGATAAAGAAAAAACCAAAGAGATAGTTTTTTCTTATGGAATGAAATCAATAACACATATATTCTTAGGAAAAATCATCATTTTGATGAAAATGATCATGAAATAATGTTTCACTATGATCATCATTTATGATGACATAAATGACCTCTTTCATGCCTCTTTAGTTTATGGTTTTGTTATTTTTAAATTTATATGGATCTCACATTTTATTTTGATTAGTGATCCTTATCAGTCTCCATCATTATTTTATCTTTTCATCCATTTCCAAATCATCACCTTTGTTATCCTATATATAAACCAAGATATGTGTTAATTTGGGTAAATGTAATATTTCTAACATATTTTTCTTATAGAATATTAATTACTCATATTTACAATTTTGTTTTATATGAATATAGTTTGTAGGTATTAATACTTTGATGAAATCGACGAATTTTAAGGGTGAAATTCATTATGAGTGGGGTAGAATGTAAAACATCAAGTTTTTTTGAATTATTTTTTTAAATAAATTCATATTCATTGATGTATTTCATTTCATGGAACAACATGTTATGATTGATTTATATGAAACACTATATTACACGTTTAATACATTCTACACCAAGTTAATCTATCATTAAATGAAATATTATGTTTTTCTTGTGTTACATAGAATTCAGAGTTTAACTTGTGCGGCACATAATACCAAGTTTAAACAAATAATGAGATGCAATTATTATGAAATTTATAAACAAGTAATTGGATGGAGGGTTTGAATAATAATGTTTTTTGAAAATATGGTTTAAAATGACTATATAATTATTTCTTTGTTGACCAACACACTAGATATGAAAATAAAGGGGAATCATTTCCTTAAAAACTATTCTTATGCACACAAGTGTGATTTATATCAATAAATTTAAAAAAATTGATTAATTAAAATAATTATATAAATATATATTACGGAAATAAATATTTAAAAAAAATTGTTTTATAGATAATATATATAAATAAATCATATTTTACACATAAAAAGGCGTATTTTTCAAAATTGTAGTTTTTCCATTTTTAATGTCACGCTTATTTTAAAACTAAAATTTGAAAATTTTATAAATTTTATTTGAAAAAACAAAAATCATTTTTAAATCATAACCACATAATTATCTTATTGGGATTTTTGAGATTTTTTTTCTGAAAATATTCATTTAATAATGAAGAATAAAAATTACTTCATTTTAATTGCAAACTACATTTTTTTAAATTATTTATATAGTTAAATTATATTTAAAAATAGTTTTAAATTATAATTATATAATTTATAAGTATATTAATAAAATTTATATCATTTAAATTAATTTCATATTGAAATTGAATACAAAAACATTGTAAACTTTTGATCTTTTCCCTTTAAAACTCGCTTTCATGAAACATATATAGGATTAATTATAAATTAATTTATGAAACCTATGTATTAGGAATTTGAAAAAATGGATTATCTATTTTTAATAATAATAAATTATAATTTATAATAAGAATAACATAAATTTTTAACCAAAATAATTAGTGAAAACAATTAAAATTAATCACATTAAAGAGAGAAACGAGTTTACTATGGGACTAAACATTAAACAGAATGGGAAAAGACCTAGAAAAAGACCAATTTGATGGTCATATATCAAACATAAACCTTCATTTATTGATTTTTTTCTATTATTTTGGCCCTATTTTATAAAAAACAATGATGCACTTAACATCTTTTCAAAAAGGGCATGTGTGTCCTCTCGAACACTTATAAAAGGCCACCCCTCTCCTCCTATAATCACACCTATAAATACATTTGGATCAACCAATATTTTCACAAATTGATTTTAAAATTCTCTAATCACATACTATAATCCATAAATTAGGTATAAAATGAACCAAGGATTTCCATTAGCACAAACCAAAAATAGACACGTGATGAAGAAGAAATGTTCATAAATAAACATTTCAGTTTAGTTTCATCCTAAACCCCCATTAAATTAATTCAATATCATTATTATACATTAAAATTAGTATATTATATATAATTATATGTTTTATGTTAATTATAAGGGAACAAATTCATAAAATTCCATAAAATGGGAAATGAATGCATCGTTCGTGTCTATGAACAAATACTGAATTATGAACTGATGTCATTCGTTTTTTATGTTAACACAACAGAAGATGGTAAATTATAACATAAATTAACTATATATATGTTATTTATTATATTTATGATGCATCTCTTATTATTTAATTATTATATAACACATTTCATAATTGTTTTCATTTTTTGAGAGTATGATAATGTTATTCAGGTGTACGATGGACTACTGGATCACAAAGCTATGTGATCTATTCATGCATTACCAAAAATGTATTAAAGATGTTTTCATTATAAATATGATATAAATATGAAATTAAAATTATATTTTTATGATAATATTTATATACAAACCATTTAAATTTCCTTCTCTCAACATGATAACAAAATAGTAACAACGTTCAGGTGTATGTATGACCTCAGTCTCCAGGAATGGTGAATTGCATTTATTATCACTATATTTTATGGATTAATATAAATAAATATATAATGAATATAATGAATATATATATATATTGTTTATCATCGTTTATATGATGAAATTATGATCTAATATATAGTATAATGAATAACAAGTCGAATGTTGTATGAAAAACAAAGCGGTTATTACTCAAAAAAATAACTTTAACATCACATTGTGAATAAAAAGGTGATATAAATTAATTATAAAATCATATATGGAATGATATAAATTCATATGGTTATTTGGTATATGTATAGTAATATTATATTTAGTATATATGAGTATTTAATGTATACAAAATAAGTCAAGACATATGGTAAGAGATTTCTGTCTCCGTTTATATTTTTGTGAGACCCATGATATATTCCCCACCTATTTATTCTATGTGGTTTATATAATTATCATGAATTAATTTTATGACTAAATCCAAAAATATATGAGTATTGACATATAAATTTTAAGAAATATCTTTCATGGGTTTTACGGTTCAAATTTTACCAAATCGGTAAGGGGATTTTGTCTTAATTTGTCTTCTTTGAGACACATGTAATGTTATGGGCCTATATTTTTTTACAAGGTTTATATATAGCCCCATATACCATTTATTTCATGAATAACCTAATTTTTATAATATTTTATTCTTCATGTAATTTTATACTTTCATAGGGATGATTATTCAAATTCACCAAATTGGTAAGAGTTTATTACCATAATCTCAACGTATATCATGATTTTTTATGATTATGCTTCAATTGATGAAATTTTATGATCCACGTCTCATTAAATCCCATGAATTTTAATCTCCTATAGTTATTAATTATATCTTCATGTAAGGGTACCATTGTTTCTCTCATTGGTACTTATGATAATAAAGAAATTTATTTTATAAAAACCCAACTTTATTTCTCTATTTAGTCAGAAATTAGTTTTCATTCAAAACCATGTATTCTTGAATTTTTCTAAAAAAATATCTACTATTATACTAGGATATTTAAAATAAAATTTCACCATATTTTTTCCTCTTTACAAATTGGTTTTATAAAGAATATTATTTTCATTTTCCAATCATGTCTCTTTTGATGTCTACCAATAATGATGAATCTTTTTTCACATATTATTCATGAATTGATATCTCCACAATCATTCCCACATCATTTTGTAAGATTCCATTATATATTTTAAATAATTGTTTCTTATGAAATGTATTTCTTATTTATTTTTGAATTTTTTATTTTAAATATTATTTTTATGATATTAATATTAATAATGTTTTATGGTGTAATAGTGCATTAAATGATTTTGAATGATTCCATTATATTTTTCCGAATGTTATTTTCGATGAAAAATATTAGAAAAATTATTTATGTTGAAAAATTCTTTAAATTATTTTAAAATATTCCTATATATGTTTTAAAGGTTTTTTTAAAAGTTATTTTAATAGAAAATGGTTTTCAAAAAGTATTATGATATAAACTTGTTTTTATATCGAAAATGGTATTTTCCTAAAGAAATGTTCTAAATGATTTTCAAATAATATGTCATTTTTTTGAAAGTTCATTTCAATGAAAAGTATTATAAAAATGTTTTATGTCTTAAAAATAATGAGTTTAAAAGAATTATTATTTTCATTATGGAATATTCCATGTTATATTTGAAAGTTCTTCTCTATCGATGATGAAATACTTTGCTATATTTTATGATTTTTTTGGTGATATTATCTAGGGACACCATTCATATTATTTATTTTAATGATTTAAGTTTATGATAAAAGTTTTTTTATGAAACCCATTTCTATTACATAGGTTATAACAGGATAAAATGTTTATGAAACCCACTTCCTTATATGGGTTATTCTATAAGAAAGGATTATGAAACCATTCCTTTCTAATAGGATATAATACGATGAAATGTTTATGATGGAAATTTAATTTCCCAGTTATGATATGTGTTTATGAAACCCATATCATTCTATGGGACTTGATATTATGAATGTTTTATTACCATGTGGAACATGTATGTATGATTTCATTATGTGATAGGTGGAACCTATATCTACCTCCAATGAATTGGGTAAATATTTACATCTCCTGAGATGGACATGGCTAGAATTTGGATTGAACTGAGTTTAGTATTGGTGTTTTTTTACTAAGATGGTCTTGGGGGTGAACCTTGATTACTAAAATGGTCTTTAGAGTAACCCTAGATTAATAATTTGGTATTGGGATTGAAATATGACTACTAAGATGGTTTGGAGAGTGAACTCATTCAACTAAGATAAAGTTGGAAGTGATCCTTGACTATCATGGATATAATTTCATATGATTATGTTTCTTCAATAATTACACATATTATACCTATGTTAGTCTCTCAAAATATATTATCTTCATTGAATTATGATATTATAATATTTATACATTGAATTATGTTAATGATATTTGATATGTATTGTGTTATTATAAAATGTGATTTTAATGTTCTCATTCTATAATGTTAATGTTATACATATGTATCTCCTTTATTTTCCTTTAATGAGAATCTAATCTCATCATTTCATATATTCCCATCCCTAGGTCATATGGAATGATTTTTAGGTGGTGTTACTAAATGGTAAGATCATTGTGGTAAACATTGAAGATCTTTCAACAAGTGATAAGATTGTGTTCCAAGTTTCTAAAGACACTAAAATATTATAGTCCTCGGACATGTAGTTTTGTAATGTGCTGATTAATCATCTAAAATTAAGTAATATCCATCTATTATAAGCCTAGATTTACAAACATATAATGAATGTATGGTGACTTTTGGGAATACAAATTCAATCAGAATCAATGGAATTGGGTCTATTATCATGGAAATGAAAAATTGAAATCCAAAAGATCATTGCTATTCAATATGTCGAAACACATTTTTTTGAGTGTTTCTCAACATTGTGATTATGGAAACATGTATTTTTTCAGAATAAATGAATATTTTGTTAAAAGGTTTTATATTGAAAAATTTGTAATGAAACGAAACTGAACCATGGGAAATATATTTCATGGTGTAGATTCACATGGTTCATGTTATTGGAGAATGATAGAAGAAAAATAGTTGTGGAAGTATAGGATTGGCCATATTTTATTAAGTAATTAGAGAAAGATAAAAAATTTGGGAAGCATTTGTGATATTAATCACATGAAAAAAAATCAGATATCGGATTAGTTCTATACTTAAAAAAGATAATTTTACAAACTCGGTAAAAAATAATGTTGAGATATATTCAAATAATCTCTGGATGATTATACATTTTGATATATATGTATAGTACCCTGAGAATGTAATAAAAATGGTTATATATAATTTTTTCCATTTTTTATAATTTTACTAACATTAAATGCATTATGTTTTTGAAATATAAATCTGATGATCTCAATAATTTTATATTTTTTTAGAAAAGTGAAGAGAAATAATTTTTTTACTATTTATATAAGATTACAAATGATAATATTTATTAATATTACCATGGAATGGTTATAGAGTATAATTAAATTCATTTATTTTTTATGAATTTAGAGTACCATACACACTAAAATAGAATGTTCTCTCTAAAATAATAATGATAATTTTGGACTAAATTTAATGAATGATGTCGATTGAAAATGAATCAACCCAATTCTTTTGGAGGAAATTTATTGGAGAAGAAGTCCATATTTAGAATTATTGTTTCTAAAAATTGAACTTTAATATAAATCCTAATGATATGTTTTGTAATGAAACACCATTTTTGAAATATTTAATGGTTTTTGGTATTCCTTTCAATATAAATTTCATGGTTGGTAATCATTACATGTTTTATCGAAGTTGTGTTCATCCCATCATTATTTGACACCCTCCTAATAGTATATGAAAAAATTATTGTACTAATTAAAAAATAAGTATGGTTTACTATGTAGATGTGAATTATTTATAATATTATATTAAGAATATTTGGAATTAAATTTCATATATTAGAGGATGTGATGATAATGTGGTTATATTAAAACAAAATGGAAACACTTTGAATTAATGTTTTAATTTTGAAGTAGTTAAAGATAATAATATTGACTTAAATATATCAATTGATTGGGGATAATTATGGTCAACTCATCCTATGGTGAAGAAGCATGTGCAGGTACATAATTTCATTATAGTTCAAAGAAAATATTTTCAAACCCAAAAGTTAGGGGATTAGTACTCATACTTCCTAATATTCATAGATTTTTATAATAGATGTTGAAGAAGCTTAGGATTATAATCATTGAGTTAATGACACAAGTGAAGAGTTGGATATATTGAGAATAATGTGACTTTAAAATCACTTCCTAAACCAAAAAATTATGTATGTGATTGGTATATTGTGTGGGATTTGAAAAAATATCAATAAAAATGCAGAAGTGATAAGAAACAAGACACAACAAAATTGTGATGGCTTCTCTCAAATTGAAATAATTGATTTTTATGAGACCATTTCTCATGTTTAAAGTATTGAAACAGTTAGAATCATTCTAATTATTATAGAATAATAAAGATGTATGGCATTATAAATGGATCCCAAATTAAATTTTCTTAATAGAGAGTTATATTAGTTTGGATTTGTTCATGGTAAATATGAAAGCTGTTTTTTTGGTTGAATAAGGATTTTAATGGATTGAATAAAACTATTAGGTCTTTGATTTTCACATATGTGTCTTCATTTTTAGGTATTCCAATTTTATTTATAGTCTAATTCATAACCCCAGGGTTCCCCCTTGAGTTTTTGTGAAAATTGATAATTTGGGCTTGAAAGAATGAGGTGAACAGTTGGTGCATTGTTTGTCAAACCATGCACCCTTTCCCTAGAAACTGTGTATCTAGGTGTCATATTTGGACAGTGGGAAACCACATAGTTAAAATGTGTTTTGTAAATAGTGTTGGATAACCGTGCAACTTGTTCCACTTAGACAGTATGGGGTGCACGGTTGTGGCATGGTTTGGAAAACAATGTGGGAAAACTATGTGACATGTCCATGTCATTTTAAATTAGAATATTATTGTCATATCCTATCAGGATTTAACCCCAAATCACCTTTTTCATCTACATTCATGATTTTCAACCCTAGGCTCCACCCAATAATCTTTACCCCCATAGACCTCCATTTTTTATGTGATTTTAGTGTGTCTTCTCCACTATTTTACAAGTATGTCCCGTATTTCTTGATTTTTTAATATTTTCTACGGTTTCTCCTCCTTCTTCATGGGGTTTATTAACTACATTATCACGACCCGCCTCCCCGGGTCCTGAACATTATCATCTGACCCCATGGGTATCTTGTAATACCTTGGTTGCCTTCCCAGCACACCATAGGCTATTACTCAATAGGGTCTCTTATCTGACTAATGACTATCCCCAAAGGCCAACACATGTTCTTTCAGTGTGTTTTTCCTCACTCACACACACCCTGGGAAACTTCTCAAAAGGTCACCCATCCTGATTATTACTCCAGGCCAAGCATGCTTAACTATGGAGTTCTAATCAGACAGGCTCCCGAAAAGAAAGGTGCACCTTGTTGACATGAGTAGTGACATTTAGCCTTTTAAGTCTCACTTTTCCAAGGGTGTTACATTATCCACCCCATTAAAGAAAAACACCCTCGTTGTGGACCCAAATCCTCAAAACCCAGGTAGTGCCTAAGCACTTCCGGATGTGTATTGGCTCTGATACCATTTGTCACGACCCGCCTCCTCAGGTCATGAACCTTATCATCTGACTCCATGGGTCTCTTGTAATACCTTGGTTGTCTTCCCAGCACACCATAGGCTATTAATCACTAGGGTCGCTTATCTGACTAATTATTATCCCCACAGGCCAACACATGTTCTTTCAGTGTGTTTTTTCCTCACTCTCACACACCCTAGGAAACTTCCTAGAAGGTCACCTATCCTGATTACTACTCCAGGACAAGCATGGTTAACTATGGAGTTCTAATCATACATGCTCCTAAAAAGAAAGGTGCACCTTGTTGACATGGGTAGTGACATTTAGCCATTTAAGTTTCTCTTTTCCAGGGGTGTTACATCTAGTGGGTAGGGTGACCTATTTACGGTTGAAACATGTTCTTTAGGGTTCAATGATGATGCTTATGGTTCGATCATTCCTTTATAGGATCCCTTGGTGGTGTGGTTGTGATTTAGCACTGATTTCTCAAAGTTTATACACTTGAGGTAGGTTGTTCCATTCTTAAACATTTTTCATTGATTTTGATATGAATTATTTTCTTCTTTGTTAGGTTTTATGAATTATGTGTGCGGTGAGAAATGTGTTTTTTAAACTATTTATGATGCATATGGATTAAAAGTGGGATTCTTAAAATAAATTTTTTGTTTTCAAGTATGTTACTATATTTTGTTTCTTAAATATGTTTTATAAATTGTGATAGTGTCTTAATAAATATTCACACTGGGAAAACATGTATTTAAGTGGAATTTGTGTCTTTATGACTTTGAAAATTTTTTTGTTACATAAATATTTTTTTATCATGTAGTTTTTATTGATTGGATTATGCATGACTGAAAGTGATGTTTTATGTGATATATAGAAAAAAATTGAGAAAACATGGAATCATATGTTATTAAGTGTTACGTCCCGGTTCTGGAAGCCAACCAAAGGTGCCCTGTACCTGGTTGGTCACATGGCCTTAATCATATTTACCTGAATGCCAGAGACTGCTAACTAGCAGCGAGGGACTTGTGTGTGATAGTGGGGAAACTATTCACTCATTGGTAGAGTAACACATTGGAAGAGAAACAAATATACAATAGTGGAAGCAGTAAATATCCAACAGTAGTAAGCAGTGGAAGACTGGAATAATAAAAAACTGGAGCACATATATATATAAAATGATACATGATGCATATGTCTAGGAAAATAGACAAACAAGTCACAATGCAGAATAAAAACAGTATTAAACCAAAGTACAAAAGAAACAGATAAAAGTCCTCGTCATCGCAAGCCTAAGCTTGGCCTCATGCTCTCCATCTCCACAGCAAGTTAAGTACCTGAAGTAGAAGGTCACTTGTCCTTATTTATACCTGCAGTAATATAATCTGTTTGGGACCAAAAGCATGGCCCAAATAGGGTGTGAGACTAAATCCCAGTAGGTAATCACCCAAATATTTGTGCCTAATATTCAGTGAATATATGGAAGGTAAAAATACAGAAAGTAGTAAACATGAAAGTACTCATAATTAAATAATTCCCCATATCAAATAACCAGCTAATCAAGCACGATAACCCTCTGGGAAGTACACATAGCCTATCCCCTATGTTTCAGTTATAATTAAATATAAAGACTCTCTGATTCAGTTATAAGAAAATATAAAGACTCTTTGGATCAGTTATAAGAAAATTTAAAGACTCTCTGGGGAAGAACTCACAGTCAATCCCCCTTATAGTCTAAAGTAAAAATAGACTCTTTGAGGAAGCTCACACAATCAATTCCCATTATAGTATAAGGTATTCAAGGACTCTCTGAGGAAGCTCACATGGTCAATTCCCCTTATAGCCCCAAGTTCAAGGACTCTCTGAGGAAGCTCACTCGGTAAATTCCCCGCATAGCCCAAAGTCATTCAAGTAATTCAAATACTCTCTAAGGAAGCTCACATGGTCAATTACTCTTATAGTCTAAAGTGTTCAAGGACTCTCTAAGGAATCTCACTCAGTCAATTCCCCTTATATCCCCAAGTGTTCCTAGGCTCTATGAGGAAGCTCACTCAGTCAATCCCCCTTGTAGCCTAAAGTTCTCAAAGACTCTCTGAGAAAGCTCACTCGGTCAATTCCTTTTATAGTATACTACACCAGATTCTCACAGCCTTGTGTAGGTCAACGAGAATATTAGTGCAATATGGCCAAATTAAACCTACAAAACTACTTGGTTAACCAGTCAACAGCATATCAAGCATGTCAGAATACAAAATCTCCACCCTATAGCAACAGGCATGGAAAATAGGCAAGGAAGCCAAAAGGCTAAGCAGGACCGAATGGTCATAAACAGATCATGCATGGTTAAAACATCCAAAGCATAGCAATCAACCCTATTCATATCCAATTTACCTCTACACAAGTATACAAACATGGCAGGTAATCAACAGGGGTAAAAAAATAAACACGAAATACCCCATTCAAGGGTATTGGCCAAAATTGCACATAATACAGAACGAATTTCAATAGAAAGGCAAAAACCACCTACCTTTGTGTTGGGGGATTGTTATATGTGAACCTCAAGGCCTGAATCACCTTATAATTCCAAATATCTACAAAAACATCTAAAACATTCAACCCACGATATCTCACGAGAGAAGAGAAATTAGAAGATGGTGCTCTGGGAGAAGAGAGAAATAACCGATGCGATTCCAATGCAACTGGCGGTGTTCTATTCAGAGGATAGACGCACGCTCGGGGTTTCATAGAAGATCGGCGGTTGTACAGAGCTCTCGGTCGAACATGGCCTAAAAGAAGAGCGTTCTGGCGATTAGACGTGACCCTGGTGCGTTTAATGAAAAAACTATTACATGGTGTGTACTTTTTATATACACGTCATGTACTCATTCTTTCCATACTTGGCTTTAGGTGGCCTATAAACACCCCCACACGGCCGTGTGTGTGGCCACTACACGGCCAGCACACGGCCTCCTGTGGCATCGCAGTACAGGGCGTGTACTCATATAGTACACGGTGTGTATTTCGAAAATTTCTAGAAATTCTTCTTTTTCCCAAAAATGACCAGATAAGGAAAAACTGTAACACCCCAAGGTTTTGAAAATAAATATAGAATGAAATTTTATAATCTAACCATTAAACACAACTTTGCCTCTTTTATGTTTTGAATTTTGAAAAATGGTCATCTGGAGTTATGTTCAGTAAGTCATTTGGAGTCTGATAGAACAAATTTGATTTTTCGTGAATAGTAACATACCCTTATGAATAGTAATATGACCCTTATGAATAGTAAATATAATATTATTTTATTTACTTATGTCAATAAGATAATGAGATCTTAATTAATTTTTCAATGTCACATAAAACTAATTGCACTTCATGATTGTTATTTTTCGAATTAACTATGAATTTATTTAAAAGATAAATTAATAATATTTAGAAAATTATTTTTGAAAAATGGATTTTACTTTTGAATTCTACACATTGAAAAATGGTAGGGGTGAATTTTTGGGATTTTTCTAAAATACATGAATTTTTCATGAATAGTAAAAATACAGTTTTGAGTATTCGGTAGTTTAATGACATAATAATGATGTAATAATTAAATATAAAAGTATGGTTGACTTTTTTATCATAACTTATGACATGAGGTGTCCTAAGTGGCTAAAACCATGGGAAAATACCATGGGAAAGCCCATGGTTTGGCAAAAACCACTATTGAGGTGTCCCTTTGAAATTATTAAAAAATTACCTCTCTTTTTCTGTAAATACCCACTCATCCATTCGTTTTATTTCATTCAAAATCCCTCATCCTCGAATCTATGGTGGTTTTACATCTTTAGGAGTCCTCCCAAGGTGTCCCTAAGCCCCCAAGGTCCCATACTTCAAATATCTAGGAGTTATTCTACAAGGTAAGGGAATCCTTCATTCTCTTCTTTATGTCGGCATTTCTTTTATGTTATCCATTTGAAATTCCTTTCTCATATGTTGAGGTTTGATTTTATTCATTCTTATTACTTTCATTTTTATTTCAATATGATTATATACCCTTTTGTTCTCATCATTTTATTTTATGAAATTTTAAGTGACGTCTTTAGGCTGCGAATTTTCATAAGGGATCTCTTAACTTTTCTTTTATTTTCAATTTCATCTCTTTTATTTTTCTCTCCTCACCTCCTCTGTCCAAATGATCATGATAAATACAGTCACATATATATACTTAATTTATTTCATGTTAATGTAATACCCATCAAAAATATTCTTACTCCCTCCCTTTTATTTTTATAAACGAAATTAACGTCCTTGAGGTTCCAATTTATAGCCTTCGTGGACGACGAAGTTATTTTCTTCAATATATTCTTCATTACTGGTCATGAAACCATATTTATGGTTGAACCAGACTATAATATATGTATTATAAAATAATTACTATTCATGAACCCAAATATGTACATATAATTAAGTTATATGACAAAACTAGTTCTTGATAATCTAAATACCGCTGAATAATCAAAGTGGTTGTCATCTAAGGATTCTTCCTCATTCTATGTAACCAAATGAAAGAAATGACCATTACCAATTATTTATGTTCATGAATAATATATAATTCCAATCCTATAGATTTATAAACTTTACACATGAACCCCATTACTTAAAACAAGTTAACCAAATATGAAAATAAAGGAAACGAACACTCCAGAACGATGAAATTCAATAGAATAATTTGTCAATAAAGACATAAATAAACTAACCAGAATTATGGTAAACTAAATACATGTCTAATAGGTTATGAAATAAGTTATTAAAAAGTATAATTTCATATTCTAGGAGCTTAAGTAAAAGAGTGGAACACGTTTGGAGTTAAGGTAATTGTTTTTCACCCGAACTTCCATTTTCATTCGGGTTACTTTTATTGTCTAATTTCCTTGATGAAATTATTATGTATTTTTATGTACTACTCATAAATTTTGTATGAGTATTATTTATATGTAAAACAACCATAATCCTTCCCTATTTTCTGGATAGTTACATGTTTTAAAAGAAGCTCTCAAAACTATTTCCAAAAATACAAGCCCGATATAAGGGAATTTTTCAAATTCATATCTATTTTCAAGGGGAAGCTATAATATATTTTTTGGAAACCATTATCCTTAAAAAAAACTAATTTTATAAGGAAATACTATCTTAATTTACTTATGGTTTTATACAAAGATTTTTCCAAAAGAACTCTTCTTTTCAAAATAAAAGAGTATTTATCACAAGAATTGCTTAATGATTTTAAAAGATTGTTCTCATTTGATTCAACACTCTTGTTGATTATTATTTATTGTTGGGGTTAATAATTTATTATTTCATATACCATATTTTATTGAATGGTTTATGACTAACTTTATTGTGCATGATCTATCCTAAAACCATTCACCATATTATTCTGAATGGTTAGTGTTTATGTTCAATAATTGGGGAAAGTTAATTACATTTCATATGATAGTTTCAATATGAATGTAAAAGTTGTTTATGTTTATCCCCACTCATATGAGGAATTAATTGGACTTATTATGTGATAGTTGGGGCCCTCTATAGCCCCTTGATGCATCGGCAGGTCTCATGAGACAATCTATGGTCTTGGCACGAGGCCTTGACAAAATGATTATTTTATGGTCCTATCACGAGGCTTGGACGGTATGGTTATGATGTCCGGCATATGCACTTCCCTCGTTATAATGCTAGTATTTTAAGTTCATGTGGTTATTAGACTAGTAGAATACCCATGATTATGTTTTATTATGGAATTATTTATTCAGCTCATATTTCTTCCATAATGTGTTCAAGTTCATTATTAAAGGCATGTGTTTTCAATTATTCACCATGTCTAATGTTTATATTAACTTCCACTGTATTGATTACTCTTACTAATCATTTGAGCTCACCCCTTTATTATATTTCATATTCTCAGGACATGAAGAAGTAAATTATGAATGACGTGCAAGCATAATCTAGGAGACATGATGTTTCTAGTGGAATAAAATAGTATTTTGTTTCCCTTCATGTTGTAATGACAAACTTATGTATGTAACTTGTTTCTAATAATACTAAAATACTCTATCTTTCGGGATTCTTATTCCTTGTATGTATTCCAACGTAATCAAATAAGGCACTGGCTCTGGGAAACTGGGTTTGGGTCCTTATAGTTGGTATCAGAGGAATTTTAGTAGAATACTTGGAAACTAGATTTAGAAAACGTAGAATTAGGGAAGAGTCCCTAAGTTAGTCTTTGAGGAAATAAATACAATAACATCCTGGTATTTTGGTAATGAATAGATTATGTGGATCTTTCAATCAATGCATCCATGTCTAGATACGAGCAGGTAGAGGTGGCTCTGGCACAGATGTATCTAGGGGTAAAACCCAAAAACAACGCTTTGAGCTAGACTCGAACGAGAACTGGTGCACGACAACGGGCCTTGCTGTACTCTTAGTTATGACACTCCAGGGGGATATGCTTAGGATAATTCACATTTTCTTTACAATCCATTATGAAGGATTGAAATGTAAAATATTCCTCAAAGAAACCATATTTGTGAATATGGGATTAGTCATTCGTAGGATCTCATATTTTTTTCTAAGTATTTTGTTAATTTAATATTATAAATTATGATTCATAACCTAATCTAGTGTATTCCATTATCTATAGATGGAGCCAAGTGGACGGAATGGAAATCACACGAATGCACGTGTCCCCTGTAGGGATTTTCCTCCGATGCAAGATAATGAAGTTTGCTCTAGTGTTGTGACTGGTGCTGAGCAACTCATAACTATACTGGGACAACTTACTCAGGTTATGAATAATAAACTTACCTGTATGGAGCATCCGGATCCACCATGTGGAGGAGCCATGTTATATCGCTTTATGCGATAACAACCTCCATCATTCAACGGGACTACAAACCCATTTGTAGTAGAGCAGTGGATATGTTCCCTTGAAAAGATATTTCTCACTTTGGGATGTAATGAAAGAGAGAAGGTTTTCATGGTAGTATATCGTCTATCGGGAGATGCAGATCAGTGGTGGTCATTAATCCAAAACATAAAGAAGGAGTAAAAGATAGAAGAGATGGAATGGAGGGATTTTAAGGAAATATTATTAGAAAAATATTCCCCTCATGAGCAGCGAGCAGATATGGAGAGACAATTCTTGAATCTGAGGAAGAAGAAAGATGAGAATGTTTCAAGGTACGAAGATAACTTCACAAGATTAGAAATACATGTTGTAGACTACATACGAAATCCAAGGAACAAAATTGATCGATTCTTTGATGGCCTAAAGCCATTCCTATGGTAGGCACTAGTCTCCCAATTTTTTTCATCATATGAGGATATAGTTTCATGTGCCATCAAGATAGAAAAAAGAATTCTCTAAGTCTTATGAATTTAAGGGAAATCAAGAAAAGAAGAGGGCTACAGAAAACCCTAGAAAAGGAAATAAGGAAACGGGGAAGAAAGGGAAGAGTTGAATTTCCACCATGTGACAATTGTGGAAAGAAACACCCTGGTGCATGCTTAAGAGGAAAAGGAGTATGCTACAAATGTGGTCAGAAGGTCCATCTTACTGGTGATTGCAAAGGGAAGAAGGAAGACAATGATGTTCAATGCTATAGTTGTCGGGAGATAGGACACTATTCTAATGATTGTCCAAAACGTCAAGGAAATATGCAATAGAGAAGGCCAAGGGATCAGGGACAAGCTTATGTAATCACAACTGCAGAGGTTGAAGTTCCTAATGATGTGGTGGAAGGTACTTTAATTGTTTCCTCAAGTTTATCCAATGCTTTTTTTGATTCTGGATCATCGCATTGTTTTATATCTTCCCAGTTTTCTAAGAAAATTAGATATTTCCAATTTGATTTAACAAGGTATTTTTCAGTCAAAACTCCTCAAGGAATTATCATTGCTACAAAGTTCTGTGAATCAGTTCCCATTAGGGCATATAAATGTTCTTTATCTGCTGATTTCATCATCATACCCATGATTTAATATGATAAAATCCTCGGCATGGATTGTCTTTCGGACCATGATGAAAAAATTTATTGTAAGAAGAAAGAGGTTATGATTTTTGATGACGATGATAAATAACACCTTATATTTAGAGAAGAATTGTCACCACCTGATTCTTATCTAGATCCACCCCCAGTAGCTTAACTAAATTCAATTATTGGGGAGGAAGATAATGAAATAATTGTGGGTGAGAAAAGGAATGTTCAAATAGAGGATGCACCTATTGTGAGAGAATATGTTGATGTCTTTCCAGAAGATTTACCAGGACATCCTCTAGAATGATAAATTGAGTTTTAGATTGATTTAATTCCTGGTTCAGGGCCCATATCGAACACCCCTTATATAATGACCACTGTGGAATTAGTGGAACTAAAGAAAAAACTAGAGGAATTGAGTAATAAGGGATTTATTCACCCTAGTTATTTTCCATGGAGAGCCCATGTCCTATTTGTTAAGAATAAAGATAGATCTATGAGGTTATGTATCGACTACTGGGAGATCAATGCTATAACAATAAAGAACAAGTATCCCCTACCTCGCATTGATGACTTATTTTACCAACTACATGGAGCTCAATACTTTTCAAAGATTTACCTTTGATCTGGATATGAGTGTGAAAAAGGAAGACATTCCAAAAACAGCGTTTCGAACTAGGTACGGGCATTATGATTTTACAGTAATGCCTTTTAGATTGACTAATACACCCTCTGTATTCCTGGATCTAATGAACAGAGTTTTCAAGGAATGTCTCGATGAATTTATAGTGGTATTTATTGATGATATCTTGGTATACTCCAAAAGCTACGAATATCATGAAAATCACTTGCGCATTATCCTAAAGACTCTTAGAAGACATGAATTATATGGTAAGTTTAGCAAGTGTGAATTCTGGATTCAGGAGATTTCTTTTCTTGGCCATATTGTCTCTAAGGATGGAATCCTAGTTGATCCTATAAAGAATAATGCAATCCAATATTGTCCCACACCAACAAACATAACTGAGGTACGCAGTTTTATTGGCTTAGCAGGTTATTATCGGCATTTCATGCAGAATTTTGTGCGACTGGCTAACCCGCTAACGAAGCTCACACGTAAAGGGGTTAAATTTTTCTGTACAAAAGATTGTGAATAATGTTTAAAATAACTAAAGAGAATATTATTCAATGCTCCTATATTGAATCTACTATCGGGGAATGACGGGTTTGTTATTTATAGTGATGCTTCAAAGAAACGATTTGGTTGTGTCCTTATGAAAAATTATAGGGTTATTGCTTATGCATCACGAAAGCTAAAAATTCACGAGAAAAACTATCCTACTCATTATCTTGAGTTAGCTGTTGTAATATTTTCTTTGAAGATATGGAGACATTATCTCTATGGTGAAAAATGTGAGATTTATACTGATCACAAGAGTTTGAAGTATATTTTCTCATAGAAAGAACTCAACATGAGGCAAATGAGATGGATTTAACTACTCAAAGATTATTATTGCATGATACACTACCACTCGGGGAAGGAAAATAAGGTGGAAGATGCTTTGATCAGAAATGTTCATGGAGTTTTGAACAAGATGAGAGTTGAAAGGGATCCTTTTTTTATGGATCTAGTAAAGATTGATATGGGAATAATCGTGGAAGGTGAAACATCAATTCTTTTTCAAATGGTTGCCAAACCATCTTTACTAGAAAGGATAAAAAGTTCTCAGGCTGATGATGAGGAGTTTCAAAAGAAGATTAAAGCTGTGAATGATGGTAGATTTAGTGTCTTCGTATATGAAGATGGAAGTTTGAAATTTGGGAAGAGACTTTGTGTTCCCGATTTACCTGATCTAAAAGGGGAATTTTGGATGAAGCTCATAGTTCCAATTTCTCTATAAAACCTTGTAGCACTAAGACGTATATAGATTTGAAGGAACATTTTTTGTGGGACAACATGAAGAGGGAGATTGCTAATTTTGTGTCAAGATGTATGGTTTTTCAACAAGTGAAAGTTGGAAGGCAATAGCCTGGAGGAGTATTGAACCCTCTTCTCATACCTGAGTGGAAATGGGATAATATCACGATGGAATTTGTCATGGGACTACCAAAGACTCCTAGAAAGAACGATGCAATATGGGTCATTGTTGATCGTCTTACCAAGTCAGCACATTTTCTTGCTATAAGAGAAGATATACCACTTGAACGTCTAGAAAGACTATATGTTAATGATGTTTTGAGACTTCATGGAGTACCCCTGTCGATTGTTTCTGATCATGATCCACATTTTACATCAAGATTCTGGAAAAGTCTTCAGAAGGCCCCAGATACTGATCTTCATTTGAGAACTGCCTACCACCCACAAACTGATGGACAATTAGAATAGACTATTCAATCATTGGAAGACATGTTGAGGTCTTGTTCACTTGATTTTCAAGGCATGTGGGATCAGTATTTACCTATCATAGAATTTTCCAACAACAATAACTTCCATTAAAGTATTCATATGGCACCCTATGAAGCATTATATGGGAGGCGATGTCATACACCAACTTTCTAGGATGATATTGGTGAAAGAGAGATCGTGGGCCCAGAACTTGTTGAAAAAACAATGGAAAATGTGAAGATTATCTATAACCATATCAAAATAGCTCAAATTAGGCAAAAGATCTATACAGATAACCGAAGGAAGGATTTGTAATTTCAAGAAGGTGATAACATTTTCTTAAAGGTATCTCCATGGAAGGGTATTATATGATTTGGTAAGAAGGGAAAATTAAGTCCCAGGCACATCAGACCTTTTGAAATTTTGGACCGAATTGGAGTCGTAGCTTACCGTTTGGAAATGCCGCCAAGTCTCTCCAAGGTTCACAATGTGTTCCACGTGTTAATGTTAAGAAAGTACATGCCAGACCCAACACATGTACTCACTTATGAAGAAGTGGAACTTGAGCCTGATTTATCTTACTGTGAATAGCCTATCAAGATTCTTGATACTAGAGAACAAGTATTGAAAATTGGACGACTCGCCTGGTAAAGGTTCTATGGAGGAACCATAAGATGGAGGAAGCAACATGGGAGCCTGAGGAGCTTATGTTAAAGACATACCCGAATCTTTTTAGGTAATATTCTGTGAATTTTGAGGATGAAATTTTTGAAATGAGGGGATAATGTAACACCCCAAGGTTTTGAAAATAAATATAGAATGCAATTTTATAATCTAACCATTAAAAACAACTTTGCCTCTTCTATGTTTTTAATTTCGAAAAATGGTCATCTAGAGTTCTGTTCAGTAAGTCATTTGGAGACTAATAGAACAAACTTGATTTTTGGTGAATAGTAACATACCCTTATGAATAGTAATATGAATAGTAATATGAACCTTATGAATAGTAAATATAATATTAATTTATTTTCTTAAGGCAATGAGATAATGAGATCTTAATTAATTTTTCAATGTCACATAAAACTAATTGCACTTCAAGATTGTTATTTTTCGAATTAACTATGACCTTATTAAATATTAAATTAATAATATTTAGAAAATTATTTTTGAAAAATGGATTTAACTTTTCAATTCTACATGTCGAAAAATGGTAGGGGTGAATTTCTGGGATTTTTCTAAAACACATGAATTTTTCATGAATAGTAAAAATACAGTTTTGAGTATTCGGTAGTTTAATGACATCATAATGATGTAATAATTAAATATAAAAGTATGGTTGAATTTTGTATAGTAACTTATGACATGAGGTGTCCCAAGTGGCTAAAACCATGGGCAAATACCATGGGCAAGCCCATGGTTTGGAACAAACCACTAATGAGGTGTCCCTTTGAAATTATTAAAAAATTACCTCTCTTTTTCTATAAATACTCACTCATCCATTCATTTTCTTTCATTCCAAATCCATCATCCTCGAATATCTGGTGGTTTTACATCTCTAGTAGTCTTACCAAGGTGTCCCTAAGCCCCCAAGGTCCCATCCTTCAATGGTCTAGGAGTTATTCTACAAGGTAAGGGAATCCTTCATTCTCTTCTTTAAGTCGACACTTATTTTATGTTATCCATTTGAAATTACTTTCTCATATGTTGATGTTTGATTTTATTCATTTTTATTACTGTAATTTTTATTTCAATATGATTAGATACCATTTTGTTCTCATAATTTGATTTTATGAAACTCTAAGTGACGTTGTTAGGCTACCAAATTTTCATAAGGGATCTCTTACCTTTTCTTTTATTTTCAAGTTCATCTATTTTATTTTTCTCTCCTCACCTCCTCTGTCCAAATGATCATGATAAATATAGTAACATATATATACTGGATTTCTTTCATGTGAATGTAAGACCCATCATAAATATTCTTACTCCCTCCCTTTTATTTTTATAAACGAAATTAACATCCACGAGGTTCCAATTTATAGCCTTCGTGGACACCGAAGTTTTGTTCTTCAATTTATTCTTCATTACTGGTCATGAAACCATATTTATGGTTGAACCAGACTATAATATATGTATTATAACATAATTAATATTCAAAAACCATAATATGTACATATAATTAAGTTATATGACAAAACTAGTTCTTAAAAATCCAAATACCACCGAATAATCGAAGTGGTTGTCAACTAAGGATTCTTCCTAATTCCATGTAACCAAATGATATAAATGACCATTGAAAATTATTTATGTTCATGAATAATATATGATTCCAATCCTGGAGATTTATAACCTTTCCACATGAACTCCATTACTTAAAAACAAGTGAACCAAATATGAAAATAAAGGAAACGAACACTCCAGAACGACGAAATTCAATACAATAACTTGTCAATAAAGACATAAATGAACTAACATGAATTTTGGTAAACTAAATACATGTCTAATAGGTTCTGAAATAAGTTATTAAAAATTATAATTTCATATTCTAGGATCTTAAGTACAATAGTGGAACACTTTTGGAGTTAAGGTAAGGGTTTTTCACCCGAACTTCCATTTTCATTCGGGTTACTTTTATTGTCTAATTTCCTTGATGAAATTATTATGTATTGTTATGTACTCCTCATAAATTCTGTGTGAGTATTATATATATGTAAACCAACCATAATACTTACCTATTTTCAGGATAGTTAGATTTTTTAAAAGAATCTCTCAAAATTGTTTCCAAAAATACGAACCCGATACAAGGGAATTTCTAAAATTCATTTCTATTTTCGAGGGAAATATATAATATATTTTTTGAAAACCATTATCCTTATAAAAATACTAATTTTATAATGAAATAATATATTACTTTACTTCTGGTTTTATAAAAATATTTTTCCAAATGAACTCTTCTTTTCAAAATAAAAGAGTATTTATCACAAGAATTGCTTGATGATTTTAAAAGATTATTCTCGTTTGATTCAACACTCTTATTGATTCTTATGTATTTTTGGGGTTAATCATTTATTATGTCATATAACATATTTTATTGAATGGTTTATGACTAACTTTATTGTGGATGATCGATCCTAAAACCATTCACCATATTATACCGAATGGTTAGTGTTTATGTTCAATAATTGGGGAAAGTTAATTACATTTCATATGATAGTTTCAATATGAATGTAAATGTTGTTTATGTTTATCCCTGCTCATATGAGGAATGAATTGGACTTATTATGTGATGGGTGGGGATGCTATAGCCCCTCGATTCATCAATGGGTCTCATGAGACAAACTATAGTCTTGGCACGAGGCCTTGACAAAATGATTATTTTATGGTCCTAGCACGAGGCTTGGACGGTATGGTTATGGTGTCTGGAATATGAACTTCCTTCATTATGATGATAGTATTTGAAGTTCATGTGGTTATTCAACTAGTAGAATACCAGTGATTATATTTTATTTTGGAATTATTTATTGAGCTCATATTTCTGCCATAATGTGTTCAAGTTCATTATTAAAGGCATGTGTTTTCAATTATTCACCATGTCTAATGTTTATATTAACTTCCGTTGTATTTCTTACACTTACTGAGCATTTGAGCTCACTCCTTTCTTATGTTTCATTTTCTTAGGACATGAAGAAGTAATTTATGAATGATGTGCAAGCATAATCTAGGAGACGTGATGTTTCTAGTAGAATAAAATAGTGATTTTTTCCCTTCATGTTGTAATGATAAACTTATGTATGTAACTTGTTTCCAATAATACTAAACTACTCAGTCTTTCGGGATTCGTATTCCTTGTATGTATGCCAATGTAATCAAATAAGGCACCGGCTCTGGGAAACTGGGGTCGGGTCCTTACAAAAACTTACCTGAAAATAAGATTTGGGTTCTTAAAAACTTCTCCCCTTATATAAATTCATCCCTGAATTTCCCTAGCGTGGCGTAGAAGAAGAAACCCCAAATAGCTCTGGCCACAGTACTCGTACATCAGCCTCCCTCTCCCTGGTCTCGTCCTGTACCCGCTTGTGCGGCCATAGCACTTGTACTAGAGGAACAGACCAGCCATAGAGAACCTTTGTACTGTGATCGAAAATCTGGATAGGATGCTCCTCGAATGATGCATCCACTTCGAGCTCAACCTCCTCAGGTTAAAAGACATGAGACGGGTCTGAAAAGTAACACCGAAGCTGATAAACATGAAAAACGTAATGCATAACTCGGTACCTTTGCGGTAACTGCAACCGATAGGCAACTGGCCCAACATTCTCTAACACCTCAAATGGCCTGACGTACCTCGGTGAAAGCTTACCCTATCTCTCGATCCTTATATGCCACAACCTCGGTGTGACAGGTAGAAAAGATTTATCCCCAACCTCAAACTCCAGAGGTCATTTCCGTTGATCAGCATAAGACTTCTGACGAGACTATGTAGTATCCAACCTCTTCAAAATCAACTCTATTTGCTATGTGGTCTCTTGAACAAGACGAGGTCCCAGAAAAGCTGCCTCTCCTGCCTCCATCCAACATAAGGGTGATCGGCATGGCCTATCGTACAAATCCTCATAAGGTTTCATCTGAATAGTTTCTTGAAAACTATTATTGTAGTAAAACTCCACAAGACGTATATGATTCTCCCAAGAACATCCAAAATCCAGAATGCATGCTCGGAGCATGTCCTCAAGTACCTGAATCGTATGCTTGGACTGTCCATCTATCTGGGGGTGGTAAGATGTACTCAAAAGTAGTTGTGTACCCAACACCTTCTAAAGACCCTGCTAGACTTGAGAAGTAAAATGTGCATCCCTGTCTGAAATGATGGAGTGTGGAACTCCATGAATACGTACAATCTCTTAGATGTACAACCATCCAAGCTCATCAACACTGAAGGTCTCCTTGATTGGAAAGAAGTGAACAACCTTTGTAAGCCTGTCAATGACAACCCATACTACATCATTCCCTCGAGGTGACCTTAGAAAACCGGTTACGAAATCCATCGCGACGTCGTTCCACTTCCAATCGATAATGGGTAACTACTGTAAAATCCCCGCTGGTTGCTAATTCTCCTCCTTCACCTATTGGCAGGTGGAACACCTCATGAAAAAACCAGCAACATCCCTCTTCATACCTGGCCACCAATACTGGCAGTGTAGATCATGATACATCTTTGTGATGCCAGGATGAACTACCCAAACTGAGGAATGAAAGTCCTGCATCATCTCCTTACATATATCTGCTGGCACCTATACGCACCCCAGGAAATGAAAGATATCATCCTCTCTTATGGTCTATACAGAAATAGGGTCCTCTCCTGACA
This sequence comes from Viscum album, assembly GCA_963277665.1. NCBI lineage: Eukaryota > Viridiplantae > Streptophyta > Magnoliopsida > Santalales > Viscaceae > Viscum > Viscum album. The sequence continues at coordinate 882,976,897 of OY728159.1, read as the reverse complement.
CACTCCCCCTTAAGACTAGGCCTTCATAATCAGATAGCTGCCTCATTCACACTTGATCAAGAAGAGTAGAGGTAATAGCTACATAAGAAATAAAAGTCTACCTCTATCTGTAGTGCACCTTCAAATGAATCTCAGAGAATAGAGTCATAAGCTTCCACTCACTGTTGGCCTCCTAAACTACTTGTATCTGAGTCCGCCTACTCAACGCATTATCCACTGCGTTTACCTTCCCAAGCGTGTAGGAAAGCTCAAAGTCAAAGGACTGTAGCAACTCAACCCACCTTCACTGTCTTAAATTCATATCATGCTGAGTGAAGATGTACTTGAGACTTGTGTGGTTGGTGAAAACCACAAAATTATATCTCAGAAAACAATGCCTCCAACTGCGTAGGGAATAAACAACAACTGCCAACTCCAGATCATGTGTCGGGTAGTTCCTCTCATGTGGCCTCAACTACCAAGACCCGTACGCAACGACTCCATCTCCCTGCATAAGCACATCTCCTAGCCCGATACCTGATGCATCGTAGTAAACAGTATAGCTCTTGCCTGGATATGGAAAGACTTGTGTCGGTGCAGAAGTCAACCTCCCTTTCAGCTCCTGAAAGGCTGACTCACAAGAATCTGATCATAAGAACTTCACACCATTCTTAGTCAGACCTGTCAGTAGTGCTGCTAAGTGTGAAAAGTCTTGTATGAAACGCATGTAGTATCCATCCATACCTAGAAAACTCCACACCTAAAAGAAGTTCTTCGGATGCTCCAAGGAGACTACTACCCTCACTTTCTCTAGGTCTACTGATACTCTTGTCTCGGAGATGACATGACCCCAGAAGTGAATCTGATCCATCCTAAAGTGGAATTTTTAGAGCTTAGAATATAACTTATGCTATCTCAGTGTACTCAAAACAATCTCAAGATGTGTAGCATGGTCGTGTCGAGTGTGAGAGTACATCAAGATATCATCCATGAAAACAACCATAAAGGAATCCAAGTATGGATGGAACACTCAGTTCATTAGTTCCATGAAAACTGCAGGCATGTTTGTGAGACTGAACGGCATACCCATATACTCGTATATACCATACCTACTCTGGAAGGCTATAAGAGGGATATCAGATGGTCTAACATGCAACTCATGATAACCGGATCTCAATTCAATCTTCAAGAACAATCGAGTTCCTCAAAGCTGATCAAAGAGATCATCAATCCAGGGCAAGGGATATTGGTTCTTAACCATAAACTGGTTCAACATCTAATAATCCACACAAAGCCTAAGGGTATTGTCCTCCTTCTTCGCAAACAGGACATGCGAACTCCAAAGAGAAGTACTGGGTCAGATGAAATCCTTTGCCTACAACTCCTACAACTTCTTCTTGAGCTCCTGTAACTCTGGTGTAGCCATCCTATAAGGAGGAATGGACACTGGTGCCGCTCCTGGCACAAGCTCAATAGAAAAGTCTACCTCATGCTCAAGAGGTAGACCTGAAAAGTCCTCTAGAAAGACGTCCCTGAAACAATCCACCACTAGAGGAAAGTCTAACTGTGAAGTCCCATAGTCATCCAGATATATACTAGCTATATGGGTTGTAACGCCTCCTAACCCATGATGCTATGGACCCGCTCTGCTCTCCTGGACATCCCATTTTCCCTTAGGAAGGAACGATCCACCCTCTGGTGATATGGAACTCACCCTACGGCGATATCAATCGACGAATTCCTCGAAGGGGACAAACCTATCCATTTCGAGAATGACATCATATCCGGTCATCTTTAGTACATCGAGGTCTCATAGGAAGTGACACCCACCAACATCAAGAGGGAACTCCTTGCACTGACACACATTGGATATTCTCGTCCCCAACAGAGTGTCTAGTGTCAAGATATTAGTAGAAGAAAATATTTAGAGCCCAAGGATCTCCACAATAGAAACAGAGATAAAGCTATGGGAATACCATGTGTCGAAAAGAGATGAAGATAAAACTAAGGCTACTAATATCGTACCTCAAACTGTAGAGGGTCCAGGATCCTTCTCCTGCTGGGTATCCTCCACTACAAAATTCTGGACTATGTCGCGGCCATGTGACCCTGCCTGACCGCTCTAAGCTGATCCACCCTATTGTCGCTGAAGGATAGGAGACTGAACACCATATCCATGACCTCCACTTGGGCCTAAACGTCTGTAAGAACTCCAGTTCCAAGACTGGTGAGAAATTGGTGGCACTACTCCTGAACATGGAGTCATAGAAGGACCCATGTCACCAGCTACTGGTGAGAAGAACTGAAAAAAGTGCTAAAGGTGACCCATCTTACCGCAAGATCGGCACTCCACTGGGTCTCTTGGGAAATGTGGTCTCTTATGCCCGCTCTTCCCGCACTAGTAGCACACCACTTGGCTACCATAAGACGCATCCTGCCTACTCTGATCTCCTCGTGCAGACTCCCTACAGCGCATCCTACTATCAGTAGGAGGACTACTAAATCTGGATGTTGAACCGCCCTGGATCACTTCTCCAGACTCCCTCATATTGCGCTCTGTGATCAGTTCCTAGTTGACAATAGAAGATATCGAAGTCAACCTGAAGATGTTCACCTACTATCGAATGTTGTGCCTCATACCATTCTCAGGCTTCCATGCAAGGAAAAAATCATCACCTCATGGAATAGGTGTGAAATGATGTAGCTCTATGAAGCAAGAGGAATAATTCATAACAGAAAGAGTACCCTACTCTAGACTCATGAACTCCCGAGCTCGATCGGCCCTCAAGGTCTCCGGATAGAAATAATCATAGAAGATGTGCCGAAACTCATCCCATTCCATATTCTTATGGCTTCCCGCCTGTGAGATCACATCCCACCACCTCTTGGCGAAGTCTCGAAGCATATAGGTAGTAAGATTCGCCCTCTTATTTGGAGGTATATCCATAGGCTCGAAAAATCATCAACGTGGCTTCTAGACATGACTCTGCAGCCTGGGGTCCTCCATCCCCTGAGAAAGCGGGAGGATGTTGCTGCTGAAAGACACACGTAAATTATTCCATTGACGGGGTAGAAGGTGGAACTCCCTGAAAGGTCTACATAATCCTCAAAAATCCCTCTCTAAAATATACATCAACACCTATGTCAGATATAACGGCTGGTGCCAAGACTGGCATGATAGTAGGATCTGCTGGAAGTCTCTGATCAGCCATGTCCGGTGTCTGATCACCGCCTGGAAACTGGAGAATAACTAGAGGACGTCTTGGTGGCATGACTCTGTAAGGTAAAGTGCACACCTTGGATTAATATTATCAAGCACTGAAAACTATAATTGTAAGAAGGGAATAGAAGAAAGAAATTATTCAAGTTTTACAAAACATGACTACATGGCGTGTACAACTACTACACGGCGTGTTCCCTTAAGTCATTTACTTGGGTGTGTACTCCTGCCTAAACTAGTCGGATAACACCCCAAATGCATGGTGTGTTCTCCTAACACATAGAATATACTTGAATCTTCTTCCCATGCCCGAGTCCTTCTACACGGTTAAGCCACACGGCTCTCCTAAGACAAGAATACACTGAGTGTTCATGGTAGACATGGCGTGTTCTAGACAAGTTGCACCTGGCCCGTGTTGTTAGTGACACAGCTTGACACATGGCACACACTACATGGCGTGTTCCATATGGAAATGGCATGTACGTGAAAGGATAACATCGACCCATATTGTTAGTGACACGGCCGGGTACCTGGGTCAGACAGCACGGCGTGTTCAATACTGACACAGCGTGTATAGCTTATGGTTTATCTCTCCGTGTTGTTAGTTACATGGACGGACACAGAATCAACGCTACACGGCATGCTAAACTGGTACATGGTGTGTTCCTACAATAAATTACCCATCTTGTGTCTCTTCCCACATAACTTATGACACGGTTAGAGACTACATAGTGGGTACATAAAATACACGGTGTGTACTTAAGAAAAACCTTTTCTTCCCAAAAAAAAGAACACATGGAATGTAGTCAAAACTACACGGCATGTATTCTAGGTTTTTCTAGACATTAAGCCTCAGAAACTACTCCGGGACCCAGAAAACTCCAAAAAGAACATTGAAAGTGCCAAATTCCGATCCGTGGGGGTCCACACTCCCTGTGAATCAAATCTTGGAATCTTATACATGTTATAACATGGAAAACAAGGCAATGATCCACCAAATTAGAGTCCATGAGGGCCCATAACGCCTCAAGAACTAGATTTTGGAATTCATTCAAACAAAACCTTACACAATAATACCCTATCAAACAGTAGGTATTTTTATCAAGGAATCTATCACAATAGCATGCATTTTCTACACAACATTTATCACAATAACATGAAATTGAAAATGCTTCCTAGATGGAATGGTAAGAATACATGACATGTGATTTCTAGAAACTTCCTATATGCTGCATGAGATAGCATACCCTCATCTCATCGGGTTGCGACAGAAATAGAACCTCAATAACATCAACGATAATAGCATAATACATGTGAGTCACCTAAGGGTGAAAATCAAATCAACTGTAAAATTGCAAACCAGAAAAATTGCAATAAATGAGGTAGATTGGATTTTCCCTATACACGGGTTAGCTACTCCCAGGAACATCTTATTACCAAGTACTTATCTCATCCTACCCCTAGCTAAAGAATCCAAATAGTAAGTCAATAGAAAAGAGTCCCCCTAATACCACTTTGCAACATCCCAGTTCCAGAATCCACCCAGAGGTTCCCCGTACCCGGTTAGTCACATGGCCTCAAGCGCATTTCCCTGAATTCTAGAGGCTTCCGACTTGTAGCGAGGGCCTTGGGTGTGATAGTGGTGAAACTATGCCCTCATTGGCAGAGTAACACAGTGGAAAAGAAACAAATATACAATAGCGGAATTAGTAAATATCCAACAGTAGTAAGAAGCAGAAGACTAGAATAATAAACAACTATAGCACATATATATATATATATATATAATGATCCATGATGCATATGTATAGGAAAATAGCCAAAAAAAAGTCACAATGATGAATAAAAATAGTACTAAACCAAAGTATAAAAGAAACAGATAAACAGCTCCTCAGCATCAAAAGTCTAAGCTTGGTCCCATGCTCTCCAGCTCCACAGCAAGTCAAGTACCTGAAGTAGAAGGGATCTTACCCTTACCTATGCCTGTAGAAATATAATCTATTTGGGACTAAAAGAATGGCCCAAACAGGGTGTGAGACTAAATCCCAGTAGGCAACCACCCAATGATTTGTGCCTAACAGTCAGTGAATATATGGGAGGAAAAAGTACAGAAAATAGTAAACAGGAAAGTACTCAGCAGTAAACAATTCCACATATCAAATAAGCAGCTAATAAAGCATGGTAAACCTCTAGTAAGTACATGCAACCTATCCCTTCTAGTTCAGTTATAATAAAATATAAAGACTCTCTAGTTTAGTTATAAGAAAATATAATGACTCTCTGGGGAAGCACTCATAGTAAATTCCCCTTATAGTCTAAAGTAAAACAAGACTCTCTGAGGAAGCTCACACAGTCTATTCCCCTTATAGTCTAAGGTAGTCAAGGACTCTCTGATAAAGCTCACATAGTCAATTCCCCTTATATCCCCAAGGTCAAGGACTCTCTGAGGAAGCTCACTCGGTCAATTCCCCTCACAGCCCAATGTCATTCGAGTAATTCAAAGACTCTTTTAGGAAGCTCACACGGTCAATTCCCCTTATAGTCTAAAGCAGTCAAGGACTCTTTGAGTAATATCACTCAGTCAATTCCCATTATAGACCCAAGTGGTCCTTGGATATCTGAGGAATCCCACTCAGTCAATCCCCCTTGTAGCCTAAAGTGCTCAAAGAATCTTTGGGAAGCTCACTTGGTCAATTGCCCTTATAGTCTACTACACCAGGTTCTCACGGCCCTATGTAGGTCAACAAGGATATAAGTTAAATATGGACAAAGTAAACCTATAGAACTACTTGGCTAACCAGTCTATAGAATATCAAGTATGTCAGAATACAAACTCTCCACCCTACAACAATAGGCATGGAAAACAGGCAAGGCGGCCAAATGGCCAAGCAGGACCAAACGGTGGTAAACAGATCATGCATGGGTAAAACATCCAAAGAATATAAATCAACCCTATTCATATCCAATTTACCTCTACAAAAGAATAAAATCATGGAATTAAATCAATAGGGGTAAAAAGGTAAACACGCAATACCCCGTTCAAGGGTATTGGTCAAAATTGCACATAATACTCAAAGACTTTCAACAGAAAGGCACAAACCACCTACCTCTATGTTGGGGGATCACTGTATGTGAACCTCAAGGACTGAATCACCTTAGAATTACGAAGATATATAAAAACAACTAAAATGTTCAACCCATGATATCTCACGAGAGAATAGAAATTAGAAGATGGTGCTCTAGGAGAAGAGAGAACTCACCGTTGCAATTGCAATGCAACCGACGGTGTTTGATTTGGATGACAGATGAATTCTCGGGGTTTTGTTGAAGTTCCACAGTCGTACGAAGCTCTCAGTCGAATGAGACCTAAAATAATAGTGTTTTGGTGATTAGACATGACCCTGGTGCGTTTAATGAAAAAAAATGTACATGATTTGTACTCGATGTTTCCGTACTCCGCTTTAGGTGTCCTCCAAACACCCCCACATGGTCGTGTGTGTGGCCAATACATGTCCAGCACATGGCTACTTGTGGAATCGCAGTATTGGGCATGTACTCATATAGTACACATCGTGTACTTCGAAAAATTCTAGAAATTCCTCTTTTTCCCAAAAACGACTAGAAAAGGAAAAACATACCTGAAAAGAAGATCCAGGTTCTTACACTAAGTGTGTAGAAAAGGACTTGAATTCTAGATGGATCAGCAGTGTTGATTATTGGTTATTTATAGTGATATTTATGATACAACACTAACTATTCTATATTGATTGGGGATCACAAGAATTTTGGATAGATTACTCTTTGGTTTCTTGTTCATGAGGAAGATAGTTTGTGTGGTTATTATACCACATCTCACTGATATATGAGGAACCAGTGTTTCACTATAGAAAGTACCTATAGGTATTTAATGTGACATAGTGATTCTTTTTGATGTCACACTTATCATTGAAAAACAATTCACTTCATTGGTTATTTCAAAATATAAGCATGTTTTCTTTAAAAAAATTATATGAAAATGTCACTAGGTTTTATTTTATAAAAACATCCTACTAATTTTTTTTATAATTTTTTTTTGGAATGGAATCTCTTTTATTCGGTGGCATCCTAATGGGATTTTTCTGACACCCTTCATACAAATTTGGGTGTATGGATAGTTCATTATGTTTGAATCATGTAAATACAAGATTTATTGTGATTGTGGTTTGGGTTTCCGGTGGTATTCATTTATAGTTATTGGTGGTGGTGGATTGGGGGTGATGATCGTCTTGTTGCATGGAGGTTTTTGGGTTGGGTTTGGTTAGTATCCCTCACCATTTGGGAGGTTTTGGTTTTAGTTAATGTCATAAAATGTTGAACTTGAATGGTTTTATCTTTTTGGTTTAGAATATTGATCTTGGTGAGATGTCATTTTATTACATTGAATTTATATTTTTTTATCATGGGTGAAATTATTCCAAAAGTGAAAATGTTAATGATCGGGCACTAGTTACCAGCTGTTGGGGATCGAGAATGCCCTTCAAGCCATACCACAGACCGACTTGATTATCGAGTTGGATGGAACCCCATCATGGTTTGTGACATGGATGCATATGGAATAAAAATTTCATTAAAGTAAAAGGTAATTGTAACCTCTACATAAAATAAAATCAAGGGGTTTCACTTATTGTGATTTTAATATTGACTACATTATATTATAAAATAATGATAAAGGTTTATGAAAAAATTTCATCAATGAGACTAAGAAGTTATTTGAAATGTCCATAAAAGGATAAGTGAAAATTTTTAATGGATTTCAAATTTATCTAAATAAGATATTATTCTCCTTATCTAAATATATATATGCAAGTAGATTCTCATAGGTAATATTGTTCAGTTTAGTTACTGATAAGAATATTTCATATATGCATTTTAGAGTGTTTTATTGTATTGATTTATGTATTTAAATGATGAATCCTTCCAATTTTCGAATTTATTGACTCATTTTATGATTTTAGGTAGGAAACAATGAAATTATGAAAAATTGATTAAAATAGGAAAATAATGGAACTAAAAGACACTTCATGATGTGAGCGAAGTGAAGAAAAACGACACCATATTTTTTTATTCCAAAGAAGAGCTCTAGAACTAGAGAAGAACAATTACATTCCTTGTAATCTATTTACAAGTCGTTAATTCTACAAAATAAGCAGAACTAGATAGAAAAGTTGTTACATCATTACATACTATGAATGGAAATTACACATTGTGTATTTTCATTACATGATGTTACTTTTTCAAGATGATTTTTTGGAATAGCTTTGAAAAAAATCTAGAATCTTGGATATTCAATGATTACACATTGTGTAAACAAAGTAAACATCATGTAAATTCAAGGGACTGGATTTTAGTGCGTGGATTCACCAAATCTTCAATATTTCAAAAAATATGTGACTTCAGACCCACCCAAGATCCCTTTTTAACCAAATATTAATTTTTTTCTGTGTACTATGTGCCATATATATCCTATAAATATTGGGAAAGTTTGATTTTGTTGGACATTCAAATATTCAGATATGAGAGTTAGGAGCGAGAAGCTGCATGGTGATATTCGAGTTTTTTCTCTCTTTTATTTAAGTTTTCATTTTATTTTCTCCATCCCTATTATTATCTCACCACTATGATTGTAACACCCCGAGCTTCCACGATACGCCTCTCTTTCAATAATGCAATAGCTTGCATTGTACGCAAGTTCGAGTTCTAAAACACCGTGACTAATCAAAGTAGCCGTTATGAATAGTAATAACCACTTTTTAAAATTATAGAAATCTTATATTTCAAAATGGACTTCATTTTTGTATTCATAATATCGAAATTAGCCTATGTTGAATTTTTGGTATTTTCTGAGAACTTCTAATTTTTTATGAATAGTGAAAAATACTTAAAAACAACTTTTTTAATCAAAATAATTTATAGTGATAAATTATACTATTTAGTGGTTTTAAAGTATAATTAGAATATATTTTCACAATTTTATCCAATGGTGGTCATTAGAATTAATTTAACATTGAAATTGGACATAAACAATTGCCAATCTTTTGATATAAATTGTTTCTTAAAAACACGCTATTTGTTGTAACAGCGGGAATTAATAATAAAATTAATTAACGAAAATTATATGTTTGGAATTTTGTAAAATAGACATCATTTTTGAATTCGTAATATCAATTATAGCTTAGGGTGAAATTTTGGCTTTGTTCTGAAAAACTTCAATTTTTGATGAATAGTGAAACCACTAAGTGGTAGTTAAATAACTGATTTTTCATTTAAATGAAATATTACCACTTCTGTGATTTGATTTTCAAAAATCCGACATAAATGGTTTTCATTAAGAAGTAAAATGTGGTTCAATAAGATTAAAATAATTTTTGGTGAATAGTAACTTTTAAGTTCTTAATCGCGATTAGAGGTAATTAGTGTAGTTTAAGGTAAAAATAATGTTTTAATAATATGAGATGAGCATGACACTTGTCCTACTCCTATTTTATGAGTCATTGCCGACCAAGACAACCCATGGGTCAACTTGGGGACCCCATGGAGCCACTTTAGTTAGAAAATGACATAAACACCTTTTATTTAATGTTAAAGTAAAAAAATGACACAAACATAAAATGTTTTACTAAAACAATTTTTACGTGGGGTTACAAAAGTCCAAATTTTGATTATAAATATTAATTAGAAATCTAAAAATATTTCCTACATCATAGTATTTTTTTTATAATTTTTAGACATTAAATAAATTAAATTATTTATGACATCATTATGATGCAGCGATGACCTCATTATTTAACGATTTAAATAAAATGAGAAGATAATGCAAAATCCAAGGCTTACACTTGTCCAAAGCCTATTGGATGAAGATATTTCAAAACCTTATCACCTTATCCTCGAATTATATAAGTGTGGGACCTTTAGAATCCGAAAATCATTGTGTAATAATGTAACATTTCAATCTTTCCAAAAGTGCCCCTCCTCTCCACTTATAAAAGGCCCCCACCTCTCCCACCTCATTTACACTTTCAAGCCATTTGTCTCGGCCAACCTCTGCCCAAATACTCTCCCAACTTCCCCCTCTTACTCCTAGAAGCCTCACTTTGGGCATAACTCTTCCCAAGGAAGCCTTTGGCTCAAATCAAAAAGAGTTACCCGGTTTTGAGGTAATGTATTCTCTAATGTTGTTTTGTTTTATTTTTCTTCTCCAACCCCCTAAACTCTTTTTATTCATTTCTTTTGTAACAACACCAGTATCCTCAATATACTAGGATGTTTTTATAATAAGGATTATAGCTACACTTACACACACCTACATCTAATGGTTAAAGAACATACAGTTTCTGTGGATGGCGAATTTCTGCCTCACGAAACGATGATTGTTCAACACTCATATAACACCTTCAAAGGTGGCCATTAAGATGTCACTATTTTTATATATGATATATAATATGTTTATGTTTTACTTATGCTTCTGTATTTCTCATTTATGGCATACTTTATGATTTCCATTATGGGTAAAACGCGATAATTTCATTTTAGGAAGTGCGGACTACCGCCCCCTCAAAGTGATTTGAATCGTTAATGCCATATGTGGGATGTATAAAGGATAGAGTAAATGGTATTATACACTATATTATACTGGAATTATATTATACACTTATATCATTATGATTTCGTTCCATTAAATATGAAATAGAAATGAAAGTAGCGTTCATGCGTACGTACGGCTTACCGTCTCCATGAACGGTGCATTTCATTTCTTACCTCTAAATGTTACATAATATTATAAATGAATGTATATACTGGATATATATGACATATATGACATCTAAATCATGAATATAATTCTGGAGATAATGGATATTCTACCACATAAACAACTTGTAATTATAAGAAATTTATTGTTGACTCAAGTAACAAAGATCGACAAAACGACCGTTATTAACTTAAATAATTACATAATGTTCATAACATTGTAATAAGTGATATAAAAAGGATAATGAAATTAAAAATGGTTCTTAATAAGGTATATATTAACTCTAGTTTATTATTCAGGAGGTTAAAGAACGGTTGAGTCAAGTCGGACACGAGGTAAGGGAACTTCTTAACCCAACTTCCATTCTTTGGGTTAATCTCCTACTTTCAAATTATGTCATGATATTATTATGTCCTATATTGTATTTGTACATTATTTATGTGTACTTATAGTGAATACACATTATATATGTACTTTATTTAAAAAATGATCTTTTTAAGGACTTCGTCTCAATCCCCTTTCATTGAGGCATATTTGGTTTTATACAAAACTTTCTTTTATACGGTGTATAAACCCCTTTGACTTTTACGTTTATTCAAAAGGAATCTTTTTTATACGAAGCGTTTTACTAAACGAAAAAAAGGGAATGTTTTTATTTCCGTACTTATGCGGCGACAACGACTTCTCCACCGCCGTGACCAATATTTGAGTTTCGGCTTCCTCTACAAGCCATCACTTTTTTAATGAAAAATAAATACAAAGTTTTAACTTTCTTTTATTTTGGTTTTGAAAATGGTTTTGAAAACTTTTTTATTATATCAATGAGTTGTATTGATATCTTGTGATTGAAATGTGGAAATGTTATGTTTCCTTTATGCATGTTTTATGTGATACGATTATGTTATGGTTTATGATATGTTTAAACCTATTCATATGAGGAATGCATTGGACTTAATAAGTGACGGGTGGAGCCCGCTATAGCTCCTTGATGCATCGGCAGGTCTCATGAGACAAACTAGTGTCTTGGCACGAGGCCTTGACAAAATCTTATTTGTGGTCTTGGCACGAGGCCTTGGATACGTGGTTATGATAGTCTGGCATTATGCATTCCATCATTATGAAAGTGGTTATTGATATTGCATGTGATTATTCGACCAGTAGAATATCCATGTGAAGAAGTGAATGGAATTATCTCATTTTACTTTTGCCATATTATGTTGATGTTCAAGTTTAAAAGGCTTTTGTTTTAGTTATAAATTACCTTAAATGTTAATGTTTATTTATGAAAGCTTCCGCATTATTGTTATCCTTACTGAGCATCTGAGCTCACCCCTTTCAATGTTTTAATATTTTCCAGGATGTGAAGAAGTATTTTATGAATGACCTGCAGGGATAGTCAGAAGTGGATATGAGTGTGGACTATGGAGACTTTGTTATTGTAGTTTTTCACTTTATGATGTAATGTAACGTTTACGAATGTATCTAGTGTTTCCAAGGCTACTAAACTAATCGGTCTTTCGAGGCTTGATCTTTTGTGATCATGCCAATGTTACGAAGTAATGCACCGGCTCTGGGTAGCTGGGGTCGGGGCGTTACAGTTGGTATCAAAGGCAGTTTAGTACTAACCTTGGAAGCTAGATTTAGATAAACTCTGATTAGAGCACATAGACCTAAGATGAACTTTGAGGATTAGTATAGAAGAACTTCCTAGAATTTTGGTATTATAGAGATGTTGTGAGTTTTCCGAGCAATACATCCCTGTCTGGATACGAGCAGGTAGAGGCGGCTCTGGCACAGATGTACCTAGGGGTAAAACCTGAAAACACTGCTTTGAGCTAGACTCGAACGGGAACTGGTGCACGACAACGGGCCTTGCTGCACTCTTGGTTACGACACTCCCGGGGGATATGCTTAGGATAACTCTCATTTTCTTTACAAATCATTATGAAGGGTTTATGAGTATATACTTCCTCAAAGAAAACATTTTTATGATTATGGATTATATCCATAAATAGTTCGATTTATGTTAAGTATTTTATAAGTATGGAATTATGTATTTTGATTCATAAACTAATCTAGTTTATGCCATTGTTTAGAAATGGCACCTAGTGGAAGGAATGGAAACCGTATCAATGTACGAACTCCGTGTAGGGGTTGCCCTCCTGCTCAAGATAATTATTGTGGATCTGGAGATACAACTGGTGCTGATCAACTTATTACCATACTGGGACAACTCACTCAGGTTATTAATAATAACCTTACTCGTATGGATCACCCTGATCCGCAACGTGGAGGATCAATGCTAGACCGTTTCATGAGGCAACAACCACCAACCTTCAATGGGAGTACAAATCCTATATTAGCTGAGCAATGGATAAATTCCTTAGAGAAAATATTCCATGCCTTGGGGAGTAGTGAAAGGGAGAAGGTTGTCATGGCAGTCTACCGCCTCACTGGAGATGCCGATCAGTGGTGGTCGCCGATTCAAAACACAAAGGAAGATGATGACGTATCAAATATGGAATGGAGGGAGTTCAAAGAGCTTTTCTTAGAAAAATACTTTCCTCGTGACCATCGAGCAGATATGGAAAAGCAATTTCTGAGTTTGAGGCAGAAGGAGGATGAGAATGTCGCAAAGTATGAGGCTAACTTTACAAGGTTAGCGAGGCATGCTGCCAATTATATACGTAACCCAAGGAGTAAGATTGATCGTTTCTTTGATGGGTTAAAACCATTTCTCCATCGAGCTTTAGTATCACAATCCTTCTCACCATACAAAGATATTTTCTCGTGTGCTATCAAGACAGAAAAGGAATTATCTAAGTATTATGACCACAAAGTAAAGCAAGAGAAGAAGAGAATGGTGGAACAAGAGATAGATAAAGGGAAAAAGGGAAAGAAGGATTTTCCATTATGTGATAATTGTGGGAAGAATCACCCTGGTACTTGCCTAAAAGGAATGGGAGTTTGTTATAAATGTGGAGAAAAGGGTCACCAGGCTCATGATTGCAAGGGAAAGAAAGAGGCTGTCAAAGTTGAATGCTACAATTGTAGGGAAACAGGGCATTATGCAAATGAATGTCCTAAGCGTCAAGGAAACTTACCTCAGAAAAGGCCAAGGGATCAAGGCCAATCTTATGTTGTGACTACAGTTGAAGCAGAATAATTAATGTATTGGTGCTTTTGGACTCAAGGATTATATTCTGGTTATAAGAATAATGTGATATATATATGGATTGTACTACAGTACTTGTTGGTTTCAGTAAGGTTTTAATATGATTAAGGTAATCATATTTTTAGTATGTGACAATAAGAGAAACTTTTCTTTGTTTGGGGAATCTGATGTTACAATTGATTTTGGAATTTAGAGACCTTTTAGAGAAAGTCTGGACGAAGGTATTTTGGATAACTATAAGGGTTGGAGTGGATTAAGTTGAACTTTGGATAGTATTGTTTAAGGTTAAAAAATTTATGAATATTATTTTTGGAATAGTATAGTACTATATTTTTAGGAAAAGGACAACCTATAGGGTGGGTAATAACCCATCGCGTCGGACAAAGCTGCAGGAATCGAACCCACAACCATAGTGCGACAAGCCTTTATTTCCTACCACTAGCCTACAGGAAGTCCCTGGTTATTACAAAATAGTTTTACTAATCTAAATGGTATGTTTTAACATTTAGAACCTTATACAATTAGGATAAATAGAATATTTTTGAGTTCCGTTACCATTTCGAGTAAAAGTTGGGTTTGTGGTAAAAATTTATTAACGAATGAAAGTATACATAACAAGTATGTATATTCCCTTACGTTCTTAGTAAATCTACTAAATAAATTCCTCAACATTATAAAAGGTAACTTAAAACAAAAATGATGTCGGTTAACTTTTCCAACTGGGGATTCAATGACCGTTTAACCAATCACAAGTTTGTGATTTTCTTGTGGTTAAACTTTCTCCTAATCCTGTTTTCTATAACTCTCCATCAGACCTTGATGGTTTGTTTTTCTTCCATATCCATATTTTCATAGAATCCTAGAATGGGCTATATCGGGTGACCTTTGTACTTATCCTGCTTTCTTTTAATGTTATATATTTATTAACCTTATTTCCGATGTGGGTTTTCCTCAAAGGTATTTTCTCTTTTCAACCTTTTATTTTCAAAGAAAAATATCAAATTGCGAGGACGCAATTTATTGAAGGAGGGGAGAATGTAACACCCTGAGCTTCCACAATACGCCTCTCTTTCAATAATGCAATAGCTTGCATTGTACGGAAGTTCGAGTTCTAAAACACCGTGACTAATCAAAGTTTCCGTTATGAATAGTAATAACCACTTTTTAAAATTATAGAAATCTTATATTTCAAAATGGACTTCATTTTTGTATTCATAATATCAAAATTAGCCTATGTTGAATTTTTGGTATTTTTCTGAGAACTTCTAATTTTTTATGAATAGTGAAAAATACTTAAAAACAAATTTTTTAATCAAAATAATTTATAGTGATAAATTATACTATTTAGTGGTTTTAAAGTATAATTAGAATATATTTTTACAATTTTATCCAATGGTGGTCATTAGAATTAATTTAACATTGAAATTGGACATAAACAATTGCCAATCTTTTGATATAAATTGTTTCTTAAAAACACGCTATTTGTTGTAACAGGGGGAATTAATAATAAAATTAATTAATGCAACTTATATGTTTGGAATTTTTTAAAATAGACATCATTTTTGAATTCGTAATATCAATTATAGCTTAGGGTGAAATTTTGGATTTGTTCTGAAAAACTTCAATTTTTGATGAATAGTGAAACCACTAAGTGGTAGTTAAATAACTGATTTTTCATTTAAATGAAATATTACCACTTCTGTGATTTGATTTTCAAAAATCCGACATACATGGTTGTCATTAAGAAGTAAAATGTGGTTCAATAAGATTAAAATAATTTTTGGTGAATAGTAACTTTTAAGTTCTTAATCGCGATTAGAGGTAATTAGTGAAGTTTAAGGTAAAAATAATGTTTTAATAATATGAGATGAGCATGAAACTTGTCCTAATCCTATTGGATGATTCATGGCCGACCAAGACAACCCATGGGTCAACTTGGGGACCCCATGGAGCTACATTAGTTAGAAAATGACATAAACACCTTTTATTTAATGTTAAAGTAAAAAAATGACACAAACATAAAATGTTTTACTAAAACAATTTTTACGTTGGGTTACAAAAGTCCAAATTTTGATTATAAATATTCATTAGAAATCTAAAAATATTTCCTACATCATAGTATTTTTTTTATAATTTTTAGACATTAAATAAATTAAATTATTTATGCCATCATTATGATGCAGCGATGACCTCATTATTTAACGATTTAAATAAAATGAGAAGATAATGAAAAATCCAAGGCTTACACTTGTCCAAAGCCTATTGGATGAAGATATTTCGAAACCGTATCACCTTATCCTCAAATTATATAAGTGTGGGACCTTTAGAATCCGAAAAGCATTGTGTAATAATGTAACATTTCAATCTTTCCAAAAGTGCCCCTCCTCTCCACTTATAAAAGGCCTCCACCTCTCCCACCTAATTTACACTTTCAAGCCATTTCGCTCAGCCAACCTCTGCCCAAATACTCTCCCAACTTCCCCCTATTACTCCTAGAAGCCTCACTTTTGGCAGAACTCTTCCCAAGGAAGCCTTTGGCTCAAATCAAAAACAGTTACCCGGTTTTGAGGTAATGTCTTCTCTAATGTTGTTTTGTTTTATTTTTCTTCTCCAACCCCCTAAACTCTTTTTATTCATTTCTTTTGTACAAACACCAGTATCCTCAATATACTAGGATGTTGTTATAAGAAGGATTCGAGCTACACTTACACACACCTACATCTAATGGTTAAAGAACATACGGTTTCTGTGGATGGCGAATTTCTGCCTCATGAAACGATGATTGTTCAACACTCATATAACACCTTCAAAGGTGGCCATTAAGATGTCACTATTTTTATATATGATATATAATATGTTTATGTTTTACTTATGCTTCTGTATTTCTCATTTATGGCATACTTTATGATTTCCATTATGGGTAAAACGCGATAATTTCATTTTAGGAAGTGCGGACTACCGCCCCCTCAAAGTGATTTGAATCGTTAATGCCATATGTGGGATGTATAAAGGATGGAGTAAATGGTATTATACACTATATTATACTGGAATTATATTATACACTTATATCATTATGATTTCGTTCCATTAAATATGAAATAGAAATGAAAGTAGCGTTCATGCGTACGTACGGCTTACCGTCTCCATGAACGGTGCATTTCATTTCTTACCACTAAATGTTACGTAATATTATAAATGAATGTATATACTGGATATATATGAAATATATGACATCTAAATCATGAATATAATTCTGGAGATAATGGATATTCTACCACATAAACAACTTGTAATTATAAGAAATTTATTGTTGACTCAAGTAACAAAGATCGACAAAACGACCGTTATTAACTTAAATAATTACATAATGTTCATAACATTGTAATAAGTGATATAAAAAGGATAATGAAATTAAAAATGGTTCTTAATAAGGTATATATTAACTCTAGTTTATTATTCAGGTGGTTAAAGAACGGTTGAGTCAAGTCGGACACGAGGTAAGGGAACTTCTTAACCCAACTTCCATTCTTTGGGTTAATCTCCTACTATCAAATTATGTCATGATATTATTATGTCCTATATTGTATTTGTACATTATTTATGTGTAATTATAGTGAATACACATTATAGATGTACTTTATTTAAAAAATTATCTTTTTAAGGACTTCGTCTCAATCCCCTTTCATTGAGGCATATTTGGTTTTATACAAAACTTTCTTTTATACGGTGTATAAACCCCTTTGACTTTTACGTTTATTCAAAAGGAATATTTTTTATACGAAGCATTTTACTAAATGACAAAAAGGGAATGTTTTTATTTCCGTACTTATGCGGAGACAACGACTTCTCCACCGCCGTGACCATTATTTGAGTTTCGGCTTCCTCTACAAGCCATCACTTTTTTAATGAAAAATAAATACAAAGTTTTAACTTTCTTTTATTTTTGTTTTGAAAATGGTTTTGAAAACATTTTTATTATATCAATGAGTTGTATTGATATCTTGTGATTGAAATGTGGAAATGTTATGTTTCCTTTATGCATGTTTTATGTGATACGATTATGTTATGGTTTATGATATGTTTAAACCTATTCATATGAGGAATGCATTGGACTTAATAAGTGACGGGTGGAGCCCGCTATAGCTCCTCGATGCATCGGCAGGTCTCATGAGACAAACTAGTGTCTTGGCACGAGGCCTTGACAAAATCTTATTTGTGGTCTTGGCACGAGGCCTTGGCTACGTGGTTATGATAGTATGGCATTATGCATTCCATCATTATGAAAGTGGTTATTGATATTGCATGTGATTATTTGACCAGTAGAATATCCATGTGAAGAAGTGAATGGCATTATCTCATTTTACTTTTGCCATATTATGTTGATGTTCAAGTTTAAAAGGCTTTTGTTTTAGTTATACATTGCCTTAAATGTTAATGTTTATTTATGAAAGCTTCCGCATTATTGTTATCCTTACTGAGCATCTGAGCTCACCCCTTTCAATGTTTTAATATTTTCCAGGATGTGAAGAAGTATTTTATGAATGACCTGCAGGGATAGTCAGAAGTGGATATGAGTGTGGACTATGGAGACTTTGTTATTGTAGTTTTTCACTTTATGATGTAATGTAACGTTTACGAATGTATCTAGTGTTTCCAAGGCTACTAAACTAATCGGTCTTTCGAGGCTTGATCTTTTGTGATCATGCCAATGTTACGAAGTAATGCACCGGCTCTAGGTAACTGGGGTCGGGGCGTTACAATGATGATAGGTTAAGCCTTCCTTATTCTAGGGTAATGTAATTAAATGGGTAAGGTGTCGTTGGAATTTTTTTTATTCATGTGTTTTTTTGTGGGAATTTATTCTTCATCATACAATCTCTCTTTTTTACATTTATCATGCCCATTGATAATTGAATTAAAAAGGAACATTAAAATTTAAAAACAAAAAACACATAAAGAGGAATTACCATTTTAAAATTTGAAGAAATCAATTTTAAAGACGGTATCAAGACAGACTCGATTTAGAAAACCTCTAAATTACCAAATTATGGGAAATATAGTATTGTATCTTTGAGAATGAGATACCATGACAATTATATATTCCTATCTCAAATATGACACCAATAATGTATTAATCATCATATTATATAAAATGAAATTGATATCACGGCCATTCCTTGAGGGGATCGTAGCGTGACAACCCCAAGCCCACCTCCGATAGGCTAGGGGATAGTGACTTCCACCGATTAGGCATATCTCACAAATGAGTGGCATTATCCTATGTACCTGTACACACGCACACATCTCCATGCCCAAAATACTGAAATGTAAAAACACTAGTTAAACAAAATGTGCATACACTAAAATACCAACCATATCGTACAAGAGTATGATACTAGAAAGTAAATGGGGTTTGAATACAACCCCACCAGTAGAACGATTATATCAAAGTGAATGCACTTGTTTCTAAAACTCATCCACATAAATTCCTACCTAAAGGGTGTATATAGGACATCTACCTAAAGTCATAGGAGGAAAACCTGAATGTCAGATCCATCTAAGAACTACCTGGTTTTAGCCCACCTAGAAATCTGTAAAATCATCAATCAACTACATAAGAAATGAAACATGTGGGAAAATCCCGTCCAGTGGTGAGTAAAAAAATACATAGTAGTATAATCCAAGACCATAAAAGATTAACACAAATAAGTACACTAAGTACAGCACAAAAAAAAATACACTAAGTACACCACAAAAAAATACACAAAGTACACCACAAAGAAATACATGAAGTATAGTAATCTCACATAGGTACAAGTATATAGCCAAAAAAGTAGGATTATCTGTCATTATCCCCACAATACATAGTGTGTCGATAACACATAGAGTATAGATAACACATAGAGTGTTGATAACACATAGAGTTTTTCTCACAAATGTAGTTTTGATGACACACGGAGTGTCGATAAAAAATAGAGTGTCGATAACACATGGAGTGTTGATAGGTTATTCAATCGCCAATTCACATAATCAACAATTCACAACTAACCACATGATTCCGCTCATAGTGCGCTTGTATAGGGAGAACCTATTTCTTAATACATTAGGGCATATGCAAAATTCCTCAAAAACAAACTTAGATTATTTCAAAAGAACCATCTAATCGCAAGAGTCCCAACACCACAAAAAAATCATCAAATGGACATATGACTTGAGAGTTATGGTTTCTTTTTGTAAAAAGTATGACCCATGTACAGTTTGACCTGTTTCACCCAACCTAACCTATCGGCTAACCCGACCCGGTCCGGCCGACCTCACCTAGCCCAAACTAGACAGACCCGCTAGGCCAACTGCACCTAGCCTGTTGGGCCACTATTTTTATTCGGCTTGTCTATTGGGGTGGACCAACTCCGCTAGTCCGACTCGTCGTATGAGGGACATTTTGGAATGTCGCACCCAGTCTTTCCTTACCGTGTGCATGGCCGGACAAAAATGCATAGTGTCATGTTTCATGTAGTTGGCCCACATCCTTTACATGCCTCATAGCCCCTCCATCATAGGTTCCATCGACATGACTATGAACTATGTCCCATCTCACAACCATGGACTCCTACCACAACCCTCATCACTGCCCATGACTTCCTCCACCACGGGAGCCAACGCAGTCCGATTGGGATTGCATCCTTATACCGTGGTCATCCTCCCTTTTAGCGGCCCATTCCTGCCTCACACTCCCCTTGGACAAGCCCTTCCAACCACCTTTGGTCCTCACCACCGACCCCCACTGGCGTCTTTCCTTGTGTCGTGGCCTTATGCCACAATAACTTTTCACCTCTCGTGATCCATATCACACTTTTTTCGCAATTATATTATTCCATCAGGGGGTCAAATCCTTCTATCTTAGATCATTTCTCCATAGATCAAGGGAACAACAGTTGATCATTCGTATATGGGTTTCTATGGTGAATAATGCCCAAAGAATGTTATAGATTGAGGGGGGAGAGAGATAAATAACATGAACACCCAAAGAACAGATCTTGGACTTTTTCGCATCGGCGTAGATCCACTCCTTTTAGAATGTTTAACAAAGAACAAAAATAGACTATTAAAAGGATCTATATCCCCTTAAATCCCCATAACAATTATCCATCCCACAAGAACAGTTGAACCATGGATCAACCTATTCGTGGGTTGGTCTGTATTCATCATTTGAATACAAGAAGGGAAAGGAAATAAAAAATAGATCAAACACCCTACATGTAGTTTGGATTGGTCATTGGTGAAGGATGAAGTCACGTTGTCATCATTCATCGATACATTAGTGCTCAATCTGAGTTCTGATATCTGATCCAACATTGTTGTGAAAGAACTTTCTTCTCCTTGCCTCATGGGAAATCCATGGTTATGGCGATAACCCTGGATTCCCGACAATATTCCTTCTTTGAATGAAACCAATGCAGCGTCAAATAAAATATTTTTATTAAATATTTTAGTGATGTATTTTGTCCAAAAACCATCACCCTTGACCTATGATGGTCAAGGTTAGGCCTCACCTAACGTAAATTTGTTGTTATAAACACAACTTTTTTCACATATTTTTTATTCAGGAAGCCATTTAGAAGTTATTCTCATTGTAATGAAAAACTGCAATTACATATTATTAAAAACATAACATTTTTCAATGAAATTTTCCAGGAACATTGGACCTTAGAATCTCATGCTATCTCAGTGCTTGGTCTTAGAAATTTCCCTGTTAATTTATAAAAATAAAACCTTTCAAAGTTAGATTCCTACATTCCCCCCCCCCTCATCTTAGGGACTTTCATCCCTGAAATCCAAAATAATGGCTACTCAACAAAATTAAGAGTGTAAAGAGCACAAATATATGGCTCCCACTCTCAATTTATCTACTAAAGATTCCCATTCTACCATAGAAAAAACTCCAAAGGAATCAACTTCCCAATAAATATCTAGTCTCATTGATCATCTATATCTACTGGTACTCAGCAAAAGTATCCATATCATCATTATCCCCCTATGAATGATGTACAATGGATCTGACATGTACCTCCTCAGCTATGAGACATGGAAGACATCATGCACCCAGTACAATTTCAAGGGTCGATCTAGGTGGTATGCTACCACACTGACTCTACTTAGGATCGGAAAAGGGTCAGTGTATCTTGGAGATAACTTGTCGCCCCGACCAAATCTCTGCAATCCCCACTGATTTTAGACAATAAGGAATACACGGTCTCCCTCTTTGAATTCCAAGGGCCTCCTTATCCTATCATTATATGAATTATGCTATCTCTATGTGGTCCACATCCTTCTAAATGATCTTCACCTTCTCATTTGTATCCCACACCAACTTTGGACCCATGAGTGCTAACTCTCCTGGGTCAGTATAGTAATGTGGTGACCTACATGGTCTCTCATACAAGTCCTCATACGTTTTCATAATTATGGGGGAGTTGTAATTATTTTTGTAGAAAAACTCCACCATAGGTAGTTGATCCTCCCAACTATAGCCAAAGTCATGGATGAAAGCATGTAGCATATCCTCAAGAACATGGATGGTCCTCTCTCTTTGGTCATCCTTCTGGGAATGAAATTTTATGATCAAGCAAAATTAAGTCCCAAAACCCTCCTAAATCTCTTCCATATTTAGGATGTGAAACGATAATCACGTTTTAAAATGAACATCTATGGAACTTTGTGAAGCTAAACTATCGCCTACCTGTAGAGGTATCCCATCATCTCTATTGGACTCTTCTCACAGATTGGTTGGAAGTGGGATGACTTGGTGAGTCATTAAATGATCACCCATATTGTATCATTCCCTAGACATGCATGGTAAACACATTATGAAGTCCATAAATATCCCATCCCACTTCTAATATAGCATCTCATGTTTTTGAGTCAATCACACTTGAACCTAGTGCTCATTCATCACTTGCTGACAAGTGAGGAATCAAGATACAAAATTTTCCACAACCTTATTCATCTCTGGCCATAAGAACTGATGTCGAAGGTCCTAGAACATATTCATCACATGTGGATGTACTTCCAAAGTAGATTTTTATAACTCCCTTATAACCTCCTCTTGCAACGCCACTGGCACGATGATACACCCTCTGAAAAGAATGGTGTGCTCCTCACCTATCGAATATCCATCATGGGCATGTCCCATGGATAAATAAGCATGTCTAGTATCACATTCGATATACCCAAGCTCTGAATCCCTGAATTAATATAAGAGTGGATGGGTAAAAACCATCGACTAGAGGTAAGTTTCTCTATCTCCATCCACAAAGGATATCTGCAATGTGACTAACAACTCTAATGCCTCAACCAGCAACTGAAAGCTGGATCTTCTGCTAAGAGTGTATGCCACTATGTTTCTATTCCAAGGAGTATAGAAAATATCAATTTCATAGTCCAAGAGGAACTGTACCCATCACCTATATCTCATGTTCATATCCTTCTGAGAGAATATATACTTTAGTATCTTGTGGTTAGAGTAGACGATAAACCTCTCACCCATCAGGAAATGTCGCCACATTTTCAATACGAAGACCACCACTGCTATCTAAAGATCACGGGTCATGTAGTTCTGCCCATGCTACCTCAATTGGTGTGTACCATAGGTAATCACCACTTTCCCTTGCATCCAAACAAAACCTATATCAATCCATGATTCATCAAAGAACATTACATACCTGACTACCTCATATGGTAGTCTCAAGATGGGAGAACTCATCAACCTCTACCTTATCTCCTGAAAGCAATGTTGGCACTTCTCTATCCACATGAAGTGATTCCCCTTCCATGTCGAACTCGTCAAGGGTGATGGTACACTAGAAAATTCAGGTACAATCCTTCGATATTACCTAGCCAGTACTAGGAATCTTCTCACCATGCTAATAACCTTGGGTGGCTCCCAAGAAAGTACCGCATCAATCTTCACTAGATCTACTGAAACTCCAAACTCCAAAATGACGTTCCCTAGAAAGTGAACTAACCAAATATAGAACTAACACTTTGAGATATTCACATAAATATAGTGATCTCAGAGTGTTTCTAGGACCATCCTCAAGTGTATCGTGTGCTCCTCCTCAGACACTGAGTAAACCAGAATGTCATCAATGAAGACAACAATGAACATGGAGAATTAAGGATGGAAGATCCTATTCATGAGTCCATTGAACACTTCTAAAGAATTTGTTACACCAAATTACAATACCAATTACTCTTAGTGTGTGTACCAACAACTGAAGTTTGTCTTCTCTATATATTCATATCGTACATGATGATGGAAATAACCGGACCTTAGTTCAATACTAGAGAACCACCTTTCTCCCTTTAGATGGTCAAAAAAGTTCATCAATCCTTGGTAGTGGATAATTATTATTCATTTCACCTAATCTAGGCACCATAAGTCTACACATAACCCCAATATCCCATCTGTCTTCTTGGAAAATAAAACCAGGGCCACCCAAGGTAAAACACTAGGTCTCCCAAAGAACTTCCTTTTCAAATCCTCTAGTTATACCCTCAACTCACAAAGCTCCATGATAGAAAGCTAATGTGAATGAGTATATATTATTGTCATCCCAGGGTATATATTAACACTGCATTGGACCTCAAAATGGGGAGGAAATCCAAGGACATCATCAGGAATTACGTCCTCATATTCCACCACTACTACATGAAACTGAGGACTCCTCTCATCCACTAAACCATGTGAGACTATATAACTAATGATAAATCAGTTACAGCCTCCTATGAGTAAGTATATCCTATGCTGCATGCATTTAATTTTCACTAAAAAGAGAAAAATTGGTCCATCACTGCAAAATCACCACACTCTGTGCCTAAAATAGATAATCTGTGCATGGAATGTAGATATTCAGTCCATGCTGAGAATGACATCGTAAGGCCTCGACGCTACTACTAAGAGATCTGAAATAAAAATCTTTCTTCCAAGGGTAATCACACACTGTCATCACCAATATGTGATCATTGAATCCCCTCTCGTATGAGTCTCTAAACATAAGGGTCGAGTCAACGATAGTACCGGAATCTTCTAGCCCAGAACAGTGAATAAGGAAAGAAATTAATGACTATCACCCATGTCTATCGAAAGTGTATCTATGTGGAAAATATGCATATCATAGATCTAATAATCCTTGAATAACATGGGCCATATTCCTAAATCACTTATAGATTTCCTTTTCCCTGACAACTAGCTCCCTGAGCCTAGGAAAGACCACATGTGAGTGGTGGTGGCATACATTGAACCTCCTCCTAATTTCTGATGCTCTACATACTCCTCTCCCATGTATGTTTCCCAACGTACCACCCTAATCATGCCTCTTCTACCCTGGTGGACCCTCGACTGATAGCTTATCATCTATATAGTGGGTTAGGAAATCTTTATCCTAGTGTCCCCAACTACTGTATGAGTAACACAACATGTATATTAGCTAACTCGCTCTACCCTGGTAGCTCGACACCACTGATCTAATGTCTTATGTTCATCCCATGTATTTCTTGACCCGCTTGGGTCCCTTCATATGTTGTCGGCTATCTGCGATTGATGACTGAACTGTCTGGTACCTACTGGTAGCTCCCACTACTGGAATCTACTCCACCAGAAATCTATCCACTTGTATGGCTCGCTCCAGTACCCCAGCATATGTAGGGATGATAAGGGATATCATTGATGCACTAATCTCATGGATTATCCAATGATATAAGGTTATATCTCTAAATAATGGGTCTCACACCATATCAATGGAATATAAAGCAAGATCAGTAAACCACAATGAGTACTCCGTAAAAATATAACTCCCCTACTTTAATTGCAGGAACTCCTAGATGTACACTAAGAGTAATGTAGCTGTAATTAAATCCTCACTAAACAGGTGCTCAATTTATTCCCAAGATAGATTCACCTCATCATGTTTCTGGGTCACTAGGCTCTACTACCTTCCCATTGAGCCTAGAAGAAGACTCACAGCTAATACTGCCATCTGGTCAGCCAGTGTCCTCAGAAGGTAGAAGATAAGAGCAACTACCTCTATCCAACCCTTATCTACCTTGGGTTTTTTCTCACCCCTAAACTGGGGAGTCGCATCCTATAGAACTCATGAATGCACTCAACCTGTGTGAATCCTCAACCGATAGCACTGGTAGTAACTGATTCTCAATGTGTGGTGGTATCGTTCGAAAACCACCCAAAGGTTCTATCACCAGTAGATAGAGTATCTCCAATACAGGTCATTGTATGGATACCTCATCACTAGGTGGATCATCTTCATGATCGTAAATGGAATCCTAGATGCATCTTGGTGTGGAGTCATCCTAAAAAAGATCATGATATACCGCAAAAAATAGAGTATACTTGTTGAGCTATCTCGATAAGGACATGAGGACACACCCAAATCCTATATGATTCATGTACCATTCATTCCCATACCGCCAATTTTTTAATTTTGTGAGTCGAAAAGTAGTTGTACAGAGTCCAAGTGTATGGTTAGGTCGGCCACTACACCCACACTGGATTCCTTATCCTAAAATCCAAACTCAAAAGACTCAACACCATTTACCCAACCAACCACACAGACTCCAAGTCCTTAATTCGAACTAACCTACTTGGATACCACTTTGTCACGAACTATCCCAGAGGGTCCCATGTCGGGACTACCCTAGGACCACGTCCGAAAGCCCAGGGACGGGTGACTAGCACCGAGTAGGAATATTTCAAAAAATGGAATTCATTTTCATAAGTATCATTACACATACACACACCTCCAAGCAAAAAATTATGAAATATAAAAACAATATGTAAATAATGTATGCATACACTAATATATAAATCATAGGATACGATAGTAGGAACCGAGAATGTAAATTGGGACAGAAAAAAATCCCACTAAAATAAAGAGTCTGTCAAATTGAGTGAACAATTTCCTAAAACTCATCAGAAGAATACCCTACCAGAATGGTTGTTGTAGGAAATCTTCCAAAATTAATTGGAGGAAAACATTCTTGTTTAATCCCTCTAAAAACCACATGGTCCTATCCCACCTATAACATTGTTAAAGCATAGATAATTTTCACATGACACAAAACATTTTGGAAAATCTCATGCAGGGGTGAGTAAAACAATACATAATAGGATTCCCCAAAACAAAAAGGGAATACCACTAAGATACACATTAAGTATAAAACAAAGAAATACATAAATTTCACCATAGATAAATACACTTAGTACACCACAAGGAAATACTTTATGTAAAACACATAGAAATACACGATGTAAAGTCATCTCAAACATGTATAAGTCTATAGAACTGAAATCATGATTATCAGTAGCTGTAACGATAACACACGGAGTGTAAATAACACATGAAGTCTTGAATAAACATGGAGAGTCGGTAACACATATAGTGTCAATAACACACGATGTGTCACTAAAACACGGAGTGTCACTAACACATAGAGTGTTGATAACACACGGATTTTTGATAACACACGGAGCGTCTATAAACATGGAGTTTCGATAACACATGGAGTGTCGATAGGTCATGCATCCCCCAAGACACGTAGTCACTAAGTCATAGCTAGCCGCATGATTCTGCTCAAAGCACGCTTTTACTGGGAGAACCTACTCCTCAACAAATTAGATCATATTCCAAAGTTCAAAAGATCTCAAAAAGAGTATTTCAAAAGTATTGTGTTGTTTCAAGGGTCACAATTCCGTAAACAGCTTGTAAAGTGGACACGCGGTTTGAATGATAAAGTAATTTTTGTAAAAAGTCCAACCCATGTCAAATACAACCCATCATCCGACCCAAACTGGCCTGACCCAAACCAGCCAAATCCATTGGTCTGAGAAATTTGGGCATGGCCCGACTCCTTAGGTATGGACCGCCACATTAGGGATGGTTTGGAATGCTGCACACAGTCCACCCTAACCGCATGCATGGATAGTCAATGCAGTGTCATGCAACGTTTCACATGGCTGGCCCACCTCTTCTGTATTCCCCATGGCCCCAATGTCATGGGATCATCCCACGTAGCTTTGGGTTGCGTCCTTTCTCATTATCGTAGCCTCCTACCATATCCCCCTATCACTACCCATAGCTTCTACTACTGCAGACTCCAACTAGGTCCCACCTGGAACGTGTCTTGCTAAAGCCACTGGCCTCCCTGCCAATGGCATGTCACTTCCTCATGCTCCCCCTAGACCGGCCCCACCATCCACATCCTTCCCTCACTGACCATGTCATTTCCTCACCACTAGCCATCCCCCCATCAACCTTACTTGGTGCACATCCTTGTGCCAACATAAGATATCGCTTATCCTAATCTATAATGTGCTTCCTTCTCACTTCCACTATGTCGTCGTGGTGTCAAATCCATCAATCTAAGATCATTGATCCATGGATTGGGGTCGCAATGGTTGATCATTAGCATATGGGTTTCATGGGAAAAGAACACATGAAAATTTTGATAGATTGAAGGGGAGAGATAAATCACATGAACACCCAAATAATGGATCATGGCCTTGTCTGTGTCGGTATTGATCCCATAATGTTAGATGTTTTCACCAAGAACAAAAATATGTAATCACAAAGATCTATCTCCCCTTTAAACCCTGCAATATTTTCCCATCCCACAAGAATGGTAGAACTACATATCAACCTATTCATGGTTTGGTCCACATTTGTTGTTTGAATCTGACAAGTGAAATGAAATAACAAAGAGATAAAGAACCCTACAAGAAGTTTGGATCATTTGTTAATGAAGGAAGAAGCCATGCCATCATTGTTCATTAATTTTTCGATTCTCGATCTGATTTAGAATCTTCGATCCTTCATTACCATGAGAGAAATTCCTCCTCCTTGACTTATAGAAATTACATTGTTGTGGTGATATCCCTAGATTCCTAACAATATTACTTGTTTAAATTAAACCAACACTACCTCAAATAAAATATATTTATTAAAAAAATTAATTATGTTTACATCCAAAAAACTAAATTTCATCCTCAACCTACATCGTTCGAGGTTAGTACCTTCCTATGATAAATTCAATGTTATGAATGCAACGATGTCGTTGGATTTCTGATATGTGAACCCATTTAGAATTTATGCCCATATTAATGACAAACTTCCCTCATGCTTTTTTAAAAACATAAAAAATTTAAAAAAATTGTTCTGGGAACACCAGGCCTCGGAATCTAACATCATCTCAGTGTGTAGTCTTATAAATTTCCTAATTAATTTATAAAAATAACACTAGAGAAAATATGATTCATTACAACTACACATGAACCCTAATATTACAAAACCATGGATTTTATTCAAATCTGTTTACAAACCAACCAATCAATTTTTTTGAATTTAATTTTACATTCTAATAATCAATTATACTAATTTTATCTCATCATTTTCATCAGTATAATTAATAGAATTAAATATTCTTAGATTCTAGTCAAACTGAATTCAACATCATAGTGGATCTTCCTTGACCTACTTCCCAATAATAGTTTAATTAATTTAGTAACATAGTTTTAGTTTTTTATGAACTTGTTTTTGCATAAACCTGTATGGAATTAACGACGCACTATGGGTCTGTTAGTTATAATGATGCCGATTGGGATGGGTTCTTTTATGAATAAATATCCACATATGGTGGGTTTTTCATTAAGGCTGATAGATGTGTGAGTTGGAATATAATGTTAAAAAATTCGGTAACTTTTAGAAAATATGGACAATATTATTTTCCTTACACTCATGATATTATATAGTTAATGTGGTTGAAAACATATCTATAATAGTGGCTCATTGATGTCTAGTTTCTCTTTCTCATAGGTTGTGATTATCAAACATTTATAAATCTCACTAATAATATAGTGAAAAAATATTAATCCAATCACTTTGATATAAAGTTTAACATAATCAAATTTAATATTAAATGAAATGAACTAAAGATTCAGTGTATTCCTAAAATTGATCGTGTGTCTAATATAATCATTACAACATTTCTATATGAAAAAATTTAGAAATTGAAGTTGATCATACATGCATAACCTCAATCTATTCAAGGATAAGGTATGTTGATCCATCCCCTCTCTCATATTGTCTTTGGATAATGTTATCAAAGGGTAATATAATATGTAACATAAATCTATACATTTTTATGTTATTTACCATTATTAATAACGAATATACATAGGGGAATTTGTTATTTAGGGAATGTAGTGATTTCATTATGTGACAATTATTTTAATAGATTTTCAAATAGGATGTAGGATGTTATTTTTAATAGGTTTAAGTTATTTTTGAGGATGAATATTCAATGTGATGAAGATGTTAGAAATTATTTTAATAATGTTTTCATAAATAACTTCTTTATGGAAAATATGGAATTAATATTCAATGATTATTTCATCCTACACCAATTTAACTCACATTGTATTATAATTGTTTTATAATTGAACTATTCCTTTATATTCAATGTTTCAGTAATGTTTGTTCCTTTATCACCAACAAAATCTAATGGGGGAGACTATTTAGTCCAATGGGGGATATTGTTTAATCTAAGATATTTTTAAGAGTTTATTTGACAAAAATAATCATTTTAATGAAAGAATGTAGATTAGTTGACTATTTTTCTTTATTGTTTAAATAAAAAACTCTTAACATTGTTTAGTTCCTTACAATGGTGATTAGATAACATAAAATGGATTAGGGTTAAAAAATTAGTATAATGGACATTGTCCTCTGGTTTGATGTTATTGATAATTGTATGAAACTAAATGATTATCTAGTTATACACTCAGTTCTCTTTGAGAGTGATGTTGGAAAAAATAAATCAAGTGAATATTTTCGGTTCTAAAATGTACCAAATAACATGATTAATGAAATTTCTCATGATCCAAGAATGATTCTAATGGGTTAAATTAAGGTATGATTGTAAAATTCTCAGGCTATAATATAGTGTGAACTAAACTAAATAGATTCTATTTGGAAAATATATAGTTGTGGAAGTCTAATGTGATGAAGTAACAATACAGAAAGATTTAATGTTCAAGGTATTTGATGGTATGAAGTTTTCGTGGTATAATTTTTTTGGAAGAAAATAATTTATCAAGCATATTGATTAGTGGATTTTTAATTAAGTATCAAACATATGAATCTCATTAACGTAATCAGATTGAGACCATCTAATGTGATATTATAAAGAAATATTAAACACTGAACTAGAAAAAAAATGTTTCTCAATTCATTAGTCAGTGGTTTCCATGAAAAGGTAACAATTGAAGGTTTTGAATAATGTCATCAAATAGAGGAAGTGTGATTAAATGAATCTAGAGTTATTCTTATGATGTTCGGAAGGATCACCGAACAATATGTAATTTGATAGATTTTTTTATATTAAGTTATACTGTATTGATGATTCAATAAACTTTATACATATTTTTAATTTCATTAAGTATTGTGGTTCTTTGATTTTATTAAATGTTTCAATAATCATGAAAGAATGACTGTGATTTTGGAATTGTTTTAAGGATGTTTAGTGATGAATGTTTTTAGAATGCTATAAATAATATTCCTAATGTTTTATAAAATTTAAGCCTTTCATGTCTTGAAAATATAGAGTAGCCTTCCCAAAATATCAGTGGGAAAATTTGAATTAGAAATTTTAAAATTTCACACCTTTTCCAAGTGTTTCAAAGGGTAGGTTAAAATATAAATAGTTGAAGGGACCATATGATGTATCTAAGTTGTTACACATTATAGAATGGAAGTACATGAGGTTTTGTGGTGCAAGATTCAAAACAAGGATACATTTCATATTTTTATGATCTATTAGAATAAGATGAATAGTGTGTAGTGGTATCATATAAATAGTTTGTAGAGGAATCAGATGAATAGTGTGAATATATAATTGGAAAAACATATGTGATAATATATATAGGGAATTAGAACAATTATATTGGATCAAGGAATACAACAAAGAATTTATCAGATAGAATGTTTCATACAAACATCTAGGAAGAAGTACTTTTTCACAGTCATTCAAGAATTGAATAGTAAGAATAGGTACTTATAAGAAATAAAAATGTGGAGAAGGTTTAAGTGTAATAGTGAAAGATTAAAAAAATCCCATCAGTGATGATTCTTATAGATATTACAAAAAAAAAATTACATTATCTATGAAAGGATCACTTTCCCTCTAAGAAGGACTATAGTGCAATGTAAGAAATGGATATTTATTTCCTTATATAAACACCACAAGGATTATTTTCTAGTTGATTTTGAGGTATTATATTACTTCAAACCCATTCCATGTACTATGTTCTATCATTGAGTAGTAAACCATGTAAATCGTGTGTTCTTATGGTAGTGCTTGTTTTTTTATTTATAGGAGAGTCATTTCTCAATAACTAGAGGTGAATGTTGTTTGATAAGTACAAAAATATAAAAATCAAAGAGAATAGATTTAATACCTCCCCATCTTAGTGATAAAATAGATCCTAATTGGTCCTTTATACATAATATTTGTGATTGATAGATCATATTTAATCATCATATGAAAATTAAGCATAACAAATCCTAGTAAAAAGTGAAATTGCATCTTAAACCCCTTATATGATATCTGATACTATTTTTAAGAACATTGACCTACTATATGATAATTTTAAATATGTTTTAATTCTATACCATAACCTTATTATTATAACATATTATGACATTTTCATTAACAATCATTCATTATCATCATCATTTCAGGTGTTTAATGTCTTTTTCATGTATGTTTTTTATTAGGCAGTTATAGTCCATGAATATTTATCTTTGTTCCATAATCTATAGAATTTTATTTACCATCTAAATACCACTTATATTAAATATATAAAAATTTATTACCATTCATAAAATGTATAAATATAAAAATGAATTACAACATTCATAAATATGTTAATCCATACATACACATGAACACATTTTCCATTTTCTAATAAAAAGAAGGAAAGAAAGATAAAAAATTGATATCATTCCAGAATAATAATTATTTCTAAAATGTCATATATATTTATTAAATTCATTATTAAATCCTTAAATATGAGGTGGTTATTGAAAATGACTAATATAGCTACATGGATTTGGTAGTCAATATGTATGCAGAATAAATATATTAATTTATCATATAATGGAAAGTAGGTGGGAATTGGTCGTACAATAATCATAATAACATCTTAGTATATTTATTAAACTTTTTTCATTATATTTATATTTATAAAACTGATTTAGATGATTTATAATAATTAATAAACTTTTTAGTGTTGTGTAACATTATTTCCAATTCTTTAAGAGACATCAATTGGATTACACCTTAAGCTATCTAAGGATAGTCTTAGGGTAAGAAAAAGATATAAGTATTAATGTTAGATAATATTGGAATTCTATTAGGTAGTTATTGTCGAAAAATAGAGTTCAATATTTGTGAATAATTAATGGGAAAAGGTTAACTTTTATATGTTATGGGAGGGAATCACAAGTAATTATTTAAATGATTTGAATAATATAAAGTTACTTTCTTGTGAATACTAAACCGAATGAAAAATTCATAAAATTTTAGAAATAATATTTTTGAAGGATCTTCCAATAATAATAATTGGTTTTTTTAATGTTTAATATCACACCAATAACTTGGTTTTAGTCCATTTTTTTTAACCAGTTTTAACACTAAATGTGGTATGAAGTTTTTATAATTTTTACTATTCATTATGACAAAAAATGATTGTGACCTCTTTACCAAATCTAGATATTCGGATTAGAAATATGGAATTTATTTCATCAAATTTAATTTCAAAAATTTGAATAAATTAATTTAAACAGAACCACCCAAAAGGAAATGAAAAAGTGATTTTCGAAATATTCATTTTGAAGCATCACATTATAATTTCAGTCCTTCATTACCTTGAAAAACAGTATATGAACAATAAAATATTGTATTAAATGTAAATTTTATAAATTTTATTTCCGTGATTAGTCAATCATGATTTAGATAACACAAAATGATAAAATAACATTACTCATGAAGAAATTGTTTTGTGGAAATATCACTTCTTTACATTTGAATGAATGTATCATCATTCCTAATCATTGGAAAACTAGTGTATAAAGGATTATTCATGTATTACCATTAAATTTAATTAAAATTATAATTAAATAGTTATAAATATATAAAAAATGATATATAGAAAGATATAATTCCTCAAAATAGGTCTTTTAGTGATGAAATGATTGTATTAACAAATTTATTATTATTTCCTATTAATTAATCAGAAAATTAGAATTATGTAAATAATTTATATATATAATTCATTTTTTATTAGTTTTTTTCATATCCACCAATGAAATATAAAGGTTACAAATGTTATAATAAATCGTAGTTCTTTATGATAGAGAGTTTCTTGTAAAGACAGTTATCGAATACGTCAATTTTTCTCCTAAGTGTAAAGACCCAGAAATTCCATATAATTTTTTTAGTTATATAGATTATTATGAGACTAAAACAATTTAAGGCAAACAATTCTGAGTCCCAGAGAGCCCAGAATAATGATTTGACCTTTTTTTAGATACATTCAGTAAACGTGCGGGTAGGAATTTCTCTCTTTTGAACCGATGATCAGATTAAAAATATGAGGGCACCGTTGAATTCGTAGAGTCAGAAATTGCTTAGAAGAAGATTTACATCGACCAAAAAGGGTCAGAAAAAAATTTAAGTTTTTGAATTATTGAAAAAATTAATAAATTAACTCTTTGAGTAATTTTATTCTCTTCCCACTGTTGAGAGACGGATGGTGGGACCGCATTGTAACGTCAAACATTAAATAAAATACATTTAATGACTTGATCATCTCATTGTGTAACCACAATGCTCATGGTTTAATTGGTTCAATAATTAGGATTCATTATTGAATCATAATAATAAACCAATATGGGGGTTATTTTCTCTTATTTAATAAAACCATTAGAATGTGATTTTGGATCCCACGAGAGGAACCTCTGATGAAACGCTGACAACGTCACCCTCTATTGAAGAACGGTGATTGATCAACGACCATTGGAGAACTCAGAATGGAATTCGATGAATGAATTCAAATACAAAACCCTTTCTTTGCCTGAAACAGAATCTATAGAATTTGGGTACGGGGTTTATTTAATTAACGTTTTTAATATCCCTCTTTCCTTGTTCTTGAATAATATGAAGAATGTGGATCCACCGACCAACGGGTTGATCCGCGTTTCATTATTTATTGTGGTAGGATGATGTGGGGTATCATTATGGGGTTTTAGTTATTATTATTCTTTCCCATGTTTTAACACTAACATGGAGGGTGTGGGCGGAACCAAACAAGTCCTAGACCCTCTACCAAACTTGTTCTTGGTGCATTCTTCGAGGCGGAACAATGAACGTATTGGAAATGTGGTTTTGAGGGCTACGCATTGAAGGTAGTGACCTGAGAGGCCTGTAGGTGCATACAAGAAAGAAAACTGACCACCGGAGCATCTCCAGTGGCCTGTGGAAGTACCTGTTGGTGCGACGGTGCTGGCCGGTGGAGCCGGCCATGTGGGGAAGGCGGCGCCCGCAGGCGCTGCGGTGGCGTGAGTCGAGGCTAGCCGGGTCGCGGCCAGTGGAATGGAATGGCGTCGACACGCTGCGTGGAGAGATGAGCAGCTTGCTCGAGCCACTAAAATGGAGCGTAATGGCCGGATCCAATTGGTTGTTTCAGAAGATCAGGCGATGCCCCGCTGGCACCACCATCTGGGAGAACCGGCCTGCATATGGGCTTCATTTCCTGGCGGGTTGGACCCACGAGCTAGTTCGGATTCACCGGTAGGGCCGGACCCACCAGTTGGGCCAGACCCACCAGTCAGGCCCTACCTGCGGGCCCAATGGGTTGGTCGGGCTAGACCCCTACCGGACCCATTACACTAAATCAGGCCTATCTCACATATCAGGCATCTGATTGATGCACCATTTATGGTGCCAAACCCCTTAGGATGAGGTGGTCCTTTTGAGATATTCCACTTGGGTTTTGGAAAAATTTGGAGTATGGTCGGGTTAGATCAAACTCGAATCCAACCAAGCCCTCAGTACTAAAATTCCAATATCATACAGACCGGGCTTCCGATTAGCGTGCCATCTTTTGCGTTGGAACCCTTATGACAAGAAGGTACTTCGGGATACTTCTTCATGAGACTTCGTGGTGGTTGAAATATGACCAGTGTCTTGAGGTGCGGTTTATTAGGAACTCAAGCACACCAAGTGCAGGAATCCTGTGGCTGGAATTCAAGTGAAGAGTGACCCTTTGTGGATCGACAACTTACGATCATGTGTGGATCAGCAGTAGAGATACCCGATGAGGCCATACATAGAGCGGCCCATCGTAGATCAGAGACTTATGAACCTGTGTTGATCGATGACATAAGACCCAGTGTGGATCAGCAGTAGCATGACCCGAAGAGAACCAACCTTAGAGCGGCCAGTCGTGGATTAGCGACTTACAACCCTGTGTGGATCGCCGACTTACAACCCTGTGTGGATCGATGACTTACAACCCATTGTGGATCAACAAATTACGACCCTATGTGGATCTATGACTTATGACCTTGTGTGGATCATAAATAGAATTAATACCCCATGGTTCAGTAGTGGAACTTCTCAACGGAATAAGATGATTTAGCTTTACCACTAATCATCATTATTCTGGATATTTGTGTTATATACCTGGTGTGACCATTATTTTACTTTGAGCTTTGTGATTGAGATAATCCTTTGTGGTTTTTTATTTTTGGAATTCTGGGAGACCTTCAAGGGTCTCAGGGTCCATACAAAGTATTTTTATACTCACCCCTGCATGGGATTCTCCCTCACCTTGTTGTGTCTTATACAGATGACAGACAACATTGACTGAGATTTTGGAGAAATGACTAGATGGTGCATAGAGGTGACCGGTTGGCATGGAGAGACACAACGATATGATGTACCTACCCTCCAGGTAGGACCCTTGGTGGATGATCTCAGGAGATATTCCCCTTTTTTATGTACTTTCTTTTAGTTGGTTTTATATATTGGCCCATTCTACTTTAGTTCACACATTTAGTTTCTGCAGTTATACTATGTCGTTTTCTCTTGTTGTGTACTTGGTCTGTGTGTTTGTAGGTTTAAAAGAAATTCCATCCCATTTTTATGGATATGTCTTTACGGTGCTAGTCGCCAACCCATGGCCTATAGATGGAGGGATTGGGGTAGTAACGGCATGATCCCCATGGGACTGGTCGTGAAAAAGTGATATCAAATTATTTGGTTCTACCGAAGAACTAAAACTCTGATTTTTTCAAGGGGAAAATAGTGTTAAGTGTTTTGAGTATGGTTTTTAGTTAGGGGAGTTTAGTATTGGTGTGGAGGATGACATATCCATACACCAGGACCCTGAATTCTAATTTTTGACTCAGTACATGATAACACTAATTGGATGTGTTTTTGAATTTTTTTTTCTTCTGATCACTTTTGAGACATCTAAACAGGTATAACTTATTGACTATGGAACACCTATTTCTTTACAGGATACCACCACGTAGACAACCATCCAGGATTCTAGTGAGAGATCAAGATGACGGCCCACCGAGCAATGAGGTGTCAGTTCAGGGCCCTCTTACAGTGATGGTACCTTCGAGTGGTGTACATGTAGCACCACTACCCATATTGTAGTAGTTTCCACCAGCCAAACCATCAGATCAGGCATGCCGACTAAGCGCATTACACGAGTTCCAGAGATAGAGGCCTCTGAGGATTCGAGGAGAGATAAGTCCACAGGTAGCTGAAGACTGGATGGAGGTTGTGAGATGGGTTTTCCATTTGGTCAAGACACCAGCAGACCAGATGGTGATCCTAGCTACTATTCTCTTCAGAGTACATTAGGGAGATAGTAGAGCCTGATGCTCCAGTTGTACGATGAGGCGACCCTCACCTGTTTGGACATCGAGGGACTCTTCAGGGTGGATTTCGTTCTAGTGACTCTACACTCTGTGCATATTCAGAAGATCCTTCACTTATATAAAGGCATCCTGATAGTATCCCAGTACTCTGTGAGATTAACTAACCAATCCCGCTAATCCATAGATATAGTACGGGACCCTTTCTTCAGGGCTTGGACCTTTGAGCAGGGTCTCCGATGGGGGATCCGAGTGTCAATGATATCACTCAACATCCAGACGCAGGCTGGAGTGCTAGAGAGAGCATTATTGGGGGATAGGTTCCTAGATGTGTGGGCACCTACAGTGAGAGATTCCACCGTACGATAGGTGGTTGAGACATCTGGAGAAGGCAGTAGGAAGATGATGCAGAGGTCCAAGTGGGCTAGACCTTCTGGTGGATGACCCCATGATGTATGGTTGGAGGTTTGGAGCTCATTAGACATAGGAGGTCAATAGAGGAGTAGATTGTGCTACTCGCTACTTGTACGATGGTAAGGTCAAATGGATCACAAAGGCCTGACCCACCACACCGACGATTAGTAGATGGTCAAGGGACTGCTGAGTAAGAGGCGGAGATTCGAGCAGGGAGGTCTGTAGGGAGGCAGTCGTGTAAGAGAAGCTGGTCATGAAGCAAGCAAAGGGTGGTGATTTGAGGTTCAACCGCCACCACCTCAAGGTGGTCCACCCCGACCTCAGGGTGCAGGTGGACAGGGGTGAGCTCTTCTTCAGGCAGATGAGGCGTACAACCATGACAATCCAGAGACGATTTGAGGTAAAATCATTTTCTAATCCACACTAGCTATAGTTATTATAGACACAGGTTCTGGTCACTCTTTCATTTCTAGGGCTCTTGTTCAGATCTCTTAGATTCTGATGGACCCATTGGCTAGATCCTTACGATTCAAGACTCTTATGTGAGATGATTTGAAAATTACACACAAGTTCCAACAGTGTGAGCTTACTCTAGGAGGTGAGATATTTGGTTGTGATCTCCTAGTAGTAGCATATAGGACTTATGATGTCATCTTGCGTATGGACTAGTTATCCATGGTCCATGCTCAGTTCAACTGTTTTAGGTGCAATGTGTGGTGTGTCCATGGGGATGGGACTAGGTTTTCCTTCATCGGTGAGAATAGAAACTTTTCTGCTTGGGATGGACTTTCTCGGAGGAGGGCACAACCAATCACTCATCAGTTGGCTAGACTTACCCTTGGAGTAGTTGAAGAGAGGATTTTGAGAAATCCTATAGTGGTGGACCAGGATGCTGATGTCTTTCCTAAATATGTTCCGAGACTACCTCCTCACAGAGAGGTAGAATTTTACATCGACCTATACTCCAGGATGACACCGATATCTACACCAGCATATCATATAGCTCTTTTGTAGTTTTTCTAGTTGAGGGTATAGTTGGAGTAATTGAAGGGGAAAAGGTTCATAAGGCCCAGTTTTTTTCCATGGGCAGCCTCGATTTTGTTCTCCAAGAAGGAAAACATAAGTTTGAGGCTTTGTGTGGACTATCGGTGCCTGAACCAAGTGACTGTGAAGAACAACTATCCGCTCCTGAGTACTGATGATTTCTTCAATCAACTTAAGAGAGCTAGGTAGTTTTCAAACATATACCTCATATGAGGCTATCATTAGTGCAGGGTATGATATGTTAATGTACCAAAGATGGGATTCAGATGCCGATGTGTCCACTATTAGTTCTTGGGGGTGCCTTTCGGCATGACCAATGCCCCAGCAGTGTTCATGGGACTCATGACCAGGATAGTGAAAAATTAAATCGATCTCTTCATGGTGGTATTCATTGATGACATCTTGGTGTACTTAGAATTGGAGGAGGAGCATTCCACTCATCTGCAGATAGTTCTTATACACTCTAGGGGCACCAAATTTATGGTAAAATCTCTATATGCCAGTTCTAGATACAGGAAGTACACTTTCTAGAGCACGTTATCTCAAAATATGGAGTTGAAGTAGATATAGAAAAGATAGAGGTAGTGCTTTCTTTGGAGCCACCCAAGAGTGTGACCGAGGTGCGGAGTTTTCTGGGATTGGTCGGGTACTACCAGAGATTCGTACATAACTTTTCTAGAGTAGAAGCACCCTTTCCATATTTGAAAAAGAATGTACAAACTTTATTGTGGATAGAGAGATGACATTAGAGTTTCCAGGATCTGATCAAGAGACTGATGAGTGCCCCCATCTTGAGGCTACCAGAAAAGGGTACTGGGTATATAGTCTATTGTGACGCATCAGGTGCAGAGTTTTCTAGGATTGGCTGGGTACTAGTGGATATTCGTACCTGATATTTCCAAAGTACCAGCACCCATATCAACTTTGACAAATAAGGTACATCCTTTATTGTGGATATAGAGATACCAACAGAGTTTCTAGGAGCTGAGGTGGAGACTAATGTGTTCCCCCATCTTGATTCTACCAGAAGAGGGCTTCGGGTATGTAGTCTACTACGATGCATCCGGGAACGGACTTTGATGTGTCCTGATGCAAGAGTGAGCGGTTATTGCCTATATCTCACAATAGTTGAGACAACATGAATAAAACTAAGTTATCCATGACCTAGAGTTTGCAATATTGGTTTTTCCTTGAGGATGTGGTGGCACTAATTGATGTGTGAATGGTTTACAGTCTAATATGATCACAAGAGTCTCAGGTATATCATCCCACAGAAGGACCTGAAACTGAGACCCAGGATATGGATGGAGTTCATCCATAAATATGAATTTAACATAGTCTACACTCCTGGGAAGGGGAATGTGGTGGCAAACACACTCATAATGAGGTCTGGTTTACAATTGTTGAGTGAGGTGACAGAGAAGCTAGTCGTGTTGCAGTTGTCCTTCATGGATAGTAATGGAGAATCTTACCTCCAGTATATGATTGTCACTCCCCCACTACTTCAGTGAGTTAGGGAGACACATCTTGGGGATGTTGACTACGAGACTTGATGTGCTCAGATATCCTCAGGATATGCTCCTAAAGGATTTTCTGATGGTGGGGAGCACGTCATCATTTTCAGAGGATGCACCATGGTACCAGTGACGCTATGAGAGGAGGTGTTGAGGGAGTTTGAAAAATCCCCTTTGGTGGTACATATTGGTGTGGAAAGGTTGTATCAAGACCTTTAGCATCAGTACTAGTGGTCAGGGATGACGAAATTTGTGGCAAAGTTTGTTTCATGATGCCTCACTTGTTAGCAAGTGAAGGCCAAACATCAGGTTCCAGCAGGCTTAACACAACCACTTGAGGTGCCGGAATGGAAGTGGTATGGCATCACCATGGACTTCATGACAAGGCTACCATTTACATCCAGGGGCTATGATTCTGTCTGGGTGATCATTGACTGACTCACCAAGTCGGGCCACTTCCTACCCATTTGAGATTAGGGATCAGTACCAGGCATGGGACGCCTCTACGTATAGATGATAGTACGGCTTCATGGGGTGCCATCGACGGTCGTCTCAGATCATGATACTCGTTTTAAATCTCATTTTTGGTAGGTATTTTAGGAGGCGTTCGGTACTCAGCTATGTTTGAGAACTACCTTTCATCCTTAGAAAGTTTGTCAGATGGATCAGACCATACAGACGCTTGAGGACATGCTCCATTCTTACATCCTTGATTTTGGCCAAAGTTGTGAGGATCACTTTCCCTTGGTGGATTTATCATACAAAAACATATACCAATACACCATTATCATGGAACCATTTAATTCCTTGTATGGGTGACCATGTAGAACACCTTTATGTTGGACAGACCTAGGGGAGTCAACACTTATTGATCCAGAGTTAGTACAGGCTACCATTGAGAAGGTACAGATCATCCAAGAGAATATGCAGTCTTCACAGAGTTGGAAAAATACATATTATTCCAAAAGATGGAGACCATTGGAGTTCGAGTATGGATAATATGCCTTCCTACGGGTCTCACCTCAAAGATGTTTGGAAAGATTTGGTCAGGATGGAAAGTTATCTCCTCAGTTCATCAGACCTTTCCAGAATCTCAGTAGAGTTGGCGAGGTGTCATACCACCTACGTCTTCCCCCATAGATGCATAGGGTTCATGACATTTTCCACGTTTTGTAGCTGAGGAGATACATGCATTATCTATTGCACGTTATCGACTAGGGTGAGCTGAACATTGATGATGGGGCGACGTTTGCGGAGTTCCCAGTGGAGATAAAGGATCGACATGAGCGGGTCCTACGGGGGTGGTCAATTCCTATGGTGTGAGTTCAGTGGAGGCACGATAACCTCCATGATATCACATGGGAGCTGAAGGCTTAGATTCATGCTCAGTACCCCCCATTTGTTTTCTTAGCTTTTGTTGTGACTTTCTGGGACAAAAATCCCGAATTTTGGGAGAATGTAAAGACCTGTAAACTCCATATAATTTTTTTAATTATATGGAATTATTATGAGACTCTGAAAATTGACGTCACATGATTCCATGGACCAAAGATCCCAAAACATAGATTTGAACCTTTTTTAGTTACATTCAGTAAACGTGCGGGTGGGAATTTATATCTTTTGAATCGGTTCTCAGATTAAAATTTTGAGGGCACTATTGAATATGCAACGCCGAGATTCTCTTATGTGAATCTTAACATCGACCAGAAAGGGTTGGAAAGAAAAGGTAAGTTTTGGAATTATCGAATAATACTAATAAAATTACTCTTTGAGTTATTTTATTCTCTTCCCACCATTGAGATATGGATAGAGGGACAGCAGTGTAATGTCATACATTAAATGAGAGGCAATTAATGACTTGATCCACTCATTGTGTAACCGCAATGCTTGTGGTTTAATTGGTTCATTAATTAGGATTCATTAATGAATCATAATAATGAACCAACATTGGGTTAATTTATATTATTTAATCAAACCATTGGCATGGGATTTGTGAACCAAATAGAGGAACCTCTGACGAAACACCAACAACGTCACCCTCCAACGAAGAACGGTGATTGATCAACGACCATTCGAGGACTCAGAATGAACTTCAACGAACAACTTCGAATAAGAAACCCTTTATTCTTCCTCAATGGAATCCACCAAATCCAGTTTGGGGTTTATTTTATTTACGTGCTTAATAACCCACTTTCGCCGTTCTTGATTTATATGAAGAACACGGTTCAACCGGCCAATGGGTTGATCCTTCTTTCGTTATTTATAGTGGGAGGTTGATACTGGGTATCATTATGGGTTTTTAATGATTATTATTCTTTTCCTTTTATTAACTCTAACGTGTAGGGCACGGGTTGAACTGAACAAGGCCTGGACCCTCCACCAAACTTCTTCTTGGTTCTTTCTTCGAGACCGATCAACGAACTTATTGACAATGTGGTTTTGAGGGACACGTAGTGAAGGCAGCGACCTGGGAGGCCCATAGGCATAGATGGGAAAGAAAATAGACCACAAGAGCATCTTCGGTGGCTCGCAAAAGCACTCATTGGTGCGGCTGAGGGCGGTCGAGCTGGCCGCGTGGGGACGGCGTCGCGGCAGGTGGAACGACACATTGTCAATGCACCGCACTAGGAGATGAGGGTCCCACTTGGGCCGCTTGCTTGGATCATAATGGCCGGATCCAGCTGACCATTTCATATGACCGGGTGGCACCTCGCTGGCACCGCCATCTG
Organism: Viscum album; assembly: GCA_963277665.1. Taxonomy (NCBI): domain Eukaryota; kingdom Viridiplantae; phylum Streptophyta; class Magnoliopsida; order Santalales; family Viscaceae; genus Viscum; species Viscum album. The sequence goes on along the minus strand of OY728159.1, from coordinate 882,933,010 downwards.
GGTAAACCGACCTGCATGCTGGTTGGGTTTCCAGGCAGGTCAGACCCGTCGGTTGGGCCGAACATACAAGACAAGTCGGACCCACAAGTCAGGCCTGACCAACTATCTAGGCCGAACCCTTGAACCAAGTTAGACCCGCGGGCCCAACGGGGTGGCTAGTTTGGACCCCTACCGGACCCGACCAGTCCCGTTACACTAAATCGGGAGTATCTCACAAATCGGGCATCCAATTGATGCTTCGTCTGCATCGCGAAACCCTTAGGATGAGGCGGTACATTTGAGATACTCCACTTGGGTTTTGGAGAATATTGGAGTAAAGCCGGGTTAGATCAAACTCGAATCCAACTGGGCCCTCAGTACTAATATTCCTATAATATACAGATCAGTCATCTGTTTGATGCGTCATCTGTTGAGTTGGAACCCTTATGACAAGACGCTCCTTCAGGTTACTTCTTCATGAGAATTTGTGGTTGTTGAAATACAACCAGTTTCTTGAGAAGTATTTTATTTAGAACTCAAGCTCACCAAGTGCAGGAATCATGTGGTTGGCTGTCAATTGAAGATAGACCCTTTGTGGATCAGCATCAAAGCGACCCTGTGTGGATCGATGAGATACGACACTGTGTGGATCAGCAGTCGCGTGTCCCGATGAGGACTAGCCTTAGAGAAGACCTTCGTGGATCATCAACTAACGACCTTGTGTGGATCAATGACTTACGACCCTGAATGGATCAGCAGTAGTGTGACCCAAAGAGGGCTATACTTAGAGTATCTCACCATGGATCAATGACTTATTACCCTATGTGGATATCTGACTTACAACCTTATGTGGATTGACGACTTACGAGCCTCTGTGGATCGATTAATTATGACCCTATGTAGATCAGTGACTTACGAACATTTGTGGATCGACAATAGAAAGACTTATTCATGGTTCAGTAGTGGAAATTCTCAATGGAATAAGATGATTTATCTTTACAACTAATCATTAATATTAAAGTTCTTTAAGTTATATACCTAGTGTGAGATGTATTTTTCATTGGGATTTGTGATTGAGATCATGCTTTTTGGTTTTTCCTTTGTGGAATTTTGGGACACCTTCAGGGGTCTCGGGGTCCCTACTATCGTTATACACACCCCTACATGGGATTTTTTCTGTACCTTTTTGTGTCTTGAGAAGATGACAGATAGCTTTACTGAGATTTGGTATCCAGGACTAGATGGTGCATAGAGGTGACTGGTTTTCATGGAGAGCCACAATGACAATTTGTACTTACCCTCCAAGTAGGATCCTTGGCGGACAACCTCAGGAGTTGTTTTTCCTTTTTTCTGTAATTTCTTTTAGTTGGTATTGTATAATTTCACATTCTACTTCAGTTCACACATGTACTTTTAGCAGTTATACTACATGGTTTTCTATTGTTGTGTACCCGATATGTGTGATTGTAGATTTAAAGGTAATGTCTTCCCATTTTTAGGGATATTCTTTTCCAGTGCATGTCACCAACCCATGTCCTATGAAATGAAGTCTTGGGGTAGTTATGGTATGGGCACCGGGGGACAGGTCATGAAATAGAGTAATACATATAAAATATATGCGTAATAATTTTTCTTTCTAGGATGAGTAGATTATTCTCTACCAAAATTGATTCTATAAATTTTCCCAAAATATTTACTATTCCAACAATTTTTTAAATGCCTATAGATATGTCATTTACGCATTTATCTACCTTCATCTTCAGATATAATAATTTTACCTCATAATCTATAGCCTTTCACTCTTCACATTAGAATTTTTTTACATAGATAATTTATGGTTTTCCCCATCTAACATTAGATATCTTATACCATTGAAATTAATAAACTCTTTCTCAGATAATGAATAATATATGATTATTTATGACACTTTCTTTAGTGCGTGCCTCCGTCTATTTTTTAGGAAATGGTTATTTTTTCCCTTCCTTTCCAGTTTCCAAAGGTGGGTGGTATCTGTCGCTTATTTAGGGACGTTTTCTCCCTGATCAAAATAGGATGATTCCATGTTGGTTCCTCCTTCCATGGATTCCTCCTCAAAACTCATTACCTAGTCTGAGAATCCCTCGAAAACATAATATGTTGCTCATGAAACTCAGAGTGCCATGTCTTCATGAATGCCAGTTAATTAAGATGCTTTTGTCAGGACATTCCAAGGGGTTCAATTAGGGAAACAAACTTTGGTCAGGGGAGTAGTTACATTGGAAATCACTAGTGTGTATGGATGTTGGAACCCTAACATGTATGGGTTTCTTCCCCTTATGATATGGCTTCTCGAGGGAGCGGAATCTTGAGGCATCCCATGTCAAATGTGAGGAATTTTATGGAATAGTCATGTCTCTAAGGTTTTCCCTATCTTCCCATTTTAACATTGGGTATGTTGTGAGTTTAATGTCTAGAGGATGTGGATTGGACTGATTGGAACACTAATGGTAGTGGATCAGATTGATGTAACCCATGGAGGGAACACTAATACTGGGGCTAACATGTGGTTAGTTACCCAATTGCTGCTAGGGGTAGTGAGAAAGTGGGTGACATGATCTCACAAGGATGTGGTGGCCTGGGTAAGAATCGGGATGTATATGGATGGTTGAGAGTGGATGGGGAATGAGATGGAACCAACGTGAGGATGACAGTTATGTTGGTCTTGAGCCTCAAAGAGACTTCCTACGTATCCCTGTGGATGGGAATCAAAGTATTCATAGTTCAGTGGGGCAATGGGGCACCTCGGGAGGCGGCTCATGAGAATGGACGCATAGATGGGATCTAGGGGAAGTAGAACCTCCAGGTTGGTGCATGATCTTCCCTAAACACATAGGCTCGAGGGAGATACATGGATGGGACATGAGTGATGGGATTGAACATTAGGGAGGCTTCTTACATATCCCCGTGGTAGGGAATCAAAGTTCACAAAGTTCAGGTTGGGGGTATAGAGTTAGGGTATACGCATAGGATAGTGAGCTAAATATATACTAGGTCTTATGCATGGTTAGTAGCCTGGGTTGTTCTGATGCCATGGGGGTAGACCAGAGATGTGGGTCCTAGTGAAGGTGATTGCGACATCTTACCGTCGATTACGGACTACAATGGCTTATAACTGGTTGGGGTTTACAAAGGCTTACTACTGACTAGGGTTCCAATAGCTTACCATCAATTGGGATTCACAATGGCTTTCTGTGGATTGGGGTTCCAACAGCTTACCACTAACTAGGGTTCTGACGGATTACCGCTGGTTGGGCTTCACAACGGCTTACCATCGATTAGGCATCACAATGGATTGATTTCAATTGGGAACCACAATAGCTTATCATCGATTGGTAACCCAAAAGTTTATCGCTGATTGGGATTAGACCCTAGGGAGGCTTCTTATGTACCATATCTAGGAGACATGGATCAATGCTCACGTAGTTCGAATGGGTACAGTTTAACCTCTTGCGAAAAAAAGGGGCATACAGTTTAACGTCATGCAGGATGAGAGTGGACAGATTTTAAGTGGTCGGGACCATTGGGTATTGGGCTTAAACCTCAGTGAGGCTTCCTATATACCTTTCATTGGATACAAGGATCAATGTCCACATAATTAAGGATAGTGGATACATTTTAATGTCATGCAAGAAGAGGGTGGACCGACGTGAAGTGGTCGGGACCAATGAGTGTTGGACTTGATCCCCATGGAGGATTTCTACATACCTTCCCTATGAGACAAGGATCAATGTTTATGTAGTTTGGGATGGTGGATACAGTTTAACGTCATGCGGGATGAAGGTGAACAGACGTGAATGGTTTGGGACAAGTAGGTGTTGGGCTTGAACTTTAGGGAGGCTTCCTACGTACCTTTCCTAGGAGACAAGGATCAAAGTCCACATAGTTTGGAATGGTGGATATAGTTTAATATCAAGAGGGAAAAAGTTCAACCAATGTGAAGGGGTCAGGACAAGTAGGTGTTGGGATTGAACCTCAGTGAGGCTTCCTATGTACTTTTCCTAGGAGATAAGGATCAATGTCCATGTAGTTCAGAATGGGGCTTGGGGCATATGCTCTAGGGCAGTCCAGGAAAGATTCCATGGTCAATGCTTACTCTAAGCCCACTTGAGACATGCTCAGTGTGAGAAACATGAGGAATCAACGACCTAATGATCACATCGTGAAAGGTGCGTACGCGGGAATTAGTGTGAGGCTTACATGTGGTTAGCAGCCAGAAGAAAAAATATGAGCTTACATGTGGTTAGTGGCCTAGGGAGGAAAAAGATTCTTTCACATGGTTAACAGACCATGGAGATGGATATTTTGACTTACTCAAGGATGGAGGCCCGATGGAGAAAAATCTCAAAGTGATAGGGACAGGGTAAAAAAGGTCCCTCTGTTCATCTCTCCTCGAGTCTTTGGCACCGAATAAGGGAGGAGGATCATGGGTGTTATCTTCTACAAAAAAAATATAGGGGCTTACACCAAGATATATGCACTTCCCCATGGACATATGCTACTCTAGCAAAGAGGTACTCATTCCATGTGAGGATGATCTCACTCCCTTGGAGGTAATAGGGTGTGGAGAATGTCCAAGACGGGTGGAACAGGTGTATTACATAGGATAAGGCCATAATTTAACGTCATCTTCTGAGGATTATGGTTCTTGGTAGTTTAACATCCTGCAGCTCGAAAAAGGTGTGTTCACTCTACACCCCTATTACTTACCTAACTGATACCCACCCACCCTTGGGGAAGGTAACACATCAACAATACTTTGGTGAAGCAGTGTTGTGGAGTGATCCACTGAGGGGGCCTTATAAGCGTGGCTGTATAAAGAAGCAATAACCATTAGAATGCATATGAGAAGAAGCAACAGGATAATTAAAGTAATGTAAATCACCTCCCAAGGGACCATGAAATCATTTCGTACAAACCTGGAGGGTCATATGGGAGAAGGGTTTTAGAAGCAAAAGGGTTCACAAGAAGGGACCTTGTGATGCTCTGTTCCTCTATGTAGTAAAGGGGCTTTGTGATGGGGTATTCTTTGCGAAGTGGGGTGACCTAACATAGGCATAGGTTATAGGTGAATATGATGGTCACTTCGTGATGTGGAAGGGATTTCACAATGAATGAATTTTTGGAGCAAGGGTAACTTGCAAACTAATACACTGTGAAGCAATGATCTTCGTGAAGCATAATGAACCTACCTTAGCATATGGTTCACATTTTCATGGAGGGTACTTTCTGAAGCATGAGTGCTTTGTGAAGACCCAAGTCCCCTTGAGGATTTCATTCCTTTGCGGTGGTCAGTGGACTCCGCAAAGGGAATCCCTACATGAAGAGTGGTTGTATTTGAGATAAGGGAAGTGTACATCACACTGCTCAAGTACCTTGAAGAGCTCATTTTTCTTAAGTTTTTTTAGAGAATAAGGTGCTTCATAATTTTATTAATGAAAAGAATAAAGGTCAGAGTATCCCTCCTTTGGAATCGAGGGGAACCCTGTATTTATAGGCAAGGGGTGGCACGAAGCAGGTAAATCTCACTATGAAGCCACGTGGTGCCCCATGATTTTGTGTAGATTCCATCAAGTTCTTCATAATCTAGGATTCAATTTTCATCCCCTCCATGGCGTGGAGATCTCCTGTGTGCTCTGTGCAGTGCTCGTAGAGGCTTCTGTCAAGTTCGACATGCTCACGGAGGTCGATTCGGATCCCTCTACAGTGTGAAGCACCCGGTCAATTGCATTGTAACTATAGAGCATCCCGACTCTTTACTCCATGACAACCTTGAAGGGGGATTCAGCTACATATCATCCATGGTGCTATGGGGCTCCATGAAGGGCACGATGCTATGGGGCTCCGCAAATGGGTTTCGTAATGCATCCTCTTTGGAATTGGTTTTCACTTTCCATATTTTTCCTCCGCACATATTTTGGTGCCAAAAAATGCCCCCCTCAGACTTGGAAATGAGCAGAAAATGAGGCTCTATATCTGAGGTTCAATCACCAAAATTTTTAGTCCATTTTTAAAGAATTATTTTGAAGTAGGGTTGCGATGCAGAGAGTAGCAATGTGCGGGCTGGGAGCACCACAAATCTCGTTGTGGCCAGATGCGCTGAAAATAAAGGGTGGTCATCTTCTATATAAAGGGGAGGTTATCCTCTCCTTTTTTACTTTATCATATTTTTGTTTTCATGCCTAATATCTCAATTCTCAATGCTATGCATGCTCCACGATCAATCTTTGTGAATCAGGACTTTTTTATTCATGGTGCACTGCGAGTCCTATGACTCTACGAGTGTGTGCTCTGCAGCTTTCTTCTGGAAGGTATTTAGTAGGGATTCATGAACTCTTTCTATGACCAAGATATGTGAATGTGATTCGGGTATGAGCTTTAAAAACGAGCTCCACGAACCAAACCAAAAAAACTAAAAAAAAATGATGACTGAATGTCTCACGAGGAAGCTGCTAGGGGGGTCCTTGCAGATGCTACCTGAAGGGAATAAATGACGAATAACATGGGTATCAGGGAATATGTATGAAAACATTTGGACCTTAACTCACATATGGAGCTGCTATCAGAGGGTCAAAAGAACTACCCACTTTAAAAAAGGCTGCCTATGTATGGATTCGGTCTGAGGGATAATGTTTTCATTCTTGAAGAGAGCAGGTATGATTCGTCTTACTAGTTGAGGAGCACGTCGTGCTAGAGCCAGTGGTTCAGGGTGGCTGGCAGCCATACATGGAGGATTTCACGCCCTTAAACTTTGATTTCATGTATAACCACATGGATAACATTGGCAGGAAGGCATTTTAGTCAGAGACATCCCCCCACCACTATACCACACCATTCTAAAAGCGGCCCTGGGGAACCCGAAGAATGGGTGGACCGATTGGTGGGATTTGCGCTAGGGCAGCAATTTCACGGATGACTGGGCATGGACCTTCTAGGTAGGTGCCTCATGAGAGGATTTTGGGGTGGAGCTGAGGCAAGTGGACCTATATGAGGCGGATTGAGCTACCCAATTTCACATCTACCAACCGAAGGATCTGATTCTAGAGTTGCTGAGTAGGTGGTTTTCGAGGACCAATACCTTTTATTTTCACCATGGGGAGGTTGGTATCTACCTCTGGGACTTGTACCAAATCTCAGGAGTCCTGATACTGGGTGAAATGTATGTTGAGTTCCTCCCTACCATGAAAACATGGGAGGACTCGGAGAAGATGCCACCATTGTAAAACACATTGATGGACCTAGTGTTAGGGGAGTAAAAGCAGTCAGTGAGGGATGTCCACTTTAAGCGGTGGTTCAAGAAATTCCTGAATCCCCATAAAGATAGATAGTTTCTCGTGAGTCCTCAGACCTTCCTGAAAGGGGTTTTACACAGCAAGGAGAACTCATATTGGTGACTCCTAGAGGAAAGCCAGTGGAAGACATGGGGATTTAGTGTTATCCCTAAGAAGCAACTAGTTGTTAGGTTGGTTGTATTCATTTAGGCATTTATATGCGGCTAGATTCATCTAATGATGGACCCAAACATGGGTTTGTGACCAGAAACTTTTATCATGGATTCCATGTTGGTGATAGGGGAGCAGTTCAACCTGGTAATCCCAATGATTTCTAAGATTTATAAGGTGTTGTGGGACATCAGCGAAGGGAAGAAGTCACAGAGGAGATTTGGGTCGCTCCATATTCTATATGGGTGGATAGCGGTGCTTGTTAGGAGCATCTAAAAATGTCAGAACCCTATTTCCCCTCTTGGATCAGACTTCTAACAATACATTATGAATGAAGTGGGGATTTTTTCAAGTAAGTTGACCCTATAGTTGGTGCTGAACCGGATCTAGAAGGAGGACAAGTTAAGCTTTTACCCATTACCATTTCCAACATGTGTGTTCATTGGTGATGTCTAGGGAATGGAAGAGCAGTGGTCCTGCCTCCTAGCCTTTTGGGATGGAGTCTTGGTGGCATGGATCGACTGCGAGCCTCTCTGTGAGTCGTACACACCACACCTCTTTGTGAGGTAGTTTCAGTGCATGAAGAGGATGACCCAGTGGGTTTACATGGGAGTGTTCCATGAGGACCATCTATGTGTTATGGGGAAAATGTGGATCATGTTCACACTAGAGTATGGGAAGATTCCAAATGAGATGCCACCGCCCAAAACTTTCTACGAGCTAGTGAAGGAGTGTGCTAAGAGCTGGGAGGCAGCCTACCTAGGGGAGATATTGAAGCAGCATGGCATTCGTGCCAGTGACGAGGTCCCACCTCAACCTCAAGATCGGGGCCAGAAGGCAGCAAGGACATCCTATGGTGGCAGGGAGACAGTGGCGGTGAGACCTATACTGATTGAGATGCAAGCAGTAGTGGTGGACCTAGTGGTCCTAGATGAGAAAAGTTATCCAGAGGGGAGGATGCCTAGAGGGTTCTGTAGGATACCCACCTAGGCTCCGGGGAAGCAGTAGGGCCACATAGACATGCCTAATAATGTTGCCTTCCTAGAGGCTTGGGACACCAGGGATGTCAACAGATAATTCCTCAACCCTTCTGAGATGTGGGAAAATATTAATCACCTTGGGATGGATTTTTAGGGGTTCGGTCCTATCAGGGAAAACTTTGTGATATCTCAGGAAGTGGGGGAGCAATACCTAACAGATCTAGAGGACTTTATGATATCCCAGGGTGATCTGTTCCCAATGACTGATCGAGTGAAGGTGCTTCTTGATCGAACGGACCCTCCACAGTTTTTGGCCGCTGAATTAAGAGAGTGCTTACCTCTACTGAAAGAATATGATGTGTCCTCCTTGGGGGAAAAGGCTGGTGGAGGGATCCCTATAGAAGAGGGTGAGGTCCGAAACTCAGACCCAGAGTTGGAAGAGTTTGTAGAGGCCATTGAGGTAAACCCTAAACCACTTCCCTATAGTCTTCATCCAGGTCATTTAGGACATCTCAACTAACATCTGACCTATGCAGGAGGTCCTTATATACAAAACCTCCTCCCTCCAAATTGAAGATGCAGCTATAGAAACTTAGGGATCTACACCTGTGATGATGCTGATCACCGCACTTAGCAGGTCTGCGATTCCCAAGGTGGTTCACCCGGAGGCTTCAGACTTCCCCACCATATACGGAGGGCCACACCTTAGGGTCCCAATGAAAATATCTCGGGGGAGAGACCAACTATTTGATCTCCAAAAGTCTCATTCATTGAATTCATAATAGTCATCCATTGATCATGTTAACTGATATATGTGCGCTTTTTTTCATGCATAGTTCTTCAAGTGGTGTGGGATGGTTTGGAAAGGTTGGTTGGAGCTCCTAGCACTGCCTCTCCCAGGGGAACACCGGTGGTCCTGAAAGCAGATGCATGAGCTGACCAAACTGTAGCGATGTCAATCACAGGTGGGCCCATCAGCTGGACTGATCCAGAAGTCATTGAGGTAGAGTCTGACAATGAGGAACAACCAAACAACATGGGTCCTGACCTACATGACCATACTCTAGATTAAGATCATGTTGATGAGTTCTTGGGGGTGTTCCCTACCTATGAACCCACCCCACGGACTGGGACAAGATGGCTACTAATGAAGAGGACAGAAAAATATTCTATCACCGGTAATGAAAGCTGATCAAGCTCTTCATCGGGGAGAATTCTCAAGTAAAATGGATAGACCATATGTGGAGGCTTCATTCCCGGATATGAGAACTACATGCTGGAGGAGTGGATTCCTAGCATCCTCATATGCTCATCTGAGACTTCGTGGCGGAGAAGATTTGGGAGCATGATCATGGGCTTGGTGTGGGCCGGAAATAGAGGAAATCAGTGAACATCAAGAGGCTCTAAGAGGATGAATGTGAGGTTCAGCGGTTGCGTGCATAGGCGAACATGTAATCTGCTTTCCTCAATGTACAATCTGAGCTTGTGGCATGCCTAAAGGCCTAACTAGCAGAGGCTAAAGAACATATGAAGCGAGCCTCCAAGGAGATGGATATCATCTGAACTAATGAGGTCTAGGCCCGGATCATGGCTGATGAACTACACCCCATCACTTCCAAGGAGGAGCAGGATCTAAACAGGTGACAAAGGATCCTGGATGCCACAAGCCAGAGAGTGGCATAATTGAAATTCTATATTGAATAGGTCAACCCATCCATGGGAGGGGCCGATCCTTGGGTGTGGTAATGTGTGTAATATTTTAAAATTATTTTCTTTATTTGATCTCTTATGATGGATTCATGCATTATTTCCATTATTTTTCTTGGTTTACTGCATTTCCCTCACATTCATGAAATATCCCGTGATTAATCCCAAAGATCATGTGGGTCGGGACCGATGTGAGAAATAAGGGATGATTGCTTCATTATTACATCTGAATATGAGACTTATGACCAAGCCTTAGGAATACTGGTTTAGACAACCAATCTATATTTATAGGAAGAAATAGGGAGGCCATACTAGAGACTGAAGTACTCAGAACAGTCAAATTTCCATTTTCCCAGTGTACTCTGGTGCATTATCGGGGTAACGCCAAGGGCGTTAGAATCAATCCGAACTAAGGGGAGTGGAAGGTGTGAATTAAAATATCGAAAATTCAGAATAGTGTAGTGATGGCATGAAAATGATGGATAACTGTTGACCATGTTCCAAACATAGTATCCCTATTGTGTTAGCCTGAAATGGGGAGAACTAATGAGGGTTGACCGCTGACCATGTTCGAAACTCAAGGCCTGAATGAAAATGTTATCCATTAATATTTCAGAACGATGGCCCAAAATAGTAGGTGATCCATTGGTTGAGCATCTGTACTATTAAGGGGATCCTTTCGATGTGAAATAGGATGAGGGTCTGAATAAAGGGTACAAAAATCATGAAGGGTGGAGTGATGGGTTGTTCGAATGGAGTCCAATATTCTTGAAATTAAGCCACTGTGGTGAAGAACCTTTAGGTGTGTGCATCAATCTGATCAGGGATCATACCTACTTCCGAATAGGACATCTCTGGTATGGATCTATAATTTTATATAGTTTTACGTCATTCCAATGAGGATTATAGGCGTGTATTTTAAGCGTCGTATATTGAGGTTGGTGCATATAGTTTAAAGGGCCTAGGGCTGGGCCCAAGTTTAATTTCCTAGATTTCGATACATATCCCATGAGGATGGAAATCAATCCAAATGTAGTTCTTGAGCACAATGTTGTCAAAGACCAATGATGGTAGGGGGAAACCTCTTTGGAGAGGAAGCTAACACATCCCATAATTAACAAGGGGCATTCTGAACTTATTCTTGGTAGAACTTCATATTACTATCATGCGTCAAGGACATGTGGACTTGTGTCTTTTAACTTCATATGGAAGGAAAACAATCTAAAGGGGAGATCCCAAAAGGGGGTACGTGATGCAGTAGCTATAAACCCGAATTGAATGAGGAAATTTGGAGTCCTCACCACACTACGTATCCCCAGAGGAAGTTTTATAGGTCAACGGACCAAAAGTGAAAGTTAGTTTGGGATCGAGGAAATGTGTTTTGGCATTCCTATGTATCCCATCAGGATGGGAATCAAGCTGCATGTAGTTCTGGGATCATAGTTTAACATCATGCAGGAGTAAAATTCTTCATGGCACAGGTGCACTAGTACAAGCCCCACCAAAACTACTAAGCCCACATGATTCATGCTCGATGTGGGAAACAAGGAGTAGTGATGGGATTCCCCTGGTGCAAGGAGGCACACATTCAGAGTGATGATCCACTAGGTGAGTGACGTTCCACTAGTACTTATCCACCTACTTAACACACATACATGCGTAGGGGGTAGAACTGAGTGTGTTGGAATTCCACTTAAACATATGCGAGTGGAAAGATGTGAATCATGATGCCTGAGATCTGTATCATAGTGATAATGGTGTGATGATAGAGGGTAACTCTTGAACATGTTTAAAACATAGTTTCTTCTATGACTTATCTTGGAATAGGGATAGTCAAATGAGGGTTGACCGCTGACCATGGTCGAAACATGGGACCAGTCGCAAATGTAGTCTGAGGTCTTTAGAGGTGTTGTCCCAAGACAGTATGTGAGACAATGTGGCATCAAACCATTCCATAAATAGGGGTCCCTTCAGACATGTAAGAACATGGTGATCCAAATAAAGGGCTCATGAAGCCTAGACATGAAATGAGAGAATGTCCATGTAAAAATTCCACACTTTGGGATCTTTTCCACTACGTATTTTAGTATGAAAATAAGACATTTTGGATAGAGGGAGTTGAATCCCTTTCTAAGGAAAATGGTATTGGGGTCGCATGCTCCTAGATTAAGGTCATAGAGTATACCATTAAGAAGGTACCTAATTTAATGAAATGCTCACAGGTTGGTGAAGTAGATGATCCCGATGTGTATTTCCCATAGGGAGATCCTAATTTAGGGTCATAGAGCTCAGAACAGGCTAAGAAGAGACAAGGAAGGAACATGGTGTGATTTCCATGAAACCTAATGTGAATGAGAACCCAAGAGGTTCTTACCACACCACATGCTTCCAAAAAAGTTTGGGACAAGAGTCCAAAAAGAGGTAGGATTTAAGATTCATGGGTATATACCTATAGATGGAATGCTTGGGCATTCTTATGTATCCCATTAATATGGGAATCAAGCCACACGTAGTTCTGGAGGATGTCGCATAGTTGGGTGTCCTGTGATAAGGATGGTAAAATCATAGTTTAACGGTCTTAGAGATCAGACCATAGATAGAAAGGAGGGAGGGAGATACGTGGTGTGGTAATTGAAAAACCTAATGTGAATGAGGATGATAGGATTCCATATCACACCATGTGCTCCCTGGGGAGGTTTTGGGTTGAGGGGCCAAAAATGAAAGTTGGGTTGGGCCTAAGGTAAAGTCTATGGGAATTCCTACGTACCCCATGATTATGGGTATCCATACATATGTAGTTCTAGAATCGGAATGGTAGGGTACCAATGCCAGTGAAAATACTATCGTGTGGGTCTGGACCAAGCACCAAAAGAAGCATAATTTGATAAATCTAGTTTGTTCTTTAGGATGGATGTGTGTTTTTTTTGTGAATAAATAAACCTAGGATAGAGAATCCAAGTGTCGCTACAGGAATCAAGACATATTCAGGAATTTACAAATGGTATGGTGTATAACCACTACCAAACATGATGTCCCCTCAGGTGAGGACATAACAATGTAGTGTCGTCTTTTCATCGTGCGGAAAGGAAAATAATGTCATGGTTTAGGGTCGTATGATGATACCAACCATACATTTTAAATTTTTGCAAAAAAGACATAATATTTTAAAGTCATTTGAGACTAGGAAGCATAGATTAAGGTCATATATCTTGGACACACACATAATAAATAGGGTTTTAGGGGGGAATGTGCATGGCATGATAAAGCGTACCGACATGAATGAGGACGAGGTCTGCACCACACCACACACAATTCCAGGGGAAAAAACTTGAGCCAAGGGGCCAGAAAAGGTCAGAGAATATGGGTTTTCACCCATAGATGAAACGTCAAGTTGTTCCTATGTATCCCATGAGGATGGGAATCAAGACATACATAGTTCGGAAGGTGTATTTTAATGTCATGCATGACATGAGGCAGGAGAGACTAGCTCCCAAAAATGGAGTATATTGTGTGGATATTACAAACCCTACATGAATGAGGACATAATCCCACACATGCCACACCACATAATCCTATGAATGTTAGGGCCAAAAGGAAGAACATAAAATGTAATTAGTGGAACCTAAGCTAGACCTAAAGACAAGATTCTTTGGTGTTCTTACATATCCCACGAGGATTGGAATCAAGATGTACGTAGTTCTAGGAGCGTCATGCAATTTTACATCTTGTGGTAAGGAAGCAAATAGATCTTAGTTTTAAGGTCATAGAACACAGACCATAGAGAATAGAGACTCTTCCAAACAAGCGAAAACCTCGACCAAATCCCTAAGCCCATGTGAGCTACACTCTATGTGGGAAACATGATGGAGAAGGTCTCTGAAACTTGTGGAAGACATGAAAAATGGGGAAATGATACAGAGCCCCGAATGATTCCTCACTAAATAATTTTCTTCCTAATGCGAAAACGTGCACTGAGGGATATCACCAACAATGTCGAAATTATAGATAGACATGATAGAGTGGGATAGGATGTGAATCATGCAACCAATAATTAGGGCTCGATGGGGGTGGTGTGACGATGGAGGATAGTTTTTGACTGTGTTCGAAACATATCATCCATATCCTATGACCTGAAATTAAAACAACAGATGAGCGTCGACCGTTAACCATATTCACAATGTGGGAATTGTATCAATTTTTCATTCAAGATATTAAAGGATGTTATCCTAAAATGATGGGGTATCCCTTAGGACACGCATTCATGCCATTAGGGGGTCCTTTTGGATGTGAAAGATGATGAAATCCCAAATTAAGGGGATCTCAAAGCTTGAAAATGGGAGATAACATGTCTATGTAGAATCCACAACTCTAGGTCCTAAACCAAAGTGTAACTAGAAACATTGGTGAACTACCAAAGAAGGTCAAGGGACCCAATTCGAGGGTATCTGACTCAAAATGATGAGTGTAAAACTGATGGAGGAAGAGATCTCAAGAGGGATAGGTATGTGGTGTGTCTATTACAGTCCCGATGTGAATGAGGATGTAAGCCCATACTGAACTACATTCCTTCTCCTGAGGAATAGAGGCTAGGGGGCAGAGAGAACAGAAGGTTTCTAATATATTGGGTTATACCTGAAGACTAAATATATGTGTGGTCCTACATATCCCATGAGGATGGGAATCAAGCCACCCATAGTTCTAGAAGATGTTTTGCAGTTTTACATCATGTGGTAAGGACACTGATAGGGGAATGGTATCTCGATGAGGAATGTGTATGGAATGGAAATTAACCCGATGTGAATGAGGACATAATCCCATAACACATTGTACAATCCTAAATGATAATTTGGGTTAGGGGAGAAAAAGTCCTAGGGATCTAAGATGAGAAGTCCCAACCAGTTCACAATTTAATGTCTTGTATGAGGACGATGGTGATCTTGGTTTAAGGTCATAGGTCTCAGACCATAGATACATGACCCTTTATACGGGTATTGCCTTACCAAATATCCTAAGTGCACATGAGAAATTCTTGGTGTGGGAAACAAGGAATAGGATAAGGATATCCCCAATGTATAAGGGTACGTCAATGAAGGAAGGAGATCAGGCAGGGTTGGCCCCAACCATGAAAACACTTGGGGCTGAGGTAGATTGATGTTTGGAGGGATAAAAAAACAAAATGAATCTTTGCACCCAATATTTGGGACATATAGGGGTTGTTAAAATGATGGGGGATGGATTTTGATCGCATTTGAAACACATCATCCACATCATTTGACCTGGAACAACAAATGAGCATCGACCGCTGACCATATTCAAAATGTGGGACTTGTATCAAACTGTCATTCAAAATCCTCGAGGATGTTTTCCCAAAAATTTTGGGATATCCCTAGGGCCTAGAATCCATGCAATTCTGGGGTACTTTTAGATGAAAAAGATGATGAAGACCCAAATAAAGGGAATGTGTGAATAATGAATGTTCCTGTTCAGTCTAACATCATGCTGGAGGACGAAAGAGGTGGAGATATCTAGGGAGAGGGACACATGGTGTGGTTATGATGAACTCAACATGAATGAGGGAAAATTCCTACACCACACAACGTGTTTCAACCCAAGGGGAGATCCTGATGTTTGGGAGTGGGCCTACAGAAGAAATGTTCGGGCATTCCTACATATCCCATGAGGATGGAAATCAAACCACATGTAGTTCTGAAAGGGCCATGTTGTTTAACATCGTACGGTGAGGAAGTGGGAGGATAAAAGAACAATGAGAGGCACATGGTGTGATAATCCTAATCCCTACATGAGTGTGGGCCATAAAATCCTACACTACACCATACGGGAGCCTCCAAGAGAATTACACCCATGGGAATAGTCAAAGAGAAGATTTTAGGGGCTAGATTCTAAGACAAAGAATCTGATCATTCTGACGTATCCCATGAGGATGGGAATCAAGCCATACATACTTCTTGAGGATGCAGTTTAACATCTTGTGCGATGATGGGAAGGTAGATCTTAGTTTAATGTCATAGAGCTTAGACCATCTTGCAGTTTATTATAATGAGGGATGAATGCAGGATAGTTTTATGTCTATCAGCTTTAATAGATCATGAATTTTGACATCTTGCGGTGAAGACGTCACAATTTATGGTCATGAGGGACTGGAAATAGTTTAACATCGTATGGGAAGACATACAATTTAATGTCATGAGGGACAAAAAACCAGTTTCTTTTCATGCAGGACGTAGCTGTTTAAGGTCATGTAGGACCATAAATTACTTAGGCAAAGTACTGGTTGAGGAATTTGGCATTGGTGGGAGGATTTGTATGCTCACCATCCATGTTAACCAGGGAGTACGCTCCATTAGGGTAAACCTTGTGAATTATGTAAGTTCCTTCCCATTTGGGATCCAACATGGGTAGTTTCCTACCAGTTATCATTAGTGTTCTCTGGGACAACACATGGTCACCATGTAAGAAATAGTGAAGATGAACATTCTTGTTGAAATATCTAGCTATCTTGTTCTGATGCATTTATAGATTGTGTTGAGCACAAAGTATGTTCTCATAGAGCGCTTCCAATTCAGTCAGGCAGACTTCAGATACCTTATCTGGTGCTTTCTGACCGTAGACAGCTGTGTGTAATGAAGGAAACTGAATATTGATGGGTAGGATGGCCTCTGTTTCGTACACTAAGGATTATGGGGTCACCTGGGTGGAATTGTGAGTCATCGTCTGATAGTCCCAGAGTGCTTTGGGGAGCTTGTTCAGCCAATTAATCTAGTTTAGACCAACTATTTTCTACAGGATGTTAGAGAGGGTTTTTCTAAATGCCTCTATTTTCCCATTTTCCTGTGTGTGATAACAAGAGGTATGGTTAGAACAGTTGTTGTACTTGGTGTACAATTTCTTCAACTCGGCTACCCGGAAGTTGGTTCTGTTATCAGTGAGGACGGTGTGACGGAATCCAAATCAGTAGATGATGTTAGGTCACACAAATTTAATGATATAACGCGCCTTGAACTTCTTGAGAAGAATTTCCTTTTCCAACTTGGAAAATAATTCTATAGCGATCAAGATAAACCTTCACTGGAGAGCTGTCGCTGGTGGATATGGTCCCAGGATATCGACTCCACAAACTGCAAAGGTCAAAGAGTATATGGTAGTGTGTAGAGGCTCTCGAGGACAATGTAAAAAGTTAGAATTAATTATGCATGCATGAAACCTCTTGGAAAACGCATTACAATCACAGATTGTGGAGGGACAAAAATAACCCAACCTCTGGATTTCGTGGGATAGTTTAGGCCCGGTCTGATGAGCCCCGCAGGAACCAGCATGAACCACCTGCATGACTTGAGAAATCTCACCTTCTTGAATGAAATGGAGGAGAACCCCATAAAACCCATGCTCGTAGAGGATATTATCATGGATGAGGCCACTGTGGTTGGTAAATTGTAATGCGCAACACTTGATTTTCTCACTCCCGGATCAATCTATCGAGAGATTACCATTTTTTGAGGTACTTGATAAAGGGGGTCCTCCATTCGATAGTCACTTAAAACACTACATTGAGGGGCCTGGGGGTCCGGACATCAAGGAACTAGATTTATGGTGGCTTATATACGGGCTATCATCATCATCCAGAGTGACAGGGGCAATGACTCTTCAGTGGTACATGTGGATAATCAAATCATCCTGATCAGGCACAACAAGAGATGCTGCCAGGATGGCCAAGGCATATACTTGACCGTTTTGGGATCGAAGGACATGGGTAACCTTTAGAAGAGATGGGAATTGGGCCATCAACTAGATATTATGTTCCAATAGTGGTACAAGCTATGGATTTTTTATGACATAGTCACCGTTGATCTGTTTGATGACTAGTTCGGAGTCCCCTTTCACATGCATGTGGGAAACATCAATCTCGAGGTCCATCTTGAGACCAGTGATGAGATCTTGATACTCTACTCATTGTTGGTACAATATTCTACAATAGTAATGAATATGGCATGAACACTTGTACTAGCGTGATGAAGATGATACCTAGGACCACTCTATTAAGTCTGGGGACATTGAGTCTTCTACCAGTAGGACTTCAGGAAGCACCACAAAGTGAATTTTTCAACACAGAATGGCTTGGTCTGCCGGGAGGATTGTCTCATTGGGAAAATCAAGATCCAGAGGCTGGTCCAAAGGATCTATATGGATAGTAAGGAATTATTCCAATGCTTTCCCCTTAATAAAATTGTGTGGGATGAACTTGATGTTGAATTGTTGTAGTATTACTTCACACCAAGCTAGAAAGTGTGTCAACATGGGGAAGTTCAGGATGTACTTCAGCGGATCCACTTGGGACACTAGTCGTATCTCATGGTGCTGCAAGTAATGTCACAATTTCTATATTACGAATTCCAGTGCAAGTCATCTCTTCACTATGGAGGAGTATCTGGTCTCCGTATCGAGGAGCATACGGCTGAGATAATAAAAACTATTATCTACTCTATCATTGTTCTTCTGGGCTAGAATGGTGCCAGAGATCATTCTAGGGCATTCACATAAAGGACGCACGATTTCCAGAAACGGGTGGCATCAATAAAGGAGGTTGTAACAGGTACTTCTTCACTACCTCAAAAGTTGTCTAAAATTCCTTGTCCCACTGATAGATAGTGCCTTTATTCAAAATCTGAGAAAATAGATTACACATGTAGGAAAATTTTGTGATTAATCAGTGTATGTAGGATAAGTGGCATTGAAATACTCACAGATCTATAATGTTTCTCAGAGGAGACATCTAACTAATGGCCTTAATCTTCTCTAGATCTATCTCGATGCCTCTATATTTGACAGTGAAGCCATGATACATTCTAGAGGTGACCCTGAAAGCACACTTAAATGGGTTCATCTTTATATTGAAAGAAAGGATGAATACAAACTTTTTCTCAAGTTCATTGATATGGTCCTTACGCTAGCAAGAGTTTTTCACCAGATCTTCCACGTAGCATTCCACCAATGTTCTGAGGATTGGCTTAAATATGCAATGCATGGAACGCTGATTGGCGGCACCTGCATTATTCAGACCGAAGGGCATTACCTGGTATCTATAAGTATATTGTGGTTCCCTAAAGGATTTATAATATTCATCCTTAGGGGCCATTAATATTTGGTTATACAGAGAATGCCCATCCATAAAGGATAGAGCATGGAACCCAGCAGTGGCATCAATCAACAACTCTATCACAGGAAGGGGAAAATCATCCTTCAGACAGTGAAAGATGAGATCCTATAATTCGATGAAGAATCGGATATATCTGTTCTTCTTCATAATGGGAACAATGTTGGCTAACCACCTTAGGTACTAGACCTCCATGAAAAAATTGGATCTAATGAGCTTATCAACTTTGGCCTCGCCCATGGCCCTGTGAGAATGGAACATCTTTCTAGGAGGCTGTTTAAAACCATGATTATTTGTTTAAAGACTCGAAGATGTGGAAAATGACCTGAGGATATTGTCCCGACATCTCATTATAACACCAGGAAAACATATCATGATGATGCTTCTGGAAGTCCATATATCGTTGTTGCTCCTCAGAAGGCATAGAAGCGCTGATTAATATGGGTTTCAGATCCATCTCTCTACTGAGGTTCACCGGTACCAATACATCAACCATGGTGGATACACCCTCTTAGAAAGAATGAGGAGCATCTTATAAATCCTATTCATCACTTATGGAGGAGGAATCCATAGTGAGAAGTGATTCCTCTGAGTTGAAAGACCCCAACGGGTCACTAGTGCCTACCTGAGCAGCGGTAGACACTACATCGGGGGACTCTGATATTGTCTAAACCATAACGATTAAAGTTGTCGACCTAATCCCATATAGTATTTGGCCCAAGGGGACATTATTCATGATATCAAGACAATATTGGTGCGTCATCTTGAGTCATTTTATCCCATCCTGGAGGAACAAGAAAGTGTGATGTATTTTCATTGCCATGGGGTGGACATCACGATACCTTATAGGAGTAGGGGGTTCTGGGATTACTCAAGCCTGATTTGCATAGGAATACGAGGTGAACTCTTGGAGTCCCTTGGAAATGGTAATGTGATTACCCCTCGTTCTTGAAATAACAATGCATTGTCCCAGATCAGGGGCCGTAGCCTCCAATTGGTGGATTGAAAAAAATGTAGGCATCATCCAGGTCTGTCAATGGGTTGGACGCAGCTGTAGCGTGTTCAACCTCATTAGATAGATTTGGGTTGTCCTTGATCTTGTAATAGTCTTCATCTAGGTAGTAGGCTTCGCATGATTAAATGGGAGACGTGTCACCTTGGATCACGCCCAATCGTCCATTAAGGGAGTACTTAAGGCACTGGTGATATAATGAAGGGACCTCCCCATGCAGGTGAAGCCATGGCCTACCCATCAACGTATTGTAGTCAGTCTCTTGGGAGAAAACCATGAACTCAGTGCTAGCCACCATGCCATCGAACTGGGTCTTTGGGCTGGTCTTTCGAACTGGTGTATGTTTTGTCCTATCATAACCATTGATTTTTTAGGTTAGATGGACTCAGATCATCCTTGGACAGCCCCATATTTTGATGTGTTCTGGTTGGGATTAGGTTGATTCAAGAGCCTATGTCGACAACACAACGAAGAATCTCCATGCTATTAAATTGGTCGGTGATGTAAAGTGAGAGTATGTGCCCCTATATGGGAGAGACTTCATCTTCTCCAGAGAAAGATATAATGGACTGAAATTCCACATGCTCAATTGCATCAGAATGGAAGGCTTCTACAGCTCCTACCTCCATCTCAAACTGTAGGGGGCCTCTTAAATCTTCAGCGAGGGATTCATGCATATCCACTAACAGGAGAAGATCCTCAAGGAAATAGAGCCTCACAAGAATGCTGGAAAGATTATTATGGGTATCATACTTCCATTCCAAGAGTGAATTTCTAGATACAAAATTTCGTTCTACGGAAGGAGGTATAAGAGGCACTTTTGGATGAACCTATGGCTTAATGGTTCTAGTAATATCCCATTGCTCACTAGTCGAAGCTTGTAGAGAAAATACCAGATGTGGGATAAATGACTGAGGCCAGTCTGTAATAGAGTGTGTATAATAACAGTTTTGTCGGGGAGGATATTTCTGATCCAGTAACACAAATGGCGGTGAAGGCATACCTAATGACACTAGATAAAAAGGTTTCCCGTACTGAGCTCTGTGTTGGGAAAGCTGTCTAGTTTTGGTGGAATTCACAGCCTAGATAGAAGTACTAACCAAGGAACTCCAATGACACATATAGCCATGACTCTATCGAGATTGGCGATGAATGGGGACATTGGGAGGATCTGTTTGGCGCTCCTCGTCGTCCAAAATCATGTAGGGGTTTACTAGCTCCACATTGTTAACTGAAGCGTACCCTTGATCATCACTCAAAAAAATCCTCCACTACTAGAAGGATTCTTGGGGAATCTCCATCTATGGGAGTATGAAGTCACTCAGAGCATGGGATGATGACTTCATTATTGGGGGACTTTTTTCCCTTGTATCGCTGATGCCTTCCCTTCTAGGAAGAGGAATGTTGAGTCATTGACCCAAAAGTAATGGATGTAGGTGATGCGACATACTCTAAAGGCTCAAGTCAATTCAGACATGCACAGATAATACCATGGGAATGGGATAATTTCTTATGAGCCATCCAGTCATCATAATTTTGAGATCTATGGTTAGGAACCTAATTCCACTCACCTTTATTGTCATTATCACTATCTGGATTCACAAACACACAGGCCACCTATGCCAAAGATGGTCCAAACCTAACAATGTTGTTATCAACCTAGTTTTGAAGCTAGTATTTAAACACATAAAACAATTTAAGGGTGTGCCTTAGGATCTAGTGATAGGGGAACTAATTTGGGCGATCATTGAGATCCACCTCTTTGGGACTTCTATATTCATGCAACCGTATAAGTCCCTATTACAAGGCACTTCAAAAATGACAAGGGACCCGAGTCTTGTTGAATGAGTAGGTTTGGATTCTCCTATATAAGAATGGTGCTCTGGGATCCTGGACCTAATGAGGGGTTGGAAGATCCTGTCGAGGAGGTGCAACCCGGTTATCTCACCTAGGTGGTGGTGGTGCATTATGTGGAGGCACCTTCCGATTCTAGGGTGGTCGCTTCTAGGCTCGAGGTTGTGACAGAGTTGGAGGGACCTTGTGGGGTTGTGGAGGTGGCTCTATTGGTAATAACTTCAGTATCATGAGGGAATCTATTTGGGCCACCATGATGGGCTCAGCCTTAGCGGCTCTTCTCATGGGAATTGCGAGAGGGAATAGATGTGCTTGTTTGGCCTACTGTAAGGATTCCTCTAGAAACTGGACCTTATAAGAGAAATCTCGGAATCCCCTATGGTAATTTTGAGTAATGAGAGAGGGGACTAGTATGGTGTTGACATTCCCCACAAACATTGTTAGCAGTTGTTCCTGAGTCAGCCACATATCCAGGGAGTAGGTGAATCCTTTCCACCGGGCATCAAATTCTATGATGCGCTCATCTGGTATCTACTTGCACTTAAAGAGGTCTACAATACTCATCTTTTGAGTTGTATAAGTGAACTGGAAAATAAATTTCCTATAAAGATCTTTCCAATCAGCTACTGACCCAATGGATAGAAGGATGTACCAGACAAATGCAATCTCTTCCGATGTTTATACAAAACACCATAGTTTTTTAGACTCTTGTTGTTCTGGAGTTCCCAGAATGAGTCCACACCTTGAGATGAAGTGGGCTAGTTGCTGCAGTGGGTCACCCATCCCATTAAAGTGTGAAAAGTGGGGTTACCAAAACCTGGGGGTACTGGAATATGATTCACCCCCCGAATGGCTCGAAGGCCTTCATTTTTATTGATTTTTTGATAATCCCCCTTTCAAGGGATGAGGGGGAACCCTTACAAGGCCCGTAGGCTCATAGATTACAAGGACTGTAGGCTTATGATATTACATGACCCGAAGGTCTTAGGGAATTCAACTAGACTATCTACAAGGAACTGACCCTCCCCAGCATATGCGTCATGATAGTAGCTCTCCACCTTTGCATGGCCGTCTGTCTAGGCTTCCCGTGCAAGCACAGGTTGGTACCGATGGCATAGTCATACCCTCTCATTCTGAAAATCCATTTGGTTCTTCTCTAGTGAGTGCACCTACTCTGAATCCTCATCTGGGGCTTCTCCTTTTTTGTAGTGTGTCTGGGGCAACTACATGTGGCCCGAAGGCCTTCAGTTCTCCCAAGGGCCTTAAAGGTGGCTCGAAATCCCTATTGACCCAAAGGCATGGGTGACCCAAAAGCCTTAAGGACTCCAACCCCAAACCGGTGGACCAAGGTGAATAGTTTCAACTGCTACAGTACCGAACATGACCTGCTACAGTGCCGGCTACAGTACCCACATAGTGTACAGTTCTACTACAGTACCTGTACAGTGTACATTTCTGCTATAGTACCTGTATAGTGTACAGTTCTTCTACAGTACCCGCACAGTGTATTGTACTGCTACAGTGCCTGCTACAGTACCTGGAAATATGCCTCTACCTGGCTTTCCATCAGGCGGGATTGCAACCTGTTGAGTTTCCAATTTCTCTAGGCGAGCAATGGTTCCACCATTAAATCATTAGGTGTGGGTATTTTTGTCTTGATGAGGGTCCCAAACCACCAGTGCACTGGCAGGTTCTTCAACATGATAAGCAGGCCTAGTGGCTCATGTAGCGGCTGGTGGGATGACCTGCTGAGCGGATGAGGGAACCTGAGTTGGGTCCTGGGGATTATCACGCTGCTTAGGTGGATTTGGTGACACATTACATGACCTTTTCCATAAGTTATAACCTCTATCTAGTCTACGTGGGCAGGATGGTTAGGATCACCCAGAGGAATTTCACGGGGGGAATGTTGTACCTGCCCCAGGTGAGGATCACTGTAGTGTGGTCGCCGCTCTGCAGCACGTTCAACAAGGTGGTTATAGACCATATTCTCATGATCTACGAGCTATTGATGCATCACTACCTTTTTGATATCATCATCTATCTTCTACACTAAGACGGATGGTTCAGAGGGTTTTACCGCCTCGAGAGGTTCTTTGCCCTTACTGGGATTTCGATTGGGGACTAATGCCTCGGTGGTCATGGGAAGACCTAGTAGATTTCTCTTCTAGTGAGTAACCCTTCCCAATGGATCCCATAGTTGTGGAACTCTCCCAAGGGGTAAGTTCTCATCAAATAGATATGTCTCTATCTCTTCCTCTAATAGATTGGCCTTGTTAACCACATCTCTACCTGGATTCATATCCTCGTTGTCACCTAGAAAGTTGGGATGGCTCTAGGTAGAACTAAAATGGAGGGCAGTATACTGCCCCTAACCACAAACCTGAATATGGGGGAATCCTCCTTTATAATTCTACAGAGTAGTTTAATGCTCTAAATGCATCATTGTTGGAGTGTCTAGTAGTAGCCGAGCGAATCATGGTGCCGGGCCACAAGGAGCATAGACAATTCAACCATACAGCATAACTAGTTTATATCTTAAAAGTATTCATAACTCTTGGGGTAAGCCACTCGATGATAATGGATAAAGAAGGTCATTGTCCATAGGGTTTAGAAAAATAGCACGACATCTTCCTAGGTAAGAAATTCTGGTGCACTGATGTTTGTTGTTGCGATTGTCTAAAACATCTCTATGAAATGATCCGCTGTAAGGATGTCCCAAAAGCTCCTTGGTTCAGACTCTGGATCTGGCCCTTGGTTTCCCCACTCATCTACTAGGGCAGCTTCGGGACCGACAATAGCACTGAAGTGGACCGCTGATATTGTAGACCATCCGGTGGAGAATACAGTTAATGAGCTAACAAGTCGACACATCTGGGGATATCCTACGATGAATGTGATGACTGAGGCACTACATCTCGATATGACGGGCTAGAAACCACTACTTCCAGTGCAGGGGCTACGACCCCTGATGGTGGTCCAAGTAGTTTTTCATCCTTTACCGGTCCCCAGAATAACACTTCATGATCTCTGGTTGAGGTAGAGAATGTCCCTATTGATGATAGGGAGGATTTCTTGACTAGACCCTAGAGAGAGGCTAAATATTCCACCTCCTGGATGTATCTGCGGAGGGAGACAGGAATCTGGTAGACCACAACTTATGAAAGGGTGAGGCTGATACACATCGTTCCAACCATGGCCCTTGACATAGAGAATCAAGATGAGGGTTCCATTATGAATCACATTCCTCCTTAAAATCTAAGAAGCAGACGAGCTTAATTGTGGTCTGAACTATCTCAGAGTTCTTTTTATGGCATCGGCGACCTGCCCTTCTATCTTAGGAAGGATCTTTGGGATAGGGTATATTTTTAGATCTAGGTGGACCTTCGGGTGAGTTGATTTTGGGGTGGAGCATACTTCTTCTTGGGTGATCTAGGGTACGAGTAGCACATTGAAATTTTTCAAAGGGAACGTGGGGAGGACCTTTGTTGCTTCTACTGGAGCACGGAGGGAATCTTTGTGGGAAGTGATGGAGTGGGAAGGATAATAGGTAGGGCCTCCATGTTTATTTTGTTTGATAGCATTGGTTCAAGTAGGGTCCTCATATTGGTCATGCAGAACTGTTGACGCTCCTTTCGTCACAGAATCTAAAGATCGGAAAAGGGAATATCTGAGCTCAAAGTGATTCAACCTTTGAAGAAAACATCAAAAAATCGACAAAGGCATGAACAAAGGATCAACAGCAACTGCACCGCGCAAGTTATCTTACTGTCACGCAAGTACACTTGCGCGACGCTCTTGGTCGCGCAAGTGACTTGCGCGACCTAAGTGGTAACCGCCCGGTAACCGCCCGAGGTCTTCTCCTACCTATAAATAGACCCTGTGGGCCCCCCATTCGAGGGATCTTTTCCAGAAACTCGAATTGAAGCTCCCGACGCCCAAGTATCTTCTCAAAGCTTCCAGAACACTTCTAAGGTAATTTCTTACCTAGAACGGAAGATCTAAAGAGAAGAAGGAAGGCCTAAGTGTTGAAACTTATCAACACTTGCGCGCCGACTTATTTCCTTCAAAATAACTTGTGCGTCCCTTTTCTGGAAGAACCTCAGGAGGATTCTAAAGTGATTAAAAAGGAGTCGCTCAAGTATTCTAATACTGGTTGAAAATCACGAAAGTACCCCACATATCGCGCAGGTATACTTGCGCGACCAATACTTGCGCACCCACGGAAGACTTGTGCGCCTTTCAAGACTTGCGCGCCCCTACCTTTTTGGGTGCCCATATTGCCCATTTTACCCCTCTTAAGCCATTACACCTTTTTCTTTTCAAGATTCAGTCTTCAAGACACTCTTCAAAGCCATTTATGGAATGATTTCTTGATTCAACTTCCTTATCTGAAAGGAATTCTGTGGAATATCTCTCAAAACCTAGTGATTTAAATATCCTTATGTCACCAAAGATTGAGAGTTCATTCATTTAACCTCATCCTTTAAGATGAGAGAATCCTTAACCTGGGTCTCCTTTTTTAGGAATAATCCCCAGTTATAATTCCTTTAACATGGGTATCCTTCTTTAGGAGTAAGCCCCAAATTCTTAAAGTTCCCAAACTTGGGCATCCTCCTCAGGAGTAAGCCCCAAACCTTAATTTCTTTAACTTGGGCATCCTCCTCAGGAGTAATTCCCAACCTAAAATATGGGCATCCTCCTCAGGAGTAAGCCCCAAACCTTAATCCCTAACCTGGGTCTCCTTTTCAGGAATAAGACTCAGTCATAATCTTGGGCTTCCTTTTCAGGAGTAAGCCCCAAGTCCCTTAACCTGGGCCTCCTTTTTAGGAGTAAGTCCCAGTCATAATCTTGGGTTTCCTTTTCAAGAGTAAACCCCAAGCCCCCATAAATTTCTCTTAACCAGTCCTAATTTACCCTTGATTTGGGTTTCCTTTTCAGGAGTAAAACCCAATCATAAGTCCCCTCCTAACTTGGGCATCCTCCTTAGGAGTAAGCCCCAAGATTAGAGTATTAAAATCTCCATGAAGCACATATAACTTTATGGACCCTGTTCATGGATTTTATCCCTAAAAGTGAATCCTAAACCTTCATCTATCTGGGAATTCATACATACATAAGCCCCAAACAAATTCTTATGATTGCATCTTTCATGGCACAATTGTCTAATTTTTACCAATACCTCTTGTTTCTCACACCGAGCATGACTCACGTGATCTTAGAGTGTAAAAGTAATTATGACATTCTTCTTTGAGCCATCAATCATAAACATCATACTCCATTACTCGAACTACGTGGGTTCTGATTCCTTTTCCAAAACAAAGGATACGTAGGTAGCCCATTTTTGGGTTCGATCCCAACTTTGAAATAATCCCCGTCCTTCTGAATGACGATAAACTTCAAGTGCCCCACTGAGTGGCTTTAAAACCAGCCTGGTCATCATAATGACCAAGAGACTTTTATATAAATGTTTTTAAGGATACCATTGACCAAGAATCTCTAAACAGATATAGATGATTCTCTATTGATGAAGAACCTCGAATACATATAAAAGATTCTCTAAATTTCTTGCATATTTAATCATTGATTGTTAAAACTAAAGGAAAGAACATTTTATACTTGGTAATGTAATAAGGATTCACGAACATAACTTAAATCTATAAAGAGAGTCCCGGAGTAGACAATAATTCCCCTCAAAAAGGTGTGATGAGTCCGACCTCCCATCCTCTCGACCAATGCAAATTCCTAAGCCTCATCAGTCCACAAGCTAATGAGCACCTGCCTTTGGAAAGTAGGACCAAACGGATGTGGAATCATTGGATGTTTCCGGTTCTATGAACAAACCCGCTAGAAACCGATCGAGATGTTTGAATCTCCCGTCCAGGAGTTCATCCCTGAAATCCGTGAGGAAACAAAAATGGTGAACCTGACGTGAATCCTTAACCAATTTAAAGTGATATTCTTCTTATTTGTTAGGCCCCTTGGGCCAACAAATCAATCATTGACATGTGCTCATCCAAAAGATGCAGTGGCCGGATTCATCTTGATTATGTCTGTTATATGGAACAGGCACTCTTTTTCTCATGATCTTCTGCAAAATGGCTTTCCTTAAATTCACCTCTGTGAATACTACTGCTGTGAACACCTCTACTGTGAGGTCTGCTGCTGTGAAAACCAATGCTGCTACTCCTGCTGGAATGTCGTCTGCTCTGAGGATGACATCACCAACTCAGCGTCTTCAACGCTGGGTTTCTAATGCACTGGTTAAGGAGTATCGTCGCAACGGTACTATCCCAACTCTGGAGGCCGCTCGTCAAGCCCTCCAAGTTAACAACTCTACCTGGTCATCCGGACAATGGCGGCCAGCGATCAAGAAGCAGGCAGTGCTGGCTACCGTCTCCAACCGTTTCGGGTCGTTATCCCCAGAACGCAATTTCCATTCACTCCCTTACTCTGAGGAAGTGAATGAGCAGGTCCCGCAGGACCTTAATTCAAAAAGACAGGAGTCCTTCCCAAGGGATCCCATCAACAATCGCCGCCAGACTCGTGCGGTAGTGCGCCCTCAACATGACGAGGGTACCGACTCCAGGCATTCAGCTCAGGTTCCTCGAACCCGAGCAGGCAAGATGAACCGCCAGAGACGGAATCCGGTGAACAATGGGCAGGTTTTCATCCCTGCCATCTCCGGAGAAGTCCACCAACCTAACTTGGTGGCGAAAAACGAGCAGGAATACACACCTGTCCGTTTTAATTCCGTTGTCCAGCAGACTCGTCTGGCAGCATCATGCCAATCCCGCCAGGCAATTCCGGTGGAGTACTATAGGCAGGAACATATACCTGCTTATACATCACCAGTTAGTCAGCAGGATCGTCTGACTACATATGACGGATCTCATCAACCGTGTTTGGCGAAGTGTAATCAGAAGGCACATACACCTGCTAATACTAATCAAGCCTACCAACAGTCTCGCTTGGTAGCGCACGGAGAAGTCAGTCGGAAAGCCCCGACGACAAACAGGAGGCAGACTCAACTCTCTGCCTCCACACTTGAGTACTGTCAGGATTCACTAACAGGAAAAGGAGGACAGAAGCAGGCACATACACCTACTCCAATCCCGGAATGGACGTATATCCCCATTCTGGCAGCTGAAGTCACCAAACATATTTTGTCAATGGTGAAAGAGAAGAAGCAAATTCCTGCTCATATTCTGGATGCTTGCCAGGATATCATAACAGCTTCAGCATCATCTCAGGGACAGACACATAAATCTATCCCTAGCAATGGAGTGACACATCAACGATTCACTCTGGAACAGACACACACATCTGTTCCAGTCCAAGAGGGTTATGGGGCATACTCCCCCATATCATATGGACAACCAAGTCAGGCACATACACCTGATTTGAGTGGAGATCGTCAGCCTAACCTGACCATCTTTCTTGATCAGGCACATACACCTGCTCAGAGTAACCACTTTTGTCAACAAGTGGTTTCTAAAGTGAGTAAGAAGACATCTAAGAAAAAGATCCGCCCAGAACAGTCAGGAGATCAAAGGCCAATCTGCAACAAGGCCTTGCTCGATGCTGGAGTTCTTGAAGCCCTCAGACATTTATCTGTCGGAATTCAAGATTCTACTCCCTCAGTTCCTAATAACGGGAACATTAATTTTGAAGGTCTTCAACAGACACTTCCTCATGAAGGCTTGCTTCATGAAAATTCGGTCAATCTTGAAGTTTCTTCTTTAGATGAGAGCCACAGGAACCCTCTGTGTGTTCAGAAGACCAAGGAGCAAGAGATTTCATCTTTTGCTGTAACCCATCATGACGGTCCTCCTCATGGTGATGAACTTCGCTGCGAAAGTCCTCTCCGCAGTAGTGATTCACGTTGTCTCGAAAATTCTTCAGAAGGCAATGTAGTGCCGAGAAAGCCCTCTTATCTTGAGGCACTTGCAAATGTGAAGCCAGTCATGTCTGATGCTTTACTATCGGCAGGTGAAACTCTTTCTCCATCAGAGGATAGCTTGGGGTTCAGGTTATTCTCCGAACCATCCCCAGGTCATTCATCTTCCAGCATGAATAGTGATCTCTCTACCAATCTTGTTGAATCCGATGAAACAACAAGGAAACACCAACTCTGGTCAAAACAGGTAGAAGAATCTTCATTTAATGATAATGAGGAAATGCTGAACATGAGGAAAAAACTGACAAAAGGTGAAGTGCCAGTCATGTTTTGGCCTTTGGCTGACTCCAAGTACGACATTCCAAAGATGTTGACGGATGATGGAATCCATGATATTTGTCTCAACATATGGAAGACTCTTTGTCAATTGAAGAATAAAGTATTATCTTACGGTGATTATGAAAATCATATTAAGATAATAGAAGGGTTACAATTCCAGATTGATTTGGCATCTCTATCAGTCTCTCGGTATCCGAAGGCTGAAAACCAACAGAGAACCCTTCAACGTTCATGCCTTGGCGCACTAAGAAAATTTCGTCAGTTAATTGCCAATTCTCCATCTGATGTTCATATCAGAGGATGGGGTGTTCACGGAGCACTACATTTCACAGTGCTTTCCAGTCAGCAAAGCCCACCGAAAATGGTCTCATGCAATGTTATTGCCCATGGCCGGTCACAGTCAATGGGCTTTGTTCATAATCAAAAGCTTGCTCAAGAACAGGCTTCAACTCGTTCCTCTCAAAATCAAGTATATAGAGAACAAGTTGTTGAATTGCTCCTACATCAAGCAGGTGAGAATATTGCACAAGCCTCTCATCTGGAGCAAACACGTCATCAAATGACAGAAGTTTCGGAAATCATCCAACGGTCTGTTGAACCAGGCGATAAAAGTGGATACAGGTTAATGCATCCAGCTAATTTCCAAACTAAGATTCACAAGATCAAGAGAGATTTTAAGAAGATCTCAGACATAGCATGTCAAGAGACACCCCAGCTTGTCAGACTGGGGACTTCTCTAACCCAACCCTCAGAGTCAACAAATGGGATTCGAGGAGTTGAGCGGAAGCAGCAGGAACATCCCCAGTCCACCGGACTGGGGACTTTTTCAAATCCTCAATCCCTCCCTCAGAGAAAATCAGTATTCTCTCGATTAGGGAATAAGCCTCAAGAGGAACGAAGAGCCAAGCTATCAGGAGATTCTCTCCAAGTGACGGTTCTCCAAGAAGTTCCTGAGGGATCAAGTCAACGGAATGCCATGTCTCATCATGGACATGGAAGAAGACAATATCACAGAAATGCTGATAGAAAGGATTCCATGCAATATGCATCCATTAATGTCATCAATGCTGTTGCTGTTGATTCACCAGATGAGGCTCAATCAGAGGGATCAGACGAAGAGGTTCCTGCTCAAGAAGTTGCGCACACAGACCTAAATGAAGAAGGTGTGCGCACACGTAATCAAAGGCTTACCCAAAATCTGGGTATTCCTTCAAGTAACCCACTTTCCCCTCTCCGAAAAGGATCCAATAAGGGGAAAGGAAAGAATCAGGTTACTTCTCACCCTTCCTCTGAAGGAGGTCAATCGCTCTCATTAGAGCAAAGGTTTTCACAACAGGAGGAAGAAATGAAAGAATTAAGAAGGTTGAATGTAGAACTACTTCAGAGTAGTCTTCTTCTTAAGGATGCTGAAGTCCGACAGCCGAAGGAATTTGTTGTAACTACTGAGATGGATCAGGAATATCCTCCTTTATCAGTACACCCTCAGAGGTCTAATCCTACGGGTCAAACGCAACAACGGTTGGCAGCACTACCATCAGTTGTAGCACCAACCACCACGTCTGTCCAAGCTCCATTCATCGCACCTACCCAAATCCAAGTTCAACCTGATGTTTCTCAAAAGTTAATAACTACTATTGAGTCATTAACAGCTCGGTTAGAAACTATGGAAGGGAAACGGGCGCAAGTTCAACCTAAAAAGAAAGTTTACCCTAAATGGGTAGATTCAATTTCTCCTCCATCCAGTTTTGGAAACCCTGTTTTCCCTACTTTCAATGGATCAGGCG
This sequence comes from Viscum album, assembly GCA_963277665.1. NCBI lineage: Eukaryota > Viridiplantae > Streptophyta > Magnoliopsida > Santalales > Viscaceae > Viscum > Viscum album. The sequence continues at coordinate 882,900,808 of OY728159.1, read as the reverse complement.
ACCCCGAACAACATTTGACGCATTACGTGTCTTGTTGTGATCCTATGATGGGAACTCCAGAGCAGCAAGAAGCAGTGAAACTCAGATGCTTCGTGCGAACCTTGCAAGGACCAGCTTTTGTCTGGTATACAAGCTTTCAATCCCGGTCAGTCATCGGATGGGAGGATCTTCGTCAAAAATTCCTTCTTCAGTTTAGCTCAAATTTGCCAAAAACGACAGTTTTCGATCTTACAAACTGCAAGCAAAGGGAGAATGAAAGAGTCTCTGATTTCATTGCTCGTTGGAAGGGATTAACGTATTCCCTGAGTTTAGCACTCCCTCAGGAGGAATTGTTGCCAATCTGTGTGGCAAATTTGCGTGACGAATTACGCACGCCATTGATCCCTGTGAAATACACAGGAGGGTTTCGAGACCTTACTTCAATCGCTCAATAGATTGAAGATTCCCTTATACAGGCTAAGGTTAAATCTCGTATAATTCCATCAGCTCTAGGAAGGAGAATGGGTAAAGCGGAAACTGCTACAGTTATGCTTAAACAAGCACCTATACCTATTTCTACTTCAAAACCTTCATCTTCTCTAAGGGCTCCACCTCCTGAATGCCAACAACAAAGGTTGTTTCGTCCAAATGATCAAAAATATCAACGACGAAAACAATTTGAGGATATGAAGAGTAAAACATACTCTTTCCGAAGTGAGAAAGTTCCTGGTTACTTCATTTCAGCTCTGGAAAATAATTTGGTTCAATTACCAGTGCCCAAAAGGCCAAACAAGGAAGGAGATGAAGACCGTACCAATTATTGTCCCTTTCATCAAATGTTGGGGCATCCCATCCAGGAGTGTTTTGTTTTTAAAGACCTCCTGCAAAAGATGGTTGACTTGGGACAAGTCAAATTGAAGGGTTCTTCAGCTCATGTAGCGTGTATTACTGCTACAGATCCAGAGGAAGGAGGCGAGTGGCAGGAAGTCAAAAGCAAAACTGCGAAAAAATATTATGATTGGATGGTTAGAAAGAAAATCAATCGGACCCATTCCATTTTGCGAACACAATTGAAGAAGCCAATTGTGTCTCCTACAAAAGCTGCAGTAAAGCCTCCATCAAAAGACAAATCCTCAAAAGGGCAGCGCAATTCAAAAAAGAAAGAGGAATCAGGAGAAAACGAGTATGTATCAAAGCCTAAATTGTCTTTGACTCTGGCAGATTTCATGCCATCTACTTCAAAGCCACGAGCACCGTCCCACCAAACGGCACAGCCTAAACAGGCTAACCAGGCAGAGTCTTTATCAGACAAAGAGTTAATCTTTGGTTCTGTTAATATGATTCAATTAACAGATCCATATTCCAGTCTTGATGAGCCTGAATTCCTTGTATCAAATAAGGGAATCCGAGGAAGTTCTAGAGGTTCAGGATACAGGGGAAGACATGGATCATTCCGAATCCACTACTCTAATTTTACCCCTGCTAGCACTGTATATGCAGCAGAAACTCGTGGTAGAGCCCTTCAGCGAGCTCAAAAAGAACAAGCAAGTTCTTCTGCCAATGGCCAACTCAGTTTTGGCACAGTTATTTTGGAAGACCGATTAAAGGTTCCATCTTCTTTATCTCAGCAAGTAAATGGATCTAATCAGTCTAATCTTCCAAAACCAAGGATGTTTCCAACTTCAATACAAGATGCATCAGCCTCCAAAGCATCTGCTTCCAAGGTACCTGCTAAACCGCATATTCCTATTGGGAAACGCAGACCTCTAGATCAAAAGTATGATATATTGAAACACTTGGCCCAAGTACCAGCCAAGTTATCAATTTTGGATGCTTTGAATCTGTCAAAAGATCTTCGGGAAGCACTCATCGAAGCTTTGTCAAGTCCTCAGGAGTTTGAAGCTGAAATTGATGCAGCTGAAATCTATCACATAGAGAATAATCCTGCAGAATACCATGCAGTGATATCTTTTACTGATAAAGATGAAGATGATGTTGTGCATGGGCACATAAAACCTTTGTACTTATCTGGAAAAGTCAATGGTGTAGATGTTCGAAGAGCTTTCATTGACAATGGTTTAGGAGTCAACCTCATGCCCATCCGTACACTTCGTCGATTGGGCCTCACGGAATCTGATTTATCTCCTTCTACCATGATGTTACAAGGATATGATAAAAATGAACAAGAACCACTAGGAGAAGTTACACTCGGAACTCAGTTTGGAGATCTTGTATCCAATTCGGATTTCATGATTGTTGATCAAGACTCAGCTTTCAATATCTTGCTTGGAAGACCCTGGCTACATCAGCATGCACCTATTCCTTCATCATACAATCAATGTCTCAAATACTGTTTTGATGGTCAAGTTGGAACATTGTATGGTGATAAGGCCCCGTTCAAGACATTTGAGTCTCAATACATTGAGGCGGAATTTTATCACATGAAGGGAAGAGAAAAATCTACAATGAAGGAAATTACCAAAATTAATGCTCCATATGGTTTGGAGAAAATTCCAATAAATCCATTTTCATATATGAGTACAGATTATGTGTTACCTATTAGTCAAATTGACAAAATAGGCCCAAATCAAAATACTCTTATGGAAAGATCCATAATGTCAATTACGGCGATCGAGCCAGACAACATGGGAGAAATTGGTAACCTACCAAGCAGTGATGAAAGCATAAGTGGTGATGAAGTCCAACAAGTCTATACTTTGCTAATCAGGCCAGAAGAAGTTATAGCAACACCAGAGGTGAATAATGATGTCGATTCTCGATCCATCATCTCCTCTTTGATTCCCAAAGAAAACCCTTTATCATCAATAGGGTCGGAAATGGAAGCTTCTTCTTCAAAATGTGAAAATTTTGACATCTCTTATGATCATGAGAATTTCGTTTTTTCATCTACTTTGAAATTAGAAATGGAAGAAATAACACATGATGAAGAGGAAGAGGAAGATCTTAGAGACGCTCCTCCAGCATTTGAAGAGGGTATCTCTACCACTGTGGATGAACTCAGAGAAGTAAATCTGGGTACAGAGAAAGATCCACGCCCCACTTTAATTAGTGCGGCCATGACCCTTGAAGAGCAAGAGATGTATATTTCTTTTCTAAAGAAAAATAAAGATATTTTTGCTTGGAATTATACATAAATTCCTGGGCTTGATCCTGATGTTTCTACTCATCATTTGGGTTTACCAAAAGAACATTGAGGTTTTAAACAAGCCGCGAGAAGAACACACCCAACCTATGCTCCCAAAATTGAAGCTGAAGTGGATAAGCTGATCAAAGCCAACTTCTTCAGAGAAGTTCAATATCCCAAGTGGTTGGCTAATATTGTCCCTGTAAAGAAGAAGAACGGACAAATTAGGGTTTGCATCGATTTCAGAGATCTTAATCGGTATTGTCCTAAAGATGATTTCCCAGTTCCGATTACAGAACTCTTAATTGATGTGACGGCTAGCTATGAAGTACTTTCTTTCATGGATAGATATTCTGGATATAATCAGATCCGAATGTCCCCAGAAGATGAGGAATATACAGCCTTCAGAGCTCCTCAAGGTGTGTTTTGTTACCGGGTGATGCCCTTTGGTTTAAAGAATGCAGGTGCAACATATCAACGCGTCATGCATCGTATCTTCAAACCTCTTTTAGGGAAGTTTGTTGAATGCTATGTAGATGATTTGGTGGTTAAATCCAAACAACGTTTTAATCACTTGGCTGATTTGGAAGTCATATTCCACAAGCTTCGACAACATAATTTAAAGATGAACCCCTTAAAATGTGCTTTTGGGGTAACCTCAGGAAAATTCCTCGGCTTTGTTGTACGCCATCGTGGTATTGAAGTCGATCCTGAGAAGACCAAATCAATCCTTGGTATGTCACCTCCTCAGAATTTGAAATAATTAAGAGGAATTCAAGGACACTTAGCCTATATTCGGCGTTTCATCGCCAATTTGGCAGGAAAAAGTTTACCCTTTACCAAATTATTGAAGAAAGGAGTCACTTACCAGTGGACTGAAGAATGTCAAGAAGCATTTGATGTTCTCAAGAAATACCTCTTGAGTCCACCAGTATTCATGCCACCTGTTGAGGGTAGATCGCTTATCCTCTATGTGACAGCTTTAGAGCGATCATTGGGTGCCTTTCTCGCTCAAAATAATGATGCTGGGAATGAAAATAGTCTCTACTATCTCAGTAGAACTATGCTTGAAGCAGAAACCCGGTATTCAAGTATTGAAAAGTGCTACCTAGTATTAATCTTTGCAGTTCAGAAACTGAGACACTACCTACAACATCATGAGGTCCAGTTGGTATCTCGTAATAATCCGCTCAAATTCATCCTTAGTCGTCCAATGCTTACAGGAAGTCTGGAAAGGTGGGCGGTTATTCTACAGCAGTTTGACATTCAGTATGTGTCTCAAAAGGCAATTAAGGGCCAAGCTCTGGCTGATTTCCTGCCTGAACATCCTTCAGTGGAAGACACGTATTCAGATATCGAACTCCCTGATGAGGAAGTTTTCTCTATTCAAGAGAGTCCTCAAACATGGGAAATGTATTTTGATGGTGCTTCTAGAAGTCCAACAGGGAAGAAAATGGAAAATCCTAAATTCAACAAAGTTGGTTTAGGAATTGTGCTCATTTCTCCAGATAAGGCAGTGTTACCTTATTCCTTTTTGTTGTGGGAATGTGGTACCAATAATGAAGCTGAATACCAAGCTCTCATTACAGGCTTGGAGTTAGCGCTTCAAGCACAAGTGAATCACTTAAAGGTGAAAGGTGATTCAGACCTGGTAATCAAAAAATTCAATGGGGATTATGCCATCAGAAAAGAAGAATTAATCCCTTTGTATGATTACGTCAGAGAGTTAATGTCGGAATTCCCTTCAGAACTGACATTTTCTTATGTCCCAAGATCACAAAATGCTCAAGCTGATGCACTGGCTAATATATCCACAGCTTTAGCATATCCAAATCGGGATGAGACAACCATCTGTATTGCCCACCGTCGTGCAATTTCACCTTATGTTCAAGTCAGAACAGAGGAAATTAATGAAATTAGTCCCATTCCTGAACCGTATGGTCATACTACAGGATGGATGTCACCTATCAGGGAATACCTTCAAAATGGAACACTTCCACCTGATAGAGCCGAGAAAGAACAAATTCGGTGACGTGTGGTCAATTTTACTCTTTATGATAGCCCAAACCACCTCGAGAAAATTCTCTACAAACGTGGTTTTGATGGAGTTCTCTTCAGATGTATTGATGGTGAAGAGACAATGGCTGTCATAAAAGAAGTGCATGCAGGAGTCTGTGGTGCCCACCAGTCTGGACATAGACTGTCTGATCAAATTCGAAGGCTTGGATACTTTTGGCCTTCAATGATACAAGATTGTGTTAATTTTACAAAGAAGTGTCATTCATGCCAAGTATATGCCAACTTCATTCATAAACCTCCATAGTTGCTTCATACAGCTAAATACTCATGGCCATTTTCCACATGGGGAATGGATGTGGTGGGACCTTACCCTTCAGCTACGACCAAGAAGTTTAAGTGCATTCTTACTGCTATTGATTTCTTTTCCAAATGGGCATAGGCAGTACCTCTCAAAGAAGTAAGTTCTAAATGCATTGTTAGCTTCATCAAGTCTAACATCATTACTAGATTTGGTGTCCCTCATACCATATTGACGAACAACGGCACCAACTTCTGTTCTTTTGAGGTAAATAAATTGTATCAAGAATACAACATTAAGTCCAACCATTCATCTCGATATCAAGCAGCAGCTAATGGCCAGATAGAAGCCTTCAACAAGACTCTTTCAAATATACTGCAAAAGATGGTGGATAAAGATAAGAGGTCATGGCCTGATAAACTCTTTCATGCTTTATGGGCTTATCGGACTACCACTCGCAATGCAACGCGGTCAACTCCATATTCATTGGTATATGGAACAGAAGCGGTCTTGCCAATTGAAGTTCAATTTCCCTCACTCATAATAGCCATTTGTGATCAGTTATCTACATATGAGCAATCCCAAAAGTGGTTGAATGAATTGGAACAGTTAGATGAGAAAAGATCGTGCACTTTGCACCACTTGGAAATCTATCAGAATCGAATAGCACGAGCTTTTAACAAAAAAGTTCGTCTTCGTTCATTCATTCAGGGAGAATTGGTATTGGTTCTCAGAGCACCAATGATACTAGCAAAGAAGCCTCCCAAGCTTGAACCAAAATGGGAAGGACCTTATTCAATACATAAGGTATACTCCAATGGAGCGTATTCTCTAATCTCAATGGATGGAGAACACATCACGACTCCAACTAATGCCAGATTTCTGAAGAAGTATTTTGTATAAACACAAAATATTGTTCCCAGATCCAAAACAGTCACATTGGTTCATATTATGTCCTACATGACATTAAACTATATTATGTCCTATCTACATGACACTAAACTGTACAGAAGTTCCTTATTTGTCCAAGATTACATTAAACTATATTGTGTCTTAGCAACATGACATTAAACTGTGTGGCACTTTCATCGTCCAGCATGACGTTAAACTGTAAAAAGTCCCCAGAACTGATATCCTCATATTGGTTCACCTTAGTCCTAGCTACATGACTTTAAACTGTACAGCACCAGTTCATCCTTGCTATATGACGTTAAAATATACAGCAATGGTCCAGTATGACTTTAAACTGCAACTTCGTCCCACACGACATTAAACTGTGAAAAAGTTCCCTAAACCGTCCAGCATGACCTTAAACTGCACCATCCACGGTCCATGCATATGACCTTAAACTGCATCATCCCTGGTCCATGTATATGACCATAAACTATTTGCAAATCCCTTATGTCCAGCAAGACGTTAAACTGTAATGTCCTAACTACATGACGCTAAACTGTATAAAAGTCCCTCACGTCCGGAAAGACGTTAAACTATATAATCATCAAAGGTCCAGCATGACATTAAACTGAACCATCCACGGTCCATGCATATGACCTTAAACTATTCACACTTTCGTCCAACATGACATAAATGGTGTGTTATTTTGTCCTTACTGCATGACATTAAACTGCACAGTCCCCCTTTCGTCCAATATGACGTTAAGCTATTTTTTCCCCCATCGTCCTAACTACATGATGCTAAACTGTATAGAAAATCCTTGATATGTCCTACATGACATTAAACTGTATTTTGTCCCTGCTACATGACACTAAACTGTGCAGCACCAATAGTCCTAACTGCAAGACTTTAAACTGCATAGTCCCTTTTTTTATGTCCTACATGACATTAAACTGTGCATCCTTAAGGTTGTTATTACCTCTTGTTTCTCACACCGAGTATGACTCACGTGAGCTTAGAGAGAATATCAACCATAACACTCCCTTTGGTCCACTAACCATGTGTAAGTCCCAACAACATTTTTTATTAGATCATTGTCCACAAGAACAACTTGATCATTAATTCATTCTTTAATTGAACTACACGGACTTTGATCCTTTCCCTCCAGGCTGGGTATATAGGCAGCCTCCCAAGGTTCAAGCCCAAAAAAACAATCTCTTCACATCGGTTCACCACCATCTCATATGATGTTGATTCGTGAAACCTCCCCTGGAATCAATATCTTTACATTGATTCACTTTCGTCCTTGTTATATGACGTTAAACTATACAACACTTTTGTCCGGTACGACAATAAACTACAATATTCTTTGATTTCCTCATTTGAGAAGGAACCATTATTGACATTGATTTTTTAAATCATGTTTCATTTTCAAAAGACTACGTGCATACATGGTAATGCCTAAACTTTTTATCTCAGGTTAAACCATCATTGCACTAAAGTCCCCTTTCACCCTTCACATGTACGAACCAAATTTGTACAAAGGGTAATTCTAGAACTACGTGGACTTGATTCCCATCCTTATGGGATACGTAGGAACATTCGAGTATCCCTCGAATCCAGTCCCAAGTCTTTTGGGCCTAACCCCAAATTTCACTTTCAGTCCCTTGGCTGAAAAGTCCTTATGAAAACACACACTGTGTATTCATTATTATGGTCTGAATTCTATGACCCTAAACTAAGATCACTCATAATTTCGTCCTGCACGACGTTAAACTACATTTCAAGAACTACGTATGGCTTGATTCTCATTCTTATGAGATACGTAGTGAAGTCCAAAATTTCAATTCAGGACCCAGCCACAACATGATTATGGTTTTCATTGACCTATGTATCTCTATATACATTGGACAATACCCATCTTTATGTGTTATAATCCTAACCTTAAATATTTTCATATCTTCATAACTCTTTTCATGACTTCTAATCACAAAAATGTCAAACTTCTGAGAATTATTTTTGCCTGACTATGCAGCACGTGCCCATAGGTGGCCTTGCATAAATGGTCCACATAACATACTTGTCAGCCGAAAGATGCTATTTATTTGACCGTGCAGCCAATGCCCATAGGTGGCCCTGCATATTTCAACCCCCTAACGGGTTTTTTTAAATAATAGTAACTTCATTTTTGGTAAGAATGCCTCTTTTGTCCTTATTTGTCTTAAACGACAGTATGTAGGGATCCGCAAAAAATAGTCATCCTTAACATATTTGTCCCATATCCTTTTTCATGATCTGAAAGTATTCAAGTCTATGGTTTATTCTTCTTCCCTACGTTTGGGTCAGACCTTCGTAGGAGTAATATTCATCCAGTTCTTCGATATTCTTGTTCGGAAATATATTCTCCATATTCAAGTACCTCTTTCCATACAACAAACTCTATACTTTAGAAAATTTGAATCTCCATAAACTTTCACTGGCTTTTAGCACTAAGAAAGTAAATTTCTGGGAGTTCTTTTTCCTGACTATGCAGCACGTGCCCATAGGTGGCCTTGCATAAACAGTCCACATAACAGACTTTTCAGCCGAAAGATGCTATTTATTTGACCATGCAGCCAATGCCCATAGGTGGCCCTGCATATTTCAACCCCCTAACGGGTTTTGTTAAATAATAGTAACTTCATTCTTGGAAACTACTTCTTCTAATGCCTTTTAGCTCTTTTTCATATCATTCCTCAGATTCAAATATTCTTAAACCATAGTTTACATATTTTCTCTCATACTTGAGTATGGTAATTTGTTTTCCGATAAATTGTCAAGGAATTCAATCCATTTTAATCCATTTTGGTCAAAGCTATTTCGACCTTAAACATTAGCCCCTTTATGTCCGGCGTGCATGACTTTAAACTGCCCACACAAAAGACAAAGGAACTCTGAATAAAATTCAAGTTCCAACTCACTAAATATACATTTTTTGTATGATTTAGGTAATATTGAGCAATTAAAAGGTTCAAAGTTTGTAGGATTATTTGTAATAATCCTAGTAAAAATCAAACTATGCTTACTGGGCCCATTGGCTTAAGTAAATTTGAAGCAGGTAGTGAAAAGAATGCAGGTACAAATGATTGAAGACAAAAGTGTTTTTTCATTGATACACAGGAGATAGAAAGACATCCACATACTGGTGTCTCTTCTCTTTTTCAAGAATTACAGAAGATTGTCAACATAAGTCTTCATTTGATGTATAGCACCCTGAGCCTTATCAGCAGTTACTTGAAGCTCGTGTACTTGACCAGCTTCACTCTTTTCAGCTTGCTGAAGTGCCTTCTTAGCATCTGTGATGGCTTTCATGCCATTCATATGAGTTTCATCCAATGATTTATTAAGCTTATCAAGTTCCCCTGTAACAGCATCTAACTGTTGCTAGAGTTGCACCTGCTGGACGACCTTTTCTTTGATTTTTTGCTTCATATCCTTCATCTTGGCAACATAATCAGTTTCATCTTGGGATATCGCAGCCTCAAATTCGCCTATGTTGACTGACAATTTCACTCTGGTCAAATCTTCGTGACTTATCTGCACTTTCTCCCTCCTGAAAATGATCTGTTTCACCGCAGCATGGATCTTTTCATACCCAAAACCACCAAGTCCCAGTATAAAAAATTGGGATGACAATCGAGAAATTTTTTATGGTAGCTCTTCTAAAGGCACCCCAGATATGATATTCCATATGTTGTTCCAGGCCTTACGTCGTGAAAAGATGAATTCTTTAAGAATCTCTGGATCTAATTCAATATCATCGTCAGAAGGGGGTGTGTAATCTGGAATTAGCGCGCTTAAGGAAGTGCCTTGTCCTGCTCTTTCCCCCCTGACTTGTGATTCTTCACTTTCAAATCCCGTTGGGGCAGAGGCTGAGGCCTCATCTCCGAATCTAGTCATTGCAGTTGATGGTCCTGCATGATTAATTGAAAGGTTTAGTCAGCTTTAAAGGATAACAAAAGAATAGATTGTCTTGCGAATAAAGTACAATCACAAATATTGTTATCCCTTACCCAAGGATGGTTCAACAACCTGAGAAGACTTTTCCCCATCTTTCCCGGTTTCAAAAGGATTTTTAAGATGGGTCTCAGGAGGGTTTATTGGATTTAGCTCTACTTGAGCTAATGTTTCTGCAATGATAGGGTTGACATCAGTGTCCACACCCTCTTCGAGCATTGGCAGTTCAGCAGCTTCTACGGAAGAAACTGCATATTATTTTCCATCATGGTTAGAAGTATATTTTTTTAAAAAAAAAATTGGGCGAAGGGTAGAACTCACGCCCAAGGTCTTCTAAATCATATGACAACTTAGCATGATCATAAAATTCTTCAAAATTCATTCCTTGATTCATCATTTCATCCAATGATACTTCAGAATCTTGATTAGTCTCACCAGTGGGAGCATTCGCTACATCTTCTTGCCGACTTATGTCCTGCAACCCCTGACCTTGGACAGCATCTTCAGTAGTAGGAGGGATACTGGGAATGGATGGTAGCTCTTCTCCAGGAGCAACCAAGTCAGCTTGGGTCTGTGATTGTTCTACAGCACCCTCCACGACCTTTGAAGGAGGGTCAGTCCCTTACCTCAAGGGGGAAATTGAAGAAGCCCCTGCAATCCTCAGAAATATGAGTAACCATATGATTATGGGTATAAACTCATGATTGTTCGAAAGACTTACCACTGCTAATGAAACGTTTAGCTATGGATTTCCTCCTTCGTTGCCTTGGCTTATTTTGTTTTTTCGGAGTATCAGTAGTCTCCCTTATTGGCACTTGGATTGGCGAATGGAAGGCTATGTCCAGCGCCTCATTCATGGCCTACTGGCCTAGAGATATCTCGCCTGGTTCGTGAGGAGAATCAGTAGCAGCCCCGATAGCAGTACCACCAGGGCTATATTGTGGCGAAGGAACCCCAGTTCCTTTCTTTTCAAGCTGCAAGATGAAGAAAATAACTTCCTTAAGTAACAAAGCTTCAACTGAAATCAAGTTGCAAAGAAAATAAGGAAAGAAAACTTATATCTTCAGGAGCCACGTACTCTTGCCATTCCTCATCTCCAGAACCACCAACCCCCTCAGTGGCGCCATGATCAATCATTTCCTTCACCCGCCTGGTGATAGGAACCGAGTCATCAGTGGCATATATGAGCATTTCCAGCTCTCTGATGTAAGCTCGCACTTCATTGGGGTTATCTCCGTATTGAAGATTTTTAGAAGCTACAAGATTTCCTATTCCAGGAAGTTGTAGGCCCTCACACAAATCCAGCCAGGCGGTCTCAGTATCACAGTATAAGCTCTGCCATAGCTGAACAGCCTCTGGTCTTAGATATAAAGGCTGTGAGGAAGGTCCTACAATTTTTTATTTTAATTTCTTCCCAGCTCCTGCAACTACAGATACAGAATAAGAATATAAGACTTATTACTTTATAAAGTAGAAATGATTGAAATTACTACAATGAAATAACTCACCAGGAGTTGATGGAGTGGGTCTTTTAATTCTGGCCAGAGGATTATATCGGTCACGAAACCGCTTTGCTGTCGGTTGTGCCTCATCATCCCCATCATGATAATCCGATGAATCAGTTCTAGAAGAGGAGTCTGTTGAACCTATTTCAGGTGGAGAAGCGTCACCTTCATGAGAAAGGGTTTCTTTCTCTACAGTCCTCTTCCTCTTTCCCACTTGATATACTGGGTGATTCAATATCCCTTTGGGGTATGATGCTATCCAGTGTTCGGCATAAAATGTAGTCAGATTATGTGCCGCTTTTTCAACTGGTAGATCAAAAACCGCCCCAGTCTTCTCTCTTGATGTCAGTAACCATAGTTGTCGAGCAACCATCGGATGTTGCTCTAACCTGACATGTATCGGAGGGGATACAACAATCTGTTGCAAACATTTGAATTGGCGTGAAAATCTATATGGAGCATAGGCCTCACATATGATTTCTCCATCAATCCTGGCTACTAACACGTCATCCCTGCAAACTAGCATGTATGCCCTCAAATCCAAATGGGTTGTCCCATCATCAACAAACCGCCCAGATGGCGGACTTACATAGGGAAAGAAGTTGAATTCCTTAAACATGCTCAGCCTTACTTTCATGTCATAACCATTAACATCTAAGGGAGAAATTCCAGAGAATGCTTGCACTGACAGTCTGAAAGAGATTCCAGGAATTTGTAATCCATTTTGTACATTGTAAGTCCTGAAGTGAGTGGCGATCCATCCCCACAAAACCTGGAATGGTCCCACTATTCTTAAAGGAGATTTACCCTGGAAGACGTGAAGTAAACTCCTGTGAATCTTTGCTAAAATGGGGGTAGCTAACCCAACCATTTTTCCCTCAGCCAACTTTGCCGCAATGACGAAGGTCCCTGGCCTAACGCCTCCCTTAGAATCCCTGACCGGCAAAAGATAAACACTGAGCCACATTGCCAAGAAACCCTCCAGACGAGTTTTCTTTGGAATTCTTTGATTCACTTCATATCCCCACTTTTCAAACTCTCCTTCTTCTAGAGTTGACCAGAATGTGCCAGGAGCTCCTAGCTTCTCAGGTTTTGGACAAGTGGTAGGATGTCTTGGCCTGGTATCCTTGGATTTCTTTTTCTTAGATCCTTTTTCTTTTGGCTCCATCCCTTTATTCTCAGTAAGAAACACATTCATCCATTCTTCCGGTTGAATATCTTTTCTAAAATGAGTTAATGAGGTCTCTGAACTCTTGAGCCTGTGGAAGATTTTAAATAATTCTCGAGCTAAAGCAGGAGTCTTCTCTGAATCATTCCAAGTCACCTTGGGAGGAATGAATTCATCATACATATCTCCCAAGATTGGAGCTCCTGAAATCTTGTGGACATCCCACAAACTGATACCTACTTCTCCATGAGTCAAATGGAAAGAATTAGTTGATGGGCTCCAGTGGCTGAGTATCTCTGGCACGAAGTTATCATGTCTGTAAACATATGTTTGCCCAAACCAGACAGCCTCATATATTGCAGCTCTCTTCAAGTCCTCAATAAACTCTGCGCAAGTCTGTCGCACCCAGTATACCCACATCCAAGTTGGCTTCACACCTCCCCCAGGACGGAAATCCCAACTTTTCTTCCAGCCTTTGGATTGATCCATCTGAGCATTTCGGAAGATTGAAGGATGAAAATGTGGTTGAAGCTCAGGTGTATGATTTTTCAGATCTGGTGTGCAAGGGCTATGATGCATCACATAAGCCTTCTCCACTGTTCCAGCAGTTAGAAATACTCCTCCACCTGAGATATTTGCTGAAGCAAAATTGGTATAATTCTGAAACCACAAAAATGGAAGATAATTCTTTACTTCTGGAATAATGACTTCTTGTAGATGACCATATCCATACAAAGGTAGATAAGTGCTTTGAGGAAAGTTGCGATGATATTTTTTCAGATACTTAGCCAAATCTGGAAGAGTACTATCCTGGATAGTATAGTAATCGTGGCCAATGATGTCCATCATATCATCTATCCGCTTGCTAGCCAGTTCATCAATTAATCCAGGTCTAAGAGCCATTGAATCTGCACAGAAGTTGAATAAATTAAACTCTTAAATGGGTTTATTTTTCATAAAATTTGTGAAAGAATCTAGAAAAAAATGGCTAAGGCATTAAGGCGCGCAAGTATGGAGATGTCGCGCAAGTGTTAAATGTGCCGCGCAAGTTTCTGTCGTGCATGTATCACCACGCAAGCCCTATTACCTTGAGAGTAGCGCGGCAGCGAAGAAACAGTGGAAAAAGAGACTTGCGCGACGAAGAAGACTTGCGTGGAGAGAGCTCGAGAAATTCGGGATCAGATGTTATCCACGGCCAAAAGCGGTGTATTTATAGGCCAGGAAGCCTATCTGCGTGTCGTACCCAGAGCGCTTAAGGCCTGCGCGATGCAAACTTGCGCGCCGCCCTCTGCGCACTGAAGACTTGTGTGCCCCCCCTTTTTTCTTTAAATGGATTCGATTTCCTCAGAGTCAAATCCTCATTTCTCTCTGGATCCAACTCTGAGGGGGGACTTTTGTTGACGCTCCTTTCGTCACAGAATCTAAAGATCGGAAAAGGGAATATCTGAGCTCAAAGTGATTCAACCTTTGAAGAAAACATCAAAAAACCGACAAAGGCATGAACAAAGGATCAACAACAACTGCACCACGCAAGTTATCTTACTGTCGCGCAAGTACACTTGCGCGACGCTCTTGGTCGCACAAGTGACTTGCGCGACCTAAGTGGTAACCGCCCGGTAACCGCCCAGGGTCTTCTCCTGCCTATAAATAGACCCTATGGGCCCCCCATTTGAGGGATATTTTTCCAGAAACTCGGATTGAAGCTCCCGACGCCCAAGTCTCTTCTCAAAGCTTCCGGAACACTTCTAAGGTAATTTCTTACCTAGAAAGGAAGATCTAAAGAGAAGAAGGAAGGCCTAAGTGTTGAAACTTATCAACACTTACCCGCCGACTTATTTCCTTCAAAATAACTTGCGCGTCCCTTTTCTGGAAGAACCTCAAGAGGATTCTAAAGTGATTAAAAAAGAGTCGCTCAAGTATTCTAATACTGGTTGAAAATCACGCAAGTACCCCACATATCGGGCAGGTATACTTGCGCGAACAATACTTGTGCGCCCACGGAAGACTTGCGCGCCTTTCAAGACTTGCGCGCTCCTACCTTTTTAGGTGCCCATCTTTCCCATTTTACCCCTCTTAAGCCATTACACCTTTTTCTTTTCAAGATTCAGTCTTCAAGACACTCTTCAAAGCCATTTATGGCATGATTTCTTGATTCAACTTCCTTATCTGAAAGGAATTCTGTGGAATATCTCTCAAAACCTAGTGATTTAAATATCCTTATGTCACCAAAGATTGAGAGTTCATTCATTTAACCTCATCCTTTAAGATGAGAGAATCCTTAACCTGGGTCTCCTTTTTTAGGAATAATCCCCAGTTATAATTCCTTTAACATGGGCATCCTTCTTTAGGAGTAAGACCCAAATTCTTAAAGTTCCCAAACTTGGGAATCCTCTTCAGGAGTAAGCCCCAAACCATAATTCCTTTAACTTGGGCATCCTCCTTAGGAGTAAGCCCCAACCTAAAATATAGGCATCCTCCTCAGGAGTAAGCCCCAAACCTTAATCCCTAACCTGGGTCTCCTTTTCAGGAATAAGACTCAGTCATAATCTTGGGATTCCTTTTCAGGAGTAAGCCCCAAGTCCCTTAACCTGGGCCTCATTTTTAGGAGTAAGTCCCAGTCATAATCTTGGGTTTCCTTTTCAAGAGTAAACCCCAAGCCCCCTTAAATTTCTCTTAACCAGTCCTAATTTACCCTTGATTTGGGTTTCCTTTTCAGGAGTAAAACCCAATCATAAGTCCCCTCCTAACTTGGGCATCCTCCTTAGGAGTAAGCCCCAAGATTAGAGTATTCAAATCTCCATGAAGCACATATAACTTTATGGAACCTGTTCATGGATTTTCTCCCTAAAAGTGAATCCTAAACCTTCATCTATCTGGGCAGTCATACATACATAAGCCCCAAACAAATTCTTATGATTGCATCTTTCATGGCACAATTGTCTAATTTTTACCAATACCTCTTGTTTCTCACACCGAGCATGACTCACGTGAGCTTAGAGTGTAAAAGTAATTATGACATTCTTCTTTGAGCCATTAATCATAAACATCATACTCCATTACTCGAACTACGTGGGTTTTGATTCCTTTTCCAAAACAAAGGATACGTAGGTAGCCCATTTTTGGGTTCGATCCCAACTTTGAAATAATCCTCGTCCTTCTGAATGACGATAAACTTCAAGTTCCCCACTGAGTGGCTTTAAAACCAGCCTGGTCATCATAATGACCAAGAGACTTTTATATAAATGTTTTGAAGGATACCATTGACCAAGAATCTCTAAACAGATATAGATGATTCTCTATTGATGAAGAACCTCGAATACATATAAAATATTCTCTAAATTTCTTGCATATTTAATCATTGATTGTTAAAACTAAAGGAAAGCACATTTTATACTTGGTAATGTAATAAGGATTCGCGAACATAACTTAAATCTGTAAAGAGAGTCCCGGAGTAGACAATAATTCCCCTCAAAAAGGTGTGATGAGTCCGACCTCCCATCCTCTCGACCAATGCAAATTCCTAAGCCTCATCAGTCCACAAGCTAATGAGCGCCTGCCTTTGGAAAGTAGGTCCAAACGGATGTGGAATCATTGGATGTTTCCGGTTCTACGAACAAACCCGCTAGAAACCGATCGGAATGTTTGAATCTCCCGTCCAAGAGGTCATCCCTGAAATCTGTGAGGAAACAAGAACACAGGTAAGACCTCTGTGTTTGGTTCCCATGAATCAAGGAAAACCTCTGCTTCATTGATTGCTGGGATGAGGGGGACCTTCTTTGGTTTCTGTAAGGACATGGGAAAGACCCCCACACTGACGGTTAACTTGATGGGTAGCATCTTCACATAAGATACCTATGATAGGAGGAACATCTCTATACCTGAGGTCATGGTTATGGAATAGGCTTTTGTACTGAGTGTCAATGCAGCAGGAAGGACTTTCTCTCACATAGAAGGTGGCATGGGGAGGACCTCCACACCTAAAATGAGAGTAGGAAAAACCATCTCTCTCATTGGTGATGTTATGGGGAGGACCTTCATACTGAATTTTGTTATCACAGATCGGCCCACTACCGATGCCACTTGTGTCGGTGACCAGCAGAGTCAAACCAGCCTGCCTGTGGGGTGGATGGGGTCTCAATTCGGGTCGGGCGTATAAGTGCCCTTCTTAGAATAAATATGGGAATGATGGTAGGTGTAAAATGTTGCACGTTCCACTATAATCGTTGACGTTGGCACCTCTCGATGGGTGTCCTCCTCAGCCTACGCCTGATGCTTGCTTCGGGTTAACCGAGCTAGGGCCAGTGGTACAGGTACATAACATACCTACTCCTCAGCCTGTGAGGCTGGGTGGCAGTGATGATGCGGCCTGGTGGGAGCCCTCCTTGGGATCCCCTAGAACGGGCTTCCATCCAGGCTGGCCCGGACATCCCTCGCCTCATTGGATTAAGGGAGGGAGTTGTCGAAGCTTTCTAGGGAGAGGATCCTGAAACGATTATACATTAGAGTGAGGAGTAGTGGCTCCATGCACGGCCCTTGGGGTAGTGGTGATGACGAGGCATATAATCCTCTAGGTCTTTTCGGGCCATATCCCGGGTTTGGATAATCCCCTCCTCCAAGTGTCGCCAAACAAGATTGTTAATTACCCTTATCTGAATGAATTCATAGCGGGAGATGGGGCATGGGCACCCCACAACCTAGGATTTGGAGGCTACCATGGGAGAGATGAGGCCACGCGAGATTGCCACATTGATTTTTCCCCTACCCCTGCGTCAGTGGGTGGTTGGTGATTGGTTTCCTTTCATAAAAGCTTGGGTCCTTAAAAGCGTAGAGATTTAACCACTAGTTTTGATAGAAGGAAAGCGGCATCTAGTTCCCCAACTCCATTCCATATTCTATGGTTGGTAAGAAGTATCCACACTGACAATGTCACATACCATAATGTCCAACATTCAACTTCCCCAATTTCTGGTGAGTTTCACACCATGCCCCCTATTTTCATGGCAGGACCTGGTGTCGGATAACTGTATCCAGTGACATTCTTATCCACTAATGTCTCAAGTGCTACTAATCTTCACATTGAGGAGAATAAATTCATGTCAGGTTCACCATTTCGGTTTTCGACGCTTTCGTAAGAGTGAACATCCATCTGTTTTGGAGGACACACAGATTGTTTCCCATCATTCCTACTTTCCGAAGGCAGGAAGCATCCATCTCTTATTTAGGGATGTTTTCTCCTCGATTGAAATAGGATGATGGGGTGTCGGTTCCTCCTTCCATGGATTCCTCCTCGGAACTCGTTATCTAGTCCGGGTCTCCCTCATAGACTAAAGACATTATTCATGAAATTCTTCCCAGTACCACATCTTGATGGATGCCGGTTAATTTCATTGTTCTATTAGGACATTCTAAGGGGTCCATTCAGGGCAGCAACCTTCGGTTGGGGTAGTATTCATGTTGGTCATTGTAGGCTTGTCTGGACGTAGGAACACATATGCATATGTATTTTTTCCCAAATGATAGGGCTTCTCATGGGAATCGAAGCCCAAGTCGTCCCATATGGAATGAGGGTGATTTTATGTCATAGGAATTTATATGAGGTTTTCCTCATCTTCCCATGTTTTAAAAAGGGTATTCTATGAGTTTAACTTCTAGCAGAGATGGTTCAGACTGATCGTAACACTGACAGGTCTGCATCAGATGGATGTAACCCCAGGAGGGAACACTGATTTTGGGGCTAACACATGGTTAGTTACCTAATTTATGCTAGGGTTAGTGATAATGTGGGTGACATGATCTCACCAGGATGTGGTAGACCGAGTAAGAATTAGGATGTATATGGATGGTTGAGATTGGATGGATAATGTGATGGAACCGACATGAGGATGATGGTGATGTTGGTCTTGAGCCTCAAATAGACGTCCTATGTATCCCTGTGGTGGGGAATCAAAGTCTTCATAGTTTGGTGGGGTGATGGGACACCTGAGGAGGCAGCCCGTTAGAATGGATGCTTGGATGTGATCTTAGGGAAGTAGAACCTCCAGGTTGGGGAATTATCTTCCCGAAACACATAGGATCAAGGGAGATATATGGATGGGACATGAGTGGTGGGTTGAACCTCAGGAAGTCTTCCTACGTATCCCTGTGGTGGGGATTCAATGACCACATAGTTCAGGTTGGGGGTATATAGTTGGGGTGTGAGCATAGGAAAACGACCCGATGATATACTGGGGCTTACTCGTGGTTATCAGCCCGAGTTTGTCTTACTCCACGGGGGAAGACCCAAGATGTGGGTCCCAGTGAAGGGGACTACAAAATCTTACCATCGATTGCAGACTACAAAATCTTACCGTTGTTTGGGGTTGACAACGACTTACCACTGATTGGGGTTCCAACGACTTACCTTCAATTGAGAATCACAACGGATTACCGTCGATTAGGGTTCTAATGGATTACTGATGACTAGGGTTCCAAAATATTACCACTGGTTGGGGTTCACAATGGCTTACTATCGATTAGGAATTATAATGGCTTACCATTTATTGGGAACTACAACAGCTTACCAGCAATTGTTAACCACAACAGCTTACTGTCGATTGGGATTGGATTTTAGGGCGACTTCCTACATACCTTGTCTTGGAGAAAAGGCTCAAAGCCCGCGAGGTTATAATGGTTAAAGTTTAACATCTTGCGGTACAAAAGGGGTGTACATTTTATCATCATGAAGGAAGAGGGTCGACCGACCTGAAGTGGTTAGGAATGATGGGTGTTGGGCTTGAACCTCAGGTAGGATTCCAACGTACATTTCCAAGTAGATAAGTATCAAAGCCCTCATAGTTCGGGATGGTGTATACTATTTAAATCCATGCAGGATGAGGTTGGACCGATGTGAAGTGGTCAGGACCAATGGGTGATGGGATTGAACATTAGGGAGGCTTCCTACGTACCTTACCTAATTAATAAGGATTGAAGTCCATGTAGTTTGGGATGGTGGATACAGTTTACCGTCATGCGAGATGAAGGCTAACCGACGTGAGGGGGTCAATACATGTAGGTGTTGGCCTTGAAACTCAGGGATTATTCCTACATACCTTTCTAAGGAGACAAGGATCAATGTCCAGATATTTCGGAATGGAGGATACATTATAACTTCATGAGGGACGAAGGTGAACCGACGTGAAGGGTTTGAGACAAGTAGGTGTTCAGATTGAACCACAGGGAGGTTTCCTATGTACCATGCCTAGGAGACAAGGATCAATGTCCACATAGTTCAGAATGGGGCTTAGGTATTACGTTCTAGGGAGGCCTTGAAATGATGCCATGTTCAATGCTCACTCTAAGCTTTTGTGAGTCATGCTGGGGGTGAGAAACAAGAGGCAGCAAAGAACTGATTATCATGTTGCAAAAGTTGCATACATGGTAAGTGGAGTGGGGCTTACACGTGGTTAGCAGCCCAAAGAGGAAATAAGGGATTGTGCATGGTTAGTGTCCTAGATAAAAAATAGGGTCTTACATGTGGTTATTGTCCTAGAGAGATGGAGATTGGGACTTACTAAAGGATGGAGGCCTGATGGAGACAAAGTTCATAGGGAGATGGATAGGGTAACAAAGTCCCCTATTCTCATATAATGTCTAGTATTTGGAACTGAAGAAGAGAGGATGATAAGGGGTGATACCTCTCACAAGAAATCCTATGGGGTTAAACAAATATGGTTTCCCTTACCCATGGATAGATTCCACTCTAACAGAGAGTTTCTCATTCCATGTTAGTAATATATCACTCTCGTGGGGATGAGCAGTCATGTAGAATGTCTGATACGAGGTTCCCCACGTGTATTGTATAGGGTGAGTCCACAGTTTAACCTCATGTAATGAGGATGATGGTACTTTTTAGTTTATCTCCCTATATCTCAGACGAGGTGGGTTCACTCCACACCCCTAGGACTTACATAACTAATACTCACCCACCCTTGGGGAAGGGAAGGCATTAGCAATGTCGTGGTGAAGTGCTATTGTGGAGTGATCCACTGAGGGGGCCATGTTAGTGTAGTTGTTCAAAGAAGAAATATCTATTAGTGTTCCTATGCGAAGAAGCATGAGGTTACAAAATGAAATGTAAATCACCACCCAAGGGACCTTGAAATCACTTCGTACAAAACTGGAGGGTCGTACAAGAGAAGGGTTTGCAATGAAAAGGGTTCACAGGAAGGGACCTTGTGATGATCCGGTTCTCCATGTAATGAAGGGGATTTGCGAAAGGGTATGCTTTATAAAGTTGGGTGGCCTAGCCTAGGCCTAGGGTATAGATGAATATGAAGGGAGCTTCGTGAATTAGAAGGACTTTCATAGAGTATGAATTCACCAATCCAGGTTACCATTCAAAGCAAAGAATTATGAAGCATTGCGCTTTGTGAAGCATAGTGACCTTGCCTTAGCATATGGTTCACATGTTCAAGGAGGGTACTTCACGAAGCATGAGTTATTTGTGAATACCCGAGTCCCCTTTAGGATCTCCTTCCTTCACGGTTGCCCATGGGATCTGTGAAGGGAATCCCTTCTGGAAGAGGGGTTGTATTTGAGCTAAGGGGAGGGTACTTTGCAATGATCATGTACCCTAAAGAGACAAATTTTCTCAAGTTTTCACAGAGTAGAAGGTGCTTTGAAATTTTAGAGATGAGAAGGAGAAAGGTCGGAGTATTCGTTATTTGGGCTCAAGGGGAGCCCTGTATTTAAAGGCGAGGGATGGCACGAAGTAGGGACAACTATGTGTGAAGACACAGGGCGCTCCGCGATTGTTCGCAGATTGCATAAAGTTCATTGTAACTGCAGAGTCAACTATCATCCCCTTATCAGTGTAGAGAACTCCTGGGTGATTTGTGAGGCCCTCGCGAAGGCTTCTGTCATGTTCAATAGGCCCACATATGTCGATTTGGCTCCCTAAATAATGAAAAGCTCCCCGTCAATTACTCCGTAACCATGGAGCCTCCATACTCTTTACTCCTCGGTGGCTGTGAATAGGGCTTCAGTTATGCGCCAGCCACAGTGCTATGGGGCTCTGCAAATGGCACGTTGTAAAGGGGCTCCGCAAATGGGCTTCCCAAGGTTTCCTCATAGGAATTTGTTTTCTCTTTGCGTCTTCTTCCTCAAGACATATTTTGGCACCAAAAATGATATTACAATTAGTCCCATCATTCTCAATATAAATTATATAATTTAATATCATATAAACCCCTTAAACTTGAGGAGTTAATCCACTAGTTGTATCATCCAAAACATTGAAAGTAATTAATTATTTATAAGGCAACATCATATCCTTATTAATTCTATATATTATCTCATTGATTCTAGAAACCCCATGATATTCAGTAAATTATAAATGTCTATGATTCATGTTAAATAATTAAATTAATTAACCCTAAACAATAGATAAATTTCGATCACTTAAACTATAAATGTAAAAAACATATTTGAAGGTAACATGTCTTGGATACCACTTAGATATCCATCCACAAGATAAGTGAAATCATTGCAGGGTGTGGGTGGGGGTGAATCAGTGATTTAGAATATTTTTTCCCCTTTAGAAAACCATCATGACCAGTTAGAGTGATTGAATTCCCTATAATAATGCACACAATCTAACATAAACAGATATAAAAGTTTTAGGTAGTTCACCACTTTAAATGATAATCTTAATTCTTGGTATGATTCAAATTCCCTCAAAATAATTTCATCCACTAGTATCAACATTCGGATTACAAGGACTATATAATATCATTTAACTTGTGTTACACTAAGTATTTAAACTGTATTAGTGATTATTACACTATTACAAGTATATAAAACAAAATTTCAAAAGAAATATATTATTTCACTGAATAATACATTCACCTTATTGTATCGTGATTCTTCCTCCTCCTACTCTTATTCCCTTTCAATGTCACAAGTGACTAATTCTTCTTCTTTTTCACCTTCTATCATTTAGTTTTCTTTCTCTTCTTACTATTCATAATAATCTATATGTATATTATTCAGATTTCATTGCTACAATATTTTTTCAAATTAAAATTTCAATTTGAAATTCAAATTCAAATACACAACTTATTTATAATAACATTCATGATCTCTATATTATTTTTGATATATTATATCTTACATGACATCTTAGTCACTAATCAATAATTTTAAGGACCATATAAATCTTTTATTTCATCCCATTGAGACATAAATAAACCATTTAATTAGATCCACTTAAATATGAAATACTCCTCTGACCATTACTGTAATATCCCAGGTAAATAAAGAGTAAGACATTTTCATATTTATTAATATTCATAAATTATATATTAATTTTAATTTAAATGGGATGATATGTTCTATGGTGTACTTGACACACAACAATGGATTTCTCTGAAATCTCATGTTGTACACAAGGCTAAGTCATACTGAAAAATAATAATATAATATTATTTTAAATGGTAGTTAACACCTAGCCATTGTATTGGTAGAAATGAAAATAACTAACTACAATATGATTATACATATTTTTTATCTATTTTTACATTTATCTAATAAAAATTAGAAGCTCAAAATGTGAATGAATCCAATTTTAATTATAAACACTCTAATATTGCTTAAAAGGTTGATTTATCACCTTTTGATGGTGAACCCTTTTTAAATCTAGTTTTTGTTACCTTTATATGTTCTATTTAAAAAAATAAAATTATTCATTATAATTGGGACATCAAAATATAATTTGGATTAAATTTTGGTATTTTTCTGAAAATGTTCAATTTTTAATGAATAGTGAAAAATACTGTATTTTAATTCAAAACTCCCATTTAATATAATTTATTTATATGGTTATATTATATTTTTAAATGATTTTAAAGTATAATTAGATTACATTTTTACAAATTAATCCAATTTTATTTATTGGAAGTAATTTCACTTTGAAATTGGACATAAACAAGCATCAATCTTTTGATAGTTATTATTTCTAAAAAACACACTTTTTGTTTTGACAATGGGAATTAATTTTAAATTATTTTCATCCACTTCTGTGTTTTGAATTTGGAAAAATGGATTCCATATTTGGAATCTATAGTTATAAATTTTTTAAATATGTAACTTTTATTTTTAGATATTATGAATATTTACTTTAGTAAATATTTTATTTACCATGGTTAAAGGGTAAATCTGGTAAATAAGGGTAAAAAAATATTATTATAATAATATTAAATTACCCTAACATGTGTTATATTCCTATTGGTTAATAAATATCCGACCATGGACATCCTTGGGTCTATTTTGGGACCCCATGGAGCCTCATGGGAGTGATAATGACACTTTATATTAATTAATTTAAAGTAAGGACAAAAATAACATAAACATGAATATTTTTACTAAAAAAAATTTTATATAGGGTTATATAAATAATATATTCAACTATAAATATTCATTTAATAGATAAAAATATTTTCTATGTCATTGTATTTTTTTTATAATTTTTATACATCATATAAATAAATTTATTTATGACATAATGATGATGTAATGATTACCTCATTAATGAATGTTTTAAATAAATGAGATTATAATGTTAAAATAAATTTATTTTGAAAATTTTTATACCATTCACGAATTTTAGGGACAATTATGACTTTTTATCTTTACATTATTGTATTTTTTTCTAAAGAATCGAGTTGTTCTAGATTTTTTAAAAGTCTTGATATGAATAGTATTTAAATTGACATAAATGAGTTTTTAAATTAATCAATATTTTATTAAATTATATAATAATCCTAAAAATATAGGATTCAGCAAAATTACATAGATAAGGTTTATAATTTCATTAATGAACAACTTTTTGTTTCATTGTCATTTTATGGTAACTATATTAACTATATAGTATGAATATATAAGAGAACATGGTAAAAGTTAAATAAGTTAACAAAGGGTTAAATAAAAATGATAATGATCAAAAATTATCCAAAACATGTCCAAATATTATTGGATGATTTTATTTATACTTATATGCACATTATATTTGAATTAAATAAGTTTTGGACCTTTTGAAACTGAAAATCAGTTTATAATAAAATAATATTTTCAAACATTCCTAAAGAGCCCCTCCTCCCTCTTATAAAAGGCCACCAACTCAAAACCATTACTCACACATCTCATGCTCTTAACTCATCCAAACTCTTCCCAATTAATCTCCCTACATCCCTATATTCCTCTTATAAGCCTTATCTTAGGCAGAAGTCACTTCAAGGAAGCATTTTGGTTCAAACCAAAGGTAGTTACCCGATTTAAAGGCAACCTATTCTCTTAAACTATTTTATTTTATTTTACTTATCCTACCACATAAACTCTATTTATTCCTTTTTTTAATATACTTGGTTGTTGTTATGATATTTATTCGAACTAAACTTCCACACACCTCCATCTAAGGGATACAAACATATTGTTTATGTAGATGGGGAACTACTGCCTCACGAAATGATAATTGTTCAAATATCTCCAACCGCCACTCATAGTGGCCATTATGATGGAACTACATTTATATATGATATATATTATGTTTATTTTTTCTATATGACTTTGTATTTTTCATTTATATCATACCTTTAAGGTTTCCATAATGGGTAAATACGATAATTTCATTTGAGGAAGTGTGGACTACCGCCCCCTCAATGTGATATGAGTCGTTCATACCAAACATGGAACATATAAAGGATAGTGTTAATGAAAATAAGTAACATATATATAATATGATATTATACTTTAATATTAATATAATTATGTATCCCTTGGTTTTCATTCCTTTTAAAATGAGAAAAATAAAATGGAAGTAGCGTTCATGCGTACGTATGACTAACCGTCTCCATAAACGGTGCATTTTATTTTCCTATATCCAAATGATATTGACTATTCTAAATACATATATACTGGATATATATAATATATATGATATATAAATAATGGATATCATTCTATAGATAATAGAATTTCAACCACATGGACAATTTAAAATTTTAACAAGTTCATTTTTTACTCAAGTTTCAAACATCGACAAAATGGCCGATATGAACTCAAATAATTAACTAATTTTTATAGAAATGTAATAAGTTATATAAAATGAATAATAAACTTGAAAACGGTTCTTAAAAAGTAGAAATTAACATAAGTTTATTATTCAGTAAATTAAGGAACGAATGTGTCAAGTCCAACATGAGGTAAGGGAATTTCTTAACACAATTTCCATTCTTTGGGTTGATCCTCTACTTCTTGTTTATGTTGTTATATTATTATGAGAGAAATGAATTTTGATATCTTATATATTATTTATACTTGCATTATATTTACTTATCGTGAATACACATTCTTGATATATTTTATTTACAAAATTATCTTTGTAAGGGACTTAATATCGATCTCATTTTATTGAGGCATGTTTTAATAATATGCACCTCATTATTTTATATGGTATATAATAAGCCCCTTTGAATTTTAATTTTATTCAAAGTGAATCTTTTTTTCTATGAATCATTTTACTAAACGACAAAAGGGATGTTTTTAACATTTGCAGTGATTATGACCTCTCTGCTGCCATAATCGTTAGTCGGCTTCCTCTATAATCCTTACTATTTTTAAAAGGAAAGGAAATAACTTATTATGTTTTTGGGTGTTTTGGTATTGAATATTTTTTTAAAATGGATTGAGTATTTCAATATATTGAAATTATTTCTTTTGATTTCAAATGAAATGTTATTAGTGAAATTTTTATATTTGCAGTATTTTATGTGTTACGATTTTATAATGGCACTTGGACATTTGACGAGTGGTTACGTGATAAACCAAATGACAGGTGGTGTCGTGATAAACCATGACAGGTGTTTATGTTATAACCTCCAATGCATTGGTTATATAAGTCGGTCGTATGGCTATTCCGTTTAGTGATATGTGTGGAAGTAGACCGTATGGTTATTCCATTTATGTATGTTTATGTCCCAAGTTACCTTTATATGTTTTGTGTTCTTTCTATGGATTTTATGGTAAGATATTGGTTACAAAAGGGTAAGAAATTATATTTTATTCATTGAAGATTATTTACTAGTTTACAAAGGTGAAACATATTACTTACGATAATTTATTCATGGTTTACTTGTTGTTTTGAAAAACTAACAGTTTTCCTTCTTTGTGTATCCCTTACTAGGCTTTTTATGCTCATCCCACATTTTTTTGAAATTTTTTTCACAGGAATTAAAGATGAATAGGGTCAGGGATGGGATCAAGGAAAATTCAAGATGTCTCTAATATGAAACTAGACATGACTTTTTTTCAAGGGTTCTTATTTTATGAAAAAATGGATACTTAGTAGAAGTGTCTACATATTATATTCAAATTTTTATGTATATGTTATGACCTAATTATTTAAAGCTCTAAACCTGAAAAGATACTTAATGTGAATTATTAACTTAATTCAAGGTTATGTAATGTTTAAGGTTGGTTCCTTAGAGATGGTACCATAGGTTAGTTTAGACAACTTTAGAAGTTAGGGTATTGTTAAATTAATTTCCATAAATTAATTTATGATAAGATTGAAATGATATAGAATTTTAAGATTACCATGTTGCTTAACCTAAGATATTTCTGTGTCCAGAATGGTTTTTCATAGAGGAAATAGGGAAACTATGCTGGGAAGGCATATAGAGGGAAATGACCTTCCAAATCAGCATCTTGAGATGGTCAGAATCCAAATTGAAAGTTTGTTGTAGTGATGGATCAGTTGACTCCAGTGATAAATGGTGGTTGTGTTTATTGATGATATTTTACTTTATTCCAAAAGTAAATAGGAACATGAAATTCATTTAAGGGTTGTCTTGCAAACTGTAAAAGAAAAGAGACTGTATGGGAAATTCAGTAAGTGTGAGTTTTGGTTACAACAAATTTCTATCCTTGGTCATATTGTTAAAAAAATGACATAACTATTGATCCTGCTAAAACAAAAGTTGTTGAAGAATGGCCAAGACTTACTAATATCACATAGATTCGTAGTTTTCTGGGTTTATAAGTTTATTACTAGATTTTTTTTGGAATTTTTTCACAATTATCTAGCCTAATGACAAAGTTAACTCGAAAAGATTTTAAGTTCATTTTGGAAAAAAGAATGTGATGATTGTTTTCAGGAATTGAAAAGAATATTGGTGAATCCTATAGATTTGGAACCGCCTTCCATAAATGGTGAGATTTTTATCTATAGTCATAGTTCTTTGAAAGGACATGGTTGTTTCCTAATGCATAATGATAAGGTAATTGCTTATTCTTCACATCAGTTCAAACCTCATGAGTTAAATTACCCTACACATGATTTGGAATTATCTATTGTTTTTTTTTGCTTTAAAAATTTGGATGCATCTTGTATATGGAGTTAAATGTGAAATATATACTGACCAAAAAAATTTGAAATATATATTTACTCAGAAAGAATTAAACATGAGATAGATGAGATGGTTAGAATTAATCAAGTATTATGATTGCATGATCCATTACCAACTGGGAAAGGCAAATAAAGTGTATGAAGCTTTGAGTTGAAAGATTAATTATACCATAACCATGAAATGTTTGGAAAGAGATCCTTTGGTTTTTGATTTGATGAATTTTGGATTGGAAGTTGATGGTCTAGAAAATTCCTCTATTTTGTTTTAGGTTTTAGTACAATCATCCCTAGAAGGCAGAATTAAGAAAGCGAAGAAAGATTACTGCAAGTTGTAGAAAAAGGTATAGTAGGTTCAGAAGGGTAATTTATCTAAATTTAACATTGATAAAGATTGCGTTTTGAGGTTTTGGAAGAGATTATGTGTGCCTTTTGATTCATAGTCAAAGAAAGAGTTGTTATGTGAAGCTCATAGTTATGCATTTTCAGTTCATCCTAGCAGTACTAATATGTACAGAGATCTTCGAGGGTATTTCTGGTGGGATGGAATGAAAGTAGATATTGATGACTTTACTATGAGGTGTTTGACTTGTCAACAGGTTAAAGTAGAGAGGTAGTTACTGAAAGGGATGCTTCATTATTTACTCGTGCCGGAGTGAAAATGGGAAATTGTATCCATGGACTTTTTTGTGGGATTAACAAAGACATCTCGAGGTTACAATGCAATCTGGGTTATTGTTGATCGATTGACTAAATCTGCTCATTTCCTTCCTATTATAGATACTTTTTTTCTAGATCAACTTTCTCGATTGTATGTTAATGAGATAGTTAGGTTGATTGGATTTTCCCTCTCCATTGTATCTGATTATGATCCTTGGATCACTTCTAACTTTAGGAAAGGTCTTTAAAATTCATTAGGTATTGAATTAATTTTTTGTATATCTTTTCATCCACAATCAGATGGGTAGTCAGAATGAAAAATTTCGACTTTGGAAGATATTCTACGTGGTTCTTAAATAGATTACTAGGGAAGTTGGGACCAACATTTTCATTGGTTGAATTTTCTTATAATAACATTTATCATTCCAGTAGACAAATGGTTTTTTAGGCATTATATGGAAAGCAATGTTAAACTCTAGCTTTTTTGGGATGAAGTAGGTGAAAGAAAGCTGATGGGACTAGAATTGGTAGAAGAGATGGCCTAGAAAGTTCAGTTGATTCAGAAGAAAATGAGAACAGCTTAGAGTATGTAGAAAAGTAATGTAGATAACCTGATGAAGTATATTTCTTTTCAGGTAGGTGATCTTGTATTTCTCAAAGTTTCTCCATGGAAAAGTGTGATGCGTTTTTTCAAGAAGGAAAAGTTGAGTATGAGGTTTATTGGACCCTATAAATTTCTATAGAAAGTTGGATTAGTTTCCTACATAGTGGATTTACCTCCATGTTTATCCAAGGTACATAATGTTTTTCATGTTTCAATGTTGAGACAGTATAAGCCAGATCCATCTCATGTTTTGAGTCTAGAGGTAGTTCAGTTGGGAGAAAATATTTCTTATGAGGAATAACCAATCCAGATTCTTGACCGAAGAGAGAAAGTGTTGTGGAATAATTTAATTCATCTGGTAAAGTTTTTTTGGAAAAACCATGTGGTTGAAGAGGTAATGTGGGAATATGAAAATGCTATGAGGGATAAATGCCCCACTTATTTGATAAGTGAATAAAATTGTGAGGATGAAATTCCCAAATGGGGGGAAGGATGTAACATCCCAGGTAAATAAATAAGAATACATTTTCATATTTATTAACATTTGTGAATTTAATATTAATTTAAATTTAAATGGGATGATATGTTTGATGGCGTACCTGACACACACCCATGATTTTCTTTGAAATCCCATGTTTCACACAAGGCTGAGTCATGCTGAAAAATAATAATACAAAATTATTTTAAATGGTAGTTAATGCCTAGTAATTGTATTGGTGGGAATGAAAATAACTAACTATAAAATTATTATACATTTTTTTTAAATGTTTTTACATTTTTTCAAAAACAATTAGAATCTTAAATTTTGAATGAATCAAATTTTAAGTATAAACACTCTAATATTCTTTAAAAGGTCGATTTACCGTCTTTTGATGGTGAACCCTTTTTAAATCTAGTTTTTTAACTTTTATATATTCTATTTTACAAAATATAATTCTTCTTTATAATTGTGAAATAAAAATTTACTTTGGATGATAATTTGGTATTTTTCTAATATTGTTCATTTTTAATGAATAGTAAAAAATACTGTATTTTAATTCAAAACTACCTATTAATATAATATATTTATATGGTTAGGTTATACTTTTAAATGGTATTAAAGTGTAATTATATTATATTTTTACCAATTAATACAATTTTAGTAATGGGAAGTAATTTCACTTTGAAATTGAACATAAACTAGTGTCAATCTTTTGATAGTTAATATTTCTTAAAAACATGCTTTTTATTTTGACAACGTGAATTAATTTTAAATTAATTTCCACCACTTTTGTGTTGTGAATTTAGAAAAATGGATTCCATATTTGTAATCAAGAGTTCCAAATTGTGTAAATAGGTAACTTTTATTTTTAGACATTATGAATATTTACTTCAATAAATATTTTATTTACCATGGTTAAAAGGTAAATCTGGTAAATAATGGTAAAAAATATTTTTATTATAATATAAAATTATTGTAACATATGTATTATTCCTATTTTTTTATTCATGTATGACCATGGGAATCCATGGGTCAGTTTTGGGACACCATGGAGCCACTTGGGAGTGATAATGATAGTTTATATTAATTAATTTAAAGTAAGGAAAAAAATAACGTAAACATGAATCTTTTTAGTAAAATAATTTTTATATGGGGTTATATAAGTTATCTCTTCGAATATAAATATTAATTTTAAAGAAAAAAAAATTACTTCATCATTTTATTTTATTTATAATTTTTAGACCTCAAATAAATAAATTTATTTATGACACAATGATGATGTAATGATTACCTCATTAATGAATGCTTTAAATAAATGAGATTATAAATGTTAAAAAAATATTTTGAATCTTTTTATGCCATCCACAAATTTTACGGATGAGTATTACTTTTTATCTTTATATTATTGTAGGTTGTTATAAATAATCATGTTGTTATAGATTTTTTAATAGTCTTGATATGAATAGTATTTAAATTGACATAAATGAGTTTTTAAATCAATCAGTATTTTATTAAATGATATAATAATCCTAAAAATATATGATTCTTAAAAATTACTCAGATAAGGTTGATAATGTCATTAATGAACCACTTTTGGTTTGATTTTCATTTTATGGTAACTATATTAACCATATAGTATGGATATATAAGAGAACATGGTAAAAGTTAAATAAGTTAACCAAAGGGTTAAATAAAAAAGATAAGGATTAAAAATTATCCAAAACATATCCAATTATTATTGAATGATTTTATTTCACCTTATATGCACATTGTCTTAAAATTAAATAAGTTTTGGACCTATTTAAACTGAAAATCATTTTATAAAAAAATAATATTTTCAAACTTTCCTAAAGAGCCCCTCCTCCCTCTTATTAAAGGCCACCGCCTCTAACCCATTACTCACACCTCTCAAGGCCCTTGGCTAATCCAAAATCTACCCAATTAAACTCCCTAAATCCCTCTATTCCTACGATAATAATTACCTTAGGCAGAAGGAACTTCAAGGAAGTCATTTTATTCAAAACAAAGGGAGTTACCCGATTTAAATCTAACATCTTCTCTTAAGTTATTTTCCTTTATTTTACTTCTCCAACTCCCTAAACTCTCATTATTTCTTTATTTTATAAAAAAAATAGTATACTAAATATACTAGGTTTTTGGTATAAAATTTATTCAAACTACACTTCCACACACCTCCATCTAATGGATACAAACATACTATTTCTATGGATGACGAACTACTGCCTCACGAAACGATGACAGTTCAAATATCTCCAACCGCATCTCATGGTGGACATTATGAAGGAACTGTATTTATATATGATATATATTATGTTTATTTTTTCAATATTCTTCTGTATTTTTCATTTATATCATACCTCTATGGTTTCCATAATGGGTAAATACGATAATTTAATTTAAGGAAGTGAGGACTACCGCCTTCTCAAAGTGATATGACTCATTCATACAATACATGGAATGTATAAAGGATGGTGTTAATGAAATTTTGTAACATATATAAAATATGATATTATATTGTAAAAATATTATACCTATGTATCATTTGTTTTTCATTCCTTTTAGAATGAAAAAAATGAAATGGAAGTAGCGTTCATGCGTACGTACAACTTACCGTCTCCATGAGCGGTGAATTTCATTTTCATATATCCAAATGATATGGACTATTATAATTACATATATAATAGATATATATGTTAAATATGATATATAAATTATGAATATCAATCTATGGATAATGTAATTTCAACCACATGGACAATTTATAATTATAAAATGTTCATGTTTAACTCAAGTTCTGAACATCAAAAAAATGTCTGATATGAACTCAAATAATTAACTAATTGTTATAGCAAGGTAATAGGTGATATTAAAGTAATAATAAACTTGAAAAAGGATCTTAATCAAGTATAAATTAATTTAAGTTTATTATTCAAAAAATTAAAGAATGAATGGGTCAAATTAGACACGAGGTAAGGGAACTTCTTAACCCAATTTCCATTATTTCGGTTGATCTTATACTTCTTGTTTATGTTGTGATATGATTATGTGAGAAATGAATTTTTATATCTTATCTATTATTTATAAATTATTTATGTTTACTTATCGTGAATACACATACTTGATCTATTTTATTTATAAAATGATCTTTCTATGGGACTTCATCTCGATCTCCATTCATTGAGTCATGTTTTAATAATATACTCCTCCATCTTTTATACAGTAGATAATAATTTCATTTGAATTTTAATTTCATTCAAATGGAATATTTTTTTCTATGAATCATTTTACTAAATGAAAAAATAATTTTTTTAACGTTTATAGTGACAATGACCTCACTGCTGTCATAATCGTTAGTTGAATTCCTCTATAATACATAATGTTTTTAAAAGGAAAAGAAATATATTTTTCTATTTTTGGGTGTTTTGGTGTTGAAAATGGTTTTTTAAATGGATTTAGTATTTCAATATCTTGAAATTATCTCTTATGATTGCAAATAAAATTTTACTAGTGAAATGTTTATATTTGCAATATTTTATGTGTTATGATTTTATAATGGTACTTGGACATTTGACAAGGGGTTTCGTGATAAACCAAATGATGGGTGGTGTCGTGATAAATTAGGTTGGGTGGTTACGTTATAACCTCCAATGAATTGGGTATGGAATTCGGCCGTATAGCTATTCCATTTAGTGATATGTGTGGAATTTGACCATATGGTTATACCAATTAAGTATGATTATGTCCCAAGTTACCTTTATATGTTATGTGTTCTTTCTATGGGTTTTGTGGTAATATTTTGGTTAAAAAAGGGTAAGCAATGATCTTTTATTCAGTAAAGTGTATTTACTACTTCATAAAGGTAAAAATTATTACTTATGATAAAGTATTATTGGTTTACTTGTTGTTTTGAAAAAATAATAGTTTTCTTTCTTTGTGTATCCCTTACTGAGATTTTTATGCTCATCCCATGTTTTTTTGAAATGTTTTTCATAGATATTAAAAATTAATAGGGTTAAGGATGGGATCAAGGAAAAGTCATGATGTATAAAATATGGAACTAGACACAACTCTTTTTTTCAAAAGTTTTTATTTTATGAAAAAATGGATAATGTGTAGAAGTGTCTATATGTAATTTTCAAATTTTTAGGTATATATTATGACCTAATTCTATAATGCACTAAACATGAAAATATTATCAATTTTAATTATTAACTTTAATCAAGATTATGTAATGTTTAAGGATGGGTCATTATAATTACATTCCTTACGCCATGTTGTCTACCACATTAGAAACTTTTTCTAACCCTGATCAACACTTCAATGTTCTTTACACCATTGAATTCCAACTGATCAAGACATCATTGAATCTATTCATAAAACACTTAGTATTATTGCATTTTATCTACTTCATACTACATACATGGATTCTTATCATTCACCATGACTTCTCATAGACATGTTTCTACTTGTTTCAAACATTAGAAAATATCCAATCAGTTTCAACACTAGGGAATAATATAACATTATATTATGAAGATTTATTGACACATTCACCCAAAATAGACCAAGATGTGGTTATACTTATTAAAATTCATAGACATAAACTCCTCTTCAATCACCAAGACAACCTTGAACCCATATCCCATCTAACCATTTTTGATAGGGTAATCATCCTTCTACAAAACCTTGTAAAAAACTATCATACTAGTGGTCTCCCAATTTCAATGGTGTTCCATATTATATAAGGCGCTAATAACTACTTATCATAGAACCATGAAAAAGGAAAGACACATTCGATGAAAAATGAAAAAAAACCCCAAATGTATAATCCATATAATCAACTTACTAGTTTTATATCACCTACATAACTTTTGTTAATATAACTATGATGTGATCATGTTACCTACATATTATATAACTTCCAACCTAAAATTCCATGACCCTAGAATCCTATATCTAGATAATTATTTTATTAAATTGGAATGGTTATAGGGAATCAATAACAAAGGAACGATTAGTTTAATAGTCTTGGAAATCTAGATTACATATATGATACCCATAATATATTGGGAAATATAAAATAAAAAAATGATATGTAATAAAATGAAATAATCATCATCCTTGAAATCTTATTCAAAGGATTCTTATTCATAATATGGGAAAAGAAAACATAATAAGGGTGAGATCAAATTCTTAGTAAGGGTGTGTAATGTAGAAGAACTAATGAATAATGAGAATAAATAAAAAATTAAATGTAAATAACAGATGACCCATTTCATTAAAATAACTACATAAGGAAAATTCAATATGGAAAGGTAAGAAACTGAAATAGATGCTACTTATTAAATGAATGGAAAATTAAATATATCCCGAGATATATCAACCCAAAATATATGGGATGAATAATAACTAAAAATAAATAAGGTAAATTATTAATTATTAGATTCCATGTTTTATAGGTATATAGAACCATTACTATCAATACATTCCACAAGATGGTTTTTCTATCAGGTAAAACCCCTTCTAAGGTGGCTAGCCAACTATTTTGTCTCCTGAGACTACTGATTCATTGATTGGATAACTATAATTGGGAACCACCCATGTCATACCTATCAAAAACATTAACAATATATAATAGTTTATTTAATAAATAAACAATATTCTGTATCAAATATCATTTTTGTATAAAAGATTCAGATTAATAATAATTCCCCTCTTAATCAAATAACATTCAAAGTGAACACTGTATGTAAAAAAAGTATACAATTTATTAGATAATAATATGAATATACCAAGAATATATATATTTAAATAAAGTGATTGTTTCAAGATAAATTTATTGATGAAAATAAAGTGATATCAAAAAGTTTATCATTAAACACATTCTTGAGGAAAATAATCTCTAAACATTTGAAAGTGTCCCATAAAGGTTTGAAATAGTTAAATAATAATATCCATGATGGAATAATAATTAAATGAATTTTATAATATCATTATAATTAATATTTTATTTATATAACATTTAAAATGGTATTATATTGACCATATACCATAAACTGGGTTCATAATAACAAACAATTCTCAATGTTATGTAAATAGACACAAAATACCTTACCTTAACCTTCCTTTTGGGTGTTGTATTTATCCAATTTTATAGTGGTATAAAATATGTTACTAACATATAACATAGCAATAATAATGTTTATAATTTAATATATTAACTTTTTATAATGTTTTTTACTCATTTGTTAACATGCTTTCATTATTTTAACTATTTTGGGTGTGACTTTCCTAGTTTCCTAATGTATGTTTTGGACTTTTAAATTGTTATTCCTATTAATTAGATCATGATTTAATAATCTAAAAAATATAAATTTTTATCTAATTATCATATATATTCATTTTATATGTACTTATAATAATCTATAATGTTTGTAGATAAGAAATAAAATGCAACTTTCATGGAGAATGTAGGTCGTACGTACGCATGAACGCTATATTCTTTTCATTTTCTTATTAAAAGAATAAAAACTAAATGATAAATATTTATATTATAATTATAGTATCATATATATGTTATATATGTTATGTAGGTTAATTATAATCATCCTTAATAGGTTCCATGTATAGCGTGAATGGACCACATCGCTTTAAGGAGGCGGTAGTCCACACTTCTACAAACGATGTTATTGTATTTAAAACAAATGTAATGTATATATGTATGTGTTATAAAATAATTAAAGAGTAATAAATAAATTTTAAATATCATATAAAACATATAAATATATTTTACATCATAATTACCACCATAAGATCTGGTAAATGAAGAATGAACAAATCATCACTTCGTGAGGCGGTAGTTCACCGTTCAGAAAAACAGTATGTTTATTTCCCATTAGGTTGGTGTGTGCATAAGTTCAGTTAAAAACCATTACATGAAAACAAAATATTATATTTTTTACACTTTTTGTAATATGGAATAAAAAATAATATGGAGTGGAGAATGGAAATAAAACTAAAAAGCTTAAGGAAGTATATTACCTCTAAATCTGGTGACTCCCTTTGGTTTGTACCAAATGGCCTATTTGGATTTCTTACATTTCAATAGGACTCTTCAAGGATGAGGGGAGGTATTTTTTGTGATTTATTTGGGTAGTGGATGCTTGAGACAAATATTCTTGAGAGGTGTGATAAAGTGGTAGAATGATTTCCTTTTCAGAGTAGAGGGGGGAATGGTACTCTTATAAATCCAAAAAGTTATTCATTAATGGGAGTTCTATATTACCTAAAGTGCCTCAAAAATATAAAAATAATGTATTAAAGGATAAAATGGTCGATTCAAACATTTATCACAAAAAAAAATATGTGCATTTTAATTATTTGGTTCCTTAACTTATATGATTACCCAATATTATCATTTTTGTTCTTATTAAAGAATCTAGTTTTCCAATATATATAATTTAACCATTAAGACTAAAATAAATATATATTTATTAGAAAATATTGATCCACTAAATATTTAATATTATATCTAATTTATAAAATAAAAATCCCATGTGTTTTGGAAATTAATTTTAAAACAAGTGCATGCGATGTGCTGAAACAATACTTGAATCCAGACCGTGTCAAAAACATTTTTAAAATATATGGTTCAATATATTAATTAAAAAAGATTAATTGAACACTTAATAGACCATATTTAATATTTAATTAAACTTAAAATCACTTGGAATAATATAGTGTTTTTATTAATTTTAAATCATTTAGTAAAATATCATTTTTTGTAAAAAACAATAAAGTCCATTTTGATATTATTTTTTTAATTTTAATTTTAAAATTTCAAAAAAATATTGGAATTAAAATATTTTATGTATTCAAATATTTAACCTGATATATTCATCTAAAAAATAATTAATGATAATAATTGAATATATATAATTCACTTTTAATATTTATAGTATCATTTATTTTACTTGGTTATTAACGAAATAATTACTACTTTGGAATTACTTAGGAATTTTTGTAACTAAATAATATATAAAAATTATTTATAAATTAATGAAATAAAGAAACATTTATTTTTAAAATGTATAATTATAACCTATAATATTATATTTTTTAAATATCTCATTGTTTTATAAATGTTAAAGATAAGGAAAGTTCCCTTTTTGTATTTTTTCCTTACTTAACCTTTTATATAGGGAACTACCATTTAATAATATCTAAATAACCCATAATATTAAAACCAATATGTGATATGGTAGAATTATTCATATAAAATGGATTTTGGACAAGTTTCCTGGTCATTCTGGTCCTTAAGATTAAGGTTTAGTCCCTTATTAAACTTAATTTTACCTTAATCTACATCATTAATTTTAATCACTTTCACTAATATTTTTGGTAAAATATTATGTTGATATTATTCGATAAATAAAATTATACTAATTAAAAGTATGTATATACAATGTTCAAAATGTAAATCCTAGAAGTTGTAAAATTAATACTAACGCTAATCCTGCAGACGTGGTGAGAATGTAGGTTTATAGAGTAACGTGTTCAAAAGTTTAGTATGTTTTTATATAAATTTTAAATATAAAAATGATTCCAATAATTTAAATTGAATTATTACATTAATTATTGATCTATTTGGATTTTAAAAATAAATTTAAAATATAATTTAACATTAATCATTATTTAAACAAAAAGTCTATTTTAAACTAAATTGCAGTATGTTTTACAGTTAATTATGAAATAATGTTTCTCAGAAAAATCCTAAAGATTCATCCTAATATAAGTTCTACATTATGAATTCCAAAATTACATTTATTTTTACAAATAAGATTTATTAAATTGTCAAAATTTAGTTTTCAAATAGGTGCATCATTAAAAGGTAGAAAAACTCAGTTTTGCATTTAACACAAACTAAATTGGTGTTGTGGGTAGAGTAAGGTATTATTTTTGTATAAGTGTTGATAAATTCCAAATCACATTTTTACTAAAATTATAATATTGTAAACTATTATGTTTTTTCCCAACTCCACTAAATATGTTAAATAATTCTTTAGGTATCTTTTAAAAATTCTAATAACTTTGAATGAACAACAAATAATGCGATACATCTTGTAACACACATTCCTAAACATAATTTATGTTTTTGAAAATAAAATAAAACAACATATTAATATCCACATAGCCTTATATTTATCTCAATACTTACAATGAAATCATTATCTTTTGGTGATAATTTTATATTGAGAAATTTGTATAAGATAAAGTTTAGCACATTACTAATATAGAGAAAGGATATCTTGGACATTATACATTATTATTTTTAGAAATCACATATTATATCTCCCATAGAATAATGACACTAGGTATAATTCATTGATTATA
Organism: Viscum album; assembly: GCA_963277665.1. NCBI lineage: Eukaryota > Viridiplantae > Streptophyta > Magnoliopsida > Santalales > Viscaceae > Viscum > Viscum album. The sequence continues at coordinate 882,861,209 of OY728159.1, read as the reverse complement.
TTCTAGATGATGTTATTTATACCTTTTAAAGATGATTTTTTTTGTTTTTAATCTTTTAAAAACATTCAATGTTAAAAAGGAACACTAAACTGGAAATAAGATAATGTTTTTGAGGATTTAAAATGACTGACTGAAAATTGTTTTTTTATTATGCAAACACTTTTAAGAAAAAAAGAAAGAAACCATACATAAATTCCCCACAACACCAATTCACCACTTCAACACATAAAATCATACAAGAACAATGTATGAAAAATCCATTAAAGCATTCATACTGACAAACCATCATAGCTGGAGCTGAAATCGCCGAGAGAAGGTCGAGGTACTGCAAACCAGAGAGTATGAGCATCAGGAAATATATGGACTTGTAAGACTAATTTCAATTCATGGTTATATTATTTTTTATGAATTTTATGTATATTTTTTAATGACCAAGAATGAGAAAATATAGATTTGTGATCTATGAAATATATCTTATAAGTACACATTATTTTTTTAAAGATCTATATTTTGTGGGACCCCATTTTATACAAACTTGTCATCTCTAGAGATATAAATTTTCTATAACATAAGGTTAATATGAATATTTAAGGGGATATAGATAATTATAATATATAAACTAAAATAATCAATTTTATTGATGGACCAATGGAAGCAAAAAAATTCGCTGAAAAAACGTGATCATAATGATCAATTAACTGATGAGGTTAGACCAAATTGGGAAACATGGGAGAAAATTGTTGTGTTGAAACCCTCTAATGTGAGTGTTATCCTAAAAATCCTTAAAATATGAATCAATGGTCAATTAATTATGAAATATAAAACACATGATATCATTAACTAGACACTATAACAAGGCTCTAGAATCATCATATCAAATATCTCAACATACCTAGACAAGACCCTATACAAAAAATATGAATCAACAGAACAAAAAAAAGGTACCAAAATAAAAAATATATATATTAAATGTTTTTTAATTATACCAACTGCATGGTAAGAACACATTAAACATTGATTAAAGGAGAATATGTCTAACTAATTGGATCCATAAATATTAAAACTAAATGAAGAAATAGAGGAATATTAAAACCAAATAGTTATATGATACAACTGATCTAACCAATGAATTTATATATGTTTCAAACTAGTACTACTAGATCTAACAATAACTGATATTTTTGGATGGACTCAACTTCATTATGACAACCACCACAACCTATAATTTAAAATTTATCAAATTGAATAATATAAGTAACATCTAAATATTCAGAAATCATCTTATATTTTATAAATACTTGAAGAAATTATTTACCTACTACTTCTAGATCCGTACATCCTAGTTCAATTTCACAGTTCCTCCCTCTAAAATTAGTAAAATAACTTCTGAATTTTATCCTTTCAGGAGATTCAAAAACATATCCAAAAAATAGGCTCTTTACAGGAAGACTAATACTATTCCATTTTAAAGATGGAAATTGTTTAAAAGAATAAATAGGTAGAATTTATAGGGATTTTTTTACTAAATATATTTATAGATAATAATTCTTATGAGTCTTGGGATGTCATTCCATTGTTATTGGATGTGTTTTTAAAGAAGTCTAAGTAAGTATTAATAGTTCATTATTTAGAAAAAATATCATATGAAAACACTGTAGGTCACACCAAATCTAGTATTATATTATGTAAATATAATATTACTAGAGTATAAATTATTTTTGTGATGGAAAATACTATACCACAATAGGTTTATGGAAATATAATTTAGAGTCTATATATTGTGTCGTGGAGGATATGCAGTATTAAAGAAAACTTGTGAAAGATTAAATGATGTTCTATAATTCCATATAAGTAAGGTCATACCATGAGCATGCTTCATTAGAATCACCAATTCAAAATATGTATATTTATGGGAATTGTTTATATCATAGATCTGATTCTTGGGATGTTTGGTGTGGGTCCCTGTTTTACTATTTATTTAATGGTTCCATGGAATCTATGTCTAGCAGTGTGACACATATTTCATGTAACTAAATAAAATATATTTAACAATTTATATTTAATGTTAAAACTAAAATATTATTGATATAGGTATGACTACATATTGGATCTAGGGAAGCTCATATTTTTTGTTGTTCTTAGAAGTGAAGCCCATGTCATGCATGTACAATCATTATATATTGATATGGTCAAAGGAGAACCCCATGTTTTCCAATATGATGTGATGTATGGATTCCTAGTCCTAAAATATAGAGGAGAAGTAATTTTCACTATATAATTTTTAATCATGCCACAGTGGTTTAAAAATAGGAATTACAATGGAATGCTATTTATGAGTGAAGAAAGATATTGCTTTGGGAAAATGATGGTCCCATGACAAAGGATTTGTGTTATGAAAATTGACCATTATTCAATGTTTCTATATATTATTGATCTTGTGTGATCATTACATGGTGAAAATTGACACACATTTGAAGGTTTAACTGAATTAATTTGATAATATTATTTATATAATATTAAATATTCTTTAAATATAAAACTGTGCTATTTTTTGAAGACAGAGAGAGATATTTCTATTCAAAAAAGTAAAGTATGATCATGGATTTATAAGAAAGAGGGTAGGGGTTACCGATGTATGATGTAAAGTTTGAGAGAAGTTATTTGAGTGTTTATCATGTTATGATGGTGGACTTTAATCATATGGATGAAGGAGAATTTTATCTATTCATAATTAGTGCAATGATAATATTCTTGTTTAATGTTGATTTTGATAGTTTTTCAAGGAGGAGTTGTGAGATTTCTTTGTGGCTATGAGTGGTGAGTTATCTATGATTTAAAACTATAGGTTGAGTGTGACCTCTATAAATTGTAATAAACAAATAGTGTGCTTAGTTTTTCCATGAAATTTACAAATAATCATTGTATTCTCCTTAAATTATGCTAGTTATAGAGAACCATGTAATATTTTATTGTGTCCCTCAGTAGTTATTATTTCTATAAAAAAATGAGTGATTGAAGTGTTAATTTTAGTAGTATAACAATATATTTTTATGATTTTTATTTTACGAGATAGGAATACCATGATTCAAACCCCCTAAGTGTATTTATTGTTCTTGGGAACAATAATATGTATCAGAGATAAAGGTCCGTGGTAGAGTATTCTCTCTATGAATTTGTGTAAGTGATCACCACACATAATGGAATTAAGAGAATTTATTGTAAAAATATTAATTTATGTATGATTTGTATTTTACATTATATTTAATATTTTAGAATCGATGTCTACATAGATTCTATACATATTATATCAGTCAGTATAGAAATTGGAGCATTATCAAAGGAAGGATGGATGAATATTGGTACTAATTCAATAGATTCAATACCTTATGGGGATTTTTATCCAATACAATATATAATAATATAATTTATTTCTAATCCTCAAACAATAATGTTGAATTAAAATTCAACATCTTTAAATTAAATTATATTGTGTGTGATGAAAAACTAAATGCTTTATAGAACAATTAAGAAGACTTGAGGTGCACCTGAATTATTCAACTGATATATTTGTCGATTGGGTGAATGATATTAGGGAATACATGCATGTAATTATAGAATCCCTCAATGATATAAAAACCATGAAAATAATCCAATGATTATTTATAACTCATTTTAATGAAAAGTTTCAGTTTTTGAAGATAAATACTCAAGGGATAGGGTGTTGGATAGACTTCACAGAACTCTCATTGCATAAGAGGTAAGGAACAATGACAATGAGTCCCTAGAAAAGGATAATACCTATGAATTAGGATTTTATGAGATTAAAAATATTACAATGGATGATGATACCAAATACTGGGAAGTCAAAAAAATTATGTATTTTCATTACAAAAATCATAAATGGGAAAAAATAAAATTCTTATGCATGATTCCCCTTTCGTTCCATTAGGGTATAAATGTTTGATATCATGATTAAAAGTGTATATAAAATTTACAGGATAATGGAAAACATGAATTACCCTAGGATAAATAATTTAAAATTTTGAATGGAAATATGAGTTCATAGAGAAAAGAAGAAATTGTTTTAAACATAGATGTTACCTCAATAGAAATGGTAGTGGAATAAATTTTAGACTACCCACAAAAAAATTAATATGAAATTGTGGATTTCATATAAAATCACAACTAGAGGATAGATATGGTAAAATATTTAATTTTTAATGTAGATTTTACATCAACTTTTAATTAGAATATTATTTGAATTAATCTATTGTTTATGTGGATAAAAAGAATATTTTCAATGTCATTATTCAAGATTAAAAAGTTAATATTAAACAAAAATAATAAGTGATGTCAATATTGATAGATGAAATTAAATTGATCAAATTTATAAATCTCTTAAACTCAAATAAGGTGGTTAATTATAAATTCAAAAATCACGAGAAGGCCCAAATTATCCATTATTTTACCAATTCCATGAAATATGGTGTAAGTTGGATTTAGGATCTTGAATGTGATGTAACAGAGTTTTTGAGAATGATAATATATCTTCAAAGATATCTAATTATTTTTTAAACATCATGAAATTTGATTGTATGGGGTGATGAAGAAATTAAGGATGAACATAGGGAGTTAATTATAAGCAATAAATGTTTCCACGGGAAATTTGTTTCTAAAATATGGGGAAATTTTAAGAGGGGATTGATCATAAGAAAAAATTTAGTAATGATTGATGAAAAGCTACAGGAATATACTCTTTTTAATAAGGTTCATTTGAGAGACTCACAAAAAAACCAATTAGCATACATGTGGAGTAGGAATAGAATAACATAATTCACCACAAACCCATTACAATTTTTTTGATGATATGGGGTAAACAAAATATGTGAATCTTATACAAATGTAGAACATAAAGGAATGAGAGTAACATAAAAATGAGTATAAATTCCTATAATCTACTTTTTTATTGTTTACTATTTTTTGACTGAAGGGTGTGGACACAATTTTTTCACTTTATCACTAAGGGTACAAGGAGATAATCTAATGGAGACCAATGTAAAGGATATTAGAATATAGATGAACTGTAAATATGACTAAAAAATCTATATCATTTTAAATCCTTTAATTATGGGGTTAATCCAATAGAACCATGGGTGGAGAAATCTAATCCTCCACTAATGGTTGATAATTAAGGGACATGGATCAAGAATTGAAGAGTGAAGAGGGTTCACATATATGATATTTTATTACAAGAAATAGATTGGAAAATAATATGGATCATGGAAAGAAAATTAATTTTCTATATGATAGGAAACACATATATGTTCCTAGGGATCAATTAAAATAAATAAGGGACATAAATTCTATAAATGATTATGTTTTGATGAACACTGGCTTTGAAAAATTTAATATCATAGGTAGATATATGAGATGCATAGATGTATTTTTTATTGAGTGACATTGTGAAAAATTTATATGTGTAAGACATTTATGTGACTTGGGGTATGGAATTAATTTCAATAAAAATGATTTCATTGTCCAAGGAATATATTTTAAAAATGTGATAAAAGTATTTTTTACAAATTTGAATCCCTCTCTCATTGGTATATAAAAATACATTCATTTTATGAATAAGGAAGAAGAGAATAATTTAAGGAATATGTATCTCTTCCACTATATCCAAAAATAAATGTAAGACATGGTAAAAAATTATTGATTATGTGATATCCATACACACTGATGTGATCCAACTGACATGTGTGATACTTTTATAAAGGTAAATAATATATGGAATACTTACAATATAAATGAGAATAAGTCAAATAATTTTCATGTGTTGGAGAAACCTGAGGTGTGTGGGATAGTATATCCAAAATAAATGGATAGAAAAAGTCTTTAAATTATATTCATCAATGATTATAGTGGGATAAATTAAATATAATTGATTACTCATTTTTTTTATATTCATGTGTATTTCACATTATTAGATATTGTAAAAGAATATTCTTGTGTGGAAAAATATAAAATTGTAGACTGATAATGGCATAATATTCACCAACAATCAACTTGAAGGGTTTCACTAGTAATACTGAATAAAAAAACATGTTTAAATGGTGAAAAGTAATCAAGAAATAGTATTCTATATTGGATAAACAAAATCATTAACAACATTTCAAAGAAAATTTTTCTTGAGAAAGATCCATTAAATATGTATTAGAATAAAGCTATCCTAGGATCTATCAATAACTCAAATAGTTAGTTTTTTGTGTCTGGATAAAGTAATAAAACATTTTGAGTTGTACAAGATGAATCCTTATAATAACCAATATAAATTTAAACATATTTTTAAATATTTCCATTATTTTAACATTATATATTATAATTACTCACACAACCCTAGAAACCAAAGGTTTAGTGTCTTTGATGATTATCCACATATAGATTTTATTTCATATATTTCCTTCAACATCATTTATAAAATTTATACATAATACTTCATTCTATACTTAATATGTCATACAATTTTTTTGGAAGAGGGAAAAAACAAGGGGTGAGATCAAATTCTTAGTAAGGAAAAATGTATGCACTAGTCATTAAATGGAATTATTATAAGAATAAAAGAAAACATTAGAATGAGATAAATATTAAATTAAAAGGACATGTAGAAATAATAGTGTTCTACAAGTCATTCTATAAGAACACGTAACATAAAATGAATAAACATATACTATGGAATATGACTGTCAAAATGTGATATAATAAATATGTTCCATATATTATAATGATTGACTTATAACATTTAAAAAGAGGCAAGTTATGGAAACTTAGAATAACATGGGGCAAAAACACATACATAATCATAAGAAAACATTACATATAGATTTATGTATAAAAATATTGAAACCCGTTAAATGGTAGTTCAGGCATCACATAATGGGGTCCATTAGTGGTTTGATCATCTTAAATATTTTCCTATTAATGTCTTGAGAATCAAAAATCATCTCCCACGTTTATCTCATGAGATATATTACCATAATGAATGCATTGGAAGGTGATATAGGTCCACACCCGTCATTATTCATACATATGTTCTCTATATAAAGTCAATAATATATCATATAATAAAAAACATAGGGAATTAAAATGTGTTCTATAACATTTCCAAATGGTATCACATAAAATGACCTAAATAATTGGATAGGTTCATTCCAAAAATAAAATCATTGAAGATGGAGTGGTTTATAAGAGTATTTAGAGGGTGATTAATTAAAAATAAAACAATTAGAGATAGATCCTTTGGATATAGAGAGTTAAATGGATGAAAGCTAAAATGAAGATATATCACAAATTATTTTTGAACAATTTGTAAAAATGATGATATTTTTAGTCACTTTTAAAACTCATTTTTTGAGAAGGAATATTTTGTAAAAAAATAACCACTTCAAATGAACTTCATTTAATGAATCATTGAATTGAAATAATGTTTTTCATAAAATGTGGAATGGAATATAAATTGTATGGCCATTAAAATTAATTCCTTGTTAATATTTAAAAATATTTTTATTTAAACCCACTTCATTTAAAATAGTTATAACAATTCCTTTTAAAAATGGGAAAATAAAAATATACTAGCCACATGAGATAATACATGTTTGGGTTTTAGAATAAGAAATTTAAATTTTAAATGAATGATATATTATGTAAATGAATGATAATAAATGATTAATGAGTAAAATAATTAGTCATATGATTATAATGTTTTTAAGATGGATGGAAAACACACAATAATAGGATTTTGATTTATGATCGAAAATTATCTAAAAAACGGAATGTAACAAATTTAAAAAATGAAAAAAGATAAAAACATAGAAACTCAAAGTCAATATATAAAATTTTAGATTAATAAAAAGGTGTTAATGTTTAAAAATCTAGAACATTTACTATGGACATCAATTGAAGTGTTTTAACCTTGTTGATGACATGAATATTCTCTCAAATACTCCTAGGAAATGGAGGACTTGGTGAACATTAATATTACTAAGGACCACAAATGTTGCAGGGAGATCTAGGATAAATAAAATAGAAAGTTTTCAAGAGAAAATTTAAGGATATGTGTGGATTTATGTAGATGGAATTAATATCCATTTATAATTGGAAAATATGACCTTTTCCTGTGAAACTATTGTTATGCAATGGATAAAGATAGAATTTCATGGGAGTTAGGTGAGTCAGGTGAGGAAATGTTGGAGGGACATGTGAGATTGACATCACCACATAAAAAGTCCTTTTAGAATTTTTATGTGCCACATTAACTTATGCATATTCAATCCACATTACTAACACATGTTTACCCTCATTAATCTATACTAAATGTCTATGAAGATTGTTTTTACAAAAAATACAATACAACATATCTTACCAATTATCTATGTGATGAATATGAATTTGGAATCCATCAACTCTAATTAAATTTATAAATATTAGAAAATTAACACATAAATTAAAATATAATATATATAGAAAAACAATTTGTATAAAAATTACATTGTAGAAATTAACTGATCAAATTATTATATCCTCAAAATTACTTATTAAAAGAGTGATAATATATTGTTAATTTAGATAAAAAAAATTACAATATAACTGTTTAACTATAAAATATTTTTTTTCTAAAAATAAAATTCATGGTGCATAAAAATTCATATGATAGTAAAATTAATATTTATGGCTAAATTTATTGAACTACATTAGTTGATTTAATTTATATTAAAAATTTACTCTCGTTATATATATATATATTAATGAAAAATGTATAAAAATTATTTTTATATATAGATAATTTTTTATATTGATTATTACATATTTATATATTCTTAACTTCAACTTATATAACCACATATGATCTCCATGTAAGATAAAATGACAAGATAAGCAATGTCCATTTTTGTAGGAGTAAATTCTTCTAGCATGAATCTCATAGCAATTTCTAAAATCTTTAACTTCCCCTATAAATGATTTATCTCATGAAAAATATGTTGGAGTTCTTCTTGTCTACAGTATAGTGTAAACTCTATAGAAGATACCTCTTTCAAAGGTGACACAATAATTTCTTAATGAAAACTTCTATGAATTGATGTAATTTTTGATACATTATTCATTGATTTAATAATATTGTTACTTAAATTTATAATTAATTTTTCTATAGATATTTCACAAAAGTTGTTTTTTTTAATTATAAATGCTTCATTTTCTTTTAATGTTGGTTGTAAAAAAAAAGATATCATAAATTTTAATGTACCTTGATTTATTGAGTGTTACATTATACCCCATAATGGAATCTCACCCATGAAATTTATTATTCTAATGAAAAAATGAGGGTATTTTGTCTCATTGCATCTTTTAGTTTCCACATAGATTCCTAAAAATTATAGTTTCATTATATAACATTTTCTAGTTTAGTGGTATGGTTTCACACAACCTTTTCACCTTGGTATAATTCCACAATATTTTTTCTTCATAAGGGAGATTATATTTCAAAAAAATCCTTTGAGTTTGGTACATGTGATTTACAAGGTATGAACATCCTCAAAATGGAATCCTAGAAGACATTAAAATATTATTCCAGTTGTAGATTCAGTTATAAGTGGATTTTTTATCCATGGCATGATCAATAATATCAAAGAGAATGATGTATATTGGGTTCAGGTACCCTTTCTACCAAAATATCTTAACCCACATCCAAGGTTATATTCGATTGAGCATGTTCTCACTAATTTCAATACCTAGATATTGAAATTGGTTATAATCATAACTCTTCCGATGACTTTGTGCTGCATCCATATATCAATGAATAGTTTGAATGTTTTCTTTCATTTCCTTGAGAAGATCTTGTCCAAATAGCTTCCATTATCAAATATCCTAACAACATGCATGAATGAGGAATGTTCTGCCATTTGGATCCATAGAAGGAAACATTTGGAGTCTATATTAGAAGATTTTATTATATATGAACTTGACTATATGAAGATGTTTATCCCAACATCCTTTATACCCCATAAAATAGGATATTAGTATATAATACAATGTCTAAATATTCCATTAAGATTTACCTTCAATTTTAGGATGATAATTCATTGTAAAACTGATCCCTATATCCAATGACTAATTACATATCCTCTATTTTTTTTAATCTTAGAACATCATTAGACACAATTAACAGTTTTATACAATAAAACCTTTCTAATTTAATTATATATAACATAATAAGTTCATTGAGTGAGTACTATTCTCAAAATTTATGATGTGTAACAACTTGATAAGTCTATCCAGCACTACCCATATGTAATTACAGCCTTAATATGTCTTAATAATTCTGGTGAATAAATACATGGGGTTTTTTTCATATTTCCATAAAATAATAGAAAATAGTTTTAACATCGCAATATATTTATGACGTTTATTATTTACATGATATAATAAAAGGAATTGAGATACATATTCTGGATTCCATGTATTCATGTTTTTCCACTAGAACTGTTGAATATTATCTCTATACATATTCGTACTTCTAGGATAAATTTATAAGGAAGGTATATATGAGTCACCCAAAATATAATTCTTTAGTTTCAGTAGGGATCAGTAACATATATGGGTTACAAATCATATAACTCATTATCCATCAAAATTGATGTCTACAATATTTTCTATCTTCTTATGTATCTCTATATCATCTTTTTGGGACTCATTGACCATTATATTGATGGATGGTTGAAAAAGAATATTATAAAGGTATGATTTAAATATTTACATTATAGTGTCTATATTGATCTTTTGAATATTCATAATTCTTGGGTCCTATTTGGTTATTATCCCTGATAGGGTATAATGATACTTTATCCTTACTGAATTTACAACCATATTTTCTATCTTAGGGTGGTACCGTATTCAGAAGGTATAGTCATTGATCTATTGCAACCATCTCCTTTTCTGCATGTTAATGTCAGTATATATGAAAATATTCATTAATCTATTATGGTTATGATATATTTCATAGATTTAATTATAGTGATAATGCCACTAATTTTTAAATGTATGTGCTACTTCCACCAACTCTAGATCACTATTTGTGGAATTTTTCTCAGGATTTTTTAATTAAAATGATGTATATTTTATTAACCTATCATTTTTTATAAGGATTACTAAAAAAATCTTTATTTATGTATCACTATATATTACAATCCCTTATCCATTATATGGTAATGTATGTACATATGATATGAAATTACTATTTTTAATGTCATTTTATATTTCTTGTAATTTTTCTATCTAGAGGAACTTCAGTCCCTTCCTTGTTAACATTATTAGGAGTTGAAAAATAATGATGAATTTCTCACTAAACTCATTTTCTATCCAACTAAACTAGGAGAAAATTGGATCTATGTCATATTTATTGTTCCAAACCATTTTTCAATTAACTCCATCTTCAATGAATTAAAATATATAACCTCACTTCAAGTAACATGACCCATGTAGTATATATTTTAAATAAAAAATCACATTTTATGAATATGGAATATAAATTATCATTTTATATGGTCATTATAAAAATCCTAAAATCAACATCATGTTTATCCTTGATCATAGATGATGTGAGAATATCATAGATAAATACTATCGTTGTTTTTTAAGGTAATATCAAAGATTGTGTTTATAAAATCAAAAAATATGGTTGGGGAATTTATGAGTCAAAGATGACTTAATATGAATTCATAATTTCCAAACATTGTGTGGGTAGTTGCATTACATATATCCCATATATTTACCCTAAATTGATATTATATAGAACAAATATCCACCATTGATAAATATTGAGATTATCTATTTTGAAAAAAAACATCAATATAATGTAGATGATACCTTTTCATGATCATGATTTTTTTATGATCATGATAATAAATAAAAAGAAAAATTGATACATCCATTTTCTTCATTAGAAGAACTATTTCACCACATGGTGAATAATTAGGGAACATAAAACCTTTATCTAGAATATCCAGAAATTTATTCTTTAATTCATTCAATTCCATTGGAGCCATTATATATATACTCTTCTATACTATCACAATACCAGGTATGAGATCAATCTAAAAATGAAGCTCACATTCCTAAAAAATATCATGTAATTTATTAGTAAAAATACTAGTATACTCACATATAATTGTCTTGTAGTAAATGTTGAGTTCTCACTAGAACATTTGAGCCATGTAAACTTTATTATAGGTTATCAAGTCCCAAATTAAGGGGTCTTTTTCTAAATAGAGTTTATAATTATTCTTTATATGATACCTGATAATGGGATGTATTTATAGGTGAAATAAAATTTCCATTTTAAGAAAATTGATATAAACTCTATGATGAGGAAGCTAGTACATGCCTAGTATCACATAAAATTATTACATGGGAAGAATAACTAGATCTATGTGAAATATATTTTCCTTAACCTTTATCAGAGAATATTTATATTTTATTGATGCAATAATCATTCCCCCATTTGTTTAATCGATACATCAATATCACTAGGTTGATAAGGCGGATCATTATTCCTATAAAACATGTATTATTTGAAAGAATGTGAAAAATTAAAATCCAAATAGAAATTTTAAGATCTGGAGTGGAGAATAAGTGTACCTTTCACTGCTTTGTTGTCACAATCTACCTCCGAGGTTGTGATTATATAGGCCCATCCATACTCCCTTGGTCTATGAGGTTAATGATACCTATTATACATATTTCCCCTGTTATTGGAGATTTTATTGTCATTATGTGAAAACACATTGAATTTGATTCATTGCTGTGTGTTTAGAGGATTATATTAGGCCTTATTCTCCACTATTGCATGGACCGAACACATTTAATCTATTCTATAAATACATTACTGATGGAATACTCTATTATAGGTCAAAAAAATCAAATTTCATTGAATAAATTTCACAGGTGGTTCCCCATACTCTTTTCATATATAGGGGGTTGGAATTTAATCCCTTGATGTGATTTTTCATATGAGTTTCCATAATTATCCATTTTTTAGATTCTTCTTTTTGTAAAAATGAGACTCACTAGGTTCTATTTCCCCCATTATTTCACATAAAACAATTCATATATAGGTACTAAAGTATCTTCATGGCAATTATTTTCGAATAAAATGTTTTAGGCCACTAAATACTCATTTTATCATACTCTCAGGGTAAGTAATAAAAATAGAGTCATACCTCTTAAGTCTCACGAAGTTATCATCATAAGAACACACTAATTCCTCTTAATTTTTTCAAAACTAAGAAGTATATCTCCATTTCTAGAAAATTATTTAAGTAAAAATATTTAGTTCAAAATATTTTCTTCATCTCCAACTATTCAATGGAGAAATATTCTATATTTGTCATTATATTCATAATGAGTGTCCACCATTTTGTGTCCTCACCTTCTAAATAGTTCAAGGAAAATGACCTTTTAATAGGTCAAGAATTGTACATATATAGTTATATTCCCTTTTTTATTGATCCATTTATCAGTGAATAGTGTTATAGAAGACCCGCTAATGATGGGTGATCATTTCAATATTAGGGAATCAAGATCAATTTGTTTTGTCCATGGTTTATTTAATAGCACAACCTGATTTTCATTTTGGTTTAGAGATTGGGTGAGTTGACTATGAATATATATGGGGCTTTATACACCATACCGTATTAAATTTGGTTATTCATTGGGAGAAATATCAACAATTTCTATACGGACATTATTAATGATATTCCTATAGGCTACATCCATTACATTAAATAAGGTAAATATGGAATGTGAAAATATTTAAATAAATATAAATATAATAATTTACAATAAACATTTAATAAGTAACTCATAAATTACATTCATAACCTAACCTATAAACCTCTAGGTTTCAATCTGGGTTATCCATGGACATATTCTATATGGGTTCTTTAAAATACCTTAAATATTAATTTTGTACCTTTAAAACAATTCATAAAAATTATGTGAAACACCTAAGAATATCCCTAGGAGTATCAAACTAGGTGTTCAATTAGGACTCCTTGCTGCACACCAAGTAAAGATCGAGTTAATACCCAACCTATATTTTTCATAAATTATAACCACGTGGATCATATATCCAATATTCTACATCAAATTATTTATATTCCAATATGGATTCTCTTTTTAGGAAACATTGTACCCCATATATTACCATAATGTCCATATGATTACCTATATCTAAACATATATATAATATTATCTATCCATAATAACTATAAATAGATATCTCTTGTTTGATACAAATAGATAAAACCTAATATAATCATAGATATATTTTAAATTAATTAAAATACATGAATTTTATATCTCATAATTACTCAAAGAACAAGAGAACCAAAATGTTTAGTGTCTTTAAATGTTAACTATAGAATGATATTATTTACATAATTTATTCAATATCATTTAAAAACATGTATATAAGTATTCCTTCAACACATAATCTTGAAAATAAATTCTTATAGAAAATGGAAACATATAATTGGGTGATCTCAAATACTATGTGAGGAAATATTATAAATGATTCATAAAATCGAATGATTAAAATTGTACAATAAAATGTAATCATGTGATAATTTTTTTGTTTAAAATATCATGGATAAATAATAGTTTTCCACAATATAAGATTTATTGGAGAATTATATCAAATAAAATAAATATACTATATAATAAGAGTCTTGAAAAATGAGACAATAAAAATTATCTATGTTGTATAATAATATGAATAGAAAATAAAAAAATTAACTTTATGAGGACATATAATAAAAAAGAAATATTTCACAAACATAACCATAGAAAAAACAATTACAAAGTGGTTAAGGAATCAAAATCATTCAACCCCTTATATATTGGTTTTATAAACCACACCATATGACCCATCTATTCCTTGAGCCACATAACTCATTGCCCATTACTGGGTCGAGCATGATAACTCATGGATCATTTTATATGATGTGATATAGAACCATAACCAATGAATTTAAGGTTGTTATATGACCTCTCCCATCAATATACATAAAAGTTTGTGATATATGAAATAAATCATATATTATATCATGAAATACCCATGGAAATAAAATCGGTTTCAAACCATTTTGAAATTTTATAACAAAAAATGACCTCATGAATTTGATATGTTGATACCCAAAAATTAAAATTTCTTATGAGAATTCAGAGGTTTATTAAGTAAATATAACACCATAATATATAAATCCTTTGGATATTTGAGGAAAACTGAAGCGAAATTATAAAAAAAAAAGATTTCAGAAAATAATTTCAACATTTTTGTAAAAATTATTTATTAAAATTCACATTTAGAAAAAAAATTCATAAAGGTAACTGAAAATATTATCAAAAAAACACTACAAAATAAATCCCATTAACAAATACTTGGAAACAAATAATATTTAATTCAACAAATGTACATTGGAAGATAAATGGTACGAGGGCGAAATGAAATTCCATTTTAATTTTTTAACCTTTTTTTTGAAACACATATCATTTAAAAAGTATTAAAGATTCATTTTTAAAAAGGTAGAGGTACATTTAATTGTCACAGGATATAATACATGTATTTTTTTTGAAATAAGAGTAGATAAAATTTAAAAAGGGTGAATAAAGACATAGAAGTATAATGGTCAATAAAGAGGATATGAATTATTCATATTTTCATCATTTTTTATGAATAAGGGAATCCATTATATAATAGAAAATTGAATTAATTATATAAATTTGACACATAAATGTGGGAAAGTACCATATGAATGAAAATTAATTGAAAAATATAAGAAACATATAGGCTCGTAGTAAATGGATTATACTAAGGATCCATTTAATTGAGGATGATTCATCAAAACCATTAAATTTACTCTAAAAACCAACGGATGTTCTTTAACCTAATTGATGACTTGAATTTTATTTTGAAATAATCATTGGAAATGAATAATTGGGGAACATTATTATAATAAAAATATATTAAACATATAATATGTCTCTATGAGAGTAAAAATTATATGGGATCGAAGAAATGTTTTTAGAGTAATTGTGGCTTTAAGTGGATGGAAGTGAACTCCTTTTATAGATGAAAATGGATTTCCCCTTTAAAAGTTAATGAGGGAATAACATGAGATGAAGAAAATGGTTGAATCTTGTGGGGAAATATGTATTTTTTTCTTGAAAACACATCTAAGATAATGGAATTAATGTGTTAAAAATGTATTGTAAAATTAAAATAATTCATGATGCCACTATTCTAAAAAAATGAGTTGAAGTATCAATATAGTTATAATTGTTTCTAGTAAAATAGTGATTGAATCTGATTCATAATAGAACACTAATTATAAGAAAAATTATGAAAAATAAGTAGTTGTGAGAATGATATGAAACATGGATGAAATCAATAAGGATAACGTCACTGGTTACAGGAAAAATCTGTTGAAAACAATAAGGATTCATGAAATAAATCAAATATAATTACTCTCTCCTGTGTTTCTAAAAACATTAAAAATGATTCAAAATTTTCAAAATTGGATTAATGTGATGAATGATGTTATTTATCATGTTGAGAATAATTTAACAAGGAAAATATTTCCAATGCTATAGGGTAAAATTGTCAAAACCAAGTGGGTTATCCCAAATAATCCCAATAAAAATGATAAGGATGTTTGGAACATGTTTTGACTGGTGTTCAATGATTATTCATAAATTAAGAGACTGATGATAATGAGAAAATTTCCCAGGTATCTTGGTTAAAAATATTTCAATTATTGATGAATATTATAAGGAAAATATGTTTCAAGGTGATCTAAAAGGATATAAAATAAATATTCCTTAACAGATTATGTGAGGAAAAATTAAACCTCAAAAAATAGATATTTTTATTATATATGTAGATGAGAGAGTGGTATTCTTGTAGAACAATTCATTATATGAATAAAGGAATTCATAAGGAGATTGACATTCTAGTATTGATCAATATTTTTGGAATCACAAATTTCAGTTAGGTGGTGTTATTCTAAATCTCTACATCAAAAAAGAGAATTGTAATAGTATTTTTATGCTTATATTTATGGATGATGGAATTTTTTAATTATTCTATAATTCACTATTCTTTTTATTTAATGAATTTATGAGAGTAATGTTTAATAATTATTTAATTAGTGAGTAAATGTTTTTCCTTCGATTACTGATAATATATGAATGGGAAGGAAATTTTGTTCCACATTGTAAATATTCCAATGAGGTTATGAAGATATTTTTAAAAGATCGTTACAAGGATATGAAAACACCATTTGCAACTGAGATGAAATTTTGGAGGGTTGGTAATGGAAAAAATGATCATATGATAGAGTATGTTAAAATAATTGAGAACTAATTTTTATTAATAATATAATTCCCTGACATCAGGATTTCCACTTTTTTAAAGATATTATTCCATTTTTGTCCTAAAAATCAAATTTATTTCAGTAAATAGAATTCATTATTATGAAAAATGAATCGTGGATTTCAATATGATTTATTTTGAAATATCCGAATAGGAGTTATTGAGATTTGACTATATGAATTGGGTGTGAGATATTCCCACAAGTGTTATGAAGATTAAGTTAATGTATAACTCATATTATAGTGTCAGGAAATATTGGTTTTCAATTGCTTATGACACTGTTTCCAATATATTATGATACAATTCTCATATAATGATATGGAATATGATTGATTTCTAATACATTAATGAAAATTGTATCCGTTAAGTAATTGATATTTTAATCTTGTGTTATATTATTGAAGAAGATAAATATTAAATAGGATAATCATATGTAGATATGAATATAGATGAATTGGTTTGTCCTCATAGGAATATGAGTTTTAAAAATTCTAGGATCCTATATGGGATGATCATGGGGGGAGACATCATGGCATCTATAATGATCGATGATTCTTTTTTAGTCTAATAGTTTCTATTGATGACTATGTGATAATATTTAATAAATGGTAAATATATTTATTTTAGAATAAATACATTGACGATCATATTAATTAATAAGTTCTTAAATAACTCTTGGATGAATGGAAAATCCCATAGTGTATAAATTTTATGATATATCTTGTAACTCCTTGTAATGATCAAAGAAGATTCCATTTGATGTATGATTATATATTCACCAAGGAATATATATCTCTCAAAAAAACTATCCAAAATGAATTTGTGGTGTTGTGAACCACTAAATAAATTTAACTGTGGATTATACGTGTGAGGAGGAGTTCATGAAACACTAATATAATTAATCCATATGAATTATTAACACTTTTATCTTATAGGTACTATTTATAATATGTTTTAATGATTAGAATGAATCTTGATATATAATATTTATTTTCACTATAATAAAGAAGAATGAATATATAGTTTAAGGGTTAAGGTGATTGGAGGAGCTTTACATAATTTAATAGCACAATGTTGAAAACTAGATTACATTAATAATGAATGATACGACTAATGTAGAGGAGGTATATTATACATGGGTAATTGACTTTGTTGAATAATATCATGGGAAAAGGAAGATCACCACATCATGATGAGTTGAGCGAGAGTATATTGGGATGATTTTATACTATAGAAGAAAAAACATTATAAATAATTGGGATCACACCGTATCCTGGTTGATTTTATCTCATTTGAGAAGGAAATGAATATTTCTTGACAATGTACTATCTTGGATTAATATTATAGTGAGGTGAAATAATATGATGTTATAGGAATCACACTATAGCTAATTTGGTTACATAATGCTAATGTTAATGATTGAATGTGTTAGCATTACATTAGATGTTGTGCCTTAGAGTTAATATATCAAGGAAAAAAGAATAATTCTCCTATGAGATGTCATATGACATAATAAGATTGGTTTCACTATAGTTTAATGTTTAAGTGGTAAATGTGTATTTGATTATGTCATGATGAACAACCATTAAAAATATTATGTAGTGATGGTCTTGTAGTCAAGTGGCCTTATATTAGAATGAAATTTCCCACATCATAGTATAAACAGATGCATGAAATGTTTACACTGAAAGAACAATGTCATGACCAAAATAACCTTTGTGATGAGAATTTTAAGAGGAAAGTTTTCTTGAATTTATAGTGACACATACCTAGGGAAGAAAATATATACTATAGCATGTGGTGACACTTGAGGTGATATATATTTCACATTAAAATCCATAGTATCACACTTCAAGGATTGTGTAGATTTTTTGGATCAGTCTAGATAATTGAACATAGATTTTAGTTTATATTTGTGTATATGTAGTTTAACACAATATTAGTCGATGAAGAAATATATCTTGTCATATAATCATACATCACATCCTGATTTTTAGTGTAACACCACAATCTAATTAATTCTAAAATATCCCATGGCCATAAGCTCTACCTTTTAAGTGTGACATTAAGACTCAATATTATTAATCAAATGTAGCCAAAATAAATGAATTTGATAGAATATTTTATGAGAATAAAATATATATAATGGTAGGGAGACTTTAGACTCATGTATTGATAAAGATAACTATTTATGATATAGAGATATTAAATAACTCTAAAAAAATATCATATATTTTTCAACTGCCGAATATAATAAAAATTTTAGAAAATTTGGTTTAAAGAATTGCTATGAAAGGCCAACAATCCTTGTAAGGATTGATGGATGAACATGGATGCAGACCAAGTTCAATTTAAAGAGACACTCAGGGGTGATATAGAAATGATCTGAAATTATAGAGATATTTATGATTTCATATTTATTTTTCCTTAAAATTTTCATTGAAATTATTATAGAGTCTAAAGCAATCCCCTTTCTCCATCTTCTAAGTCAATATTATTTGATAATAAGAAGTTAGGGTGTTCATTGTGGTGATAATATATGATTCAATAATGATGTAACCACTAGATGAAAAATAATTATAATCAATATCAAATATTATGTCATGGTGTATTTTACCTTTTGACCTATTGACATCATCGTCCTTGTGGTTGTTGGGATCATTATGTTATCTACGCAGTAACTTAAAAGTATAAAAAATAAATGATGAATGGATAAAAGTTGTAAATGATAATATATGAATATGATAACTAATTCAAACCCCCTTTAAATGGTTGATAATATCCCTTATTTTTAGTACAAGTATTATTAGTGTATGCCCTCCCACATTTATCAAAATTCCTAGTTATCAGATATTCAGTAGTTTTTATTTTTGTTTGTACCTCTACATGGATTACCAACTATCTATAGATACCTGGAAAGGGTTATTTATTTTACCATATAGATAATGCATTTATAAAGAAATTTTGTTTGTATCATTTGGATTTAGTTTGTCTCCCAACATACTATTATTTTTATGTTTTTTCACCTGAGTAATGATTACTTAATGTTTGGGTCTCTTCTTGGTTTTATCTAGAGGAATTATTCTGATAAATATTTTGATATAGACATCTTTTGGATTCTAAGGAGTCACATTCTCCCCTACATAAAGATTTCCAAATTCAATGAAAATTGAACTATCTTTTTGGAGATGGTTTCTCATTCATAACTGGGGGATACACATTGAATAAAACTAAAAAATAAAAGAGAATTTTTGGTGAAAAATTTTAGGACATTGATTTTTACTACTAAATATTCTAATGAAGTAATATTAAGAATATTATATAGATAATTTATAGAAAAATAATAGATTAAATATGAGATTTTAATTCTTAAGCTGAGCCTAGAATTTTCTAAAGGATATGTTAATTTTTGGAGTATATGATCCTCAAAACACAGTGATAATGTATATTCTTATAAAAATGAATAAATTACCCAAAAACCCATCAATTAAAGATTATGGTATGTAATTAGAGAGAAAAATAAGTGTTCATTAAAATATCTACATTATGATGCACATATGAAGAACTATAATTTTATAAAGTCCAATAGTATGGATTCTAGTTTTTGGGATTCTGAGAATCCTGATCTTTTTAGGTTTATGTTACCTATAATTGATTTTTGAGAATTTATAAAAAAAAGGATACATTTAAATTGGTTTCATAAAAAATATAATATATAAAATAATAAGGAATTTTACTTGTAGAAGATCACCTATAAATAATCCTTGGATGATTGCCAATGGTAGAGAATATTTTTCAGCATATGAGACTGATTCCAATTTCTACATCCTAATAAGTAAGAAACAAGAGGGTTAATGGGTTTAGATGAATATAGAAATAAATTTTAGAGGACCAACTACTCATGATAAGAGGATAAATATGAATAATAGTGAAAATCATATCTTACAAAATAATAATGAGAAGGAGTTAATTGGGAGACTTACTCAAGGATTTAATTGGGAGACTCACTCAAATAGAGAATATGACGCCACATGACTCATTGAAGAAAAAGACCTCTTTTTCTATAGAGAAAATTAATAGATGTATGAATAATTATAAAGATTATGGGGAATGTTTTCCATTAAATTTTCCAGGATTCATGGATTTTTTTACAATATATGGTTTCAATGAAAATAAATTGAAAAAATACAAGTATATAATTCTAGTAGTTAAACCAATGAATAAAAAGAAAGCAGAGTAGTATAAGGATAATGATAATGTGATTTTCAAACATGGTACACTAGCATATATAGGTATTTATTTTAATCCATTACGTTAGGTAACCAAAAATTGACTAACATGTATACTAAGGAAATCTTAGTTTATATATTATTCCAAAACATATATAGAGTGGAGTCGCAATGATGTTCTTGTAAGGTTGGTTAAGAAGAATTGAGAGGATCCCTCTAAACACAGGAAAGATCAAAAAAGTAAAAATAATATTGTCACTCAAAAAATATACTCAAACATGACTCATGGTTTCTAACTATTAATATACCTTCATGAAATAATGAAATGATATTAAAAGTAGAGTTCAATCTCTTAAATTGAAATGTAATATATATTATACTATACACATGGAGATAATAACTAAATTATCTCAAATATTAAATGGGATAAGTATATAGTCTTTGTTTTTTTGAAGATCAACGGATGAAACTAATTCTCTATTTATGTCCCTAATGAATTAAAGAATCGTTTGACCAAAATGATGGGTAAAATTTGAAAATAGGCATTGAGTAAACTCTATAAATCATTTAAATCCATTGATTTTCTATGTTGGAAAACCTTATCATTTCAAAAACGTAATTATGATTTGATTAACTCACATCTCCTATTTTAGATTGAATTATTGGATTATGTGTTGGCATAAAAAATTGGTTCTTTATTTGGGGAAAAATAGAGAATATTTCAATGTAAAATTAATATAGAGGGTCACATATCAACTACAAAGCAATGTTAATGTTACAAAATTGTTTTCTATGAAAATTTATCTCTTGTAGGATTAGAGTAATTAATTGATATTCCTAAATTAAAATAATAAATTTTTCATATTTTCTAATTTTTCTGACTCATTTCATCAAGTGGAGATTGTTAAGGGGATGGTCATTAGAAAGTTTACCCCTTAACATGGGGGATTGAAACTAAAATAGAAAAAAAAATTGTATATTTACAAGAAGTTAAATAAGTCACTCCCATTAATTATGGGAGAAAAATCAAAAATCAAATTTAGGGAGAAACCAATGTACAATTTAGTTCAATGACACTCCATTTTGAATTTGGATTAACCTGTTTAGGGAAGGATAAAACACATATATCCAAAGATTAATTTATGTGTTAAACATTTTTATTGACTTGTGATACTAAAATTAGATAATGTGTTTTCATTATGTTTCGCAATGAAATATAGGGTTTTATTGGTGGAATATCTATGGTGGTCACACTTATAACAAATCCAAAGAGATTGATTAATGATCCCATGAGTGCCATAAAAATCATATGAATGTATAATTCATGGTGGTATGTCATGTTTGTTTTTTTGTTAATTGTTGATGAAAAAAATTTACATGGTTGGTATTACCATTAAAACATTAAAATTTTGAATATATTGGATTTGGAATATATTTAAGAATGTGATATTATTTGGGGAATTTATGAGTGCATCCCTTTATGTATTTGTCAATAAATATGATGATCGAAGAAGATCATAAAAGTTTTAGTTTAAGACAGATAATGTGGTGACTATTCCTTCGAATTAGAGTGTTACAGACTCTAGTATAAATTATAGGATTTCTATGGGATGAGAATTGATATTATACATGAAGATTAATAAAGCTCTTTTTTTCTACTAGTTTCCTTGGTTGAATCATTTAGAATATTCGTGAAATGGTATGTAGACCGATTTTGGAAGTAATAAATTGATGATCACGAGGCTTCGCTAACCAATTTTGATGTCGTAGAAAAATTGAAAATCTGTTGGATTATGGAGGAAAATATAGATCTTATTACTCCATGATATAATCAAATAATTTTACATTATATGTATGATAAAATTTTCACTAGGGGGTGATGATATCATATAAACATTAGAAATTGGATGGTGTGGTTTTGTGAACCTCTAATAGGGTTTCTATGGGTTTTACCAATGATGATGAGTTCATGTCACACTACCATATAGGAGATATATATATATATATATATATTAGAAGTTTTTTCTTATAAGTACTCTTGATAAGATTGTTATTGGAATTAATCATAATATATCTCATTTATTTTCACTAGGATAAATAAGAATTAAGATTTTGTTTTATATTCAAAGTGATTGGGGAAGCTTGAGTGTAAAAACCATAGTTTTTCATCCTTAATTAAATAGTGGGTTCGATTTATTTCTATATAAGAATCACCAAAACCAAATGAATGGTGAATTTTAAATTGTAGTATTAAATTTACCAGGAATAGAATGTGTTAAAATAATAATGACATATATAAGCATATATTTGTACACATAAAGAAGATAAAAAACAAATAAAATTCACATTAAATATCAACTAAATTACTAAAATTGTTAAACATTAAAATTATATTTATTATTATTAAAATATATTTTATTAAATTTATTTTTTTATGTAAGAAATATTTTTTATTAGAACTAATATGATAAGAATTTTTAATAAAAGAAAAAATTATTTTTGAGTAAAATGTTTTTTATTATTTCTTATAATTTTATTTTACTATTATATAAATATTGTTTAGTATGTGAATTGGAAAAAATTCACATTATTTTTTTATTTATTGTTGTCATTTTATCTTATGATGATTTTTTTAATTGTTCTAAAAAGATAAAATTTTAGGCGAATAGTGAAGAATATTTTTTTTAGTAATAACATAAAATTTATGATATTATTAGTATTTAAGATTGAATTTGAAATTCATGAAACATTTTTTAAAGGAAATAGATATTTTATTAATAAATTTTTTAATTTTAAAATATTTATTTTATTTTAAAAAAACCACATTTTTTATTTTATAATTTAACTAATTTTTTTGGAAAAATTATTTTTAATACATTATAAATTGTGTTTTTTAAGATAAAATTTGATCAATATAAAAAATTGAATGAAAATGGATTTTAAATTTTATATCATTATTTAAAATTATATAACTAGATACATTTTATATTCAGGCATAGAAGATACATTACCTAGTTAAAAACAACTTATTGTGGTGAAATCTAAAATGGTATGATTGGGAAACCATAGTGGTAAAGGGAGAAACATGGTTGAAACAAGTTTCTAACTAAATTTTATAGGTATGTAGTTATATTATAAATTATTTACTCCAATTTTTATTATTTTATACACTAATTATATTGTGAATATAATTCCAATATTGAGAATATTTTAGTATTTACAAAAAATCCCATTACTTTCACTTATAAATGGAATACTCCACTCCTCGCTTCCAAACACACCAAGACCCATAATTTATGTGAAACTCCACCAATCCCTCTCCTAAATACTCTTATAAAATTTAAGCTTTTTTATCTTAAAATACTATCATCCATTTTTTTAATTTCCTTTTAAAAGTATATAATCTATGATGTTAGGATATGGAATCACTTCTGTGGAAATCAATAATAAAGGTAAGGGGTTTTAAACTAAATTTCAATTCATTGAGAATTTTTTTTAATTTTATGAACCAATTTATTATCTTTACTGTGTATATACTGTTGGATATTTCAATTTTTAGTACTCATTCATTTAATGAATGGGATTTACAAAGAGATTTTATTTTCAATATTATAATGAATTTTTTTACTAAATTCATAAGGGGTGTGGTGACCCAAACATAATTCATTAAGTATTTTGTTTTCTTATTTGAAACATTAGTTTTTTGGGACAATATATTTTAAATGATGTTCTATTTTTATCTGTGGGAAAATATATTTTAAAAAATTTCCATTAAAATTCATTTTTAACTTTTCATTTTTATTGAAAATAGATGATACATTTTGAAAAGAGATTAAAAACTATGACTTTTAAAATGGTGATTAAAAAATTATTCAAAAACTCTTTTCATGGTTTTTTCATTATGATATTTCTTTAATGGTGTTATGATTCATATTTCTAAAAATAATTTCAATAAATATGTGATTAGTTTTTGAGATCATGTTTTTTATATCCATTTTCTTTATTCATGATATTATTTTATGAAATCCATTTTATTTTATGGGTTATTTATGATGGGAATAATTATTTATTTTTAAGAGTAATACATATTTATATATGAGTGATGGGTGGTTATATTATAAACCAAGAAGGGTGGTTAAATAATTAACCATGGATGTTTATTTCATTATAAATCAAGGATATCTGGTTTCATTATAAACCAAGGACATGTGGTTACATTATAAAAATGAGATATGTGGGTCTGTAAAATCCCTCCAATACATTAAGTAAAGGGTTATATCCCATGATAATGAAATTTCATGTGAATGGGTTAGGCAGTAGCTAGATTCACAAATAGTGAATGTAATGGTGTTTTTATATATTCTCCAATTTATGAGTGAATTGGTTGGAGAGTAACCTAGTACTAAATGATAAGATATCCTATGGTTTTATTATGACACACTATTTCCTATGTTAAATAGATTATGTTTTATGATTCAATTTTTTTTCATTCTATGGTAAATGTGCTATCATTTTAGAGGAAACATACATCTTTAATGTTAATGGTTAACACTTAATGATTTATGTTCTTTTAAATCGTATAATTGTTTATTTAGTCACACATTTACATATACTTATGATCTACCCATACTGTCATATGTTATGTAAACCCAATATGTTTTTTCCTATGGGTTCATGTCGGTGCATTAAGGGTCTATATAATTTTTCCCCACATGATTCATTATTAAGTATAATATATTCACTATAATAGTCAACATGTGTTTTCATGCCATTATTTATGGAACCAATTATTGAATAAATACATAGATATCTCTATAATTAATGATATATAATATTAATATATTATCATCCTACATTTTCATTAAAAATGAATAAAAAAATTCAATAAAATTCCCCATGTCAATAAAATGGAAAACAAGATCATAACCCATGATGGTAAAGATGATGGATATGAAAACATGTCAATAATCATTCATATTGTAATAAAAAAATATGATACTCCAAAACATTTCCCCATGTCAATAAAAGGTGTTGTATAATTCTAACCCATCTTGATAAATAAGGAATATGGAAAAAATAATAATAATAAACCCTTATAGAGTATAAAAATTGAAAACACCAATAGTTTTCCCCACTTCAATAGAATGACATTATTTTTAAGAGAACATCATCCATCCCAAATTATGTAAAATATGTTTTTTATTGAGTAAAAATCATTGAGGATATGCCTATATTAAAACAATAATAATATAATCATAGGACATCTTGAAAAAGAAGTTCTATGGTCTCAAAAAAACATATCCTTATTTTACACAAAGAAACCAAGAAATAATTTCATATATATGAAAAGAAACATTGAAATTAATGCTTGAATGATACAACCAAAGTAGGGATAATGAATTAATTTTTTTATCATCATTTCATTTCCCCCAAAATGAATATATATTTTAGTATAAACAGTTATTCATAAACACTATTAGGATAAAACCTTTAAAATATGAAATCGATAATATAAGTGAAAGCATAAAAGATATTTTATAAGAGGAAAATTAAATTGACATAAAATATGACATTACATGTCCCTTACAATATAATTCTTAAAAATATTAATTAAAAAATATTTAATGAAATTACATTTAAAATTAATCTTCAATAATAATGATAGGAAAATAAAATACAGTTTTCTATAGGATATGTGGATCAAAATGATAAAAAAATTATTATTAAAGGAACATTTTTAATACTTGAAATCACATTTAAAGAAACCATGCATTTTAAAGATATTAATAAAACCTTTGTTGGATTAAAAACTAATTTTAAAAAATATCATTATAATAATACAATAAAATATTTGGGTGGAAGAAGAGAATCATGGAAGAAAAATTTCATGATAACAAATTATAACTCAAAGATGGATATTTGAGTTACCAATATATCTTATGGGAAACATATCCGAAGAAGTGAGAAATATTTTTCAATGGGTTTATGTTTCTTAAAATTATATCGCCAAAAAAATTATAGGTTACAACATTTTACAGTAAAAGAGTGTAATGTGCAAAACATATAAGTTAAAGAGAATGATCATCACTCGATAAAAAAATATTAAGTTATCATAAATATATACCATTGGAGAAACAAATTAATAAATTTGTACATGAATAAGGAAACATTATTTTGTTAGTAAATCCCATGAAATAAAATTATTACATTGAAAATAAATCCATAATAATTATGTTCAAATTACAAAGGAAACATTGTGTACAAAATTATTTATGTATCAATAAATTTTATTTAAGAATAAGAAATTCCTTACAGATTGAGTAGAAATTTAATCAAAACCCCTTAAATGATTGGAGTCTAAATTGAACGTAAAATACTACAATTAAATTATAATTATATAAATGATATAATATATAAGTATTATATACACACCATAAATTATAAAAGTTTCATAATAGCGAACAAGTCTCAAAGAGAGTAATTTGAGATAAAAAAACATTACATCAGTCCTAATTAATTATTCACTTCCACAAAAAATCCTGAATAATGTAATTATATTTATTAATAAATGAAAAATAACCTTCTTTATAACCATAATAATTCATAATCCTTATTCACATTTTTCCTATAAATATAAATACTAGTTAGGTTTTAACACCCCAAAATATTTAAAAATAAATTTAATATAGAATGTAATTCACGCAACACTGAGTCTATGAGAGACAACACTTTGTTATTATAATAGTTACAACCTAGCCATTAAGCATACTAATATTAATAGTAATAACTAATATTAAATGTTATTTATAATGGTTTCAAACAAATAAAACATATTCATAATGAAATATATAATTTTTGGTAAAATAAACATCATTTTTTAATTTTATATGTCAAAATTAATTTAGAGTGAATTTTTTGTATTTTTCTAAGAAATTTGATTTTTTTGATGAATATTGAATAATACTGCATTGTAGTTACAAAAAATGTTTTTTTAAATAATTAATAGAATTTAAATTTATTATTAATGTCACAATTTAACAATTATATATATATTAATCAAACATAGAACATTGGAATTATTTTTATATTGAAATAGATATGAAAACTTGTCGAACATTTGAATGTTATTTTTACCCGCCTTCTCACCAAACATGTGAGACTAGCATTAAACATATTTTTTTCACTTCTATGAATTGAATTTCAAAAAACAAACATACTTTATTTCTATTAGTAAGATATTTAGAGCATGATAGGATCATTATAATTTTTGATGAATAGTAACATGACCCTTTCAAATAGTAATGTACACTTATGAATAGTAATATGTCCCTTAGGAATAGTAGACTGACCAAATGAATAGTAACCACACTCATGAATATATAAATAAAATTTATTAACCTTATAAATGAATTAATGATATAATTATATCACAGTATAAGTAAATGAATATTGTTTTGAACAAATTATTAATTAAGTGTTGGTATTTTTGTGGGTAATGGATATTTAATTAAAATTTTATAATAAATCAATTAATTTAAAAGATAATTAATTTTCATACAATGTATTCATAAATCAATATTTTGTATTCTTATGATTTTAGGAAAATGTAATGAGACCTTAGTTAATTTTCATGGTATTATGAAAGTAGTTATAATTTTTAAAACTGTATTTTTCAAGTAAATGGTGATTTTAATTAAAAATTTAATTTATCATATTTATAAAATTATTTTTATAATCCTTAGTTCGTTTTTTAATTCTACATTTCAAAAAAAATAGGATAAATTTTTGGGATTTTTCTGAAATACTTGAATTTTTACTAAATAGTGAAATACGGTAATTTACGATATTTAAATTATAATCAAAATACATTAATTAAAATATCATGAATTATGTATGAGATCTTGGTTTTAAATCACATGAACTAATTTATATATTTATTCACAAAAATAGACATTATTTCTTATCTTGAGAAAAATAATAAAATAATGAATAAAATAATTAAAAATCACCCCTCTCCTCCACTATAAAATCCACCTCTCACCCCCTATTCTCCTCACACCTCTAAGACTTGAAGTTTATAAATGTTCTTACAAAACCCTATTTAATAGTCTATACCCACTTCTATAATCTCTTGGACATATCAAAGCACCATAACCAGTTTCTTTATGGTGGTTCTGAAGGAGGATAATTCAAGTGGTAAATCCTCATTCTTTTTTATTAAATTTCACTCCAATTCATTTTATTTTTCTTATAATCTCCTAAATTCATATTTCCAAATTATAATGATTAAATTATTATAATATATAATTTATAATTATATCTTTATAATGGAAATCCATCATTAATATCCTTACTCTCTTTTATTTTAAAATGGAAATCACCATCCGGGATGTGTCGATTTATAACCTTCATGGATGAAGAACTTTCATTCTTTAATTTATTATTCAGATAAGGTAAAGATACACTTTTTAAAGTTAAAATAGACTATAATATATGTATTATAAACTATTTAATGTTTGTGATCTAGTATCTATACATAATACTAATTAATACGACAAAACTAGTTCCTAATTATCAAAAACAGCCAAAATGATCGAAATAATTATCACTAATGTTTTATTTAATAACACATCCTCCTATAATAATAAATAATTGATTATATAACTATTTAATATTATTTATGTTAATTAATATCATATAAAATCAATTTTATATAATTATATCCATTCCACATGAACTCCATTACTTATAAATAAGCGAACCGATCATGAAAAACAAGAAAATGAATGATTGAGAACGATGAAATTAAACTCTATAACTCATAAACATGGACATAAATGAATGTAATAAAATAATAATGGAACTAATACATGTATAAAATAGTTTATATTAATTAATTAATCGATATAATTTGCTTTTCCATGACATTAAGGTCAAGTGCAGAACACATTCGGACATAAGGTAAGGGTTTCTTGATCTCACTTCAATTTTTGGGATATATTCTTATTCACCACTATTTCTTGTGTATGGTGATTTTATACAAATTGTTTATTTATCATATCAAGAATCTATATATTTTAATGTTATTTATTTGATAATTTTATGACTATTAATTTTGGGGCATATGATTCCATTAATTATAAAGTGGTAAGGAATTATACTTGAACCCCCGCTTTTCCGTCAAGTTAGTCTTTCACAATCAATACCGAAATGCAATAATTATTTATTTTTTAAATATTTATTCTACATTATATGAATATGTTCCAAAATAATATATCAATATCATATCATCCTTCTTTTATGGGGATATAAATGTATTAAAAATATTCTGTTCTCAAATAATCTGGATAAACAAGACTGATTCAAGACCTTTTGTTTTTGTAGTTCCTTGAAACATGTGTTTTAGTTTTAAGAATCACTGCTTCTAGGTGGTTTCCATTGGATTTATTCCTGGAATAGGAAACTCCCAATAGTTCTTTATCCAAAAGGTGCCTACTTTCCAAAGGCAGGTGTTCGTTAAATTTAAACTATACGATTCATAGTAATGTGCATTGGTCGAGAGGATGGGAGTTCGGACTCATCACACCCTTTTGGGGAGAATTATTTCCTAATCTGGGACTGTCTTTATAAAATTAAGATATTTTTAGGAATCCTTATTTATTCACCCTGTATAACATAAGTTTCCCTTGGAATTTTCAATCACTTCTTAACATGTGTGAAATTTAGAGTCACTTTTATGTATTCAAGGTTCTTAATTAACAGAGATATTTGTATGTATTCGAGGTTCTCCATCAATGGTATCCTCTCATATACTATTTAGAGATTCTTTTAATCATCATTATGATGATACAGGTTTATTAAGACACTTAGTGTGGAAATCTAGAATTTATTGTTGTCCATGGAGACGAAGGGTTGTTTTGTTATTGGGATCATACCAATAAAATGGGCTACCTATGTATCCTTTTGAAGGGAATCATAAACCTCGTAGTTTGGTGCCGCTTAATGGGAAACATCATACCTTTTAAGTTCATGTGATAAAGACCTATCCATATAGTTTAATGTCATGTGGTACAGACATCTAAGCAAAAAGTTCTTAGTCAACATTTGGTGTGGGACTTATGACTAAGTAGCCCAAGGAACTTTGAAGGAATATGGGTTTCGAGGTAATATAAGACCTTGTTGGGATCATGGACTAAGGATAATAGGGTTGATATTAAGTGTTGGGTTTGAACACCAAGGAGGCTTCTGACATATCCCATGTGGATGGGAATCAAATGCCACGTAGTTTGATAAATATCATAAGAGAGTCTAGTCCTTTGAGAGAAATGGGTTTTGTCTTACTTCCTCAAAAGGATGCCTTAGTGATTTGGGGGGGGGGGGGTTAATTTGGGGCTTATTTCTATGG
This sequence comes from Viscum album, assembly GCA_963277665.1. NCBI lineage: Eukaryota > Viridiplantae > Streptophyta > Magnoliopsida > Santalales > Viscaceae > Viscum > Viscum album. The sequence continues at coordinate 882,829,093 of OY728159.1, read as the reverse complement.
AGGATGCCCAGATTAAGGGAATTAAATTTGGATTCCTGAAGAGTATATGCAGTGATCTCGGGCCCTGAGAAGGCTTCCTACATATCCTATTTATGGTGGGAATCATAGTTCTCATAGTTCATTAAGTTGTGAAAATGTTGTGACCGTGAAAAATCTCTAATCCCACATGAGGTAGGCTCGGTGTGAGAAAAAAGAGGATGTAAAAGATTCAACAAAGGCACCCACACTTTTCCTCCTCCACTGGTGGAAGAGGGCACACCTATGGCGTCCAGGGTGGATGAGGAAAAGGTGACCCAAGAAGAGGGAGAGGCGATGATCCATCCCTATATTCACTTTTAATTAGACAAGGGTCCAATGAAAGGAAAGACGGATGAAGGTTAGGGGCTTACACTAGGACGGCTGCCCTGATATTGATTCGGGTAGGGGAGGGAGACTTTTCCTTTGAATGTAAAAGAAAGTGTGAACCATAACTTCCCTACCAGTGACTTGAGGTTCCAGGTCTTTGAGAAGGGAGAGGTCAGGGCCCAAACCCTCGTCCAAATCGGGAACTTCCCAACATTGTTCTTGGGAGAAAATAACATGTGACTGTGGATATAAAAACCCATAGATGCTTCATGAATCTTAACCCCATTGTGAAACAAATGTGGGAAACCTCTGACTGTGGATATACAAACCCAAATAGAAGACACGCAGATGTAAATTTCCCAAAGCTTTGATAAGTCGAAAGGTTTTAGTGGAAATCCCAACTGAATCCCTTTTTATAAAAGGGAGAAAATGAAGAAGAAGCCTCACCATGAATGGATTTGAGGAGGGCCTGATGGCTTTTAGTCTGAAGAGAGTAGGTGAATCAAAGAGTAGTTCCTATGTAGGTACCGGCGCACAATTATGGGTGTTCAATTAGGCTTGGGTGACCTGATTTTCACTTAAGTGATGAAAAAGCTATTAATTAATACTTGGGAGATACTTGAGTCAATACTTCAAGAGTTTTCACAAGTATTCCTAGAAGTGGGATGCTCAAGTTCCTGTGAAAGTAATAGGTTGTGCGCAAGTGTTTCTGATTTAGGGAGGTTGGGCGCTTTAGGCATGCAAGTGTTATGGATTTCAGACACTTAAAGGACACAATTCCTATGATCCTCCTTCAAATACTCCTCTCTAGTTGTTAAAGAACTACCTTCAAAGTTTTGGATGCCATGGGCAAAGCACTAGGGAGACTAGAGTAGCAATTGGGCTTTAGGGAAATTCATCCATACAAATGAGGGCCCTGAGGGTCTATTTATAGGAAAAACAGGACATAGAGAGAAATGAGTTTGTGAGCGCAAGTGACTTGTGTGCCAAAATGTGGTGTCCAATTACCATGAAAACCGATGGTGTTTTGACTATACTAAGGCATCACATTGAGGACTTATCCAAAATAAATACTTCAATCTGCTCTAACAAGGGGGCGTATAAGTGTTTGCATGTATCTAACTTGGGCACTGCTTTAGAAACTTAGAAAATTTTATTTCTCCATACCGTGGGGGATACACCCCCACACCCCAACATCGCATCAGGGTCGAGTTTCAGTCGCAGCCCTTCAGGCTGGTGCCTTTGCTACTGTCACTAACCCCCATGAAAAATTCAGATTCATATTGCAATATTTTTGAGCCCGGTTGAATACATTTTGCAAAAAAGTGCATGGAAGACATTCTATGGTGTCTGCAAAAGTTTCACCCCCTTAGATGTTGATTTGTTTGGAATGAGATGAATCTTGTTCTAAGGTAAAAGTAGGGAACTTTGACACATTCCATCATCATTTGGTTATATTTGGAGATACATAAAATTTGGAAGGATGCTCTAATTTTTTCCTATTCCATGGGACCTAGCAAGAATAGTTTGATTTTTTCTAAGGTTATATGGAAAACCCCACAAACTTTGTATCTTTTGATTTTTTTTATTTCTCAATATTACCAAAATGATAAAAATTGTACGTTTAGTGAGCTAGGACTCAACTTTTGTTCAGAGTTCCCTCTACGGGTTCTCAATATGGTGAATACCACATCTCTTATTGTTGGTAGTTTAGAGTCATGCATGTTGGACTGTAAAGGTTTAATGTTTATGGTCGAATAACTTTGACAATAAATTTTGAAATTAGATCCCAAAAAAGAATCAATGGATAAGAATTGTTTTAATTTTTTTAAATATTTTCAAGGGGAATCTTGAGCCATGATTTTTATGGTTACCAAATTTAAAACATTTATCGACATTAGGGGAGTATCCTCTAAGAACAGAGTTACCATTATTTGAAAAACTCTTTATGGGAGTTGTGTTATGCAGGTTCAACTAGGGCATATGATGCATATAAAATAGTTGCATCTTTTGATTGATAGGCCCATTATTTAGGTAAATTTTATGCAAGGCCACCTAAGGTCATGTACTACATAGTCAAGCAAAATAGATCTTAGGAATTTAGCATTTTAATGCTGATAGACAAGGGAAAATATGATTTAAGGGACTCAAGACCATAGTGGGTGGTTTTTCTAAGAAAAGTAATTTTAATAATAAAGGGTTATTTTATGCTGACATATGTCATGAATATTAAAACCATTTCTATTCAAATTTGGTGTATGAGGAATGGTAAAAAATTATCAAAAAGGGGAATTTATGATATCATATTGTGTAGTTTTAAGTCATGCAGTGAGGACGTTGTATTGTGCAGTTTTAAGTCATCCAGTGAGGACATTGTACTATGCAGATTTAAGTCATGCAATGAGGACATTGTACTGTTCAATTTTAAGTCATGCATTTAGGACTTTGTGTGGATTTAATTTAAGGTCTTTAGCTCTGACCAAATGAATGAGACTCTACTAAATTCTTGATAATTTGTTTGGAAACAAATCACCATATTCAGGTATGGAAAGGAAAATTGTAAACATTGATTTGGGAATTTTAGGATCTGAAGAATGATATGGGAAAAGAGTGAAAAACATTAGATTAAGTCTCTTCCAAGAACAAAGTTACCATTATTTGAAAAACCTGTTATGGGGGTTTTGTTATGCAAGGTCAACTAGAGAATATGTTTCATAGCCAAATAGTAACAACTTTTGATTGACAATCCCGTTATATAAGAAAATTTTATACAAGGCCACCTAAGGGCACATACTGCCTAGCCAAAAAAGGCTCTTAGGAATTATAAATTCTATTGTTAAAAGATGAAGAAAGATTATGAAGATTCAGATTTTTCAAAGCACAGAGTTTGGTTTATGAAGAAAAGTAACTGAATATGGAGAGAGTATTTCCAATCATGATTTCCAAAGAATCAGAGGAATATGATTTCTACAAAAGTCTGACCCAAAATGTAGGAAGTATGGTTTTTATAGTTTTAAGTCATTAAATTAGAACCATAAATGGAAAAAATATTTGATATGTGGTAAAGTGATCCAAAGTTATTTCATATTGCTTTGAAAGCATGGATAGAGATGTGTAGATTATGGTCTTGAAGACATTAAGATCGAGAGAAAGATAATGGGACAAATATACATGATTTATTGTTTTAAAATACATATTCTTTTATATTTTCATCAATGTTTGAATGGAAAAAAGACACTATAACCAAGAATGAAATTACTATAATTTGAAAAAACCCATTTTGGGGGCTATATTATACAGGGCCAACTGGGGAATATACTGTATACCCAAATAGTGGAATCTTTTGAATGACAGACCCATTATGTAGGAAACTTATGCAAGGACATATAAGGTCACATACTTCATATTCAGACAAAAGATTTCTTAGATATTAGAAACTCTATCACTAGAAACCGTAAGAAAGATTATGAAGATATTAAAATATTCAAGATTAAGAGTGTGACATATGTAAGGGGGTAATTCTCAATGCACATGAGAAATATTTGAATCAATATTGGCCATGAGTTTTAATTCCTTTACATAGATCTAACTCATAGGTAAAAATTAATACTTTCATTGTTTCATTTGAATTAATATTATGTTGTGCAGTTTTAAGTCTATAGTAAAGACATTGTATTGTGCAGTTTTAATTCAGACAGTGAGGACATTGTACTGTGCAGTTTTAAGTCATGCAGTGGGGACATTGATAAACCTAAAAGGAATTGAGACACCTTATTTATACAGATAATTCATTTACCCAATTCATAATCCCATGTGAGATATACTTGGTGTGAGAAACAAGGATTAGTAAAAGGTTACTTTTGTAGAAAAAAAGGTGAAGAAAGTGATGAATAAGGGTATTGTGATTAAGTAATGGTTGAACCAATGCATAGGACCCGGATCTCACTACATATCTTAATGGAGCAAGAATCAAGAAAAACACAACTCTTATATTTCCATGCAGTTTAACGTCATGCGGTATAGACAAAGTTGAACCGATGTGAAAATAAAGACATATTGTAGCTGGACAATGGGATAAAACCCAAGTGTCACTATGAGTCTTGATGGGGGAAAGAATCAAGACATACATAGTTCTTTAAACATTCCCTATGCAGGGTTGATTCTTATATAATGAATAAATGGGGGGTTTATATATATTATTGTTGGGTCCAAGAATGGAGATTTAAACATCTCTAATTATCTCATATAGATGAGAAACAAGCTATAAATAGTTCTTGAAACAATCATTTCCCACATCAATTGGGTTTGATATGGAGAACAGGGGATTTTGACATGTTCTAAGAGAATAGTTAAACATAAGACACAAAATGGTATAAGGATAAACCCATATATCTTAAGAGAATTCTCTGTATAGATCTGATTTATATATAGGAGGAGAAAAGGGAAATAAAAAATTTTTGGTTGCATGCGACTAGGACCAATACTAGAGATCTAGGCGTCTCTACGTGTCTTATATGATTGAGAATCAAGTTGTATGTAGTTCTTGAAACAAGGTACCCATGTAGATCTGACTCAGACATAGGGAATAGAGGGAATCATGTTCCACTAAGGAGTAGTCATGATGTCAATGAAGCTTGCTTATCGATGGTCCTAACATCAAGTTGAGAAGGCATTATCCATATACATTAATTTCATGTAATGAGGACTAATGATGTCATGCAATTTAATGTCGTGCGACATGGAAAAAGATGCTACACATTTTATCATCATGCAGCATGGATGCTTATGGTTTTTATGTAGTTTAACTTCTTTTGCCTAGGACCCTGTGTTGTGCAGTTTAGACTCATGCAGTTAGAATGTATCATTGCAATTACACAAAGTATTTATTCAAGAATATCACATTGGTTGGTGTTGTAAAAAGCTCTCCATCCATTAAGATTAAGTAATAAGCTTCATTTTTTGTAGACCTTATGTATAGAATAAGGCCCTTCCCACTTTGGCTCAAGATTTGGAGTTTTCTTTCCTGGTATCATTGGATTCCTCAGGACCAATACCAATTCTCCTTGAAGGAATGAGTAGAGGAAATCTTTCTTGTTAAAATATTACGCTATTCTTGTCTTATAAACATCTAAATGATGAAAATTATGCAATATTTTTTCATCTAATAGTTCCAGATCATCCAACCATTTCTGAGACCTCTCATCTGTAAAAAATCGATCACACATTGTAACTCTAAGTGAAGGAAATTGAATTTCAATTGGAAAATTTTCTTTTGTTCCATACACCAATGAATAAGATGTTTCTTGGGAGGCAGTATAGGAAGTAGTCTGATAATCCCATAAATCATGGAAAATTTAATCAGTCAAAGATTCCTTATCTTTATCCACCATATTCTAGATTATATTTGATAGGGTCTTATTGAAAGCCTCTATATATCCATTGGCCACTACATGAAAGCGAGATGAATGGTTGGAATTGATACTTTGATCCAGATATTACTTTTTTACCTCAAAAGAATAGAAATTGGTTCCATTGTCTGTCAATATAGAATGAGGGACACCAAATCTGCTGATGATGTTAGTTTTGAAAAAACTAACAATGATTTTGGATCTGACGTCTTTGAGAGTAATTTCCTCATCCCATTTAGAGAATAAGTCAGTAATAATAAGGATATACTTGAACTGCTTAGCCATAGCTAGAGGATAAGGTCCTACTATATCCATTCCCCATGTGGAAAATGTCAAGGAGTATTTATTTATATGTAGTAACTCTAGGGGTTGATGAATGAAGTTGGAATGCACATGGCAGGATGAAATTTTATAGTGAAATCATTGCAATCCTGCATCATTGAAGGCCATAAATATACTAGACTTCGTATTTTATCATAAATCCTAAACCCAGACATGTGAGTACCACAAGATCCTGAAATTACTTCTTTCATTACAGCTACAGTTTATTCTCCATTAATACACTTGAAGAGGATTCCATCAAACCCTCATTTGTAGAGGATGTTCTGGTGATATGGACTATTATAAAGAGTAAAATTGGATGCTCATCATCAGTTCTGTTCTATTTCATCCCTATCTAGTGGAAGTACTCCATTTTGAAGGTATTACATGATAGGTGTTCTCTATCCCATTTTATGAACATATGGCTCATAAATAGGGATAATTTCACTAATTTCTGCCATTCTATTTTGAATGAAAGGTGTGAAAACACAATGATGAGCTATACTGATGATTGTATCATCATGATTTGGATCTTCCAAGGATATAGTTGCATTAGCCAATGCATCATCATGGGCATTTTGTGATTGAAAAACATAGGAAAATGTCGGTGTTGATGTAAATTCAGCCATTAACCCTATGACATAATCACGCGAAGGGATTAACTCTTCTTTCCTGATGGAATAATCCCCGTGGATTTCTTTGATTACCAAATCTGAATCACCTTTTACTTTCAATTGATTCAATTGTACCTAAAGTTCCAATTCCAAGCATGCGATGAGAGCTTGATATTCAGATTTATTGTTGGTACTACCATCTAACAACATTAAGGAATAAGGCAACACTACCTTTTCTAGGGAGATAAGTACAATTCCTAACCCAAATTTGTAGAGTTTAGGGTTTTCCATTCTCTTCCCTGTTGGACTTCTGGAGGCACCATCAAAGTACATCTCCCATGTTTGGGTATTATCTTGAATAGATAAGACCTCTTCATCGGGAAGTTCAGTATTCCATGATGTATCTTCAACAAATGGGTGTTTAGCCAGGAAGTCAGCTTGATCTTGGCCATTTATTGCCTTCTGAGGTACAAACTGGATATCAAACTATTTCAAAATAACTTCCCACCATGCCAAATGCCCTGTAAGCATAGGCCGACTAAGGATAAATTTTAGCGGGTTATTTCAAGACACCAATTGGACCTCATGATGTTGAAGGTAGTGCCTCAATTTTTGAACATCAAAGATTAATGCCAGGCAGTACATTTCAATACATGAATACCAAGTTTATCCATCAATCATAGTAATACTAAGATAGTAAAGGTTGTTTTCATTCCCAGCATCATTCTTCTGGGCAAGGAATGCACACAATGATCGCTTTAAAACTGTCACTTAGAGAATAAGTGGTCTCCATTCAATAGGTGGAATTAGTACCAGTGAAATCAAGAGATGTTTGTTGAGAGTATAAAATGCTTCTTATCAATCGTCAATCCATTGATAGGTGACACCCTTATTCATTAATCTAGTGAAGGGAAGACACTTTCCTACCAAATTGGCAATAAAGCACTGAGTATAGGCTAAGTTTCCTTGGAGTCCTCTTAGTTCATTCAAATTTCTAGGAGGTGACAAGCCAAGGATTGATATTTTTTTCTTATGATCAACTTTTATACCATGATGGCATACAATGAAGCCGAGGAACATCCCTGAGGTTACCCTCAAATCACATTTCAAGGGGTTCATCTTCAAATTTTGTTTCAAAAGTTTATTGAATTTGGTCTCCAGATCAGCCAAGTGATCAGAACGTTGATTGGATTTAACCACCAAATCATCCACATAACATTCAAAAAAATTACCTAAGAAGGGTTTGAAGATATGGGGCATGGCACGTTGATACGTTTCACCTGCATTCTTTAAGCCAGAGGGCATTAACTAATAGAAAAACATGCCCTGAGGGGATCTGAAGGCTGTAGATTCCATATCCTATGGGGCCACAAAGATTTGATTATACAAATAGTATCCATCCATAATTGAAATAGAATCATAGACATCTATTGCATCAATTAAATTCTATGTGATCAGAACTGAAAATTCATCTTTAGGAAAATGTCAGTTAAGATCTTTGAAATCCATGCAAACATTGATTCTCCCATTCTTCTTCTTCACTAGTAAAATTTTTTCCATCCATTTGATATATTGAACCTACTTGTAAATTTTATCATTTATAATCTTATAAACTTCAACTTCAATTTTAGAGGCATGAGTTGGGTGTGTTCTTCTTGCTGCCTACTTGAATCCTCGATGTTCTTCAAGAAAACCCAAATGATGAGTAGCTACATCGGTATTAAGTCCTATAATTTCTGTATTATTCAAAAGAAATATATCTTAATGTTTCTTTAGAAATAAATTATACACTTATTTCTCTTCTGAAGTCATTGACACACTAAGTAGTGTAGGGAATGGATCTTCTCTCTACCCATATTTATTTCTCTAAGATCATCTGCAGTGGTAGAGACACCTTCCTCAAATGATAGAGGAGAATCCCTGATATATTCTTCTTCTTCCTCTTCCTTATGTGTCACTTCTTTTGTTTCTACTTTCATAGTAGATGATGAAGAAAAACATCTAGAATTAGGGGATGAATTTGTATTTGAACACCCTGAAGAAGTAGCAACAATTTCTAACCCTATTGATGATGAAGGGTCTTCCTGGGGTAATGAATAAGAGATTATTGATTAGGAATCAACATCCTTGTCTTCATATAGTATTTATACAACTTGTTCTAATATGATTAATAAATTAGAGTCTTGCATAAGATTAGTGGATGAAATAAAGACATCCCTATTTAAGCTTTCACTACTGCTTGGTGAATCAACAATTTGTCCCATGTTGTTAGGATTGATTTATGCAATTGAAATTATTGAAGTTATTGGAAGAATACTTGGATTTGGGTTTACCCTTTCAATTTGATTGATTGGTAACATATAATCTTTTCTGAAATGTATGGTTGGGTTTTCTAGGATCATTTCCAAGATATTTGGAGCATTAATTCTGGTTACCTCATTTTCCATGGACCTAGTTCCCTTTGTTTGATACAATTCTGCCACAATGTATTGAGATTCACATGTTTTGAATGGAGCCTTGTCACTATATAGTGTACCAATTTTCTCATTGAAATAGTATTTGAGGCATTGGTGGTATGATGAAGGTATGGGTGCATATTGATGTAGCCAAGGCCTTCCAAGTAGAATATTGAAGGTTGTGTCCTCACGAAAAACCATGAAATCTGAATTTGACACAAGATCCCCAAACTGAGTTCTAAGTGTAATCTCACCTAAAGGATCTCACTCATTCTTGTCATATCCTCGCAACATTAAATTAGAATGAGATAAGTCAAATTTAGTGAGTCCCAATTGATGAAGTATACGAATATGAATGAGGTTGACTCCCAAGACATTATCAACAGAGGCTCATCAGATGTCTATGTCATTAACCCTACCAGATAGATAAAAGGGTCTGATATGTCCATGTAAAACATCATCTTTATATTCATCCATAAAAGATATAAATTCATTACAATCTTCAGAATCATTCTCTATACTGTAAACCTCAGCAGCATCAACTACGGTTTCAAACTCTTGAGGACTTGAAAAATCCTCAATAAGTGCTTCTTGAAATCCTTTTGATATATTCAAGGAATCTAAAATCAAAAACTTGGATATTACATGGGATAGATATTTCAAAACATCATAATTTTGGTCCAGAGGTCTACATTTCCTAGCATGGAGATGCGGCTTTGTAGGTACCTTGGATGTTGAAGATCTTGATTTAGATATACCATGTATCGGAGTAGAAGCTAGAAATACTCCTGGAATTGGTATATTAGACTGAATAGGTCTATTTATTTGCTGAGATGATGATGGTGTGACCTCTAATTGGTCCTCTAAATAATCATTTTTGGACTGAACCTATCATGCATGGAAAAATATCCTTGTTCTTGTTGAGCTCACTGAAGTGCTCTTCCACGAGTTTCTGTTTCATATACTATTCGAGTAGGGGTAGAGTTAAAATAGTGGATTCTAGAATAACCACTTATTACCCTATATCCTTGACTATGGACTCTTCCTCTGGTCCCCCTAGTTAGTTATAGGTAACTCAGACTTATTATAATCAGAATCATCATTGGCATAGGGATCCGTTAAGTGGATAACGTTGACGGAACCAAAGATCAATTCTTCATCTAAAGAAGATTTTTTCAGACAGGTTGGTTCTAATTGTACCATTTTTAGGGGAAGTTCCCGTGCTTTTGAAACAGATGGAATGAAATATACCAGTGTCAAAGACAACATTGGCATTCACATGATCTCATCTTCTTATAACTTCTCTTTGTCCCTCTGATCACGCCACTTCTTTGATGATTGACCTTTAGAAGACTGATCATTTGATGAAGGTGGTTTTTTTGTGGTAGAAGTAGTATAAGAAATAATTTGTTGATTCAAATGTGTATATAAATTGAATTATTTCGGTTGATCATTTTCCTGATCATCCAATCATCATATTTCTGCACATTTTTACTTTTGAATTCCTATCATTTTCCTTCTTCCCTAGGATCATTAGCAGTAACACAAGCTACATGGTCTAAATAAATTTTCAGTTTAACATGTCCAAATTCTACCATTTGTTGCAGGTGGTATTTGAAAAAAAATCCTAAATGGAATGCACCAACATCTGGTGAAAGGGACAATAGTTCGAAAGATCTTCATCTTCTTCATTGTTTGGATTCTTTGGCCTTGTAAACTGAACCAAATTATTTTTTATAGCTAAGATGATGTAACCGAGAACTTTTTCATTTCGTAAAGAATAAACATTGTTCTTTAACTTCTCATATCTATTTCTACCTTTGATCTATTTGATCATATTGATGAGGCATTCATTGCTTCTGACGCTCATTAGATGGATCTCTTCGATATGATGATGGTTTTGATGTGGAAGAAGGTACATGTGCTTTCTTAAGTGTAACTATAGCAGCCTCTGCTCTCCCTATTCTCCTTCCCAGAGATGATGTAATTACATGAGTTTTAGCTTTAGTTTCCATAATGGAATCTTCAATCTGTTGATAAATAGGATCAAGATCTCAAAACCCCCTGTGTATTTCATAGGGACCAGTGGTGGGTGTAACTCATCACACAAATTTCCCACAAAAATTGGAAGTAGCTCTTCTTGGGGAAGTTTCAGATTTAAGGAATATGTTAATCCTATCCATCGAACAATGAAATATAAAACTCTTTCATTTTCCCATTGTTTTCAATTTGTAAGATAAAAAATTATTGTTTTCGGTAGCATTGAGCTAAATTGAAAAATAAATTTCTGATAGAGATATTTCCATCCAGAAATTGATCGAGATTGAAAACTTGTATACTGTACAAAAGTTGGTCCCTATAATGACTACACAAAACACATGAGATTTACTGCTTCTTTTTTATGAGGAGTCCACATCATGGGATCACAATGAGAATTGAAATGTGTTATTTTTTGTTCTAGATCTCTCGAACCATTAAAGATTGTGAATGTTGTATTCATAAAATTTTGTTGGGAAGGAATTAGATCCACCCATTCAGGGTAAGTTTCCCTTTCTAGTTGAACTGGCGCACACCGTTCATCCATAGCTTCCAATAGAGTTTTTAATGCCTAAAGTTTTTTCATAAGAACTTGGGTAATATCTGGATGATTTGGGACCTATACAGGTATCATATCTAGAGTTTGAACTATTTTGATGACCGACAAAACAATTGGTGGTGGTGCTGGAATTTTCCATGGATAACCCACGAGAACATTCCTATAAGGATGTGTTTGATCTTTCCATGGATTTTTACCCAATGGAGGGAATTATTTATCTGCATTTTTAGTTACCAAAAGTCATCTTTGTTGAGGAGCTCCTATAAGATGTTCAACTTGAGGATCTTCCTAAGAAGTATGTCTAGAAGAAATGATGCTTCGAAGTAACTCTGTATTGAGTCTTTTCAAATCTTTCATCTCCTCTTCTTGCTCAGAAAATCTATCTTAAAGTGAAAGAGATTGACCTTCTTTTGTGTAAAAGTGAGATGCAATATAACTTTTACCATTCCCCTTATTAGATACCTTTCGAAGGGGTGGTAGTTTGTTATTTGAGGGAATACCTAGATTCTGGGTAAGCCTCTGATTTTTGGGTACGCACACCTCCTTCATTTGTTTTAGTGTGTATTGTGTTATGGATAATAACTTCATCTTCTGATTCCCATGATCTAGACTCATTTTCTGGAGGATCTTCTATACTGTAATTAATAACATCTACTGATGTTAATGCATTGATGGAATTCTATCAATATATTTGTAAGATCATCTCCTTCCATATCTTCCATGATACTCTCCTCTCATATATGATGGATTCTCAAGTTTTGTTTGACAGATAGTTACCTGAATGGAATCCTTGGATAGTTCAATTGTGCGTTCTCTTTGTGGCTTCTTCCCTAATCGGGAGAAAACTAACTTCCTTTGAGGAGGGGATTGTAGATGTGAAAAATCCCCCAGCCCTGCAGATTGGGTTTTTTCATGTTTTTCTTCTTTAAACCTTTGAACAGTGTTTAATAAATTGGAAGGTTGAATTAAAAAATCACCCATCCTTGAAAGAGAGGGTGGCTCTTGAACTTCTATGACTAATATTCACATAGCTGCTATTTTGATTTTGTGAATTTAGGTTCGGATATTAGTTTGGTACATTATCCAGTAACCATTAAAATCACCTATTTCTAAAGATTGTTGTGATATTTCAGACATTTGTGTTATCTGACAACTAATATTCTCTAAGCAGGAGGTCTGCTGAAGATTCTCAGATACTTGATATAAAAGTAACTCAATAACTAGTTTTCTTTGGTCCTGACTTTGATGAGAGCTAGTTGAGGCATGTTCTTGAAAGTACATTTGATTACATAAAAAATATGTTGATTGTAGTTGGCCATGGGGTATAACATTGCATGAGATCACTTTTGGAAGACTTTGTTGATTTTGGATTGTAGTGAAATGCAATGCTCCATGTGCACCTCATCCTTTGATGCGAACACTAGATGGGGCATCAGAAATTAACTAGTGTAACCCCTTTAAAGCATTGAGGCATTCACACTGAAGGGTTATCTACTGATTTTCATCCTTTGGATGTTGGGAAACTGGGAGAGATTCCAAGTCAATTTGGAATTACAACCCTTCTATTACCTTTAAATGATTTTGATATTCATCATATGGTAATACTTTGGTTTTCAAATGACAAAGAGTCTTCCACAAGTTGAGGCGGATATCATGAATTCAATCTTCTTCCATCAATTCTAGAATGTTATACTGAGAATTTTTCAAAGGCTAGAACATGACTGGTATTTCTCCTTTAGCCAATTTTTTTCTCATGTTTAACATATATTCATCATCATTCACTAGAGGTTTCTCCACTTAGTCTGATAAAATTGTGTTCTCAATTCTTTTATTAAAAATAATGGAGTTAGTCACTTTTCCCTCTACTGTATTTGAAGAGAAGTGACCCAAGGAAGGTTTGGAGAATGACTGCTCCCTTAAGATGCCTTTTGGTTGAGAAATTATTTATTTTGTTAATGAAAATGCACCATACATGATTGGATTTGTGTTATCAAGTGACTCAAGACAAGAGGGTTTTCCCATTACTACATTTTCAATTATGGAATTATTTTGGTAATGTGAAAAACTACTGTGAATAGAACATTCGCATAGAATTACATCATGGAGAGGACCACCATGGTGGATTATAGAAAGGGATAAATCATATTTCTCCTTGGTATTCCGGCCACATGGAGGATTTTTGTGGCTCTCATCCAGAGATACGCTCTCTGGATTGATCGAATTTTCATTAAGAAAGCCTTCATGATGAAGATCCTGACAAAGAACTTCAGAATTACTAATAACACTCCCATAATTTGGTAATGATAGGGTAGGATCTTGAGATACAACAGATAAATGTCTGAGGGCTTCAAGAACTCTAGAATTAAGAGGAGCCAAATTGTAGCTTAACTCTTTATTTTACAATTTTTTTGGAGATATTTCTTCATGGATGATTTCTTACACTTAGTTCAGGCCACTTGCTGGGAGAAGTGGGTATCATGGGTAGGTGTATGTTCCTGCCTTGGATCGGTCACTGAAATAGACTGATTACCTCCAATTGGAACGAGTGTATATTCCTGATCATGTTATTTGTATGATATGGGGGAGTATGCCCCATGACCCTCCTGGACTGGAATAGAGGTGTTTATCTAATCCAAGATGGCATGTCGATGTGTCATCCTAGGTGTGGGGATATATTTATGTGTTCATTTCCCTGTTACTATAGAAGTTGATGTTATAATATTCTGGCATTCTTCCAAAATATGGGAAGGAATTTGTGTATTCCCTTTTACAATTGATAAAATGTGTTTGGTGACTTCATTGGCCAGAAAGGGATATACGTCCATTTAGTATCAGGAGAAGGTGTATGTGCCTGCTCATGTCCTGCTTTTCCTACCAATGGGTATTGACAGTACTCATGTATAGGGGAATAGATTTGAGTCTGCCCTAGATTTGTCGTTGGAAATTTCCCACTGACTTCTCTGAGTGATTCCAAATGAGACTTTTGGCAGACTTAATGAATGCTGGAAGGTGTATGTGCCTACTGGCTATTTTTCATCAAGCATGACTGACGAAATTTCTTCAATACTGACAGACAAGACTGCTGGAATAATTGGTGATTGTAAGAAGGTATATGTTTCTGTTTACCAGTTTCCACCACATCGGATTGGCGAGTTTCTTTAAATGCAACCAAACAAACCTACTGACAGGATGAAAATTTGTAAATAGGTTTATGTGCCTATTCACAGTAATCCACCGGATTTTCCTAGAGGGGTCAGTGGGTTTCTTCTAGATGAGTATGTTTGGTAATATAATAAGGAAATACGGGTGTATGTGCCATCTCGTTGTTCGTCATCAAGTTAGGTTGATGGACTTCTTAGGTGGGGGTGGAGGTGAGAACCTACCCTCTATTAAACGAATGTTGTCCCCAATGATTTTTCTTGTGTTCCTAAATCTAAGGGACATGTTCTGAACATCCAGAGGCAACACTCCCATCATGTTGGGGGTTCACTACCATGTGATTCTACTGGTGGCGATTGTTGGTGGGAGTCCTCAAGAAGGACCCTTTCATCCTTGAATTTAGGCCCTGAGTGACCTCTTAATCCACCTCCTTATATTATGGTAGGTACTCATTGTTGCGTCTTGGAGATAAGGACCCGAAACGATTAAAGATGGTGGTTGTCACTATCTTCTTCTTAATCATCAGTTGTTGTTGTCCAGAAGATCAAGGATTGTTATTAACCTAGATAGCCTGTTATGCATCCTTTAAGGATGGGATTTTACCATGATGCCAATATTCTCGTACCAACATCTTGGTGATCCAGTGTTGAAGACGTTGGGTGGGTGATAGAGTCCTTCCCATGGATGAGGATATTTCTTGAGTAGGGTTCGGGAACTTCACAGATGTCATATTGAAGAAATCAATTTTAAACTGAAGGGACTTCATGAAAAAAACTTTAAAACAATAATAAAATCCATTAAAGTGGAATCTTTTAGATGGATACATGCATGATTGAATCCTTTGTCTGGCCTTCCTTTATCAATTGATAGGGGCCTAACAGGTGGGTATCATTATCAACTTGGTTGTGTATCATGTCGGGTTCATCATTTTTGTTTTGTAGTTCCATGAAACATGTGTTATAGTTTCAAGAATCACTACTTCCATGCAGTTTATATTGGATTTATTCATGGAACTGGAAACTACCAATAGTTCTTTATCCAAAAGGGACCTACTTTCCAAATATAGGCATTCATTAAGTTTGAAATTTTTGATACTTAGGAATGTGCATTGGTCGAGATGATAGTAGGTCGGACACATCTCACCCTTTTGGAGGGAATTATTTCCAACTCCAGGACTTTCTTTATAAATTTATGATATTTTCATGAATCCTTATTAATTCACTAAGTATAACATAAGTTTTCCTTGGAATTCTCAATCACTTATTAACATGTGTGAAATGTATAATCATCTGTATGTATTCAAGGTTCTTCATTAATGAATATATCTATATGTATTTTAGGATCTCCATCAATGGTATCCTCTCATATACTATTCAGATATTATTTTAATCAACGTTATGATGAAACTAGTTTTTTAAGACACTCAGTGGGGCACTCTAAAATTTATTGTCTTCCAAGGATACGAAGGTTTTTTTTATATTTGGATTGTACCCATAAATTGGGATACCTATGTATCCTTGTAAAAGAAATCATGACCCTCATAGTTTGGTGCCGCTTAATGGGACAAATCATACCTTTTCAGTTCATGTGATAAGGGCCTAGCCGTACAGTTTAATGTCATGTAGTACACACATCTAAATGAAAAGTGCTTTGTAAAATTATGGTGTGGGACTTATGCCTAAGCTTCCACAGGAACATGGAAATAATAAGGTTTTCTAAGTAATATTAAACCCTATTGGTAATATAGCCCAAGGAGAATAGATTTGATTTGAAGTCTTGGGTTTATACCTCGAGGAGGGTTCCTGCATATCCCATGTGGATAGGAATCAAAACCTATGTAGTTCGATAATTCCCATAGGAGAGTGTATTCCTTTGAGAGAAATGGGTTTTGGATTACATCTTGAAAAGGATTCCTTGGTTATTTGGGGGTTTAATTTGGAGCTTATTCCTAATGATGATTCCCAGATTAAGGGAATTAAAGTTGGAATCTTGAAGAGGATATCTAGTGAGCTTGTTTCTTGAGAAGGCTTCCTAAGTATCCCATTTATGGTGGGAATTAGAGTTCTCTTAGTTCATTAATTCATGAAAATGCTTTGACCATGAAAAATCTCTAAGACTATATGAGTTATACTCAGTGTGAAAAACAAGAGGATTTCAATGATTCAAAAAAGGCACCCATACTTTTCCTCCTCCACTAGTGAAAAAGGGTGCACCTATGGTGGCCAGGGTGGATGAGGTCAAGCCAACCTGGGAACAAGGCGAGGTGATGAGACTTCCCTCTATTCAGTTTACAGTAGACAAGGGTCCAATGAAAGGAAGGAGGAATGAAGGATAGTGGCTTACACCAGGATGGTTGCCCTAAAATTGATCCTGGTAGGGGAGGGAGAATTTTCCTTTGAATGTAAAATAAAGTGTGAACCATACCTTCCCTACCAGTGACCTGAGGTTCTGGGTATTTGGGAAGGGAGAGTTTAGGACCCAAAACCTCCTTAAAACTGGGATCTTCCCAACACTATTCTTGGGAGAAATGTCCATGTGACTGTGGATATACAAACCCATAGAAACTTCATTAATCTTAACCCCATTGTGAAATAAATGTGGGAAACCTATGACTGTGGATATAAAAACCCAAATAGGAGACACACAGATGTGCCTTTCCCAAAGGTTTGATAAGTCAGTAGGTTTTGGTGGATTTTTCAATAGAATCCTTTTTATACTAGGGATCTAATGAAGAAGAAGCCTCACCATGAATGGATTTAATGAGGGCTTAATGGCTTGTATACTTAAGAGAGTAGTTGAATTAAAGAGGGGTTCCCATGTAGGTACCGATGCAGAAGTATGGTCGTGAAAGTATGCTTGGGTGACCTGATGTTCACTTAAGTGATGAACAACCTGTTAATTAATACTTGGGGGAGACTTGACTCAAGACTTCAAGAGTATTCATAGGTATTCCTAGAAGTGGGGAGCTCAAGTTCCTATGAAAGGAATATGTGGCGCACAAGTGTTTAGGATTTAGGGAGGTTGGGAGATTTAGGCGTGCAATAGTTATGTATTTCAAACACTAATAGGACTTAAGTCCTATGATCCTCCTACAAATCCTCTAATATATGTGTTAAAGAACTACCATGAAAGTTTCATAAGACTTGGGCGATGTAATAGGGTGACCAGAGCAGCAATTGGGCTTCAGGAAAATTCCTTCGTATAAATGAGGGCCCTAAGGGTCTATTTATATGTAAAAACAAGACCTAGGGAAAAAGGAGTTTGGGAATGCAAGTGACTTGCATGCCATAATATGGTGCACAAGTACCTTGCACGCCGACAGTGTTTTTTCTATACTAAGGCGACACATTGAGGACATAGCCAAAATAAATACTTTAATCAGATCCAGCAAGGGGGCGTAGGTGTTTGTGCATAGGTACCTTAGGAGCCGCATTAGGGACTAAGGAAATTTTATTTCTCCATACCGCTAGGGCTGCACCCTCACATCTCATCTTCATATTAGTAATCGGCTATGGTCTTATCCTTGTGGGATAGTTCCTTTTCTACCATCATTGAACCCCATGAAAAATGCAGAGTCGCACCACGAACTTTTCAAGCCCGGTTCTGGACATTTTGTGAAAAAGTGAATGTAAGACATTTCATAATGTCTACACCCATTTTCAAGTGCTGTCCAAAATTTTTTTAAGAAATTATTACTTTTCTGAAAGCACTAATTTTATCATGAAAATTTATTTTTTTCATTTTTTGTTTTATGAAATCAAAAATGCCTTTCTGTTTTGAAGTCTATTTAATATTTTATATAAACTACACTAAAATGTATTATTTATAACATTTCATAAAAAATAGTTTTATATGATTTAACTTTAGTGGGACTTAATTTAGTCCTCAAATATAATTTCAATGTCCTAAAATTTTATTTTATGTGATATTAATATTTACAATATGATTTTATGAAAAATACAAAAAAAAATACCAAAGAACATTTCTTTCAAAATGAAAAGTGTTTTTATCATCTCACTTAAACTTTTATGAGATATATGATTTGTTGAACACTTATTACATTAATGTGTTTTATGTAACACTATTTAATATATCATATAAAAAGTATCCTTATTCTCATGTTATTCTATGGGATTATTATTTTAATGTTTCAAAGTGGTATGTAACACTTTGAAATGTTTTAAGATTTTTTCCTCATGAATTTTTCAGTTGTATTATTTAAAAGTATCTTAATATGTGTCAAAATACTTTGTTAAATCTTGTACATCATTGAGTTTTATCAATTATGATACCATATACCAAATATTTTTGAAGGGTTGATGATTCTTTTGACCATGGATGTTCTAATTTTATACCATTCCTGGGTTATTGTTAAAGTATTCTCATTTTGTATGTTAGATTTTCAATATGAATGCATATGTTGTTTATATTTCACCCATTTCATATGAGGAATTTATTGGAGATAATAAGTGATGAGTGGGGACCTCTATATCACCTCAATAAATTAGTAAGTCTCACAAGACAAAACAAAACATGGTTCTGGGAAAGTCCATACCATAGTATTTTCCAACGTCTTGGTCGAGGCCTTGACAATTTGTTTTAGTTGTCCTGCATTATACATTTCTTCATTATGAAACTATTAATTGATAATCAATTTATTATTATACTACTATAATATCCATGGTTACGTTTTATTATGTAATTTACTCATCTTGTTATTCTTACTATATTATATTAACGTATAATTTTAAAGGCATGTGTTTTTAGTTGTTCACCATGCCTAATGTTTATGTTTATGATAAAATATGCTATATTAATTACCCATACTGAGCATCTGAGCTCACCCATTTCTTATTTTTCTTTTCCCCATGTTATAAAGAAGAAAACATTGAATATTCTTTCAAGTATTTAGTGTATTTAATTTTATATTTTATTATGTTTTACTCTCTTTTCCAAATGCATTATGGGTATAATGAATCTAATTTGGTCTTCTAAGAATGTTAAACTAATCATTCCATTAGGTTTTTATTCCTTGAATAATTCCTATGTAATAAAATGATGCACTAGATCCAGGCTTCTAGGGGTGGATTGTTATAGTTGGTATTAAAGGAAATTTAACATCAACGATGGAAACAAGATTTAGAAAGCATAGATTAGGGAACTTAACACTAACATTGAATCTAAGTATATGTATATAAGAATATAGTAGACATTTTTAAGGAATGTATTATATGGTTATTCCTATAAATAAATCATTGTCTGGATGCTACAAGTGGATATGGTTTTGGCATAAATGTACCTAGGGGTAACAACTCTTACAATGTGTCTCAAGGCGTACATTGGGTAACCTAGTACACAACAATGGCTCATACTACACACCTGGTTTGACACTCTAAGGGGATATTCTTAAGATAATTCACATTTTCTTTACAAACCATTATCAAGTATTTAAAAGTAATTGTGTTCCCAAAGAAAATGTGTTTATGATTATGATATTAGATAGTCGTAAATATTTATATTTATGTCACTTAATTCACTAGTATTGGGATTTTTAAATATGTTTCATAATGTTATGATCTAATCTAACATATGTAACTATTTATAAACAAAACCCCCCAAAAGGAATATGGACTACCTTAATTCACACAATCGAAAGAGTAAGAAAATTTGTTTCTTTGATGGTTTTAACCTTGTATTTTGAAGGGAACTATTATCTCAAAGTTTCTAATAGTATGAGGTGAAAATATCATGTTCTATTAGGAATGAGAAATATTTAAACAAGTATTATGACTTCAGAATGATGTAATAGAAGAAGAGGACAACTGCGAAAAAATTAAATAAAGGGAATACAGAAAAGAAGTATTTTTCCACATGTGATACTTACAGATGGAAGCACCTTGGAATATTCTTAAGAGGAAAAGGAGTTTGATTCATGTTTAGAGAAGAAGGAAACCATGATCATAACATAAAGATAAGGAAGAAATTTTTCTATTTATAATTATTCAACATCATAGAGATTAGACACTACACACATAAATGTCTTAAATGTCAATGAAATATAGCTCATAAATTTCAAAAGGATCATAGTCAAGATTATGTTATTACTATAGTTGAAATGTAATAAGTAATGTATTCATGTTATTGGATACCAGAATTATGTTATGATTATAATACTTATAAGATACATAAGGATTGTATTATAATACTATTTCATTAAGGATTTAAGAATGAATGTTGAATGGTACCCTGGAAAAGTAACACTATAGCAATTTAATATCTTTGGAAAGTATATGGTTGAGGGAAATACAAACCTTAATATGTTTATGGCAATGAGATATATATTTCAGAATAAAGAGATGAATGGTTTTGATAACATAAATTGGGTAGCACTAACTATTTTAGATTTAAATAATGGGTTGTTGACAAAGTGGTACAGTCTACAACATTTTCAAATTAAGTAATATATCCAAATTCTTATATTTTACATAAGGAATAAATAAGCATGAACATATTCAATATGGGTTTGTGTTAATTAAAGCCACAATAATGCTTTAAAAGAATAAAAGGATAATGTAATCACAAGTTTTTATGTGATGATTATGATCCATTTCATTTTTATTAATAATTTAATTATGTAAATTCAGTGACCATCTTTATAAAGTGTTAGATCATGATATTTTGAAAATTTTACCAATTTATGAAATGGTTGAATTTGGTCAAAAGAATAGTTATTAGAGGTTATTTTACCATATAATATAACTTGTTCCATAAGATAAAGTAGGAATAGTTAAAGAAACAACTAAAGTATAAGATTGTGTTTATAGAAATGTTTCAATTACTCGTTTTTTCTTTACATTATTATAATGTGAAATAATTTCTCAACTTTAGGGAAAGTGTCTTGAAAAAAATGTTATATTAGTACCTTATTTTCTGATGTGGGTTTTCCATATTGTCACGACCCGCCTTCGGGGTCCGTGTCGTGACTACCCCAAGCCCGCCTTCCATAGGCCAGGGGCTGGCGACTAGCACCAAGGCGTAAATCCCAGTAAAAAGGGAAGGCATTGCCTTTGTAAAGTAAACAAACTCCACAGAGTAAACAAGCGGAAAGTAAACACTAAACAAAAGCAGAGTACAACTGAAAGTGCGGAAAAGTAAATGGGCCAGTATACAAACCCAAACTGAAAGTAAAGTACAACTCGAAAGGAAAAGCAGCAACTGAAATGTAAAAGCCGCTACTCCGAGCTGTCCACTGGAAATCCCACCTGAAGGGTGGGTACAGATAGCTCCTCTGCTCCACGGGTCCCGCCGTCCGCTCCGAGCACGTCCCGCCCAGTGGTCCACCTCCGGGTACCGTCCCGCTCTGCAAGCCTCAGCTAAGGTCAACGATGTCCGTCGTCTGCAACCAACACAACGTAGTGCGGGCAAAGCCCGTGCAGGGGTGAGTATAAGCTACTCAGTAGGGACCCCGAGACCCCTGAAGGTCTCTCAAATCCACAAAGGATAAACCACGAAGAAAAGTAACAATCATGAAGTAATAACCGACACTGCTTAGGTATATGCCCATACATATACCTAAGTCATCAATTCAAATACGCTCTATCCTCCGAGCCCAAGTACAACTCAGTCCACACAGGAAAGTAAACGTATTCCACACAGGAAAGCAAAACGTAATCCACACAGGATTGCACAACACAATCCACACAGGAAAGCAATAGGATTCAGCTCACACAAGTATACTTCTTCAAGGACGATAAAGATGATCACTGATCCATCTAAGTCGTCGGACCCACGAAGGATCGATAGGTAACTAACCCCCGCAAAGACCACACAGGATCGGGCCCACACAGGACCTGTAGGCGCTGGCTCACACAAAACCGCTGAGCGCAAGGACCCACACAGGATCGGGCCCACACAGGACCTGTAGCACTGATCCATGTAGGATTGCTGAGTGCTGAAGTCTTCGTCATCGAATCCACACAGGATCTCTGTACTGTCGTCGTCGCAGTCACAGTAGCAGTAGTAGCAGTAGAACAGTCGCAGCCAGCACTAGGGTTCCCGCACACATCAAGCTCGTTCGGAGGGTCCGCTCCACGAGCCGAGAGGCTGATACATCAACTGTCACAAAGACCAGAGTTGATGTATCCAAAAGTTCAGTATCGTCAACAGGAACTCAACGCAACAGACGGCGCGTCGATCGGACGCCCGGTCTGAGAGTTATTGGCATTTTCGTCTCCGGGGCCCGGTTGGTTTTTAAGGCAAAACCAACCCGACCGTACTCCACCTGCGTCCAAACCTCGGGCGGAGTATGCCGAAAGATCTGTCTCACTAAGAGGAACACAACACAGCTGACGGCACGTCAATCGGACGTCCGTAGCTCAAGATATGAGCGTTTCCGCTCCGAAGGCCCGGTTGGTTTCGTGAACGAACCAACCCGGCCGAACTCAAAGTAAACCGAAACCTTGAGTGCGATATACCGAAACGACCGTCTTGATCCAAGGATCGCGTTGCCGCAGACGGTTCGTCAATCGGAGGTCCGAGGCTCAAGTTATGGCCAAAAGACCGGAACTGGTTCGAAACGGGGGGGTCCGGGTCCGGGCCGACCCGGCCCGACCCCCCCCTGGGGCGGCGTGGCGGCGCGGCGGCGCGGCGGCCGCGGCGGCCTGTCGCCGCAGGGTGGCTGCACGCGGGGGCTAAGCCCCCGCTGATTGGAATGTCGGCGCGGCAATATGTCGCGCCCCTTCTGCAAACCACCCCCCCCCCCCTCACGTGGGGGGCTTGATTGAAGAAAAACTGGGGGGCTGCTGCCCCCCCTTCCTACATGGAAACCGCCCCCCTCTTAAAGAGGGGGGTTTTAAACGTTGGCCGGGGAATTAATTTTCCCCGGTTTAACGTCATTCGGCCGGCCAGCTGGCCGGCCGGTTTTCTCCAACGGGACTGGAAATTCCGGTCCCCTCTTCGGCTTCCGACGCCGGCGGCCCGACCGCCGGTCTTCTCATTCTGCCGCGGCCCGGAACCGGACGCGGTCTCCTCATCCCGCCGCGGCCCGGAACCGGCCGCGGTGTTCGTCGTCCGGCGCGGTGCGACGACACCGCGCCCCTTCGCCGTGCCTTGATTCCTTTCAACGCGGCGCGACGGCGTCGCGTTCTTGAAGATTCTTCCTCGGCGTGGCGCGACGGCGCCGCGCAAAATAATTGCACGATTATCCGCGTGGTGCGACGGAACCACGCCACTTTGCTTCCACCCGCAAGAATAAACAACAAGAACGATGGAGGGGGTTCGGCCGTGTTCATGCGGTCCGGCCCCCTCACGTTAAGCAATAACGCATCTTAAAATAATCCAAAGCCACACGTTAGACTTGCTAAAATTCATGATCAAAAATAGAATAACTAAACAATAATCAACAACCCCTACCTCGTGTATAAGGTTCGAAGATTGTCAACGTTCCGCGGAAGACGACGTCGCGGAGGTCGGGCGTCGCGGTAGCCGTTCGTCAAATCCGATGACGAAGGGATGCGTCCGAAGAGACACGTCGTTGGCGAAACTTCTTATGTCGACGAAGGGAATCCGAGGAGGAAGCGGCGTTCCCACTCGTTGACACGGAAGACGAAGAAGTGCGGAGCGGCGTTCTTCGTCGGGACTTGAGCGTTCTTCGTCAAGTTGAGCGTTCTTCGTGATCTTCGTCAAAGATGAAGAAGAAGAAGAAAAAGCTCTCCACCTCTCAAGAAGACAAACAATTAACCAAAATAAAATAAGACAACATCTTATTTTATTAACACATAACACACTAGAATTTCAAATGTTTGAAATTCAAAAGGATTAACTCCCATAATTAAATAAGTAACTCAAGTCATTTATTGAGGCGTTAAGGGAGTTGAGAGAATATGAAAGGTTTAGGGGTTCGTGTGGGCCCCACCACACTTAATCCTCCCAAGGGAGGTTAAGTGGGTGTGGGTCCCACTTCCAACCCCCTTTGGTAGGTTTTATCAAGTTATAATAAAATTTTTTCTTCACAAATTTTATTTAACTCAAACTAAAAACTCCAAAACTAACTTTCAACCCGCAACAAACGCAACTTCCGAAAAGGTCTCTTTAGGCGAATATCGGTGCTGCGAGTTCATCGGTGCCCTCGGATTTCAATTCCGAGCACCGAATCAAAAGTTAGAAAAACCCGCTCGTTCGTTCACTGAACGTACCCGAGCCAAACTTCAGAAATTAATTCCGGGCACTCCGGGCCTCGGAATCAGGTGCCGTCTGAAACCGCGCTCTTGTAAAATTCTAAAGAAAATTAAGAAAAAAATTCCCTTGAATTTTACGGGTCTTTACATTACTCCCACCTCAGGGATTTACGTCCCCGTAAAGTTACATCAAAAACTAGGGAAACAAATGAGGGTACTGAGCACGCATCTGAGCCTCCCGCTCCCATGTGCTCTCCTGGAGATTCCTGTGCTGCCATATGATGCGCACAAGAGGAATCGATCTCCCACGCAGGACCCGCTCCTGTCGATCCTCTATCTCCACCGGGACCTCCGTAAAAGTCGCCCCATCGTCAACATCAAGCTCCCCATGATCAATGATGTGCGTCGGGTCGTGCACGTATCTCCTCAGCTGAGATACGTGGAAGACGTCGTGCACCCGGTGCAACTGAGGTGGTAGAGCCAGACGATAAGCCACCTCGCCAACCCTGCTGAGGACCTGGAAGGGTCCGATGAAGCGCGGAGATAACTTGCTGCCTCGGCCAAATCTCTGAATACCACGTCGAGGTGAGACCCGCAAGAAGACGTGGTCGCCATCCTCGAACTCTAGTGGCCTCTGCCTCCTGTCATCATAAGACTTCTGTCGGCTCTGAGCTGTCCTCATCCGCTCCTGGATGACCTGGACTTTCTCTGTCGTGGCCTGGACCATCTCCGGTCCCACCAGTGCTGACTCTCCAGGGTCTGTCCAGCACAAAGGAGATCTACAAGGTCGGCCGTACAACGCCTCGTACGGTGCCATACCGATGGTGGAGTGGTAGCTGTTGTTGTACGCAAACTCCACCAAGGGTAGGTGGTCCTCCCAGCTACGACCAAAGTCGAGGACACATGCACGGAGCATGTCCTCGAGTGTCTGAATGGTCCTCTCCGTCTGACCATTCGTCTGAGGGTGAAAAGCGGTGCTAAGACGTAGTTGCGTCCCGAACGCCTCCTGTAACCCCTTCCAAAGCCGGGAAGTAAATCGGGCATCTCGATCGGAGATGATAGATGATGGCACGCCGTGGAGCCGCACAATCTCCTAAACATAGAGACGTCCCAAGCTCTCTACTGAGCCCTGCTCTCTGATGGGTAAGAAGTGTGCCGACTTGGTGAGTCGGTCAACAATCACCCAGATGGAGTCGTGACCTCTGGAAGTGCGTGGAAGTCCAGTCATGAAGTCCATAGATATTCCGTCCCACTTCCACTCCGGAACCTCCAAGGGCTGTACCAAGCCTGCTGGTACCTGATGCTCTGCCTTCACCTGCTGGCAGGTGAGGCATCGAGAAACGAACTCTGCTACTGCCTTCTTCATGCCCGGCCACCAGTGCTGTCGTCTGAGGTCCTGGTACATCTTCGCCACTCCAGGATGTACCGCCAAAGGAGAAGTGTGAAACTCTCTCAGCACTTCCTCTCGCAAAGCAACTGGTACCATGGTACGTCCTCTGAAAAGGATGTCGTGCTCTGCTCCAAGGGAGAAACCATCAGGTGCCTGTCCCGAGGATATCTGTGCACGCCGTGTCTCACAGTCAGCGTCCTCACGCTGTGCCTCCTTGACCCGCTGTAGTAGTGGAGGAGTGACTGTGAGAGACTGAAGAAAGGCTTCTCCATCTCTATCCACGAAGGATATCTGCAAAGAGGCTAGCTGCTTCGTCGCCTCCTCAAGTAGCTGAATGCCCGTCCTCCTGCTGAGGGCATCGGCTACTACGTTCCCCTTACCAGGAGTATAGACTATCTCAAAGTCATAGTCCTGGAGGAACTCGAGCCATCGTCGCTGTCTCAGGTTCAGGTCCTTCTGCGAGAAGATATACCTGAGACTCTGATGATCGGAAAAGACTGTAAAGCGCTCGCCCATCAGATAGTGTCGCCATGTCTTCAGAGCGAAGACCACTGCTGCTAACTCCAGGTCATGGGTAGCGTAGTTCTGCTCATGCGGCCTCAACTGACGTGATCCATAGGAGATCATGGCCCGCTCCTGCATCAGAACACATCCGAGTCCGGTCCCTGATGCATCGCAGTAGACTACGTACCCTACTCCCTCTTCAGGAAACCTCAAGATAGGTGCACTAGTCAATCTCTGTCTCAGCTCCTGGAAGCTCTGCTGACATCTGTCTGACCACACGAAGGGTTTCCCCTTCTTCGTCAAAGCTGTGAGTGATGCCGCAACTCTAGAGAAGTCTGGCACGAATCTCCGATAGTATCCAGCTAGTCCCAAGAAACTCCGAACCTCAGTCACGCTCCTGGGTGGCTCCCATGCTAACACAGCCTCAATCTTCGCGGGATCCACTGCAACTCCCGCCTCAGAGATAACGTGACCCAAGAAGTGGACCTCACGTATCCAGAACTGGCACTTCGAGAGCTTACCATAAAGCTGGTGCTCTCAGAGTGTGTCTAGTACAACTCGCAAGTGATAGGCGTGCTCCTCCTCTGTCGTAGAGTAAATCAGAATGTCGTCGATGAAGACCACGACAAACCGATCGAGGTATGGCTGAAAGATCCTGTTCATGAGAGCCATGAATACTGCTGGAGCATTGGTTACACCGAAAGGCATAACCAAGAACTCATAGTGGCCATACCGACATCTGAAGGCTGTCTTCTGCACATCCTTGTCTCTGACTCTGAGCTGATGGTAGCCTGACCTGAGGTCTATCTTCAAGAACCACCGTGCTCCCTTGAGCTGATCAAAGAGGTCATCAATCCTCGGTAGCGGATACTTGTTCCTCACTGTCACCTGTTTCAGGCGACGATAGTCAACACAAAGTCGCAAGCTCCCGTCCGCCTTCTTGGCGAACAATATCGGGGAAGCCCAGGGTGAAACACTGGGTCGAATGAACCCCTTGCCCTGCAAGTCTTCCAACTGTACCCGTAGCTCTCGAAGCTCGGCGGGGGCCATCCGATATGCTGGAGTGGATATCGGGGCTGTCCCGGGGTACAAGTCAATATAAAAGTCTACCTCTCTGCAAGGAGGTAGCCCTGGAACATCTTCGGGAAAAACGTCCGCAAACTGATCCACCACTGCAGGAAAACCAGGACTCTGCACGTCAACTGCTCCAAGGATGAGGCTAGCCAACTGATGAGTGATGGGCTGTCCTCTCCTCCGCGGAAGTCCATCCTGTGCTTCTAAGGCTCCCTTCTCGCCGGTGAAGGTGAACCTGCTCCCGTCGGTGCGTACACATCGCACCTTGCGCCTAAAACAGTCAATTTGTGCATGGACCGTAGATAGCCAATCCATGCCCAAGATGACGTCGTAAGGCCTCGACGCTGCTACAAGAAGATCCCAGCCGAAGCTCTTGCCTCCTAGAGTAAGCTCACACTGCCAGCACCAGTGCGTAATCGTCGAGTCTGCTCCCGTAGGAGTCTCTAGCCGTAAGGATTGAGCCAACGGCTCTGTCGGAATCTCCGAGCTTCGAACAAGGGCAGCGGCTATGAAAGAGTGACTCGCTCCTGTGTCTATAAGAACTGCAGCAAGGGTGGAGTAGACACAGATAGTACCTCGAATCATCTCGGGTGCGCCGTGGTCGTAGGCCTCTGCTGCCTGGAGCTGTGCCTGTCGCTGCCCGCCAGCTCCCTGTGGTCGGGGTGGACCTCCTGGTGGTGGTGGTGGCAGAGCCTCAAAGCGTCGCCCACCACCGACTGCTCGTCCAGCTCCTCTGCCTCGTCCGCCTCCTCCCTGCGGACCGCCACGGTCGACCCTCTGCCTCTGCCTCGGTGGTCCCTCAACCGTCTGCTGCTCCTCGGCACGGCGGGTCGGGCAGTCACGAGCCATGTGGCCCTGCCCGCCGCACGAGTAGCACTGTCTGCCTCTCGTAAGACTGGCTCCGCGTTGTGTGCCCCGCACTGCTGAGACAGTGCCCTGAGATCGTCTGCCCGAAGGTCTGGTCTGTCTGGACCCCTGAGTCATCCGTCGACTGCCTGCTACAGATGACTCTGCCACGTGCCGCCCTGCGGTGGGTCTCTGTGCTGGTGTAGACTCAGCAAGGAAGCTCTCGATCAGAAGGGCCCGCTCCAGTACTCCTGTCTAAGTCGGTATGCTGAGGGAAATCAGCGATGCCCTGATCTCGTGTCTCAAACCCTGCTCGAAGGTCCGGGCCCGGAAGAATGGGTCCCGTACCATGTCGGTCGAGTAGCGCGAGAGATCGGTAAATCTCGCCGAGTACTGAGCGACCGTCATGCTGCCCTGCCGTAGCTGTAGAAGCTCCTGGATACGCACCGCACGAAGGGTGGTTGGGACGAACTCCGAGCACAAGAGGCTCTCAAAGTCCGTCCAAAGTAGGGATGCCTCATCGTGCACCTGGAGCATCAAGCTCCACCATCGTCCTGCTGCTGCGTGTAGTAGGCTCGCAGCGAGGATCACCATGAGGTCTGCTGGTGTCCTCACTAGCCTAAACACTCGAACCACTGCCTCCAGCCAGTCCTCTGCTGCCTGGGGATCCGTCTCCCCGCGAAACCTGGGCGGTCGCTGGCGCTGAAACTCATGCAGTGCACTGAGGCGACGTGCATCGTCAGCGGATGTTGCTGGAAGCATCGGGGGATCGGCGGGTAAAGCTACCGCCGGTGCCACTACTGGAAAAGGGCCCTGCACCGAGGCCTCGTCGCTCGGTGGGATGTCGTCTCGCTCGACTCTCGGAACCCTAGCTGGCTGTCGTCGTGGGGCCATCCTGAAAAGAAAACAGGTGCGCCACGGTTAGAACAGTATACCTGGTGAGCTGATATAAGTAATCACAAAGAAAACTTTGAAACACACACGCAATCAATGTTTTCGTGCATTAAGTCGGAAATCAGAAGTCAGGGTCCTGGTGTACGGATACGTCGGCCGCCGCACCAACACTGGACTCCCTGGACTGATAACCACACTCAATACGCTAAACATTATTGCTTCACATAGAAAAGATCAGAGTTCGCGGTAGAACCGAACTCCTCTGATACCAATTTGTCACGACCCGCCTTCGGGGTCCGTGCCGTGACTACCCCAAGCCCGCCTTCCATAGGCCAGGGGCTGGCGACTAGCACCAAGGCGTAAATCCCAGTAAAAAGGGAAGGCATTGCCTTTGTAAAGTAAACAAACTCCACAGAGTAAACAAGCGGAAAGTAAACACTAAACAAAAGCAGAGTACAACTGAAAGTGCGGAAAAGTAAATGGGCCAGTATACAAACCCAAACTGAAAGTAAAGTACAACTTGAAAGGAAAAGCAGCAACTGAAATGTAAAAGCCGCTACTCCGAGCTGTCCACTGGAAATCCCACCTGAAGGGTGGGTACAGATAGCTCCTCTGCTCCACGGGTCCCGCCGTCCGCTCCGAGCACGTCCCGCCCAGAGGTCCACCTCCGGGTACCGTCCCGCTCTGCAAGCCTCAGCTAAGGTCAACGCTGTCCGTCGTCTGCAACCAACACAACGTAGTGCGGGCAAATCCCGTGCAGGGGTGAGTATAAGCTACTCAGTAGGGACCCCGAGACCCCTGAAGGTCTCTCAAATCCACAAAGGATAAACCACGAAGAAAAGTAACAATCATGAAGTAATAACCGACACTGCTTAGGTATATGCCCATACATATACCTAAGTCATCAATTCAAATACGCTCTATCCTCCGAGCCCAAGTACAACTCAGTCCACACAGGAAAGTAAACGTATTCCACACAGGAAAGCAAAACGTAATCCACACAGGATTGCACAACACAATCCACACAGGAAAGCAATAGGATTCAGCTCACACAGGTATACTTCTTCAAGGCCGATAAAGATGATCACTGATCCATCTAAGTCATCAGACCCACGAAGGATCGATAGGTAACTAACCCCCGCAAAGACCACACAAGATCGGGCCCACACAGGACCTGTAGGCGCTGGCTCACACAGAACCGCTGAGCGCAAGGACCCACACAGGATCGAGCCCACACAGGACCTGTAGCACTGATCCACGTAGGATTGCTGAGTTCTGAAGTTGTCGTCGTCGAATCCACACAGGATCTCTGTACTGTCGTCGTCGCAGTCACAGTAGCAGTAGTAGCAGTAGAACAGTCGCAGCCAGCACTAGGGTTCCCGCACACAGCAAGCTCGTTCGGAGGGTCCGCTCCACGAGCCGAGAGGCTGATACATCAACTGTCACAAAGACCAGAGTTGATGTATCCAAAAGTTCCGTATCGTCAACAGGAACTCAACGTAATAGACGGCGCGTCGATCGGACGCCCGGTCTGAGAGTTATTGGCATTTTCGTCTCTGGGGCCCGGTTGGTTTTTAAGGCAAAACCAACCCGACCGTACTCCACCTGCGTCCAAACCTCGGGCGGAGTATGCCAAAAGATCCGTCTCACTAAGAGGAACACAACACAGCTGACGGCACGTCAATCGGACGTCCGTAGCTCAAGATATGAGTGTTTCCGCTCCGAAGGCCCGGTTGGTTTCGTGAACGAACCAACCCGGCCGAACTCAAAGTAAACAAAAACCTTGAGTGCGATATACCGAAACGACCGTCTTGATCCAAGGACCGCGTTGCCGCAGACGGTTCGTCAATCGGAGGTCTGAGGCTCAAGTTATGGCCAAAAGACCGGAACTGGTTCGAAACGGGGGGGTCCGGGTCCGGGCCGACCCGGCCCGACCGCCCCCCCCCCCCCCCCCCCCTGGGGCGGCGCGGCGGCGCGGGGGCCGCGGCGGCCTGTCGTCGCAGGGTGGCTGCACGCGGGGGCTAAGCCCCCGCTGATTGGAATGTCGGCGCGGCAATATGCCGCGCCCCTTCTGCAAACCCCCCCCCCACACGTGGGGGGCTTGATTGAAGAAAAACCGGGGGGCTGCTGCCCCCCCTTCCTACATGGAAACCGCCCCCCTCTTAAAGAGGGGGGTTTTAAACGTTGGCCGGGGAATTAATTTTCCCTGGTTTAACGTCATCCGGCCGGCCAGCTGGCCGGCCGGTTTTCTCCAACGGGACCGGAAATTCCGGTCCCCTCTTCGGCTTCCGACGCCGGCGGCCCGGCCGCCGGTCTTCTCATTCTGCCGCGGCCCGGAACCGGCCGCGGTCTCCTCGTCCCTCCGCGGCCCGGAACCGGCCGCGGTGTTCGTCGTCCGGCGCGGTGCGACGACACCGCGCCCCTTCGCCGTGCCTTGATTCCTTTCAACGCGGCGCGACGGCGTCGCGTTCTTGAAGATTCTTCCTCGGCGTGGCGCGACGGCGCCGCGCAAAATAATTGCACGATTATCCGCGTGGTGCGACGGCACCACGCCACTTTGCTTCCACCCGCAAGAATAAACAACAAGAACGATGGAGGGGGTTCGGCCGTGTTCATGCGGTCCGGCCCCCTCACGTTAAGCAATAACACATCTTAAAATAATCCAAAGCCACACGTTAGACTTGCTAAAATTCATGATCAAAAATAGAATAACTAAACAATAATCAACAACCCCTACCTCGGGTATAAGGTTCGAAGATTGTCAACGTTCCGCGGAAGACGACGTCGCGGAGGTCGGGCGTCGCGGTAGCCGTTCATCAAATCCGATGATGAAGGGATGCGTCCGAAGAGACACGTCGTTGGCGAAACTTCTTATGTCGACGAAGGGAATCCGAGGAGGAAGCGGCGTTCCCACTCGTTGACACGGAAGACGAAGAAGAGCGGAGCGGCGTTCTTCGTCGGGACTTGAGCGTTCTTCGTCAAGTTGAGCGTTCTTCGTGATCTTCATCAGAGATGAAGAAGAAGAAGAAAAAGCTCTCCACCTCTCAAGAAGAAAAACAATTAACCAAAATAAAATAAGACAACATCTTATTTTATTAACACATAACACACTAGAATTTCAAATGTTTGAAATTCAAAAGGATTAACTCCCATAATTAAATAAGTAACTCAAGTCATTTATTGAGGCGTTAAGGGAGTTGAGAGAATATGAAAGGTTTAGGGGTTCGTGTGGGCCCCACCACACTTAATCCTCCCAAGGGAGGTTAAGTGGGTGTGGGTCCCACTTCCAACCCCCTTTGGTAGGTTTTATCAAGTTATAATAAAATTTGTTCTTCACAAATTTTATTTAACTCATACTAAAAACTCCAAAACTAACTTTCAACCCGCAACAAACGCAACTTCCGAAAAGGTCTCTTTAGGCGAATATCGGTGCTGCGAGTTCATCGGTGCCCTCGGATTTCAATTCCGAGCACCGAATCAAAAGTTAGGAAAACCCGCTCGTTCGTTCACTGAACGTACCCGAGCCAAACTTCAGAAATTAATTCCGGGCACTCCGGGCCTCGGAATCAGGTGCCGTCTGAAACCGCGCTCTTGTAAAATTCTAAAGAAAATTAAGAAAAAAAATTCCCTTGAATTTTACGGGTCTTTACACATATAGGTATTTTCTAGTATTAACCTTGTTTTCTTTTTCGAAGTGAAATTTAAAATTGTAAGGATGCAATTTATTGAAGGAGGGTAAAATGTTACAACCCGAAGGATTAAAAAAATTAATATTGCATGTAATGCACACCACATAGATTCTATATGAAACAATACTTTATTTTTATACTAGTTATAACCTAGCCGTTTAACATAGAAACATTACTAGAAATAACTACTTTTAAATGTTATTTATAATGGTTTTACATACACAAAACATATTCATAAATAAATATAAAATTTTTGGTAAAATAAATATCATTTTTGAATTTTGAATGTCAAAATAAATTTTGGGTGAATTTTTAGTATCTTTCTGAGAAGTTTCATTTTTTGATGAATATTGAAAAATACTTCATTGTAGTTCAAAACGATGTTTTTAAATAATTATTATTATTTCAATTGATAATTAATGTCACAATTTATCAATTATATATATATTAAACCTATATAGATATTTGTAATCATTATTATATTGAAATTAGATATAAATACTTATTAAACTTTTGAATATTCATTTTATTCGCCTTCATGCCAGAGTTGTGATTTTAGCATTAAACATAATTTTTTTGATTCTATGAATTGAATTTCAAAAAATTGACATAAACTATTTCAATCAGTAAGATATTAAAAGTCTGATAGGATCAACTTAATTTTTGGTGAATAGTAACTTGACCCTTCAGAATAATAATTTACCCTTATGAATATTAATACAACCCTTATGAATAGTATAAGGACCAAATGAATAGTAACCTCACTAATGAATGTAAAAAAACATTTAGGCACCTTATAAATGAATGTATGGTATAATTATATCATAGTATAAGTAAATAAATATTTTAATAAAATTATTAATTATGTATTGGTATTTTTATGGGTAATAAATATTTAATTAAAATTATATAATAAATAAATTGTTTTAAAAGATAATTTATTTTCATAAAATTTATTCATAAATCAATGTTTTTTTTCTTATGATATTAGGATTATTTAATGAGGCCTTAGTTAAATTTTTGAGGTTTTATAAAATGAGTTATAATTTTAAAAAATGTATTTTTCGTGTAACTGGAGAATCTAAATAAAAATTAAATTTCTCATATGTATAAAATTATTTTCAAAAAATAAAGTTAGTTTTGGAATTATACACATCGATAAATATTTAGGGTCAGTTTTAGGGATTTTTCTAAAATACAAGAATTTTTGTGAATAGTGAAATATAGTAATTTATGGTTTTTAAATTATAATCCAAATAAATGAATTAAAACATCATTCATAATGTATGTAAAATTGGTTTGAACTCTCATGAAATAATTACTGTATTTAGTCTCAAGAATAAAAACAATTTATTATCTTGTGAAAAATAATTAAATTCTTTTTCTTTTTTTATCTTATCATCACCTCCATTGTCCAAATGATCATTATAACTTCAGTATAATCTATATAATATAATTTTATAATGCTAATGTATGATCCATAATCAATATCCTTACTCTCTCTCTTTTATTTTAAAAATAAAATCATCGTTCTGGAGGTGTTGATTTACAATCCTTTTGGATAAAGAACTTTCATTCTTCACTTTTGTTTTCAAGGATTTTCATGATTAAATTTTTATGGTTAAACCAGAATATAATATATTTATCATAACCTATTTAATTTTTTGAAACCAATATATATATATAATACGAATTCATAAGACAAAACTAGTTTGTGATAATCAAAAACCATAAAAATAATCTAAATGATTATCACTAATTTTTTATCTAATAACTCATCCTCATAGCATATATCTAAATGGATTATATAACCATTTAATCTTATTTATTTTCATTATCATCATATAAAATCAGTTTGGGAGAATTATATTCATTCCACATGAACTCCATTACTTACAAACAAGTGAACTGATTATGAAAACCCTAAAAACAAATGCTTCAGAAGGATGAAACTAAACTCTATAAATCATTAATAAGGCTATAAATGAACATTATGAAACAATAATAAAGATAATAAATGTATAAAAGGTTCATTATTAATTAATTAATGGATTTAATTTTATTATTTCGGACCTTACAGTGATGTTTATAACACATTCAGACATAAGTTATGGGTTTCCTCGTATAACTTCAATTTTTATGAAATATTCCTTTTTCACTATTATTTATTGTGTATGGTGTATGTATATATCCAATTGATGTATCATATCATAAATATATTTATTTTAGTGGTATAAATATATTATATTATTATTAATTTTGGGGCATATGATTTGATTTATTACAAAGTGGTAAGGGATTCTACCTGGACCCCCATTTTTCCTTCAGGTTACACTTTTACAAAATTTACTCAAATGTAATGGTTATTTATTTTTTTATATTTCTTATAAATTATGTTAATATGTTCCAAAATCATTTATTAATATCATATCATCCTTATTTTATTGGGATATACATGTTTTTATTGGTTACCTTCTCAATTCTTCTTGATAAAGAAGCTCAATTCAAGGTAATGTCTCGAATTCTTACCTGTTTTCAAGTGCACTAAAAAATATGCTTTAACAAAAAAATAATTTTCTAAAATCAATAATTTTATCATAAATATGTATTTTATTAATTTATGGTTTTATTAATTCAAATATTCCTTTCTGTTTTAAATTTTTTTTAATATTTTCCTTAAACTTCACTAAAATGTTTTATTTCTAATGATCCATAATAACACTTTTTATATGATTTCATTTTTGTGGGACATAATTTATTCCTAAAATATAATTTAAATTTCCTATAATTTCCATTTCTGAGATATATATGTTTACAATATGATTTTGTGACAAATAAAAAAGTATTTCCAAAATAACATTTTATTCAAAAGTAAAAAGTGTTTTCTAATGTCACTTTAACTTTTATGAGATATATTGGTTGTTCAAAACTTATTCATTTCATGTGGTGTATGTAATTAACTTTTATATATCATATAATGTGAATCCATATTATTTTGATATTATAAGGTATTTTTATTTTAAAATTTTAAATTAGTATGGTACACTTTGGAATGTTTAATGATTATTTTCTCATGAATTATTCAATGGTCTCATTTATAAGTATCTTCATATTTAACAACATCCTTTTTTTAATCTTGTAATTCAATAATTTTTATCTATTATGATACCATATACCATAGTTTTTTTAATTTTTGATGACTTGTATGACTTTGGATGTGCAAATTTGATACCATTCATGTGTTATAGTTAAATTATTCACATTTCATACGTAGGTTTTCCAATACGAATTTTTATATTGTTTATGTTTCAACCATTTCATATGAGGAATGTATTGGACATAGTATCTGATACATAGGGCACACTATAACACCTTAATTCCATGGTAGGTCTCATGAGACAAAACAGAATTGGTTTTTAGCTAGGCCTTTACCACATTATTTTTAGACGTCTTGGTCGAGGCCACGACGATATGTTTCAGTTTTCCCCCATTATGAATTTCCTCATTATTAAATAGTAATTAATAGTCCATGCGATTATTAAACTATTAGAATATCTATGGGTACATTTTATTATGTAATTATTTATTCATCTTTTATTTCTTCCCAATTATGATTATGTATATTTTTAAAGACATGTGTTATTAGTTGGTCACCATGCCTAGTGTTTATGTTTTTGATAAAATCCAATGCATTACATTACCTTACTAATAATTTGATCTCACCCATTTCTTAGGTTTTATTTCCCTAGGGAATAAAGAAAAAAATATGAATATGCTTTCAAGGATTCAGTTTATTTCATTTTTTTATCTGGTTTTACTTTCTTTTCCTATTGTGTTATGGGTATAATGAATGTAATTTGGTCTTCCAAAGCTGCTAAACAGATTTTTCCTTTGGGATTTTATTCCTTATAATCATTCCCATTTAATAAAATAATGCACCAACTCTGGCTTCTATGGTTAGGTTGTTACATAGGTTTTACCTATTTTCAACATTAGGTGTAAGTAGTCCTTACCGCATTGATCTAGATACATAAAAATGATGTCAGTATTAATTATTTTTAAAACATTCTGCATTATTAGATCATATATATCACTATAATATATGTTACATGATATTTTATAAATCTATAATTTCTTTCCATGGTATTTTTTGTTACAAACCATGAAGTTGAAATATGTGATGATCAAGTTTCCATTATTCTTCCCGAATGAAAGGGTTTTTCTTGATTAATGACTTAAATGTGGTTAAAATGTTATATGAAAAAAAACATTTATTTATATATTTATATATTATATTAGAAAATTAATTATATTTTCATATTCCTCTATGATATAAATGGATGGTACTGTTCATGAAGGTAGTTCAACCAACCCAAACTATAACCTAAAATGATTAATAGATGACTATGAGGATGGATAGTTGTAAAATCAAAATAATATGAACATATTTTTATTATTTAGTGTTTTTAATTTTAAATAATAGATATTTAATAAATTATAAGTAGAAAATAGTTTATATAATGCCATTACATAGAAAAAAGTTATCATATTCCAATTATTTCTCCTATTTTAAAAGATTTTAATTAATGATAATCGTTTGTTATTAATATCATTAATAGGTTCTAAATTTTTTTACAAAATAACCTTAATGACATCATAAAAATTATATTTATCCATTAAATGAAATTTTAGGACCATCTATTAATAAAGGTAAAAAAATAAAAGTGGAAATTAATGGTTCTATGGAGGTGGTACTCCATATGTATACATTGATAATGATTTCATTTTCCATAAACCCAAGAAATGTATAAAATGTTTTATCATTATTAAAATAAAATATATTGAATATATCATGTGTAAATTTTAAATTAAATATTAATTCCATCCTTGTATCACCATGATGAAAAAAAAGACATGTTGTATTGTGGAGGTGGTAGTCCACACAATGCATGAGTGACAGTTTGTTTCGTAACAGAAAAGGGAAGGTGGTTTATGGTTTTTATATAAGTATAATAACATAAAATTATAATAATGAGAGAGATTTTATTATTTTATAATTTTGAAAATTAATTTTAGAAATTAGGAAATCACATAACCAAATGGAAAATGTAAAGAGAGGTTAATAAATTATTACTCACCTATTAGATTATCTTCTTTGTGAAGGGGGTTAAGAATTTGAGGGATGGAATTTTGAGATATTAAAAACCTCATAGAGTAGTATTTGAGTTTTTTTTTAATTTTTGGTGTTTTTTGGTCTTAAATAATTAGGAGGTGGTGTGAGGTGATGTGAGGATAGAAGATAATTGTTCTTAGTTGAAAGGTTGTGGAATTTATGTATGTATCTAAAATATTTGAATACTGGGATGTCACACCCAAATAAAGTAGCTTCAAAATTATCAAATTATATAGAGGATAAGTTATAATTTTTAAAAATTCCTCAAACACACATTACTATATATTTTTTAAGTATTTTTAAGACATTTTCTATTTTATTCCTTACTTTTACCATGTAGCTTTTATCATGAGAACATGTTTTTACTTAGGGTAACATGTCCTTTCAGTCCAAAAATAATGTTTTTCCTATTAGATAGTTTTTGAAAAATAATTATAAATTTGAAAACCATTTCATATGATTCAATTTATAAAAGTGAAAAATATTAATTTTAAAATAAAAATATATAATGTATTAAATTTTTTGAGAAAATATTACTAATGTTATGAAAAATCAAATCTGGGTGTTTAAATTAATTTTTTGAAATATTAAATTCACATATAATATAAATACATGGTCTTATCATATTTTTCATTAAATTTACAATTTATTCTTGTATAGTAATATTATTAAAAATTCTAGGTTATTTGTATAAATAGTATTTTCAAATAAAAATCCTTAATTCTAGGAAAATCCAAAAAAGTCACCTTAATATTGTATTATTATGATAAACATAAAAATGATGTTCATTTTTTCAAATTAAATTTCAAACTATTTTTAATTCAATATATTATTAAAAACCCCAAAATATAGTATTTATTCATATTTGAAAATAGATATTTAAATTTTCAATATTCTTTATTATTATTTCCTATAAATTACTAATTAATTTTTTGGAAATAAATTATTCATATTATTCAAATATTTTATGATTATCAAATCATAATATACATTGATTATTTAAAATAAAAAACATATTTATAAAAATATATTTTTTAGCATACAATAATTTACAGAATAGTTTTAAATGTACTAATTGAGATTCATTTACATTACATTTCATAATTTTCTACCTTCTATAAATATTTCACACAAAGGATACACAATTTAATTCATTGTAACTCAATTTAGATGATATAAAAATCATATATAATTTTTTTTATTAAGATCACACTTGGTTATATTTTAGTTTGGTGTTATGAGTGGAGGAAGCTATGAAACACATTAATTTATTAAATGGTAATCATGTAATAAAATCTCAGGGTGTCACGTCATGTGATTTTAGAGTGGAAAAATTGGGAATCACATATGAATTATATGAAGTTAAGCCCTTTAATATTTCATTTAAGGTTATCTCTGATGGTATTGGATAATTTTGTGTTGGATGTGATGAAGGTTTGTCTATAAACCAAATGGGGCTAGTTAGAAATGACCCCATTAAATACTTTATGGGTATTGGTTTGTTGGAAAAGACGGTAGAGAATTATTCCATAGAGGCTGAATAATCTAAACCGTGGTGGTTGTAGATATTTTAAAATAAGATGGTGCAATATTGTAAGTTATGTATACTAGACCTAAATCACTCTGAAACACTATAATCCATGCCAAAGTAGGTCTCATGTTAGATTAATTTTCATTGGATAAGAGATAAATTTCATCTTGATGGAATAAATCACACCAAATGGGTTTATTTAAATATAAATTGAAGTATACAAATAGTGAGGTCTAAGATACATAGGAATAACTCAAACCAATGGAAGATTGTCACATATTGTATCATGTTTTAGTAAGTTATATTACGCTGTAATAAGGTTATATCAGAATAACCAATTATATGGATGGATATTAAAAGGAATGGTTCATGAAATGGAGTTGACCTTATTGATTATAGGTATGATATTATATAGATATTTTTTTATTAATTACATGATATATGAAATGTGTTAGGCTATGACATGACATGCATTCCATTAAATAAAATCCAATTATGAATTAATCTCAAATTATAAAAAGGTAAATCACACTATTATTGGTTGTATTATGCAATGGAGTATTTGGAATTGATATCTAGTGATCTAACCAGAGGTGAATATTGTGTTGTAGAAGGATGATTGTGTTCTGGTGAGATGGGTAAAGTGAACACTATGTGTTTCATTATGTCATGATTTATAGATTTAGAGAAATTAATCTCAATTTTTAAGGTATTTTCATCATAAATAAGATAATCACTACATTTTGATGTCAAAGTTTTATTTTCCAAATATATATTTTTTAGTGGAGTAATGAACTGGTCTATGAATATGGTTGTTATAACATAAAGGAGATAATCCATTCATAGTGAACAAAATTCAAACATCTTATCATTTTGACATAGTTTCTTGGAGGAATTTTAACAGAATACAATTTATTATTTTGATGAATTATCCAATATTAACTATGGATTAGTAATGTTCAATTAAATAGGAAACATATAGATTCCTTCTTGATTATATAGATTTATTTCACTATAAAAAGAGGAAGATAATATTGGATAAAAATGATTAGGTGGATGAGATCCATTTTTTGATGGAATGTTTGAGAGAATAAATTAGGAGACACCATATTCTATGTCACTAATGTATAATGGAATTTCATCATAGAGATAAAAGAGGAGCTTATTGATTCACTGTTTATTTTATAATATCACTCTTGGTTTGTGAAGATTCATATGGTATTTATAAGTTGAATAGTGAGATTACTATGTGATTGAGAGTAGTGAGTTATATATATCATGAGGTTTGTTATGTAGGTGGCCTATACAGCCATTATAAATAGTAAAAAATAAATAATATAGTTATTTTCTTCTATTTGGTAGATATATCTCTAGTATCTTCAACAAGGGTTATATATTTTGGATAATTTTTTAAAAAATTCCATGTTTCCATCTTTATATTCTCCATTGATTCATAATAAGGGAGATAAGTCTTAAAATTAATGGTGTAATAGGGTCATTGGTGTGGCCTGAATGGCACGAAGGCCTTCTTTTTTTATTTTGTTATGGATAATCCCCCTTTTAAGGGTTGAAGGGGAACCCGTAAATGACCCGTAGTCCCAAGGCACAAGGCCCGGCTAACTCTCAATACATGACCCGAAGGCCCAGAGGCATACCATGCCCAATACATGACCCGTAGGCCCTGCCCACTTGAACTGCCCCTCCCCAACTTCTACGTCATTGATCACCTAGCTCCCCACCTTACATTGCTAATCGGCTAGCATTACCTCATACAAAGATGCACGGTGCCTGTTCCCAATGGCGGTTTTCATTGGTGTGTAATTTTATTAAATCAATATAAACTAATTCTACAATCTTTTATATTATTTACCTTTTATTGGATAATCAGTTTTTTTTATTTACAAATCTCCCTAGATCAAATCCTTTCATTCCCTCTTTCTCATTTCCCACAGTGGCACTATGTTCCTCAACTATTCTTTTAGTCATATAATAAATAATGAGGCCTTAAATTACCCTTATATGTCCCATAAAAAGTTTTCATCAATATGCCGACTGGATTCCAATATTTTCTGACCATTCATAGCTTTATCCCTTTATCCTCCAAAAATAAAAAAGTGAAATTAAATTTTAAATACATATCATTTTACCTGGAGTTAAATTTTTAATTCTTCACAAGATAAATTTTGATTTAACTATAACAGGAAATAATAATTTTATAAATTTCTTAGGAAATCATCAAACATCCACTTAATCTACATTTACTTCTTCATATCTTCAATTATTTATATTTTATATACATTAATTGTAGATGTCACAACTTCTGGTAAAATTATAGATATAAAACATAAAATCATTATAATATAATTAAACACACATCCATTATTACTACTATCTACATCAACATATCTCAAAAATTATAAATCCACTAACCCCTTCAAGGGGTTATCTATTCAATAATTGAGTGAAATGGTTGGTTAACTTTTGAGATACTATATTATTCACTTCATTTCTTCCCAGTGACCCTTTCTGAGATTCTATATGAACAAGTCGATGAATCCTACTACATTTTAATTTGTTTTCATAGTGAAATCCATGAAATAATTCATTATTCTAATAATATATTAATATAAAACCTATGCCATGTACTCAACATCACTATTTTTTCCATGTTCTTTATCTTTTTCAAACATTAAATGCACCACTAAAGGAGTGAATACAGTCTTAGATTCACTCATTTAAAATCCTTCAACACTATCTTGAAATAAATTACCTATTATAGAAATAAGGAATTGTTACTTTATACCCTTTCATATTCTCATTCTCGTCATATTCTTTTAGGAAACAAGATCTTTTATCTCAAATCTTCAAGATAATTTATTTTTTATCCCCTCAAACAGATATCTCCTTAGAAATGTAACTATAATTTTATCAAAATAGAGAATGTGAATGATGATTCTCCCATAACATAATTCCTTATATTAATATAAATTATCTAAATTAACCAATTTAATGATATATCTACTCTAAATTAATTAATATTTGGGTTCCAATTCATCGATCTAATTTCATCCCATTCAAACATTATTTGATCTGCGCACTGGTCCTTCCATTTTAAATTCATATAACATGGATTTTTCATCAAAATAATCAATATGTATACCCTCAACAGATGAAATTATAATAATTGTTTTAATTATTTAATGATTTAAAACTAGAGAAATCATTTCAATGAAATCTTTTCATATTTTTTTAAATCCCTTCAATAAATCCTTTTTGTACCATTTTTGAGAATCTAATTTTTCCTTCAACCGATAGAGTCACTTGTTATGAAATTATATTTTCCCAATAGGATGTTATGTTGGCTTCCATGATTAAAAGATGCAAATAATCCATATATTCCTTGACATATGATTTCATTTTTCTTGAATCACATAGACTTATAACCTCTTGTGGGATTTCATGATATTCACTATCCACAAGATTCTAAAGGTGAATGTCAATTATGAACCATTTTATGGGCCACTTGGTGATGGTATACCATGATAACTAAACCCATGACTCCGACCCTTTCAAATTAACTATTTCAATAACATCAACTTCTTGAGTTATAACATGATAATTCATACTTCTTGAGCACTATATTATTTATAGACATGGTAATGCCATTAAAATATATCATCCATAAAAAACACCACCTTATAAATATAATAGCATCTTCCAAACTATTGTAGTCACTGAAATAACATGATTTTATAGAATTCCATCCTTATGAACTTTTGAATCCATTAATTATTGATTTTATATTGTATTTTTCAACATGTTATTATTATTCAATAGGATCCACTCATTGAATAGAACATTATGAAATCTGAAGACCTTTAATAAGTGATTATCTAAGAGTGAAAATATAACACCCCAAACATTTTAAGGTATGTTGCTCTTAAATACATTATATTCATTAGAAATCCTATATTTAGTAAATCATTGTGTTTCTTTGAAACAAAACTTGGTTATTTAATAGATAGTCATAACCTATCCTTTAAGCTTAAATTTTCCACTTTTGGGTTTTAAATTTTAAAAAACGGACATTCACAGTTGCGATCAGGATGTTATTTAGAGTTGGATAGAATTAACATATTTTTTGGTGAATAGTAACCTACCCTTATGAATAGAAACATACACTTATGAATAGTAATATGACTCTAATGAATGGTATCCATACCCATGAATGTATAAATAAACTTAGGCACCTTGAAAATGAAGATGAATATTTTAAGTGTATATTTTTCGATTAAATAATGATTTTAATTAAAAATTAAATTTATCATATTTAGAAAATTATTTTTGAAAAAATGGAGTTCATTTTTGGATTATACGCATCGAAAAAATGGTTAGGTTTAATTTTTGGGATTTTACTGAAATACTTGAATTTTTTATGAATATTAAAATACAATAAATTGCGAAAAATTCTAAATACTTGATTTACTACATCATAGGTGATGCAGTGATGATGCAATACCACTTGGTTCGAACTCACGTGCCATTATTTCTATTTGGAGCCACATGAATCATGACTATTCATAGTCGTTAGCAAAAATATTAAAATAATAATTCAAATAATGTTAAATCCCCCCCTCCACTATATAAACCACCCCTCACCCCCTCTTCCTCCCACACCGCTCAAG
Source organism: Viscum album (assembly GCA_963277665.1). Taxonomy (NCBI): domain Eukaryota; kingdom Viridiplantae; phylum Streptophyta; class Magnoliopsida; order Santalales; family Viscaceae; genus Viscum; species Viscum album. The sequence continues at coordinate 882,784,233 of OY728159.1, read as the reverse complement.
CTGCAATCCAATCCTACATTCTTACAAATACTCTTCCAATGTTCTCTCCCCACGTCCAAGGCCTATTGGTATCACCAAAAGGCCAAAAACAAAGATCTTAAGGAGTTTCTCCAGGATAAGTACTCAATAGGTGAACCTTTCTTCTCTTTTATTTCAAATTCTTTTACAAGTTTTATTATTTTTTTGTTCTATTCTCACCTTAAAACATTAAAATTCCATTTAATTACCTTAATTTCACTAGATTTTCATTATTATAATGGAATATTTCATCATCATTTCTCTTTTTCCCCTCCTTTTATACTATAAATGCAAACACCATCCTAGATGTGTAAATTTATCACACTTAAGGAAGACGGGTTTTCAATTTTCATTAATATTATCAAGATTAGACATGAAACATTTTTAATAGTTTAACATAATCTTAATATATGTATTTTATCTTATGGAATGTTCTAGATTCCTTATACACTCATAATACAAAATAATATTACAAAAGAAGTTCATTATGCACAAAATGGGTAAAGTTAATCCAAGTATTTATCAATAACATTTAACTGATGAATAATCCTCATATATACAACCCAAAATCATAATAAGATCATTCATAATTTCATTAATAATATATATTTAAAAATTGGTATGTTTAACCACATTTCAAATGAACTTCCCCTCATTATCACAAGTAAACCGGTCATGAAAAACTGAGGAAGAAAATGCTTCCAAGACAATAAAATTGAATCTCTTAAAACCCATAAAAAATGTCTTGAATGAACCTAATAAGGTTATACCATATAAATTACATGTTTATGAGGTTCTTTAATTATTAATTAATGAAGATAAATTTGATTATTTAGGTCATTAAGAACAATAAAAAACACCTTCGAGCTTAATGTAAGGGATATCTTAACTCAATTTTCATTCGTTGAGTTAAACATCAATGTAATTGGTTTTATATTTACCATAAAATGTGTGAATGACTTATAATTGTTGTATAATATATATCCAATTCTATTTTTTGGATTTTTATTTTTTACACATAAATATTTCTTTGATTTATCCTCACTCTAATGATACAATCTTTGTATGGGATCATCTCTCTCACTTTTATTCAAAAATTCCCCTATTTTGTGTCCTTTTATTTTTAATTTCTAATGATGGGTATGTTTTCACACCTCCCCCATAATGAAATTATGATATATAAATTATTAGACACCCATTTACCCCTCATTAATCCCTCCTAAGAACTCTCGTTACCATGCTGAAATGTTTGTAAGGGGTTTCTCATCTCACTTTCAATTCCATTAAATTTCCATTGTTCACCACTTATTTCTTGTATGTGGTGTATGCGTATTGCCTATTTATGTATAATATCATCATTATATTTATATTCATGTTATATAATGATTCAATTGATGGTTATTAACATTTGGTCATATGATTCGATTGACTACAATATGGTAAGGAACGTTGTCTCATTTTCCATTTCGTTGTGGCTTACTCTGTATTGTGCACATAATAATTCTTATATGGTGTACCTACTTCCCATTTTAGATAAATTTTCATTTGAAATTACATTTCTATTAGATATCCATATTCTGGTTTCATGGATATGATTATTTTCTTAAGTTGTATACCCTTTCACATACGATGTTTATTTGGAATGTTGTTTTAACTATTGAAATATTGATGAATCCATATTTTCTACTCTATAGAGTTATTTAGAGGGAATATTTTAGTTGTATTAAATCAATGTATAAATAATTCTTTGAATACGCAGTGACAGGTGGGGCCTGCTATATCCCCTTGATGCATCGATAGGTCTCGTGGGATAAATTAGTTGGTGACAAACCCTTCGAGTTTGGTTCCAAAAATCATATGGGTTTCTACACACATAACTAAACTGTTTTAATGGTATTATGGTATCATGTACCATATACATAATGTAAAATTAATAATAATTCTATTTATTCATTATTAGTTATTACTATCCATGAGGTTTTCACTATTACAAAATCAATGGATGCAGTTTCATTCTCAGTTATTAATAGTGTGTGTTTTTTTCATTTAATCACCATGCCATATAAACTATGCCAATTTTTTTATGATTCAGTTATTCTTAATTCATGCTTCCACTATTTTTAACCCTTACTGAGAATTTTAGCTCACCCATTTAATTTTTTTACCTCTAACAGGTTGAAGAGAATATCATTTATTGAGTTTCTGTGCATGCAGTTTTTAGTTTTTGTTATGTATTATAATTTGTTACCATTCCCAATGTAATTTGAGTTACATGTTTGTATATAGTTTCTTCTAGACTACTAAACTTATCATTCCTTCAGTATTTTCATTCCTTCTAACCATTCCAATGTATCATGTAATGCACCAGCTCTGGTCTAGAGGGTTTGGGGTGTTATAGTTGGTATCAAAGGAAGTTTAGTACAAAACTTGAAAACTAGATTAGAAAATATATATTATGGAACAAATCCCTAAGGAGGTATTTGAGGAAAACATACAAGAACGTCCTATAATTTTGATAAGAAATATATTGTGTGGATATTTCTAGAAAATATATTTCTGTCTAGATATAAACTGGTAGAGGTGGCTCTAGCACAGATGTACCTAGGAGTGAAAACCCCGACAAGGAGTTTTGGGCTTGACCCAAGGTATCCTAGTACACTAAAATAGGCATTAGTGCACTCTTGGTATTGACACTCCTAGGATATATGCTTATAATTATTAAAATTTTCTTTACAAGCCATTCTGAAGGATCTAAATGTAAATTCTTCCTCATAAAAACCATGTCTATGAGATTATCTATGCATAGGATTTCAATTTATGTTAAGTATATTGCTGGTAGAGATTATAAATTATGATTCATAACCTAATCTGGTGTATGCCATTATTTAGAAATGGTGCCTAATGGAGGAAAGTGAATCAATACTCGTAGACAATGTAGGGGTTTCCCCACTGAGCAAGTCAACATAGTCAATGATGGATAAGATCGGATCATGACCATGTTAGGATAAATTACTCAAGTTGTGATGAATAACCATACTACACTTGTGTTGGATAATTTCATGCGGCCAAAGGCCCCATATTTTAGTGGGACTACTAATCTAGTGGAATATGAGGAGTGGATCAAGTTCCTTGAAAATATATTCATGGCATTAAGATTCAATGATAATGAAAAGGTGGTATTGGAAATGTATTATCTCAGGGGTGATGTTAATCAATGGTGGTCCTTGATCAAGAATATCACTAAGGAAGAAGAAATAGAAGATATAGAATAGAGGAATTTTAATGAAATATTCTTCGAAAAATATTTCCCTCGTGAGCAACGAACCCAAATGAAGAGGAAATTCCTTGACTTTAAGAAAAGGGAAAAAGATAGTGTTGCAGAGTATGAGGCTACATTCACAAGGCTATCCAGGTATTCCATAGATTATAGATGTGGCTCGGCAGACAATATTGATCATTTCTTTGAAGGTCTTAAGACAAGTCTTCGAAGGGAAATGGTTTCTCAAACATTTTCATTATATGATGAAATTGTATTAAGTTCCATCAAAACAGTGAGAGAGTTTTCTAAATCAAACATGTTCATGTTAAACCAAGATAAGAAGCAGTACTTTGATAACCATAGAAAAGGTGATGTACTAAATAAGAACAAGGGAAAGAAGTAATTTCCATTATCCACAAACTATGGAAATAATCATCATGGGAAATGATTGAAAGGCATGGGGGTCTGCTATAGGTGTGGATAAAATGGTCATCGATCTGATGAATGCAAGGGGAAGAAATGATTCAATAATATTCAATGTTACAATTCTAGAGATATGGGACACTATTCATATGAGTGTCCTAAGAACCAGGAAACTTTCTTCAAAAAAGGAAATGAGATCAAGGGAACTCTTATGTGATTACCACATTAAAGGTTGAAGTTCCTAATGATGTGGTGGAAGGTACTTTAATTTTTATCTTAAACTTAGCCAACAGTTTATTTTATTATGGATCATCACATTAATTTATATCTTCCATATTCTCTAAGAAAATTATACATGTCCAATTTGATTTAATAAAGGAGTTTTCATTCAAAACTCTTAGGGGATGTATCATTACAACAATGGAATGTCGATTAGTCCCCCTCATGACACATAAACGTGCTTTAGTTGCTAACCATATCATTATAATAATGACTGACTTTGATATAATTCTCAGTATGAATTTTCTATAAAATTATGATGTGAAGATTTATTGCAAGAATAAGGAAGTTACAATATTTGAAAATGGTGTAGAATTCTTTATTTTTAAATCAGAAACCTCTCCATCTTATTCTTATCTAGATCCACCACCAGTAGATCTGCTGAATGAAATTGTTGGAGAAGAATAGAACCTAGTGTCTATGGGTGAGGAATGAAATATTCAAATTCAATATGTACATATAGTAAATGAATACATTAACATATTCCCAGAGGATTTACCAGGACATCCTCCAGTGCAAGAAGTTGAGTTATCTATTGATTTAATTCCTGGTGCAAGAGCTATATCAAAGACTCCATATAGAATGTCCACTGTGGAATTAGTGGAGCTAAAGAAACAACTATAGGAATTGAGTGACAAAGTATTTATTCGGCCTAGTATTTCTTTATGGGGACCCATATTCTATTTGAAAATAAGAAAGATAGATCCATGAGGATTTGCATTGATTATATGGAAATAAATGCTATTACAATAAATAATAAGTATCTTATGCCACAAATTGATGATTTATTTGATAAAATTAATGGAGAACAATACTTTTCAAAGATTTAACTTTGATTTGGATATCATCAGCTATGTGTGAGGAAGGAATATATTCCAAAGATATTGTTTCGATCTAGGTATGGACATTACAAGTTTACAGTGATGCCTTTTGGATTGAATAATGCACCATCTGTTTTCATTGATTTATTGAATAGAGTTTTAAAGGAATATTTTGAAAACATTGTTGTGGTATTAATTGATGATATCATGGTATAATCCAAAATCTATAAAGACCATAACAATCACTTGTAGATTATTCTAAAAATACTTAGAAGAAATGAATTATTTTGGATGTTTAGAAAGTGATAATTCTAGCTTCAATCAGTTTTTTTAGTCCATATTGTCTCTAATTATGGAATCCTAATTGATCCTTCAAAGACAAAGGCAATCCAAGAATGGACCAAACCAATGAACATAACTAAGGTATGCATTTTTATTGGCATAGCAGGTTACTATCGGGTTTTCATTCAGAATTTTTCCCAACTGGCTAACCTGTTAACCAAGCTCACACATAAAGGATTTATTTTTGTGTGGAAAAAATAATGAACAAAATGCTTTGAGGAATTGAAAAGAATATTGGTCAATCATCCAATTTTGACTCTTCCATCTAGAAGTGATGGATTTTTAATATAAAATTATGCATCAAAGAATGGGTTGGGTTGCGTCCTTATGCAAAATGATAATGTTATTTCTTATGCATCAAGGTAGTTGAAAACTAATGAGAAAATTTATCTAACTCCAGATCTTGAGTTAGCAGGTGTAATATTTTCTTTGAAAATATAGAGACATTATCTTTATGGTGAAAATGTGAGATATACACGGATCACAAGAGTTTTAAATACATTTTCACACAAAAAGAACTCAACATGAAGCAAAGTAGATGGCTCAAGTTACTCCAATATTACTTTTTCTAAATATGCTACCACCTAGGAAAGAAAAATAAGGTGGTAGATTCATTAAGCAGGAAAGATCATGGACTTATGACTCAAATGAAGATTGAGAGAGATCCTATATTCATGGATCTATTAATGATAGATATGGGAATTTTCATGGAAGGTAACACATCACTACTTTTTCAAATGGTTTTCAAACCTACTTTACCCGAAAGGATAAAAAGTTCTGATACTAATGATGAGGACTTTCAAAAAAAATTAAATTTGTAAATGATTGGAAGTTAATTGAATTCATATATGAAGGTGGAATTTTGAAATTTGGAAAGATACTTTGTGTTCCCAATATTTTTGAGCTAAATAGAGAAATATTAGAGATTCTCATCGCACTAATTTCTCTATACACCCTAGTAGCACAAAGATGTATATAGATATAAAGGAACATTTTTTGTGGGACAACGTGAAGTGGGAAATTGCTGACTATGTGTTAAGGTGCCTATTTTGTCAACAAGTGAAGGCACCAAGAAAACATCCTAGAGGGGTGATGAAAACTCTACCTTATTCTTAAGTGGAAGTGGAATGACATTACAATGGAATTTTTCACTGGACTACTGAGGAAACCTAAAAGGAATGGTGTAATATGGGTAATTGTTGATCATCTCACAAAATCAGCACATTTCCTTTCAATAAGAGAGGATTTACCACATGAGTTCCAAGAAAGACATTATATTATTGAAGTTATAAGACTTATTGGTGCACCTATATCGATTATGTCTGATCTAGATCCACTGTTTACATCAAAATTCTGGGAAAGTCATCATAAGGCTTTTAATACTGAGCTTTTTATGGGTACTGCTTATCACCCCCAAACTGACAGACAACCTGAAAGGACTATTCAAACTCTGGAAGACATGCTGAGTTCATGATCTCTTGACTTTCAAGGTATATAGGATCAATACTTTCCTTTGGTGGAATTTTCCTACAACAATAGTTTCCATTATAGTATTCACATGGATCCATATGAAGCATTATATATAGAGAGATGTCGAACTCCAACTTGTTAGTACAAAGTTGGTGAGAAGAAATCTATAGGCCCAAAACTTATTGAAGATACCATGACAATGGTAAATACAATTCAAGACCATATTAAAGAATCCCAAAGTAGGAAAAAGAGTTATGCTGACAACCCAAGAAAGGATATGGAATTTCATGTGTGAGATCATGTATTTCTGAAAGTATCTCTACATAAGTGTGTCTTTAGGTTCAGTAAGAAAGAAAAACTGAGTCCCAGGTACATCGGACCATTAGAAATTATGGAATGAATCGGAGGAATAGATTACCATTTATCAATGATTCCATGTCTCTCTAAATATCATGATGTGTTCCATGTGCCATTTTTAAAAGAAATACTTTCTAGAACCAATGCATGTACTCACCTAAGAAGAAATAGAACTGCAACCTGATTTGTCGTTCTTTGAGAAGCCTATTGGGATTCATGATACAAGGGAGAAGGTATTAAGAAATTAGACCACTCCTCGAGTCAAGGTTATTTGGAGAAACCATAAAATTGATGAAGAAACATGGGATCCTGGGGATGTTATGAAGAAGAACCAACCACACCTTTTTAGATGGCTTTACTCAATACAAATTTCAAGGAATAAATTTCTGAAGGAGAGAATAATATAACACCCCAAACATTTTAAGGTATGTTTCTCTTAAATACATTATATACATTAGATAGCATATATCTCGTAAATCACAATGTTTATTTTAAACAAAACTTTGTTATTTAATTGATAGTCATAACTTAAAATTTAAACATAAATTTTACACTTTTGGGTTTTGAATTTTGAAAAATGGACAATAACGGTTGCGATCAGAATGATATTTAGAGTCTGGTAGAATTAACTTAATTTTCAATTAATAGTAACATACCCTTATAGATAGTAACCTTACCTTATAAATAGTAACTTACCCTTATGAATAGTAATATGAAACTTATGAATGGTATCCATACCCATGAATGTATAAATAAATTTAGACACCCTAAAAATGAAGATGAATATTTTATGCATTTATATTTTACTGCATCATAGGTGATTCAAGACTGATGTTAGCCCAATTGGTTTGAACTCACATGCCATTATTACTATTTGAGGTCATATTAATCAATAATATTCATAGTCTTAAGCAAAAATATTAAAATAATAATTAAAATACTGTAAAATCTCTCCTCCCTATACTATATAAACCACCCTTCACCCCCTCTTCCTCTCACACCACTCAAGCCTCAAGTATTGCCTAAATTATGCCAAATGCACCTTAAAATCCCTCTCCCCACGTACAAGGCCTTATGGTCTCACCAAATTGCTAGAAACAAAGGTCTTAAGAAGTTTCTCAAGGAGGAGTACTCAAGAGGTGAACCTCTTTTCTCTTTTCTTTCAAATTCTTTTACAAGATTTATTATTTTGATGATATCTTCTCAACTCACCTCATCAAAATAAAACTATAATTCCAGTACCATACATGTAATGGATTTTCATTATTCTAATGGAATATTTCATAATCATATATCTTTTCCCCCTCATTTTATACTATAAATGGAAACTTTGTCTGATATGTGTTAATTTATCACACTCAAGGAAGACGGGGTTTCAATTTTCATTAATATCAACAATACTGGTCATGAAACATTTTTAATGGATTAAAATGATATTAATATATGTATTTTACATTATTCAATGTTCTTTAATCCTTACACATTGGTAATACAAAATAATAATACAAAACTAGTTCATTATGCACCAAATGACCAAAGTTAATCCAAGCATTTATCAATAACTTTTAACTAATAAATAATCCTCAAGTATATAACCCAAAACCATTATAAGATCATTTATAATGTCACTAATAATATATATTTATAATTTTTTATGTTTAACCACATTTCAAATGAACTTCCATTCATTAACACAAGTAAACCGGTCATGAAAAACTGACGAAGAAAATGCTTCCAAAACAATAAAATTGAATCTCTTAAAACCCATCAAAAAGGTCATGAATGAACCTAATAAGGTTATACCATATCAATTACATGTTAATTAGGTTCTGGAAATATTAATTAAGGAAGTTAAATTTGATTATTCAGGTCGTTAAGAACAATCAAGAACACTTTTGAGCTTAAGGTAAGGGATATCTTAACTCAATTTATATTCATTGAGTTAAACATCAATGTTATTGGTTTTTTCTTTACCATAATATGTGTGAATGAAATGAAATTGTTTTATAATATATATACACTTATATTTTTTGGATTTTTATTTTTCACACATAAATATTTATTTGATTTATCCTCACTCTAATGATACAATCTTTGTATGGGATCATCTCTCTCACTTTTATTCAAGAATTCCCCTATGTTGTGTCCTTTTATTTTTAATTCCTAATGATGGGGTATGTTTTCACACCTCCCCCATAATAACATTATGATATATAAATTATGTGATACCCATTTTCCTCTCATTAATCCCTCTCAAGAACACCTGTTACTATGCCGAAATGTTTGTAAGGGGTTTCTCATCTCACTTTCAATTCCGTTAGATTTCCATTCTTCACCACTTATTTATTGTATGTGGTGTATGAATACTGCCTATTGATGTATAATATCATAATTATATTTATATTCATGGTATTTAATGATTCAATTTATGGTTATTAATATTTGGTCATACGATTTGATTGACTACAATATGGTAAGGAACATTGTCTCATTTTCCATTTCGTTGTGGATTAATCTGTATTGTGCACCTAATAATTATTATGTGGTGTACCTACTGACCATTTTAGATATTTTTTCATTTGAAATAACATCTATATTAGATATACATATTCTGGTTTCATGGATATGATTATTGTCTTAAGTTGTATACCCTTTGACATACGGTGTTTATTTAGAATGTTGTTTTAACTATTGAAATATTGATGAATCCGTATTTTATACTCTATACAGATATTGAGAGGGATATTTTAATTGTATTAAATAAATTTATAAAGGATTATTTGGATATGTAGTGATTTTCGGGTCCCACTATATCCCCTCGATGCATCGACAGGTCTCGTGAGATAAATCAGTTGGCGACAAACCCTTCGAGTTTGTTTCCAAAAATAAGACTGGTTTCTACCCACATAACTAAACTATTTTAACAGTATTATGGTATCATGTGTCAGATACATCACATCCAATTAATACTAATTCTATTTATTCATTATCATTTATTATTATCCATGAGGTTTTCACTATGACCAAATCTATGGATGCAGTTTCATTCTCAGTTATTAATAGCCTGAGTTTTTTTAATTAATTCAACATTCCATATTGACTATGCCTTGTTGTTTATGATTCAGTTATTATTGATTCATGATTTCAATATTTTTAACCCTTACTGAGCATTTTATCTCACCCCTTTCATTTTTTATCTCCAAAAGGTTGAATAGGAGATCATTTATTGAGTTTCTCTGGATTCAGTTTTTAGTTTTTGTTATGTATTGTAATTTGTTACCATTCCCAATATAATTTGAGTTACATGTATATATCTAGTTTCTTCAAGACTAATAAACTAATGGTTCCTTTGGGATTTTAATTCCTTTTAAACATGCCAATTTATCAAGTAATACACTCACTCCAGTCTAGAGGGGTCGCATTTTTACAGAAAACCCAATGAATTTATCTTGACACCCAAAAAAGAAAAACACTCAGGACCTTGCTTTTATATTTTTTATATTCCAAAAAATAAATTATTTTTTTAGATATACGCCATCCATTTATGCCATTTTATATCAAAATTTCCTACCATAATAGAGATAAATGACATTGATTCACTGATAATTCAAAAATTGTATGTCCTCAATCAAAAATTCATTAGGAAAACTGATATATACCCTCATGGTCCTCTCTACGTCATTAGACATTAGACTCAAAGTCTCTAGAATAATATTCTACTCTATTTATCATAGTAAAATATTCTCAAACCATTTTCTTTTCCTCTAATTATACCTCCAAAAACTCTCCACTTCAATATTTTACCACTTTATCAACCCACAATAATATTATATTAGTTATAGTCTCCTTTAATAGATTGAAAACTGAAAACAAATATTTTTGTGTTTCATCATCAATTAACGTATAATATTATAGTGATCAACCTTCAGAACAAACTATTGTTATCCCCCATACATATATATAAACTATCACTTAATATTAATTCTTTGATATTATAAATTCTATTTTGAAGGAAATATTCCATTTCAATCTAAGGATATACTCCTCACAAGTTCTATACTCCATGCATCTGTGTTTTAATTTTCAATTTACGTCTGAAACATTCATTCCATTCTCTCCCATGTGACCATGATGCTCCTTCCACAAACACATAGAACTATAAGTTAATTTTATAACATGCATCAATCCTTCCAAATTTATATTTTGATAGAATATCTAATCCTTCACACTACTGGACACCATAATAGAATTCCTGTTGAATTTCTACATGGCATTAAAAAATATATTAATGAAACCCAAGTAATACAATTTTCATTTTAATATTACGTATTTTTTTCAATGATATGAATCAAACCCCTCAGAAAACCATTAAGAATCCACTCATGGTTCTAGGAGAAACACCATCATTACCCAAAATATCAATAGTTTTATAATCCAAAATTTGAAACCATCTAAATTTGTAGAAAAAAGGTTTCTCATAATCCATCTTTGGTGTATAAAGTGAAACTAACCCCCAAAGTGAATTATCCATGACTCGTGAAAATTAGAAAAACTAAGAACTAAAAAATCCTTTTTATCCAAAAATGGATTTACAAATTCTCTTTTATATCAATACCTTCCATAATTAACCCCTCAATCCCAATAGTCATTCATAAAGTTCCCCTAATTCATATGTTTTCATCATATTGGTCTTGGATTAGGTGAAATACATCTACTCCTCTATAGTTTATCTTTCGAATTATTTTTTATTTTCTATGGAATAATATAATCATAAATTCCTCACATAATGAAATTTTTGGGGAATCCAAGGTTTTCATTGAATTTTCTAATTCAGAATCAGATCCTAGAAATCTGAAAACCAAATGTCATGCCTACATAAAATCCTTATCACCATTGAAAACATTGTATCAAATTATTTTTGAAGTGATGAGAGAAGGATCTTAATCCATTATTCCATAGTGAATTTTATTCCCAATGATTTTATCCAATGTATAATCACAATGTTGTGGTTGATATGTCCTTCCAAAAACATTCCTTATGAAACCACTACACCAAAAATTATTTACAAAAAAATATATTGTTCACTGTATTTATCTTATCATACATGTTAGAAGGTGTATTCATAAACTAATCAGTACTCTTCACTTCCTATAATATTAATACCATGTTTAAGGAAATTATCATCAAAATAACTCCCAATATTTTTTTATCAATATTTTCCCATTCAATCATTGACATTAATTTTAGTTTGATGCCCTATAAAAAAATCTATAGATATCTATAGACTAGATAGCATAAAATCTACAACACCTAGAATCAAAAAAAAAATCCAATTAATTTTATAAACCATTACATTACCCTTACCAAATTTTATCCTAGAAGAATCAATGATAACCTACTAAATTTTAATAATGTAATGGGTTCTGGAACTTATTACTAAAATTATCCAACAAGATCAAAAAAGGGAATGATGTTCTACACAAACCCATGATATATTGAGTTCGACCTAACTATATGAAACTATACAATTGATCTTTAATGACCCATATTTTTTAAGAACCCTCTTTTCTAAAAGTTAACCTCTAGAACATTAAAATAAAAAATAAATGTTTAGAACATACAAAATATATGGCACATGATGGTAGTAACTGAACTACTACACTTGTACTGGTAATATTCAAAATGATTATCCTCATATAGTTATACATGAACTTTCATATAAAAATGAATATAAATAAAAATGTAATAATTATTGTAACAAAACATGTAATTTTCATCTTTTGTAGATAGTTTTACTCCATAGATGGAACACTGCAACCATGGATCTATAGATAAATACTCCATGTTACAATATACCTGAATATAGAATCTCTTACTATATTTATATTAACATTATAATTAAGAAATAATCTAATAAAAGTGACATACCCATCTATTTATAGATTAGTCATTGTTGTACAATTAGTTCTACTACCAACTAGTCTTTGTATATGACCACTACCTGATCAAGATAGTTTTCAATAGATACAATTTTAACTTCCTCAACTTGTAACTTATGTTGAATGATTCACACTTTGGAAATCATATTCTTATTCACTTTCAATTTCAATAATTTTTTACGTATTGTATATGGTACTAGATTTCAGAATGCAGTGGAATACTAATTTTATCCAGAATCATCTTCAAAACATTTGAATTCACTCCATTAGGACTATTCATCCACTTAACTAAAAAATATGTTCTTTACAGCCAATCCAAATTAAGTATTAACAATATGGAACTCTTATTATTTCATTAAGGCAAATATTAAATAAATATTTTGGAAAGGGGATGATTATAGATATTATTTTATGGATATGATAATGTTTCCTAATATATCATCATTTAAGGAAGTGATTCATAATGAACAAGAACTTTTATACTATAATGATTTTTATGATCCTGTTCCATTTCAATATTGATGGAAGTAAATCAAAAAAAATGGATATATAAGATCTAAAATGAGACATAACACTAGGTGTGATGATATTTATTAACATATGTGGTCAAAGTATTTTCTCAAAATGAATATTTTGATTTCAATGAAATATTTTCCCTTCTATTTAGTCTAATGATTATGATTTGTCTTGGAGGGATAAACCATTTCTAAACATAACAGAAAAAACTCCCAAAACATATTATGTCATGTGATCTATTGATTCACGTTGTAATAAATAAATAATTACTGAGAAACATACATTTTCTCTATAGATGAAACATGATTAATATCCACCATATGAGATTTATAATGATCACTAAGAAGTATCCAACAAACTCCTTCCTCCTAGTGTATCTATGTGTTGAGGAAATCTAATAAATATTTGAAATGAAATAATTTTTTGCACTATCTACTATAACATTTATTAAAATATAGATGAAATTTATATCCACTTTATACTTTAGATCTATGACATTTAACATTATTAGGATGGACACAAATTGAAAATTATGATAATTTTTATATATCCATCCATGAATAACTAATGTAGACCAAACATTTTAATGTGTTGAATAAATATTTTTATAAATACGTATTATGGTAAAAATATTTTATATCACTATTATTCACATGTGATTAATTTTTTAACTTCAAAAAAATAATTTGGACATTCAAACCCCTCAAGTCAATATCACATGAATAAAAAACTGAATATGATAACATATTTTATGAGAGAGAGGTTGTATCACACACTATCATGTAACATATATAGTTCAAATCATAACACCATGATATTATGACATTGACCACATCATAATCTATTTAAAGAAAAACCATAACATGGTTTTGACCAAAAAATTCTAGTTTTTTCTATAGTTCATATTTCCAAAAAATATTTTACATTCACTAAATCCTCATAAACATTGAGATATTTCACATTATGTCACCGCATATGTATCAAAATGTGAAAAAATATCCAAAAACCATTTAGAAAACATCCAAAATTCATTTATAAGAACATATATTTTATTTCCACAATATGTTACACCAAATGTAACAACTAGTTAAAATCCATCCAAAAACACTTTTAAATGTCCTCTAAAACAATTTATGGGTATCTCGTAGTGTTTTTTTATAGAAACAATTTATGTAAACATAATTCTCATTCACACAACCTAAAAGAAAGTCCCTAAAATAAAATATATCATTTAATAATATTATGAATTACCTGAACCATAATTATAAAAAAGGATAATCCTCTGACAAAATATCAGTTCTATTCAACATACAAAGGAATCTAGCATTATCTCTACAAAACACCAAAATCTCCATACATATGTCCACCCATGGTATCATATACAATTATTTATAATCATATAAGCCCATTGTTTAATACATCAAGTGAAAATGAGGTATTTATTAGTTCAAGCCTATATATCATAACACCAAATGATTTTATATGTATTTCCTTTGAAATAAATTGGAAGTATTTAATAGCATTCCTTTCATGAAACACTTACTTTAAATGAACCGCCTTATACTATTGAATTATTAGTATTTAATGTGGTATTTATAACCAAGCTGTTGGATTGAGGAGTATGATCAAGAAACAAATAATTTATAAACAAATTATTTGTTACAAATATATATAAATAATTATTTAGTTATCAATTGTTAAATGATTTGTATGTAAAAAAGATATGTTTTTTTAAATATTATGCACACATTGTATTTTTATATTAATAAAGTAAATTAATTACTATTGATGAAATATTTTAATGATTATTATAGATTATATATTCAATAGAATGTCTTAATATTCATTTAATGTATTTTACTAGACATAGGATAAGAATAAATCCATATTTATTCATTAAGACGTGTTTTTTTCAAAAAATGTGTTTCGTTTTGTTCTCTATGATTATTTTCAAATGGATTTATTAAAATTATATATATTTAATCATTAATAATGGATTATATAAATGTAAAAATCATGTCCAAATTTGGTAAATTTATCAACTTTATTTTTTTCATTATGAATGATAACCATTTTAAAATTTTCCACCTCGATAAGGGTAAACAGGGTAATTAATTTAAAAAAAATATGATAAGGGTTTTAAAAATCAATGATAAAACTTATTTATTTATTATTGATGATTTTAGTATGGCCACCCATTTCTAATATTTGAATATATGGAAATTTGGTTCCATTTATCTTTGAAAATGACTTTATTATTATGTTATGTAAAGAAGAAATAAAAAATGTCACTCCCTTTGTTTTAATAAGTCTAATATTTTTTCATCATGATAAATGGATTTCATGTTTTTTTATAAATTATTATTTGAAATATTAATGAATTCTCATTATCATGGTAATTTTTAATAATTTTTATATATTTTAATTAAATTAAATAATGACGCAATGCTAACCAAGTACTTGTTCAATAAATAATGAAATCAAATAGATAAATATAAAAATAATTAAAGTAATAAAATTTTTGTAGAATTAATTTTTTCCAATAATATTATAGATAAATATAATATATTATTGATTTTTAAAAAAACAATATATTCAAATTATATTTTAATCTTGTAGTCGTTAACATCCATGAATTTTTCTTAAAAACACATTAATGGTATCTTATATTAAATAGTATTTTTTAAAATTCTTTTAAAATCATAAGAAGGTTATATCTAGCCAAGTGAATTTGATATGGTCATGAATATAAACCATTTCATAGTTATCAGTTACTATAACTATTATAGTAATATTCATGACCACTAAAGAGTAAAAAACTTTTATATCACAGTAATCATCAAATGGGTTAACATGTGGGTTACGCAACAAGACAAGGTTTGAAACAGCACCAAAACATGTAACGATTTTATTTAATGAGAGAATTTAAATATATACTTATCCAATATTAAAAATATATTAATTTTCATAAATTTTAACAGGAAAATTAATTTATATTAATTTAAAATGCTATGTAATTTCATGGGTTACTCTCTTTATGATTATAAAAGGGAACTTCATCTTCTCACTTATTCACAATGTTTTAGCCTTCTAGCACATCCAGTACTAACCCTAATACCATCCAAACATCCCAAATGACATCTTATAGGTCAATATTTTTTCATTATAATATATTTTCAATGATTATGGTATAAGGAAAAGAAGGTTTCTCAATAAAGATGAGGTTAGAGCAATTATGAACCCAATTGAATTTCAGGTTATCGTTTAACATTACAATATAATTTTACATAGTTTATTAATGGTTAATTTTATGATAATGAAATAATATAATAAATAACACCCATTTATTATTACTTTTATTATCCTCTAGTTATTTTTGAAGATTATATGTTATCATTTCAATTTCCTCTCTTTATGTACTTAAGATATCAAAAGACTTTATTTAAGGAAAACTCACATTGTTTTACTATTCTATCTGGAATATTATTCATCCATGTAAACATTTTAATTATAATATATCAATAATTTTTTTATTATTCTTCTATGAATTGTTAATTTAATTCATACCAATGTTTTAATTTCTATAAATTTTTTGTAAATGAAATCATATTGTAATTTTCAGAACAATGTACATTTTCATTTTTACCAAAAATGTGAATGAAATCATTTTTTAACAAACAAGAATTGAATGGAATTTCCCATTTTCATGACTAATTAATGCTTCGATCCTTCCTTTTCAATGTTCTATGTTTCATTTTATTGGAATTATATTAATTAATATTTTGGAAATTTTATGATTTCATATAAGTGATTTCAAAATTAAAATATTATTTTCCTCATGAAAGTATGACAATTATTTTGTAATGAAATTTTCATCTACTAATAAATATATTAAAATTATTTATTCTTAGTTGGGATATTATTTAATGATACTGTAATTATTAGTTATTTGTATTTTTTAAAATTTTGATTGTGAAATATCGGTGAAACCCATTTTCTTTTCCATTATTTATAGTTTAATTAAATTAAAATGGTTTTCAAGATCTTATGGTATATATATGAATGGATTGTGATTATGTGATCAGAGGTTATATTATATTAATACAATGTATTATGGAATAAATAGTGTTTTATGAACTCAAATCATATATGGGAAGTTATCTAAAGATAAAAAGAGTGTACACAAGAGTTTTTTCCAACCCCAAAAGATAGTACGAAAGAAGTTATCCAAATCCCAAAAGAGGGTACATAGGGATTTATCCCAAGAATAAATGATGGTACCTAGCTGGAAATCCATATTATAAAAGTTGGTATAATGAAGGCTATCAAATTTCCAAATTATTTTATACAAGATTCCATCCCAATTTTAATAGAGGGTGTATGAGATGTTATCCCAAGCTCAATACTAGTATGTGGGTGGTTCTCCTAAGCATTATATGAGATGAATTTCTTGGTGGGTAACCTTAACATAAAATTTATGTGATTATTATTGTTACAAACTTTATGTCACTCTAAAATGACATGTTATTATATAAATGTTAAGTTCTTATAGATTATATTGTTTGATTCTATTGTGATTAATTTCATATAAACTGCCAAGATGTATTCCATGAGTCATGACTTGAATATATGAATTATTGGGTGTGGTTTTCAAATGATAAATCTTGTTTTTATACCCATATTTGGTTTTTATGCTTATATTCTCATTAATATCTCTCATGTTTACCCTTACATAGAATTTGATCTCAAACTTATTTATGTTTCCCTTTCCCTAGAATATGAAGAAGGATTTTATATTCAATATTTCATAGAGGGGTTCTAGTTTTTAATAACATAGTGGGAGATGATTTAGTTCTTTTATATACCAGTAGTTTATGTTTCCATGTTTCTAACAAACTAAACCAATAAGGTTTTGAAATGGATAATAATGACATATAATGACTATTAATCGAATAATATGTAATATTTAGGAATGAAATATTTGTTTCACCTCAATTTATATTAGATTAATGTTAGTTATTTTTGGAAACAATTATGAGAAAAGTTTAGTGAGAACCCTTAAGATAATCCTAAGTATAAGATTACATAATATAAGATGATTAAATTATTGCATTTTCCTAGAAAATAAATCCCTAAATGGATACTAGTGAGTTTATGTAGTTAGTGCAAAAATGTATCTAGGGGTAATATATTGGAATAAAGAATACTATGAATTAAATTGATTGTCACATGTGCACATTATGTGGGCCTAAGACTACACAACTTTCTAGAAACTCATTTGGGATATTCATGGGATAATCCACATTTTATTTATGATCCAATATGATATATTTTAACATATTATGATCATGGATGATTTGTGTTAATATAATGGTTTCATAGATTGAAAAAATGTATTCAATATTTAGAAATCAAATGAATCATTTTTCATGATTATTTGGGTTTTCACTATGATTATTGTTTCTCACACATTGGTTTTTATTAGAAAATGGTTGGACATGAAGGAACCCTGTTAATGTTGAATTTGATTGAAAATACAGTGATTATCTTCAAGAGAAACCAAAAGTTATAGAAACTAGAATGAAAAATATGTTTTCTATTCCTATTAAAATTTATCAAATCATGAATCAGGGTGAGATTTTAAACAAACAATAAAGGGTACCAAATTCTATTGATTCATTCATGAGTACAATCCCACCTTATTTTAGCGAGTTTGTTGTTCTACTTATTTCTAAGTAATGGATTAGTACTACTAAATATATTTTTTCTATTGTACAATTCTCATAGCATGAAAAAGATTTTTTTTGTTTATCAATTATATTGATATGTAGATAAATGGTGGAATCATAAAAAACACAAGGGAGATTTATTAAATTGACTCTACATTGTGGAATGTGTTTAGAATATTATTTTTTCAAAAATAAATTTCAACATATTCTTCATAAAAAATTTGATAAGGAATTACATAAGCTAATTAATAAGGATGATGAATCCATTATTACCCATGAGGAATATATTACAAGGAATATGATGTATTTTTCAGGTATTAGTATTTAATTGGAAAGTAAGGTTGATCGAATGTTTAATGTCTTAAAACAAATTAATTTTAGGGAATTCACCATATTAGTCTTTAGTAGATATTAAGAAGTTTTTCAATGTTTTATCAAGGTAGAAATGCAATTTGGAGTTACCCAAAAATATCATAGTTTTGATATTAAAAGGAAGGATGAATTCAAAGAAAATTTTAAAAAAAATCCCTAGAGGGAAAACATGGGAATTTATTTATTCTAGGCATGCATAAATAATCATGGAGGAAATATCCCTAAGGGTACTTGTAAATTATTTATGTGTGGAATGGATTTTCATTAAGAAATATGATTCCAATTTGATGGGAAAAATTTATTTAATGATCTAAATAGAGAAAACTACCCATGGAATTCACTCAACACAATCCAGTGTTTAAAATTAAAGGGTTATAAAAACTATTCTAAAAATTTCTCAAAAATGAGGATCAATGATGATAATCAATATGTAACACCTATTAATACAAGAGATAATGGTAAATAAAACTTTTTCACTATTTTCAAGTTGGGGTAATATGGTTAAGTGGAGAAAGGTATAATTACTATCTAATCTAGAACTTCTTATGTATTATTTGATTATTGGTTAACCAATCTCTTATAATTGATGAATTTCATAATGGTATCCCAATATTGCCTCAAGAAATGGATGTTGAATTTTCAATGGAAATAGTTAATTGTATCATGATCACATATTATGTCTATTATTCCTATGTTATTATATATTATTTCAATGTGATTCCAAAAAAATCATTATTTATCCTCTAATTTGATTTGATATTATTTTGAGAATTGTTGGGATTGGTTTATATAAATAAGAAATCATTTTACAATGATGGGAATTAAAATTTGATATCCTAGAACAAACTATGATTATTTATCATTGTATGGATAATTATTATCTTCTAATGTAAATTACATCCATTTTATGGGGATTGATTCCAAATCAAAGGGGTATTTATCTGATATGGTTGTGGTGAAACTCAACATTTATGACATTCATATTATGGGAAATATTATTTATATATTTCATAAATAGTTTCCTAGTCATCCTATGAAACATTATTTTGAGTTTGAATAGAAAACATACTTGGTGCTACACATATTTCAAATACTCAATAGAGAATAAACCTTATTTATTTTTTAGAATCAATGTAGAATATCTAGAATAATAATGAAAATGGATTCATTCTTTCATGTACAACATCTTGGGGTGAACATGTTGGTTTTATTATATAAAATGAATATATGACGTTCCATGATGATTGTGATGATCTCACCAAGATCACAATCAAGAATAAGTGTCATTTACCTTTTATTAATAATTCATTCAATCAATTATTATGATATTGATATTTTTTTAAGATTTTTATTTCATCTAGTTATTTTCAATTAAATGAAAAAAGAAAAAACATACCCAAGACAACATTTTGTATGAGGTGTGAGAACTATGAATTTATAGACATGTCATTTTTTATACTACTTCCACTGTTATATTCATGGATTTAATGAATAAAATATTTATAAATTACCATGATAAGTTTATAATAGTCATTATATATAATATTATTATATATTTCAAAAGAAATGAAGATCATAAAGATTACTTCAGAACTGTATTGAAGACCTTAAGAAAGAAGTGGTATTTTGAAAAAAGTTACAAGTGTTAATTTTGGCTATTTATGATTTCATTTTTTGGGTCATAAAATATCAAGAAAGGTTACATTGTTGGATCCATTAAATCCAACGAGCCCGTACATGAGTGGTAAGGGCTCCTGATTGGCATCCAAGAGACCCAGGTTCAAAACTGGGTGGAGGTAAATTTCCAGGGGTACTATAGCAGTACTGTAGCAGGGTACTATAGCAGTACTGTAGCAGTGCGGTATCAGGTAATATAGTGGGAACTATAGCAGGTACTATAGCAGGAACTGTAGCAGGCATTGTTCGGTACTGTAGCAGCTGGACTATTCACCTGATTTGGGCTTTCGGGCCACCAGTTTGGGCCTACGGGTCTCAGGGCCTTCGGGCCATCAAAGGCCTTCGGGCCACAGGGCCTTTGGGACATTGAAGGCCATGAAGTAACCCAGTTCACACAGAGAAGGCCCCAGATGAGGATCAGAGCACCAGTAGCAGTCCCTAGAAGCAGAGCTAACCGGATTGGAAGAATGAGAGGGTATGGTAGCAGCCATCGGGACCAAGCACCGTGCAGCTTTGTACGAGGCAATGCTAGCCGATCAGCAATGTAGGTGGGGAGATAAAGGCAATCAATGATGAAGAAGCTAGGGAGGGGAAGTTCTAGTGGGCTGGGCCTACGGGTCATGTAGTGGGCATGGTATGCCTCTGGGCCTTCGGGTCATGTATTACAGGTCATGTCAGGCCTTGTGCCTTGGTCCTACGGGTCATGTACGGGTTCCCCTTCAACCCTTAAAAGGGGGATTATCTATAATAAAATAAAAAAGAAGGTCTTCGGGCCATTTGGGTCGGGGGGGTCCATTAAATATAGAGTATATTTTTTCATTAGCCCAGATCAATCGCATTAAATTTGATTTATAGTCTTCTTTGTTTTTCGAGATTTTATCGATGATATTTAAATAATTTATCAGTATTATCTAATCTATTAACCAAGATAACGTGGAAGGTTTTCATGTTCCTTTATTTCGAGGAGTGTGAGGGAATTTTCAAAGAACTAAAGTTATGGTTGTACAGTGAAGCTATACTCATAGTACCCTATAGTGGATAAGGGTTTTTGATAATTACTTATTCATATAATATGTGACTAGGATGTTTCCTCATGAATAATGATATGTTGATATATTATGCCTCAAACCAATTTAAGGGTCACGAGACAAATTTCCCAACAAATAATTTTGTGAAAGTTGTGAAAATTATTAAATTAAATATATAATGGAATTATGTTTAGGTATAAATCTATGACATATATACTGATCATAAAATCATAAATTATGTATTCACATAGAAATATTAGAATATGAACCATAGAAGATGGTCGAAGTTAATTTAATATTATAACTTCTCAGTACATTACCACCCATGATAGGAGAATGTGGGGGATGATACTCTAATTCAAATGGATTATACTATCTTATCTATGATGAGGATCATAAAATATCCAATATTTTTATATTTAAAAAGGATGGATATTTAAATCAAGAAATAAGGGTACAAATATTATCTTACTGAACTGATTTTTCAACCATATATCCATGTAAATACTAAAGAAGCGTATAAGGATGATGTAGATCTAGAAAATAATGATATAATGTTTCTGGAGTTAGAATAAAAATGTGATGGAATGATAAGGTATAGAAACTAGGTTTGTTACTCTTTAATAAAAGGCTTCAAGAATGAGCCATTAGAAGAATCTCATAACTCATCATTCTAAATTCATCTTGTTTGTATGAAGATATATAGAGATATGAAAGATTATTCTTGGTGGGATAATATTATGAGAGTTAATTCATAGTACATAACTAAATACATTTCATGTAATTAAGTTAATAATAAGATAAAATAGTAAAATAGTATGTTATATCCATTACACATACTATAATGGAAATTGGAGAATATCACCACGATGTTTTTCATTGGACTCCCCATAGTACATAAAGGGAATAATATTATTTATTTTATAGTTTATCTCCATAAAGATTCATCACACTTTACTTACATCAGGTAATATTTCTATCTAGATCACCTTTATAGGTTATATATTAATTAATTGGTAATTTTTGTGGATTACTACTATCTATTTTTTATTATTGAGATTTATGGTTTTCATCAACATTCTAGGGAAGTCTTTAGAAATATCTATATACAATGTTTAGTTTCAGTAATATTTATTATAATCAGAGATATTATAAGTTTGAGAGAACCATTAAAACCCTAAAGGACAAGTTGAGATCGTGTTCTAGGGATTTTAATGGTTTTTGGTATCAATAAGTTTCTTCTATTCAAAGTTCCTTATAACAATATATTTCACTCGAGCAATCAAATGACAGCTTATGAATCCATATTTAGAAATAAGTGAAGAAATTTGACTTGCTAGGATGAATTTTGAGGGGAAAATAATTTAGTACATAATATAGATAATTAAATTTTAAATAAGGTTACATAAAATCATAAGCACATTAAGTCATATTACAGTCAATATATGAGTTATGATTCCAATCACATGTGTGAACTAGAATTCAATGATGGTGATATGGTATTCCTATGAATTTATCAATGTAAAAAGGTTATGATATTTACAAGAATGGATATCTTAGACTTGGGTATATTTTTCCCTTATAAATTCATGATCGGGTAGGGAATATAGCTTATTGATTGGCACTTCCACTGAACCTCTCTTATGTTCACAATATGTTCCATGTATCCCTCTTAATGAAGTACATACCTAATCTTTATCATGTAGTGAACTAAGAGGTTTTACTATGTGAACATTATCATTAATATAAAGAAATAAAATTTATAAATATTTGATCATCGAGATAAAGTGCTATAGAACATGACTATTCACAAGGTTAAAGTTCTCAGGAGAAATTAAAAAATTGAAAAATCTACACGGGAACCTCAGGATGTGTGGAAACCAAGATATCATCATTTTTTATATTATATTTAATAAATATTTAGGTTGAAATTACATTTATTCTGGTAATAATTTTTAAAGCTATGATTTTATATGTATTTTATTTGAATGTAACGAGGATTATTTGATACTTTTCTTTTCACACAACATAGACTTTAACCAAACTGTGTTATACTATGGAATTTTATTATTATTTAATGTGATATTATCACATCACTATTAAATTTTGTGTATAATAGGTTAAAATAAATTATAAAATATAATTTTGACACATTTATTGAATGAATTCATTGGTTATCAATAGATAAAACCATTTGAAAGTTAAAAATGATGTTATTTATAAAAAAATTATATGACAATATTTTTCCTCATAATAAATTAAATCAAACAATAATGATAAAAAAATTTAAATAAGTGTATATAGTATATATTTCTTCAACTATTTTCAATTTCATCTAATGTTTTTTACATGTTAGTGGACAATAATAATTCTAGTTTTATGATAAAAATCATTTTTATTGGAATAATTTTACTTAAGTTTCTCAAACATATTTTAAAATGGGTTTATGAAAATTATTTAAATTTATTATTGAAAAAGGTATTCCATATTTTGAATCATGATTTCAAAATGTTTTAAATATTGTGTCTAATTTTTTTTCATTTTGAATAGTAATCATGGAAATTAGTTATCACCATAAAAAGGGAGAATCAGGTAATTATGTTTAAATGTAAATTGATAAGACATGAAAAAATATTAACAACAAGTGAAATATTTATATTGGATGAGTTTCATTCATACCAAATATTACAATATTTAAATTTATTAAAACATGGTTCCATTCTTCTTTGATAATGACCATAATATTAATTTATATAAATAAAATAACCAAAATGTTATCTTCTTTGTTTAAATGACTTTAATATTTTTTAAATGGAATAAAAGGAGATTATATTTGGTTCTAAATTATCATTTTAAAAATAAATTCATTTTTTTATAATATATTTTTAAAAAAAATTAGTTATGGAATAGTTATTGTAATTATTATGATACACCTACATAGAAAATGTTCAAGGAATAGAAAAATAAAATAAATAATTTTAAAAATATTCAAATTATTTCAATTTTGTTGAGGTATGGTAGTCCATGATTTTTTTAGATAAATATAACTTATAAGTGATTTTTTGGAAGTTATTATTTTAATTCCATTTCTATGTTGTTGTCTTCAATTAAAACCATCTGAATAGTCCTAAAAGTGAGTTTAATAGTATCTTATATTAAATAATATTTTATTAAATGATATTAGATTCTTACAAACATTATTATGGGATTATTTTTATCATATCATACATTGTATACTTATGGTTAACATTCCCTTTTATAGTAACTTTCATGAATACTAATGTGTAATAATCATTGGTATCATGGGGACCATCAAAAGGGTTAATAGACGTTAAAACTAAGTGATAAGGGTTAAACAATACTATACCTATATAAATTAAATTAAATGTTTGGATTTCGAATTATCCTCATCTTAGATAAAAAAATATTTCAATTTAGGGACACATGAACATTTAAATTAATTTATATTAATTTAATACTTTAGAAATTCCATGGGTTCCTTTACCGCCAATTATAAAAGAAAAATTATTTTTTCCTTATTCACAATGTTTTATCATTCTATATCTAACAATACCTAGCCTAATACAATTATAAAATCCATAACCATGTACTATAGGTCCTATTTTTTTTAAATACCGTCTTCTTAAGGATTAAGGTGAAATACGAAGGAGGTTTCTCAATAATGATGAGGTTAGAGCACATGAAAAACATGTCGAACATGAGTAAAGGGTTTTATGATAAGATCTAATTTTATTAGTATTTTTTTTCCCAAAAATATTTTTGATGAAATTATACAAAATATCTCTACACAATATTTTTTTCTCATCTCCTAAGGTTCTCTTATAGGGATTACATGTTTTCTATTCATTTTCTATACATTATGTACTAAATTTATTGGAATAATATTTTTATGCAAAACTACCTTTGGTTTACTATTCAGTTGGGAATATTTTTCATTAATGTAGGAATTTTCCTTAACATTTTTTCAATAATGTTTTTATTATTATCCTATTATCATTTAAATATATTTAAAACATGTTTTACATTCTATAAAAAACGTAAAAGGAATTTTCTTCTCATTTTCTGATTGAGGTACATTTGAATTTTTAACTTAAATGTGAATGAAATATTTTCTAAAGGTATAGTGAAAGAAAATTTTATCATTATTTTTTTATCTATAAATTCATTGAATCTTAATTTTAATGTTTCCTTGTATCATTTCAATGAAAATTATATCCATAATATTTTGGAATGTTTTTTATATTAAATAAATGATATCAAAATAAAATGGGTATTTTTCATATAAAACCATTCCAATGAAATTTTAATAGTATTTTAATAAATTAAAACAATAATTTATGTTGCATATGCTTTTCTAGGGATATGATCCAATAAATCCTCTACAATTATTTATCTGCATAGTTTATGATTGCATGATCTAGGTGTTGTGATGAGTTATGGAACCCTTGAATTTTTATTAAAAATTTTGTCTTTTATATAGGAGAATTACTATTGCTATAATGGATTTTTATAATCTTTTTGGATTGTTATAGGTCTCAAAGATCTAGTTTTTTGGAAAAATATGCTAGGCACATGTCTACCACAAGATAAGGTTTAAATAAGAATATTAACCATGAATGTTACAATGGGTTCCATACAGTTAGTTTAACTATGCATGGAGGGTCCCAAATCCACACGGAAACAATTATTTATTACATGTGTATTTAGCATGGTTACAACACATATTCTTATTACCATTAACCTAACCAAATGACGGGGTGTCACCTCCAATAGTATGAGCACATGATTGGTGCACGGTTTGGCCAAAAATGAAACCAAACAATAAATCCCTATAAAATCAATGATTTTACAAATTTATGCCTCCAAAAATTATGTTTATTTCCTTCTTCTTTCTCTGTAACTCCCTAGATTAAATTAATTTATTTTGAATAAATATAAATTATTCAATATCTTACATTACAATAAATGACAAGTCATAAAGAAGCACAACCCACATTTAAAATATTATTATTTATTATTATTTTCGTCTCCTATAAATTAAAAATGGTTGGTATGAATATTAATTATAGAATTATGATAATATGTGGTCTATAATTCATTATAAAATGAATTATTTGGTAACAAACTATTTATAAATGGGAATTAAAAACCATATGAAAATAATGGAATCCTTTTTTCTGTAAAAATATTTTTATGTCCACAAACACATTGAACCACAATAAATAAAATAAATTACTATTGGTTAATTATTTTAATTAAGTTTAAACATTACATATTGAATAAAATTTGTAACTTTCAACTTTTGTGTCATTAATAATGAGATAATAATAAATCCTATTTTACACCTAAGAAATGAATTTTTCTAAAAAAAACATTTGTGTCACATTTGCACACTTATTTAAATTTATTTTTTACACAGTAACATAATTAATCAGCAAAAAAGAAATTTTAAATCATCATTTAAATATTATATACAAGTTATTTTTGAGAATTTTCAAAAAAGAATAATTGTTCAATGAAAAGTGTAAAATATTTTTTTTATTAAAAATACATCATTTTCATTCAATGAAATTAAAGAAGAATTTTATTTTATTATGACATTAAAATTATGATTAGTTAATATATATATATATATTAATAAAATTTATTTCATTGGAATCAAGTTTATATTGAATTTTGATATTAAAACATTTAAAACTTTTGATTATTTCCACTTTGTAAAATCACTTTCTCATCACGTCTATAAATTTAATATTAAATTTAATTTTGTTCATTATGTGAATTTAATTTTAAAAATGGGTTTAAAATTTTAAATTATCATAATTTATATTATATAATAAGTTCAAATCTGTTTTTGGTCAAAATGAATATTTAAAATAGTAAAAATTAATTACCAAGGGGAAGGATATAATGGGGTTTCTAGGGTAAAAAAATAAAAGGTTTAAACTATGATAACAACTTGTCCAAAACACATTGTATGGACACATTTAGAACATATAACCTCAATGGTTTTATAATTAAAAAAATTGGATCTTTTAATCCTATAAAAAACATTTTACACATTACACTTTTCAAAAATTCCATGTTTCCCTCTCCCCTAATAATAAAAGGCATCCCCTCTCCTCTCCCCTTCACACATCCAAACCGATTTATTTTAAAAAACTTAAAAAAAATATTTCTTTACTCTTTACCCATACCCTAAAAGCCTCTTTAAAATCAAAAATCTAACTTTGGAAATATTTATTTTAATCCTAAAGAGGTTTCTTTAAGAAGTAGTAAATTTTTAAATAGCATTTTTTGTTTTACTTCATCTTATAACCACTTCAAATAATTTTCAATTATACTTATATAATAGCAATAATATATACCATATGTTGAGATGTTATTATATAATGTGAAATCTTATATCCATAACCTACCATATCATTTTGGAAAGTAAATATCTCATCGTGTGTGTGGTGGAATTTCGCCTCACGAACCTATGTTATTTGTTTTATATCATCACCTCTAAAAACTAGATATGATGATGGATTTATTGTTTATATATTATATTTTTGATGTTATTATACCTATAAAATTATAATACAACATACACCGTAACACCCTGATATATTAAAACTAGAACATCATCTTCGATAGCATATATGACACACTACACCTAGTTTATAAAATAATATAAAACACCAAGACTTCATGATATTCTTATTTTTAATTAAATTAAATCACTTTGATATATTAGGATGCACATAATTCTTGGATTAAATTAAATTTTACACTCTATTAGTATATAATTATTTAAAAAATATCATTATAGCCTAGCTCTTAAGTTAGTATCTATGAATAGGACTATAAAATTTATGATAATAATATGGTTTACACATGTATAAAATAAAATAAATAGTTATCTATAATATCCATCGATTTGGTACTCCCTTACATATCCAAATCATATTGGTTATGAGACCTCAATTGCACCTCCCCATACCCCATAGGTTACTAACTAGAAGCAAAAGTGAGAAAAATATAGTGTCGGGACTATGCCCCTAGTATAGAGTTTCAATATAGTGGAATAATAAAATATCAATAAATATTAGAGTAATGAAAATATAGAAAAACATATATCATAAAAATGGGTTGTAAAATAATGAACCAATAAAACAAATAATATTAAACAATGTATTGATAGGAAGGGATGTATCTAACTTTCAAACAGAATGTAATAGAAATAAACGAATAAGCCATCATAATTTAAATCAAAATACCATGGTCCGAAATGACTTGTCAGTCCCATATCTGAACATGAGATCATCCGGTATGAAATAATAAACAATAATTATCCATTACCTTATCTATGTCTACTCTCATACAATCTTTTCAAGTAACAAATAGTGGCCCAAATAGTTTATGAGTAAAATTATATAGTCTATTATTAGTATGTCTAAACAAACCTAGTTGGGTGGTAAGAGAATTAAATAAATTGATAAAAATGGGTATTAGTTAATCAATATAATATAATAAAACCATCAACCTACTTCACCTCCATGCTGAAATATCTCTAATCATGTAGCACAACAATTCCAATACAAAACAAAAGGCCATGGTATAATCACATAACCTATAAAAGCAAATTGTATATGCAATTCAACATTTGGTCCAAGACCGCTTAATAAGAACTTCAACATCATAGGAATAACCCTATATAAATGAATCATTGAATAAAACTTGTCCACGCCCACTATATCATAATTGGATTATTAAAAAAGGCTAAGACCTCTATATAAGAATTACAATAAGAAACTAGACCAATATCATTCTATGAGCATTGTTGAATGAAACTGGGAAACACCCTCTATATAAGGAATATATTTTTAAAATAAACACAAGTCATAAAACCTAGGTTATCACAACATAACATCATAATCCTCACTTGATATTTAAATAAATTATCATTCATCATTCAATTCCAATTTCTTTTTTATCTCAAATTATCACCATTCATTTTGATAATAAAATTATCCATTACCAAAGTGATTATATGTTAAGAAATCACATAGGTTCTCATATCATGATAAACCCACATTGATCCGTTAAAAAATTCATTATTATTCAAGGGTTCAATCACTCTATGGGTATCCACAAGCTAGGTCACAAACCTGTTTCATCCAAATGGATCCACAAAATAATTCACTCCATTATTTAACATCATTCACAATTCAATTAATTAATGCACAACTTTTTTCAATGAAATTTCAATACTGCACATACATAACAATTAAAAAGACCATAGGGGAAGGTTTTAGACAACCTAACTTTAACCTTTGTTCAATGAAATTCTTCCAATATGTAATTCCAACAATAATTATGGTTAAGTAGATCACAAGATTAATTTTAGATCATATTGGATCAAGATCATCTCCTAAAACATCCACATTCAAAATAATCCACTACTATAGAAAAGAATACTTGATGAAGATGGAAATCCAAAAAAAACATAATTGAGATTGATTTCTTGATTTGGATGTCTGGAATAGAAGAAGACACTCCAAAATTTCCTAAAAATCACATACATCTCAAGAGTGGAAAGCTACACACAGATTAAAGAATAAAACATATGAAAAAAATAGATTATAAATGTTGATACTGAGAAATACAAGGCGTGTAAATGTATTACACAACATGTAATTAATGATTTATGAGTACTCTAAAATTATCATTACCTAAAATGAAGTTAACCCTACTCAATAATTTCATTTATTTTAAAATAAACTCACAACATGTAATCAATTCCCATTATGAACCAGTTTATGACATTTATTCATTTAATAGCATCTCCCTAGAGATATTTTTATATAGTGTAACATAAATACATGGAATGTGAATGTGCTATATGAAAATTTAACCCCAAAATTCCATAGTGTATAGTGAACCACATCTGAAGCCTTAAAAATTTACGGGAATCCCTCATAATCCCGTTTAACAAATTTAAACATAGACTCCATTAATTAAAACATGTATACATCTACAATATTTCGATCAATTTCTCCAATAATAGTTCTCTATCTCTATATGAGACTCAACCAAAAAGGTTTAAATGAAAAGGAATACCCCAAAAAAATAAGTCCAATGAATGAAATACCTAGATAAGGATGGGATCTTACAAACTCCCAATCATATAAAATCTCATCCATGAGCTACATCAATAATCCTTATGGGGTCTTGGTGAAAAATTCTATCCAATTTTATCGTATATCGGACTTCCTCTCATAGGTATCCTATTGTAGATTCCCATCTTTCCACGACACCCACACTAGAGGCATATCCTTACCCTAGAGATACTTCTCAATATTTTCCACAATCTATATCAGAGCCTCCAAAATGGACACATCTAAACCAAGATCGAAATCATTATTCCTTATCACATGAGAAGGTATAAGATATTATCATTGAATATGTAACATTTGAAATAAATTTTTCATGACACTATTGAAATGTGTAAGGTCTAATCATTATTTCACTAGACATATCCTTTACACTATCATAAACAGCATGAAAAACATGGGTGTTATCTTTACATATTTCCTAATATGGTGTTTCCCCAACCTAGTCCATACCTAATGGAAAACATGATTATCATTCTCAAACGTTAAAGGTTATCTCCAATGGTTAGTGTAATATTTTTTTATACTCTTCATGGTCACCAACTGACTCCTAGTCAACTAAACCTTCTCAAATAACTCCTACATGAGACTAGGTCTGACAAGTGCTGACCCACTAGCCTCCTACCAAAAAAGAGGTGAATGGAATGACCTGCCATAAAAAACCAAGAATGTTTTCACCTAGATCGATGCATAAAAGATCATATAATATGAAAACTCAATGAGTTACATATGTTTCTCCCACAAACTAAAAAAATACAACATAAAGGTTCAACTCATATCCTTTAGAATTTGAATATCCCATTCAGATTGGCTATGAGTCTAAGGATGATAGGCCATACTCCAAAGAACCTATGATCTTATAGAATTATGATGGACCTATTAGAATAGAGCTATGAAAGAAGTATTATTATCACAAATATAGTCCTCTAAACACCATGAAATCAAACAATTAACTACACATAAAGACTACCCATATCATCAATAGTGAAAATCTCTCTGGTGGGAAAAAATTGTGCTACCTTGATCAGACGATTTATGATCACCCATAATGCATCCTTATTATGGGTTTTCTTGGAAATACAATAAAGAAATCCATAGTGAAATTATCCTATTTCCATTTAGAAATATATAGAGGCTATAACAGCCCAGCAAACCTCTAATACTTAGCTTTCACCTACTGAAAGGTGCAACATCTCTCCAATGATCCCATATCTTACATATCTATTCTTGAACACCAGTACTATCTATAAATATCACAATACATATTTGTTAAAAAAATTAACTCCCTTATTGAAGAATGAATCTCTCTCATTTTCTTCTCGGGAAAACATATAAGAACCATTACATGGACATAGAAAATAAGATAATAGTGACTGCTAAGAGTCCATCCTGGTGGTAGCTCCCTATTATATATGAAATCTCTCATAACTAATACCTACATATCATATATATGCTATATCTTGATCCATTCCCAAGTTAAATTTATAATTGATTTCGAAGTTAGATCCACACACCTCTGTAACTTTGGAATGTCAATATGCAAGCCTGCAAAGAGAAACATCATTTTCCAATCAACAAAATACACCCAAATTTTCTCCATTAGAATATTCTAGATCAAGAAATTAAAAAAAAAATTCCCTTTCTTAGTGCGTATACCAAAATGATATAGAATGAATTAAAATACCCAATGCACATCCACTACAGATTGTTCAAGTCCCATTGAGAAAAGTTGTAGCTAAGATTCTTATGGTTCATGGACACTAAGAGAATATCCCTGAAAAGATAATGTATCCATCATTTCAATTCATATACCACTGCATCTAACTCCATGTGATTATAAGAATAATTACTTTTCTATGGTCTCAGCTATTAGGGGATATAAAAACACTCCATGCTCTGGTATTATAACTAATCTGAGTCCAACTACAGATTATTAATAGTAAATGGTATATGATATAAATGATATAGTAAATTTAGGGATAGGTGTTGAGGTTTTCCTGCACTTGAAATCCTAAAAATCAATTTCATAAGAATCTTCCCAAACAAACTTCACCAATTTCTTTATCATCCCAAAAATTTGTGCTTCTAGACATGAGAATTATTTTATAGAATGTTGATAATAACATGTTAAACCCATAAAACTATGAATGTAGAATAGATTTTTGGGCCAATCTAGAGATACCACAACTATATCCATTTAGGGTCCCACTTACACTCTAACCTTTTAGATGATCTGAACCAAGAAGTTCACTCCCTCAATCCCAAAACCCCATTTGGTTATACTGGGGTAAATCTGATGACCTATCAATGTATTCAAGATGATGTAAAGATATTGGTATTGATCATTGGTTTTGTAGGATTACTATAAGATATCATCAACAAAAACAATGACAACCTGATCCAAAAATGTATGAATCTTCTCGTTCCTCAATTTCATGGAAATTGTCCATATTTTCATTAAACCAAATCACATCACTATGAATAAATATAATTAGAACCTTCTCCTAAATGTTTTATGAGATATGTATTGTGTTATCACCCTCAAATAGTGGCATCTTGATCTCAAATCGATCTTGGATAAAATCATTGCAGCTCATTGCTGACCCAAGATATCATTGATACAAGGATGGGGATACAAGTTCTTGACAAACATCTAGTTCAGCCACTGATAATATACACATATGTACAATTTCCCATTATCCTTCATGGATAAAAGGACTAGGGAATATAATGTAGATATAAAAGGTCTTATGAAAACTTTATTTTATATATATTTTAAATTCACTTTCAACTCAGAATTATCTGTCGGTTCTGTTATTTAAGGTGGAAAAGAAAATGGATCTCTCATAAAACCAACTCAATCATGCACTTGATCTCATCCTACAAGTTAATCTGTAGAACTCGTTTGGTATGAAATCCTAAAAAACATCTATTAAAGAAATTATATCATACTACATTCCACCATCATCAAGATCTAGGAATATGATCTATGCACTAAGACAATCAAATCTACAATGAATTGGTCAAGCATGAAAAACCTAAAGATCCAACTCATCCTAGTAGAAATATCCACCTCCTTCAAGATATATAATGGTAAATATATTCTGTTATATTTTATATGATCATGTTATATATCTAACTAATCCATAACAATAATCCAAGAAAAATTATAACTTCCATAAAAAATGTTTCCTAAAAGTAATGATAACCACTGATCTCTAAAGAACAAACCTTGCACTGATTGATATTTTATGAACACACTCACAGTGGTATATCGATGGTAAAAAAACATACTATACTTCCAAAACCAAGACCAATTTTTTTTTGTAAACAATATCTAAAAAGGGATATGATGCTCATATATCAAACAAAATGAAACCATGGGATTTAGTTTGACGCCATTGTAGAGGGTCGTGCATCTAAACTATCAAGAGTATTATATATATCATGTAGCTGACTATTCCCTCTACCATGGGATCTATTATGACTTCCTTGTACTATTCCATCCACCTTGTATTGTCTCTACTGCATTGGCTTACCACATCCCCTACCTCAACCTAATCATCCTAAGGAACAACATCTATATATCTATTAAGGGGTATCCATGCCCTTTCCAGAAAAATCTACCTATCCCAATACCCTATGAATTATCTAATGATTAATGCCCTAAAAAACGTAATTAAGTGACCCATACTACCACAAGAATGACTCTCCAAAGTCGGGTATGGAAACTAAGTCCTCTTATGGCTCAACCTTTAAACAAAATAAGGGATCCTAGTTTTTTCTACTGAACCAACCTAGCCACTTCTCGTGGCCTCTCTCAGATTCCATTTTTTCATGAGTTCCTGATTCATCACATTCAAAAATACACACAAGTAAAATACTTTCACCTATGACCCAATAGCATAGACAATCCCATGCTGAAAATGTATCACCCTGAAGATCTCATCAGCATCCAAGGATAGAGAAAAGCAAGAAAATTAGTGAAACATTATGAAAAGTCCATCAGTGATATTCCCTCCTAAGTTAGATGCCTAAACACTCGACTCATATATTCTATCAATGTCTCTTGATAGTATTGGATAAAGAAATTCACCTCAATTTCTTTATATGATATCTCCTTTTTCTACCCATCTTTCTCTAGAATATCCCACCATTGCTTCACATGTCCATGAAGCATATATGTATTATGATTAAGTCTTCTATTTTTGGGTGAAATGAGGTTCTTAATGATCATATGGAATAAAAAAAATACAAAAATATTCTTCCTAGGGGACTCCCTCTCCATTTAACATAGGTTGATGCTACAATTGAAACTATTTTCATCTTATACTTCAAAGACATATTGTAAATAGTATCTATTTTAATGGATATTATGACCCATTAGAATCTATTGTGAAGATGAACATCCTTATGATCCTCATGATATATAGGAAGATATGATCCAACTAGGTTAGTGGAATTTTTATTTCCATAATGCTTACTCTAAATTACAAGATAATGAGCTGTAATATTCTCTATAAGACAAATACACTTCTTAAGACACTCGATAACAACAAGTTCAACCTAAATATGTGATTAAACTGAGAACAAATGGACCATAGTATCTATAAACAAGAATGAAAAGTTTTTTATAATGGCATAAAAGTTATTTCAATTCATTTATCTAATATAAAAGATATATCATTTTATGATTCATATAGGTAAATATATCACATGTTGTAAATCCATCCATATCATGAAGAATGCATGTAAAGATATATACCCATGTGTCAATCATGATGGATGCATAATCATATCATTCCATAATAGTACCAAAGTACAAATATCAAGAAACTATAACTTTACACAATATGTGAATCAACTTATATTAAATAACATCAACTATAGAAAGAAAAAAATTATGATCAATAATCCCATCCCTGGGCATAATGATTTTCCTCGTACTTGGGTTAGCTACTCCCATGAAAAATCTCATTACCTTATACCAAAACATATTAGTGTCCTTTCTAACTATCCAAAATAATAATTAATCATTAAAGAACCACCTTATTCTTTTGTTTCCACATTTTAACATCCCTTGATATGATATGCTCTCATGTGGACAAATTAGATTGGTTATGGAACCTCAAAAGTACCTCCACATAAGCTAGAGGCTTCTAAGTAGTAGTGGGGGTGGAAAAAATATGGTGGAGAAAGTATACCCCTAGTATAAAGTTAAAATATAATTAAATAAAAAATATCAATAAATATAAGAGTAATGGAAATAGTGGAAATAGTACATCATACAACTTATAAGTTAAAAGAGGAACTGATAAACCTAATTATAGAGAACCATGTAATGATAGGTTGTATGGTATCTAAATATCAAACTCAAAGTAATTTTAATAATGTAATAAAATATCAAAAAAAATACCTCAGTCACAAACCCCATGTCAGACTATTCTTCAAACTCCAACCCATCTAGCAAGAAATAATCAACAACAAGGTCCCTTGAATTTTTTAAACTTGTGCTCTTATAATCATCTCATGTACCAAAGGGTGGCCCAAATAGGGTGTGATTAAAAGGTAGTAGGTTGACACCACCATGTCTATAAAAAATTAGTTAGATGATAAGTGCATGTAATAAAGTGATAATTTGGTTTATTAATTAATTAACTTAATGCAATACCAACATCAACTTGTTTCAACACCATGACAGAATAACTCTGATAATATTATAAAACCATTCTAACCCTAACCACAGATCCTTTGTATAATCACATAAGCAGTAAAATTATTCTATATAAGCATTTAAATATCTAGGACAAGTCCTCTATATAAGTATTTTAGCATCCCAAACATATCCTAATATATAAACATTACAACATAAAACAGTGACAAACATTCTATATAAGTATGTTGGAATTTAACAGTGTTGATCCTGTTATATAAGAATTATAACATGAAAATAGGTGAACCCTTCAATATAATAATTACAACATGATACTATGTCACACCCGCTGTATAATAATTATAATATAAAACTCAACACAATTCATAATAGTAAGGATATCATAATATCATATCATAAGACTCAATGGTAAATTTAGAAAATTATCATTCATCTTTAAATTTCTCTTTAATTTTTATATAAAATTATAACTAGTGATTTGGATCATGAAAAACCCATTACTAAAATGAGTATATAATTAGAAATCACTTGGGTTCTCATGTCATACTAAACCCACATTAATCCGTTATCCATTTCATTATTACTTAAGGGTTGACTCACCCAATGGGTAGCCACAGGCCAGGTCGCAACACCTTATAATACAAAGGGATCCATATAATAATCTAATAAATTATTTACCATCATTAATTGTTAAATTAGTTGATTAAAAAATCAGCATAAACCAAATATTTCAAATACCTAATAAATAAATAGAACATAGGGTTAGGTTTTAGACAGCCTTCCTTTAACTGGCATTGAAAGAAACACCTCCAAAAGGTAATTCCAACAAGAATAAAGGTGTTAGATATCACACGAAAAATTATATATTATACAAGATGAATATCGACACTAAAAACATCCACGGTCAAAATATTCCCCGACTAAAATGGAGAATAAAAAAATGGAGGGGAACAAAAGGAAAACAACTTACAATATATTTATATGTTGATCAGGACATAAATAATGGATGAAGATAATCTAAAATCATGTATAAATTACCTAGGGATTCATAGAGAGGGGATACATATAGATTAAAGAGTAAAACATACGCAGTACATGACTTATAATCATAGATCATGAGAAATACCATGCACATAAATGTAATGCATGACA
Organism: Viscum album; assembly: GCA_963277665.1. Classification (NCBI taxonomy): domain Eukaryota; kingdom Viridiplantae; phylum Streptophyta; class Magnoliopsida; order Santalales; family Viscaceae; genus Viscum; species Viscum album. The sequence goes on along the minus strand of OY728159.1, from coordinate 882,745,998 downwards.
AAAAATTATAGATATATGAGTACGATGAAATACACATTACCTTGGGTGAAATTAACCTCACTCAAACAATACATGTCATGTAAAATAGACATACAGAGTGTAACCTATTCACATCATGAACCAATTCATGAAATTTAATCATTTAATGACATACTCTTAAAGAAAATTACACATCGTGAAAAAAAAAAAGAAAAATCATGTATATGACCCATATGTATCTTTAATAACACATTTCGTAGAAGATATCGATCCACCATAGAATCCATCGAAATCCATGGGATTCCCTCATAATCCAATTTTAAATTTTTTTACTCAAAATATATTAATTAAATCAATCATAAATCCCAGAACACTTGGTTATTTTAGCCAATAGAATCTCTCTGCCTCTGAATGTGACTCAGCAAAAAAGGATTAAAGACAAATAAAAATTTAAATATATTAGGTTTATTAAAATAATAAAATATGGATGCACCTTGAAAATAATTGATATTGAATTATATATAGATTGGGAACAATATAATAACCAATTAAAGACAAACTAAGGTTTTATGAAAAATTATATTATTCTAAAAGGTGGTTTAGTCATGCTTCAATCACATAAATTAAAATTAATATTTAGAACTTATAGAAAATTAATGTGGGAAAAGAAACTTCTTTTTATAAATCTACATTTCAGATTTTTTTTTTTTGAACTTTCATAAATTTTATGAAAAGATTAAATTTTTTATGAATAGTGAAACATATTTATTTTATTTAAAAAACTTTTTCATTTAAATTATTTTAAAATTTAAATTATATTTTATTTTATTATGTAAAATTATTTAAGTGATATTGTAATTTATCAAATTATTTTCATTTGAATAAATTTCATATTTCGTTGTGATATAAATATTTTTTAATCTTTTGAATGATTTCCATTGGAAAACACATTTTTTTATGCGTTTTCCTGTTTAATTTTAATTTAATTTCTTACATTTATATGATTTGAATATGAAAATTTTGATTTATTATATGGAATATTTATAATTACTATTATCTAATAAGTTTAACTTAACTGTTGACAATAATGAATAGTGAAAATAGTAAAAAATAATTATTATGATTAAGGTGTAAACTAATTTACTATGGGGTTAAACTAAAATTATAAAGGCTACTATGACCTATAAATTTGTCCAAAACCCCTTATAGAGAAAAATTTAGAACTTTTCACTTCTATTTTTATATTATTACTAAATTTTTAGTATTTGGTATGATACAAACATGGGTATAATTAATTTTTTTCCAAACTTCCAAGTGTGTCCTCTCCCTCGATTATTAAAGGTCACTCACTCTCTACTCATATTAACACTCCCAAAGTAATTTGGTTTATCCAGGACCTATATAATTATCTTCCATACATCCCTAACCACATCCTGGATGCTATTTTAAGATAATAAATCCAATTTATTAAGGATTTAGGTTAAAACTAAAGAGGTTTCATAATGAAGAGGTAATGTTTTAACTATGTGATTTATTTTTAATTATCATTCAATATCCTTATTATATTATTCATCTCGGATAATATACAAAAAAATTGTATCCCATTTAATTAATTAAAATTATGATAAATTCATAAACCGTATCTATCTCCACTTCCATAAAATGGGAAATAAAATCATCGATTATGTGTATGGCAGACTACTGTATTGTGAACCGACATAGTTCATTTTCCATTACCACTTTTCAAGAATATATATAATTATGTATTTAAAAAAAATATTATATTTATGAAATTATTATACTTATTTAATTATTTTATAACATATAACTTCATACTATTTGTTGTTTTATGGGGATATAATAACATTGCACACGTGGATGATGGAATACCACCTCGCCAAATGATGCAATTCGTTTTTCTATTACACTTTCAATGGAAGTTAGTATGATTATATTTAATTAATATATGTGATATTTATGAAGAAATTATTCTATAAACACAATATAACATCTTAATTATTACATTTAAATCAATTGAAAAATAATAACGCCACTTGTGTGTACATGTGGACTACCATCTCAATGTAGTGATGTGAAATATTTTTCACATTATTTTTACATGGTTGGTAATAAGGATGGTTTTTTTAAAATAAATTATAAATATTTATTAATAATGATTATTTAAATTGAATTAATATTTATTATCCTTCCATTCTATATGCTAAGAAAAATGGAAACAACATTCATGCATATGTATGACGAACCATCTATGTGAATGGTGTTATCCATTTTTTATCAATAAATTTATTTGATAACATTAAATAAATATATAATAAATATATATTATATGTATGTCATGTTTAACATTATGTAGATTATTTAACCATGATCAATGCACATAGGCAGAAATTTCCTTTCTAAAACCAAAATGAAAAATGATGCAATAATCACTTGAAACAATGACTTTAGAAGATAATTTTTAATAAAGGGGTGATAAAATACTATAAGTAAATCATATTTAGTATTGTATATGGGATTATGGATCTATAAAATATTTATAATACACTTATATTTATTATACATGATTTCCGGTAACAAAGGAAGTCAATCATGACGAAATGGTTTATCATCGCAATTTTTCTTTCTTGAGAAATATGCCATTTTCACCACTTATTCTTTTATGTGGGTATATAATATAAAATATAATATGTTATATCACTAATAATGTTAAATTACTGGTATTTTTATTTTCATTTGTAGTTATTTATTTCATGGGGCTTGTGATTTAGATTTTACCAAAGTGGAAAGGGTTCATTTCACAATATCATCAATATTTGAGATTATTTATTTATAAGTCTCACTTGGGGGAATTAATTGATACTTATACCATAAAATTAGTATGTTTTATTATCCTCTAGTAATTTTTGATTTTTTTTAAATTAATATTACATTTTTAGCTCTCCTTGGTACTTAAAATGATTGATAATAAGTTTTTGAGAAAATATGACATTATTTCTATATTCTTCCTGAAAACCTTTCTCATTCAAATATATGTTTTCCAAAAATATTTTTAATTTTCCTAACATTGTTATAATGATTTATGAATAAATTTTTATCAATTATATTAACATCAACAAATTATTTTTAATGGAATCATCATATCATTTGTAAAACTAGGTTTGTTTGGATTTTTTCAGAAAATGTGAAAAGAATCATTTTTAAACTTATATAGAATGTACATAATTACAAAACATCATTACCAATAAATTTTTTAAATATTATTTTATAGTTTTATAATTTTTTTTAAAGAAATTTATTTACAAAATTATTTTTGAACTTTTTTTTCAAATGGGGATTTCAAAAAAGAAATGGATATTTTCCTCATTGATGTTTGTAATTTAATTTTTATGGTATTTCTCTTCATTAATGACTAAAACCATCATTTTACCTTATGATCCATTGTGAATTTGTTGTATTGATAACACCATTATTATTTATCTATAAATTAAATGATTAATTGGATGAGACTTACTATTTTGATAACATTCTCCACATTACTCTGAATAGTTTATGATTATATTTATTTATTAGGGAATTATTAACAATAAGTATGCTATTTTTTAAAATAATAATTTTAAAACTATTATGTTTTATCCTTTCATATGTGGATTGTGTTTGACTTAGAAAGTGATGGGTGGGTCCTAATAATTCCCCATATTTATTCGATATGTCTCATTATACAAACTAGATTGGGTTTTTGGATGGGGCATTAACCATTTATATTAGGTGTCTTTCCATAAAACATTGATGGTGTAGTTAATATGTAAATTATTTCGAATTACCTCATTATGATATTAGTCATTTATATCTTAGTGATTATTTAATTAGTTAGAATATCCATGGAAAATTTTGAATCTAATGTGACTACATATATGGAATTATTTTATCATTATTTATTCCTACCATATTATGAAAGAGTTATTGAATAAATGAAATGTGTTTTAAATATTTACATTTATATAGTAATTGGTTTTTATTTATTTAAGTATTTTTCCATAATTTTACCCTTATTGTGCATTGGATCTCACCCTTTCCTTATTTAACAATTCCCTCAATTCCATAGAGTGTTTTATGATTTATATAATGGGATTTTCTAAAGGGAATAATGGTTCACTCAAAGAAATAATATGATGAATTTTATGGTTTCAATTGAAATACTCGATTCAAGTATGTATCTGCTTTACCATGACTAATAATATATTTCATCCTTTGGGATGTGATTCCATGTATCTTATGCAAATGAAATAAATTATCCAATAACTTTTGGCTACTAGGGTTGGGGTATTTATAGTTGGTATCATATGATGTTTAGTAAAACATTGGTAAATATATTTTAGAAAACATAGATCAAGGAATATAACCCAATGATATACAGTGATGATAAGTATTTAATATAATCATATTGTTTTGTTGAGGTTGAGATTATGTATTTTTATTAATATTGCATACATATCTAGATACTACAGGTGGATGTGGTTCTAGAATAGATGTACCTTGTGGTAATAAATTGGAAAAAATCTTGTTAATCATGAGTTTCGAATTACCAGGTATTCAATAATGAGCCTAACCAATTTTGACCCATTCAGTGTATATTATTGATTAATTCACATTTTTTTACAAAAAATTATAAATAATTTAAAAATAATATTATGATTTGAAAAAAATACCAAGAAAATGATGTTTGCGATTATGATATTATGCATGCAAAATTGTTTTAATTTATATTAAGTGTATTACTAGTTTATATATTATAATTATGTTTCATAGTTTTATGATCTAATCTAGTGTATACCATTGTTTAGAAATGGATCATAGTTGAAGGAGTGGAAATAATATCAAATATCGTATCCCATGTAGGTATTTCCATCCTATTAATGATAATGATATTGGAGTAGGATATAGAACTAGACCTTATCAAATAATAAAAATATTTAGGAAAGTGGCTTTGGATATGAGTTATAACCTTGCCCATATAGAGTACCCTTCTGATCCACCATGTGGTGTAACAATGATAGGTCACCATATATGTCACCAACCACTATCATTCAATGAGACTAAATATCCACTTGTAGTTGAGAAATGGATATGTGACATAGAGAATATATTTACCTCTTTGGAAAATAATGAAACATATAAAGATATTGTGAAATTTTATCTTATATAATTTGATTCATATTAATTCTGTTCATAAATTAAAAAAAGTAAGGAATATGAAGAAATATGAAACATAGAATGGATGGATTTTAAGGTACTCTTATTGGAAAATTATTTTCCTCATGAGAAATGAGAAGATATGGAAAGGAAAGTATTGAGTGTAATAAAAAAGTGTATAGGAAAATGTTTCTCAGTATAAATCCAACATTACAAGGTTATAAAGGCATTCTATATACTACATACATAATATAAAGATAAATATTTACCATTTATTTGATGGGATTAAGGAAATTCTTAGAATGGAATTAGTATCCCAAACCTTCTCATCATACGAGGATATATTATCATGTGATAAAAATTATGAGAAATAATTATTCACGTATTATGGATTCAAAGGGAAGTAAGAGAAGAATATGATGATACAAAAATAGAAAGAAAAAGGGAATAAGGGTAAGAAGGACTCTCCACTTTAGATAATAGTGTAATGACACACCCTAGTACTTTCTTTAATGTAATGGATGTTTCCTCCATGTCAATTGAGAAATTACACCCTGATCAAGATTCCAAGGAAAATAATGAGTGAAAAAAATTTCTATTCATCAACTATAAAGAGATGTGGAACTATGATAATTAATTCCCCAAGCATTAAGGGAATATACATAAAAAGAATCCAAGGTATCAATGTCAATCATATTCTATTTTTATAGAGTGTAATAAATTACTTGTGTATTTTTATTCAAGAATTGTATTGAAGAATTATTTTATCAATAATTTTCGCATTATAAGAATCATAAAACATATAAGTATATTACTGAAAATAGTTTTCCATTAGAAATTTTAAATCATATGTTGAATGGTCCTGATGAAAAAGAAAAGTTATTAAGTGGAAAGTTTATCATTTATTAAAACTTAGTATTAAGTGAACCTCAGCCATATTTTATGATATATGTTGAGATAACAAGGATAAAGAGATATTTATGGTATAGTATAGGTGACCTTGAAATTTTTGAGTTATTTGATTTATTTTCTTATCATTATTGGAGATTACTATATATTTTGACTTGTAGAATATATTCAACAATATATGGTTTTATTTTCTGAAGCATGCATTCTTTTATTACGATTAAATGGTGATCAATGTATTCACATATTTTGTTAGGTGGCATTAAGAGATAATTTTTTTGTTTGGGGAATCTGATTTCATGTTTATTTTATAAATATATTGACCATCCATATTATTTTTCAAACTTTGAATTTGGTCCGACATAATTTAGATGAATCTAAAAGATTACTACTTATTAAATGGAATATGATTAAATTTGGGATTAATGTTGATGATTTATAAAATAATATATTATTGGATAACTAATGATAATAATTTTGTCTTGGTAGATATCTAGATATAGGAGGAACATATTTTAATTTTGTTATGGATCATAAGATGCGTTAAAATTTAATTTTAGTGCTTCTAGAATAAAAAAATCATTTTTGGATTTTCATTTCAAGGAGTTAGATATGAAGTAGAAATTGAATGAAGCACATAAAAAAGATAGAATTGTTCTTATGAAATATAAATATATCATGTAATCATATTTTTCAGTATTTATAGACTATAAAGTAATTCCTCAACTTCAGGAAAGTGATCATGAAATAAAAAGGTTATTATATTACCTTCATGTCTGATGAATCAAATATCATTTTAAATCATCATATATTCATGTTTTTGATGTCCTTACCATTAAATTTATAATTCCAATTCATATTATCAATGATCTATATCACTCCCTATAATTATTTATACTTTCCTTTCTCTATATATCGTGATACTTCCCAATAATGTTCTCTAAATTGGAAACCTAGTAATGTATCATTCTATATGACCATCATATGTTCTTTTCTCTATTATTAATAGTATTTATTACTAACCCTTTTTGTGATGTGGGTTTCAAAAAATATATTTTCTAATTTAAAACCCTTTATATAAAATATCAACATTAAATTATGAGGATGCAATTTATTTAAGGGGAAGAATTTTACTCCCCGTGATTTTAATATAGGAACATCATTTTTGAAAGATTATATAAACCATAAAAAAATATTAGAGTTCAATGTTACACACAATGGATTGAAAATTTATTTCTTTTTAAATTAATTCAATATCTGTGATAGCTTAAGATGGTCACAGTTACGGTTTTAAACGAAAAGAGACACACAATTAAAAAGATATTATTTAAACCTGACTATTATAACATAGATATTAAAATGGATAGTTGGAATAGGAGAAAAAAGATAATTAATATTAAAAATCATAAACATTTCTGAAATAAATAAATGGTTATATATTTATTATAAATATAGTAATAACCATTTAGAAGGAAAAAACTATTTTTGGAAAAAATGAATTTTTCCAAAAGGTTGTTTAGTCTTCCTTTTTCACATAATTTAAAATTAATTTTCTATAAAAATGTAGAAAAATTATTTTAAAAGATAAGGAAAATTTTTTAAATATACATTTTATGATTATCTTTTGATTAATTTTTGAGGATTTTTGAGAAATAATTAATTTTTCAACAAATAATGAAAAATAATTATTTTTATTTAAAACTACATTTTAGTTTAAATTATTTACAATGTTTAATTAAATAATAAATTGAATATAAAGTAAAATTAGTTAAATTATATTAAAATTTTAATAATTTAATTCCATTTAATCAATTTAATACTAAATTTTGATATAAAATAATTTTTATCTTTCGAATGTTTTTCGTTGGGAAACCATTTTTACGACATGTATGTAGTTTTAATTTTAAATTAATTCTTAAACATATGTGAATTTAATTAATAATTTTTTATATATTTTTAAAATTATAATAAATAATATTATCTAATATTATCAATGTAATTTTTACCATAATTAATGTTTAAAAGAGAAAAAATCATTTATACGGTTAAGGTAAAAACAAACTTATCAAGGTGTTAAAGTAAAATGATAGGGGTTAAAATAATCTTACTACTTTTACAACACCATTTTTATGGACATATATAGAACATATAACATATACAGTTCTAGAAGAACCCATTTAGGAGGGGGTTTTCAGGATAAAAACTTGTTAATAATTGATTCTTTTAAAAATTACATGTTTTTCATCTCCCCCACTTATAAAAGGACACCCATTATCCCCTCATACTCACAATACAAAAGTATATTTTATTATCCAATTAATACCCAAATATATTATGTATCCTCCCCAAAATTTTATAGGAATTGGTTAGATCATAAATCCATTATCAAATGTATTTAATTTAAACTAAATGATGTTTTCTGAAGAAAAGGTAATGTTTTTACTAAGAATTTTATGTTTACTTCTTTTTCAAAATCTATATAATAATAATAAAATATAATAATATAATAATAAAAGTATCTATCATATAATTAAATTATATTATGTTAAATTCAAACCCATATCCATGTCCACTTCTATGAAATGGGAAATGAAATAGTTGATCGTGTGTATGACATACTAACCCCTCAGAAACTAATATAATTCGTTTTCCATGATAGATATAAAATATGTATATGATATTTTTTAAATTAATAAACAATATTATTTATTATATAACATATACTTCTTTACATTCTATTCTGTGGGGGATATGATAACATCACTCGTGTGTATGGTGATCTACCATTATGTGGTGAAATGTGATTCGTTTTTTCATAGGATTTACCTTAGAGGTATTAAGGATAAAGGTATTAGGAATATGAGAAATTTATAACAAAAAAAATTATTTTGAAATTAATATATCACATATAACATCTTACCTTCCATTTGGTTGAAAAAACATAACATCACTCATGTGTACGTGTGGACTGCCACCTCTATATAGAGATGTGAAATGTTTATCATTTTATTTTGACATGTATTTTAATAATTATATATTATGTTGATATAGAATAAATATATAAAATAATAATGATTCTATAAATGTGAATTAATTTTTATTTTCCTTTCTTTCAAATCTTCATGAAAAATAGAAACAATGTTCAAGTATACGTATAAGAAACTGTAAACAAGAGTGGTGTAATTCACATCATATCTCTAAATTTAATAGATTTTTATGTATATAGAATGAATATATATGATATTTATATCATGGATTACATTATGGATATTATTTAATTATAATCAATGTACATCTACTAAAATTACTGATCCAAAACATAAATAAAACCAAAACAATTAACACTCAAAATAGTGATGTTAACATAGATTTTTGAACAAATTGGTGATAAATTATTATATGTAAATCATATACGATTTGATATATATTAGTATGGTTATATAAAATACATATAATAAACTAATATTTATTATATAGGAGTTTCATACATGTATGAAGGAATATAATCCTATGGTAAGTGTTTTCATCTCACTTTAACTTTTATGAGACATATGCCATATTCATAACTTATTGAATTGTGTGGTTTATATAATTACCCTAAATATATGTTATATAATGAATATATTTATATTAATTGAATTTAATTATTTATTTTTATTATTTCTTTCTTGTTGATTATGATCCAAAACATACCAAAGTGGTAAGGGTTTATTTCACAATCTCATATTTATTTAGGATTGTTTACATTTAAGTCTCACATGGGGGATTTTTTTATTTAAATATTAAAATAAATATATTTATTTTCCTCTAGTTATTAAATAACTTCTTAATGTAATATTACCATTTCCATCCATTTTTAATTAAATTTATCGAGAATTTTTTTTATGAAAATAAAAAATATATTTCTAACTTCACTCGGAAATACTTTATCTTCCAAATCCATGTTTTTTAAAACAATTTTATAAAAATATTTTAAAAAATGGTTATAGGATTGTTCAAATGAATTATTTAATACATTTTTACCCATGGTTTAATTATTTAAAAAATGTTTGTAAAGGTATCATCGCGTCTTTTTCCAAACAAGGCCTATTTTCCTTTTTTGAAAATGTTATAGAAATATTTTTTAAATTATTTGTAACATACTGAATTTTCCTCCATTATGACCACCCATTTTTTAATGATTATTTTAAAATTATACAATGTTATTTTTAAAAAAATATTTTAAAAATATTTTATGAACATTAACTTTTAAAATGTGATCTTAAAAATGAAAAGGATAATTTTCTCAAAATGTTTTTAATAGAATTTTTATTGTATTTATATTTATCAATGACAACAAGCCAAATTTTACCTCATGTTCTTTTGAGAATATTTTTAAACTATAAAATTATATTTATTTCTCAAGATGTTTTATGATTAGTTTATTAGGGTGTTCAATTTGGATAGCATTCCCTATATTACTCTGAATGGTTTATGATTATGGTTATTAATTGGGGAATATTTTAACAGTTAGTATGCATGTTTTTACAATAAAAATGTTATGATTATTATGTTTCACTAATTTTAAATGAGGAATAACTTGAAGTTGTTATGTGATGGGTGGGGCTCTCTATAGCCCCTCTATGTATTGGTGGGTCTCATGAGACAAACTAGAGTGGTTTTTTGGCTGAGGTCATACCCATTTATGGAAGATGTTATGGGATGAGTCCTTAATGGTATGGTTATGATGACCAGTTTTATTCATACACTTATTTTGATATTATTCACTAATGTCTATTTTATTAATCGATTAGATAGAATATCTAGGTAAATGTTTATTTTTCATGTGATTACATTAAGGTAATTATTTAATCATTATTTATTCCTTATATATTATGCTCAAGTTATTGAATAAATGTAATGAGATAGAGTTATTTACCTTTTTTTATTGATTATGGTTTATTTATTCATATCTTATTCTATACTCATACCCTTCCTGAGCATTTGGAATCACCCCTTTCTTATTTTTTCTTTCCCTTAGATGTCAGAACGTATTTTCTAATTAATATCCATAGATATGATAAAGAGAATAACATTATACACAAATAAAATACTTTGTTTCATTTTATGTTTTGAAATTTAATATAAGATTTGAGTTTGTATCAAGTTTACCAAAACAACTAAACTATTAAATACATTATGAATAGATTAATTATATATTATAAAAAATTAATAAAGTAACCAATTAATATAGGCTACAAGGATCAAGGTTTGTACATCTAACTTCTTATGTACCAACTCGTTGGAAAACAAGAATGTCACATGTTCGTACAGTGGGATATAGCCTCGTGAACAATGAGTTTTGTATTTCATTTATATTTTACATGACGTTAATTTAAATATATTAAATTAATATATATATATATATATAATAATTATAAAATAATTATACTTCCTTAATTATTATATCACATACAGCTTCTTACTTTCCCTTTCATAGGGGAAACATCAACATCATTCAGGTATGTAGTGGGAATATAGGCTCATGAAACGATGTGATTCATTTTTCAAAAATAATTTTATGGGAATGTAATTAGGGTAAATTTAATGAATATATGTGATATATATAATGAAAAGAAAAGATAATATAAATATACTTATGGTCCTATAATTATGGTTACTTTTCACAAATGCATTCATAAATGATTTTAATCAATGTACACACTAGAACCTCTAATATAAAATATATGAAGCATAATTATGGTACTTTAATATATATATATATATATTATAGGAGGTTAGAGCATGTATAAAGGAAGTTGATACATTATTTAAAGGATTTTTGTCACAATTTTTCTTCATTAGGACATATGTTAGGTTGTGAACATATCTTATTTTATGATGTGTATATAAATCCAATTTGGCATTTTATATTATAAATCTTCTTTTATTTTGATAATTAAGATTTATTTTTATGATATTAATTAATGTACATTATGATTCAAAAGTTACTTATGTTGTAAAGGTTTGATGTCATGATCCCATTATTCATTAGGATTATTTATGAAGAAGTTTTTCATGATGAAATACTATGACCCAAATCTCAAAAAAGTCATTAGTTTTCTTCTACTATGGTTTTTTATGTGAATATAGGTTTTCACATAATATTTTTATCTTTATTTAATCATGATTCAAAAAGAATATTTTTTAGGAAACATTCCTTTATTTCATTTTTTCAGATGAAATCCCTTTTTCCTTCCACATCCATGTTTTATAAAAAACCATTTCAAGAATGTTTTAATGTTCATAATGGAATATTTAAATTACTTTTTACCCTTTTTTACTTTTTTGAAAAAAATAAAATGATCCCTCAAGTTATTTTAAAAATAATGAACATTTTTTTACTAAAAATCTAAAAGGAATCTTTGTTTTAAAGTGTACAACATTTCCCTTCATCATGAACACACAATGTATTAATGCTTCCATTATATGTTTCAATGATTATTTTCAATGAAATGTTTTATAAAAAAGTTTTCTGTATTTAAAAATTTCATTTTCAAAGTGGAAGGATAATTTCTTCTAGAAATGTTTTAAATTGTCATAAACCAACCCATGTCAACCCTAAATCAGTCACCTGATCTGATCCACAACATGGAGTGAAGAGCATTTCTGATCCCCATGGGCTAGAAACTAGTTTCGGGTATCAAATGAGTGAATAGAGGGAATTATTACACCCAATAATAAAAATATAAACTTAAAAATGGAAATATAAACAAAGATTCACAATATATTCAAAACATCCAAACTATACAACTTTTACATGAAGTTGGAAAATAAAACAATCTATACATCAAAATTTACATGGACCAAACTGACCCTGAAAAATACAACATATCAATGTGACCATTAAGTAAACTCTCTAATATAAACACAACCATATCCCATGATAATCATTAAAAATATTATAACCTATAGTAGAAGCTAAAAATAAGAAATAATTGGTGGGGTTATTATTAAAACACTGTAGGTAAGCCCAGACAAATCTATTCCCAATACACTTCCTTTAAAATAAAAGAATCAGCAACCTTAAATTTAAAATACAACCTAAAAAATAAAATTTCCCATGTTTTCCACTTTAAAACCAAACACGGTACATTGAACAAATTTATTTCCAAAAGAACATTCATTTATATTAGTGATACATTAACAATTTCAAAGGGAATGTGATGATTTCATTTCAAAATGGCACAAAACAATATAAAAAATTCCATAGGAACATTTTTTATAAACATTTTGAAACCAACTCATCACATTCCATGAAAAAATTCCACAAATGAGAGAACTATAATAATAACTTAACAAGGTAAATGGAAATAAAAACACAAGAGTAACCATGTATCTGAATCCTCACTAAGAGAAGCTAAGTACTCAAAGAAATGGGTGAACCTAGGAGATCATGAATAATCTATAACATACTAATACATGAAACCCATACCAATATTTATGCCTCACATTATGAAATAAAACCTCCCTAAATACACCCATCCACCCTAACTCGGGTCAGACCAAGGGGATATCCCATAATAATAAACCCAATATATCCACCTACTATAGGCCACCATCTAGTGAATAATATAGCCATTTCATCAATGGTTATCATAAAATTATTTCTATAAACTAGGTTCCCATGTCTAATATATTAATGGGGTGAACCAATTAATTCCAAACAAGCATCCAATCACAAGTATATCAAATAATAATTCAAAAACAAGTCTCACCCTCACCCTAAGGACGGGTATCAAGCCATTGAAAAAATAGATCTCAATAAGTACGTACCAAGGATATTAAATTATCATAATGGATCAATTGGATTCCACAATAAGTAAATCCCATCCATTAAACATAAAAAGGGCATGATAATCTTATACTAAAGTTTTTCATAATAATCAATTTCATTATTTTCATAAAATTTCCAAATGGTCATTTAAACATACTCCAAAAAACCATCACATTAAAAGCACCAAGTGAACTTATTTAAGAAGGTAAAAAAATCCTTTCCCATTTTACAACCATTTATAAATTGAAACCTTCAAAGTACTCACATTCTATTTTTAAACCCTTCCATATTTTTTGAAATTCTAAATGATCTACTAATTGAAAACACGTTCCAAACCACATTTGGAAAACAATACATATTATTTTTAAACCCAACACAACATTGAAATAATGTTTAAGGAACCTAATTAATCATTTATAATATCAAAAATATATTTTAAAGGTCTAAAAATTCTTTAGATGTCACAAAACACTTTCAAAATCTAAACGATCATTAAATCAAACACTTGGTGTGCAATTTTTAAAAAACATTTCTTTTTAACATTTAAAAAATAATAAATCACCTCTTTGCACACCAAATAAATATTTCATGTATCAAATATCAATAATAAATAATACAAGAATTTTATAAAGTCATGAAACCAATTAATCTTAAATAAAAAAGGGAAAGTTCATGGGAAACCTACCTAAAATCCATAGCGCTTCCACAAAACACACTGGAAAATTCACCACTAGGGTTCCAAGAGCCATGATCTATCAAGAGGAAACATAAACTAATAGAAACACATTATTCACACCTTCCAAGGTATAAAAATCATGTAAAAATGGCCACATGGGATTGAAGAGAAGGGGAAATTGAAGAAAAGAAAAGGAGAATGGGAAGGGAGAACAAACATTTCGATTTGGGTGATGAATCACCAAGAAAACACCTTGAATCTCATATGAAGGGGATTATAGAAAACAATGAAATACCATGGGATGCATCCAACTTATAGGGTTCATATAGGGGTTTCCAAGGGAAGAAACCCCACTTAAAAATGAGGATAAAATCCCAAAATACCATTTTCTTTGTGGGTTATATGGTTACCTCAAACGGTTTAACAAACCGTGTTATTTACCACTATATAGTGTTTCAAGAACTGAATACATATGATTAAAACATAGTTAAACCATCTAAAAACTATTTTACCCCCTTCACACTTACCTACATGATTAAATTAACTATGCACCTTAACCATGCAACCAAGAAAAAGTCCCCAGAAAATCACACTTTTTAACCCAAAACTCATTTAAGTCAAAGGGATAAACTATCCAAAAATCATACCCTTTAATAACATGCCACTAAGAGTGTCCCAGTATCATTTTATAAGACACCTCCTCCTCATAGAATTTAGGCTAACCAAATTTTTTTCCAAATTCCTCCTAAAGCCTCTAAAACATTGAATTTTATTCCATAACACATGTAACTAAGGGGAAAAACAAGAGACAGAAGATAAACCAGAACTAAGGATGAGAAAAAATATATGTGTGACATAAATTAATTTTTAAATAATCCATTATCCTTCTCATGGTTATTTAAAATTAATATTTCTTACGAAATACTTTATGAACATCTATTTTTAGAAAGGTGACATTTTAATTATTATTTTACTCAAGAAATGTTTTAAATGATTTTTAATGAATCATTTACAAGTTTTCATGTTGTTTTTCAATGAAAAGTATTTCAAAAATATTATATTAATTTTTTAATTTAATAATTTCATTTCCAAAGAAATTATATTTTCCATAAAATGTTATTAATGATTGTTAAAAGATAAATTTAAAGTTTTAAAAGTTTATTTTCAAGGAAAAATATTCCTATAATAATTTATGAATTTATTATTCTAAAAAGGAAAATTTCAATTATATTTCATTTTAATTATTAAATAATCCTTAATATTTTTATTTAAAAATAATTATCTATCTAATATGGAATCTGTTGATGTAACTTGTGATTTACTGGGGATACAATCCGTGGATACCATTATAGTTCTTTCTCAAACTGGATTATGTTTATGGTGAAAATATGTATATGAAACTCATTAATTTTCCCATAATTTATGTAATGATGATATAATGATTTTTTGGAAATCATTTTTCTTTCATAGGTTATCATATAATGATTTTTTTGATAATATTTTGTAAGTCATATGTTTTATTTTAATAATGTTATGTGTGGTGATTATATCTCCCTCCAATGAATTGGGTAATGATTAATGTTATATGTTCAAAAAGGGTATATTTGAGGAACTATCAAGTCCTAAAGGGTGTATATGGTATGTTATTCTATGCCTGATGTAGGTATACTAGTGTTTACCATGGGACTAAAACATTTTTATGTTTTAGGTGGATATCCTTTGCAGAATATTTTAATGATTATATGTATGCCACAAATCTATATCTAATTCCCATGTTATTCTCTTATAGATCATGTATCATGATTCCATTATGATTCATGTATTATAAATTTCCATGATTTATGCGATGACTCATGTTTATGAACTATGATACACAATGTATTGTTTTAAAATGTTATTCCCATGTTATTGTACCCATATTCTCATATTATATTAATACCTCCCTTATTTACCCTTAATGGAAATCTTTGATCACCCTTTATTATGTTTCATTTACCTAAGATATTAAGGTAGGTATTATGTGTGACATTTCTATGAAAGGTTATATTTGTGCAAATCTTAGTGGGTGACGATGTTTCTCAATTATGGACTAGTTGTTTTGTGTCAATGTTTTCAAAGGAACTACAACTAAATGAATCTAGAATGGATATTTATTTATAGAAATGAATATTCATATATTATAAAGTAATATTAATTTATGAGATGTTCATGTCTATATAAATTTAAGTAGAGAATGTTTTAGATAATATTTTTGAAGCTAAGAAAATAAAATTTAGTTGAAAACCATAAGGATATGTCTATGTATAAAAAAATATCTTGTAGTTTTGGTTAGGTATATAGAGAGTGTTTTATTATAGATTATATCCCTATTTACATAATCCAATCAGATTTATTTCTAGTCCAGATGTACCTAGGGTCAGTAAATATAAATAAGTCATGTTGTTTTGGAATCAAGCACTATTAGGTTCAGAAAAATGGGCCTCCAAACACATCTAGTTTTATAATCCTAAGGGTAATATTTTATAAATTCAAAAACACCTTACGAACCATAATGAATTATTTGAATTATAATGAGGAGTTATATAGTTTAAAACTAATTTTTTATATATTTAATGTAAGTTTCTATGATATATAAATCATTTATGTATTTTTAGAAGCTTTGGGTTTTACGATATGATTAGTGTTTCTAAAACTAAGAATTTTGGATTTAGTCAATGGATGGAAGCAGAAAGAACTATATTAATGCTGATTTTAGTGGATAATGAAATGATTTTCCTCCTATCCAAAAAAATATCATGGAATCTAGATTAAAAAATATTATTAAAATTAACAAAAAAAAATCTCAAGCTATGAATCATGCTGAACTTCCAAACATGCAAAGAGTGTAACTATATTCAACTATGTCCTTCATGGGAAAATTTATATATTATTTTAGTGATTATTATGATCCACTAGTTACTGAACAATGAATTAATACCATTGAGAATATATTTTCCATTTTCTAGTGTTTGGTTCATGAAAAAATCATTTTGACCATCTATTATTTGGAAAGAGAAGATATTCAATGGCGAATTATTTTCAAGAATACCATGAAATAAGATAAAATTATCACCATATAGTGGGATGAGTTTAAGAGATTATATTTCATTAAGTATTTCCCTCATACATGATATTTGAAAATAAAGGAGTAATTACTCAAGATAAATCCTAATAATGATGAATCATTTGGTACCTATGGGAAACATTTATAATACTTTTGAGAAATGTTTTTTGTATTATTATTTCACTTGAATGTATATCTGATCTATTCATTAATAGATTAAAACTATGTCTCTTAAGAGATTTATCCATAATAGACTTAAATATATATGAATAAATCATTAATTTTTCTCTGAAGGTGGAAAAGGAGATTAGAGTGACCCATCAATCACATTTGTTTTATAAGAGAACTAAGATGAAATTCAAAGTAAAATCAATAAATAAAAGAGAAAATTATATTATCATTCTATTATACTCCATGTATGGAAGAAAACATGGAGTTAATTTCATTAAGGGGGCTAATAAATGTTTTATCTGTGGAAGGGAAGGTCATTGAGTAGATGAATGTTTAGTTGATGATTATATGTTTTAATATGATAAAAATATTGAGATTTCTCCATAGAATACATCACCCATACTATAATGCTTAAAGAGTTAGAATTTTGGGGATCTTTAGAATCAATACCCAAATTCAAGGGATAATGAGGATGATAAGACACAACAACCCCTGAAGACAGTAGAAAATTTTAATTTTTATACAATCATAATAGATGATGTGAATCATGATAAATAGGGAACACATATCCTTCACTACTTAGTTAGTAATTTAATGATTGATTTTGTATAAAGGAATCCTATGAAAATATTATTATTCATCCCTTAGTAGAACCTATTTTGATTCTGAGAATTGATCATCTCCTTCAATATGGAATTTGGTTAAATGAAGTCACATTTTGTATTCTATTAGTGAAGGGATAAACCCAAGATTCAAATAGAAATATTTTTTATATGTTATTACCTTATTTATTGAGTAAAGGGAGAATTGTCATTTGGAGGCACATCTGTATCCATGCAAGATTAAATTAGGCGTAGTGGATACCATCATGAGTTTATCAGTTCAAATCTATTCATAAGATAAAGGTCTTAGAAACCACGTTTGAGGTTTTGTGAGATGGTAGTTTTTCATTATTAAGGATATTTTGGAAAAAATTATAAAAATACAACACTTTGGCTATATTTTAGTGAAAAAATTATTTGAGGGGGAATGAAATTAAATTTTAAGTACATATGATTAAATGTATTTAAATAATTAAGGATTATCATATCATTTATGTTGAGTAAAATATTGGATATTTTAATTTGTAAATTTTATAATAATTATAATAATTATGTTTTGTAAAAAAATAGATAACCTGCATGCCAGATGAAAACCCTTCACATTCATCAAGGCTGTGTAGCTTAAACCCTCAACTGAAGGATGATAAGGCGGTATTTTCTACCATTATTGTACATGAAAGAGTATTTATGGTGGGACAACATGAATTTATATGTTTCTGATTATGTATGTCATTGTTTGGTATGTCAACACATTAATGTTGAGATCCAAATGTGTAAGATAACTCTACAACCATTATCCATACCAAAATGGAAATGGGAAAGCATCTTCATGGATTTTTTCATCAAATACACCAAAACATCTATGGGGAAAAAGTCTATTTTGGTTATAGGTAGTAAACTTAAAAAAATTTCAAACTTCATCACTATAAGATAATATTTATCTTTGGATCGTCTTCCATGATATACATTTAGGAAGTGGTAAGGTTACATGGAGTAAAACTTCAGTATTATAGATAAGTCTTCATTATGGTCTTAATATAGAGTTGAGTTTAATTACTACATATCATCCATAGAAATACTTTCATGATGAGAGATAACTTAAAAACCTTGAGGTTATTCTAAGATCTCATTCAATAGGATTCAAAGGTTGTTAGTATCAACATCTTCCTCTAGTTTAGTTCTCCTATAATAATATCTTTAACTAAATCATTTTGATTTATCCCTTTATTGTATTTATAGAAAAATGTGTAGAAATAAAAAATACAAGCATAAATATTAATAATGAAATATATTAGGACTAGATATTTCTAAATAAATGAAAGATAAAGATAGATCCATTGAAAAACACATAAGGCCAACAAAATGTCGGAAGAAAATTTACACTATCAATCACTAATATAATGTGGAATTTCAAGTTACTGAGAAGTATTTATACAAATTTTACAGTGGGAGAAAGAATGTAAAACTAAGACCTATGTTTATAGGTCCCTTTTAAATTCATGATCATATCATGATGGTAGCTTATCATTTTTTTTCTTCCTCTAAACCTCTCGCAATTCTACGATGTGTTCCATGTGTCTCTTCTGAAGAAGTACATACATAATATATCACATATTTAGAACTATAAGGTTATACCACTAGAGAATGATCATTTTTATGAGAATAAAACTATCTTTTCATTAAAATAATAGAAAAGAACTGATTTTTTCATAAGGTTTTAAAAGTAATATTAATTGAATAATATATTTATTAATCCAATTTATTTCATAGGAGTAAATTCAATATTCAATATTTATAGGAAAACTTTATTAACTTTGAAACATTTTCATTTTGGAAAACTGCTTTCTCGTATCATCTGTGGATTTATGTTTTAATTTAAATTTCAAAATTTCATTATGGGAATTTGAGAGAATGGATTAATTATTTTTAATAATAATAAATTAAATTATATAATAATCATAGCTTAATTTTTCCTGAAATTAATTGTAATAATTAATTATTTTAGTTAAAGTTAAAACAGGTTTAATATGGGTCAAACAGAAATAATAAAAGGTAAAATAACCTAGTAACTTGTATAGAACCCATTTTATAGAAATATTTTGACATTATACCACTATGGTTTGAGAATTAACTATTTTGGGGCTTATTTTATTAAAGAAAAATTTAGTATGCGTTATTTTTTATCAAAATTCCAATGTGTGTCCTCCCCCACTTATAAAAGGCCACCTCATCTCCTCTTCTCTTCACACATCCAAAAACATTTTGTTAATAAAATACCTAACCAAATATATTAATTGAATCTATATGTATATCCTAAAATAAATTTAGGTAAAAATAAATCTATGAATGCATTAGGTTAAACACAAGAGGTTGTCTAAAGAAGATTTGAGGTTTTAAACTATGATTTTATGTTTTACTTATTCTTTTTAATCCTTAAATTTTCTTCAATTATGTGGATATAATAACACAATTATCTTATATATTATTATATGTAATTATTTTAATTTAATAAATTATATACTTCTCATATTTTATCAAATGATAAATGAAATCGTCGATCATATGTATAACAAACTACCACATCATGAATAGATGCCATTAATTTTACATCACCATCCCTTACGGATAGATATAAGGATTCATTTGATGTTTATATTTTATATTTATGATATTATTATATGTACATAATTAAAATTTCATATATACATTATTACCTCTAAACCTGTTGGAAAACAACAACATCACTTGTGTGTACTGTGAACTACCACCTCAAGAACTGATGTGATGTGTTTTTCATTTATGTTTTAAGTGAATGGTAATAAGGATGTATTAAATGAATATAAATTATATTTTTAAAAAAAAAATTACTAATATAATTGATATATCATAATAAAATTTTTACTTTACATTCCCCGAGGATGCGATAATGTCGTTCGTGTGTATGGAGTAATACCGCCTCAAGAAGCAATGTGATTCATTTTTTAATATCAATTTACCAGGAAGGTAATTGGAATAAACATAACAATTATATATGATATATATGAAATAAAATTAATTTTAAATTTAATATATTATTTACCTTTATTTTTCTATATTTTTTTATAATATGGAAATACTATTCAGGCTTACACACGACCTTCCGTTTCAATGAACATTGTATATTATTTTCTAACTCTAATTTTTATGGATTTATATAAATAAAAATATAATTAATATATATTATATCTAATTCAATTTTAATATTATGTAGATTTTGGAAACATGATCAAGGTATGAATATTAAATATAAAAAATCATAACACGCATTGAATACAAAACTGTTGTTACTTGAAAAATGATTTTAACAAGGACTTGTTAATAAATAAGTATTAAAAAGTCATTTTTAAATAATATATGTTATGAAATATGTGTGTCTATGGTTCTATAATATATTTATAAAAAACATATATTTATTAGACATGATGTTTTAATGTGTACGAAAGAAGTTGAGAATTGTGGAAATGGATTTTTGTAGCAAATTTTCTTCTTCGAGATAGACATTATGTTATGAACCTATAATATTTTATAGGTTTATACATAGCTCCATTAACATTCTATATCATAAAATTTAACTCTCAAAGCCACAAAACCCATACCTTCTATATTACTTTATTACATTGGCATGATTACAAGGAATCAAATCCTAAATGTTCGATAAGTTTTGTAGTCTTCAAGAACTAAATTCCAAAATGGTTCCCCTATTACATTAGTAAAACATAAAAAATAAAATATGAAAAATAAATAAATATTTTTTATTCTCAAACTCATTAAAATAAAATAATCTTCATAACCTAGGTAAAATAGAAAAAATAAATGGGTTAGCTCAAATACTCAATAAGGGAAAGTAAAGTGGAAGAAATAATCAATTAAATAGAAAAAATTACCATCAAAAGGTAAATAACTGATAACACGTTACATTAAATTGAATTTATAAGTAATAATAAATATATAAAAGAAAATAACTAAAACAAAATCCATTTAATCAATGAACTAAGAATAAATTCATTGGGGGGATTTCTATAACTGGTCCCCTCCTGATTCATACCTTTCCAAAGTTATACTTATATCAAATAATCAATAATAATAATAATAAATAATCTTTATAAAATATTTGTATTGAATAAAGGATACAAATTTATCAATATTTACCTTATGTATTATAAGTAAAAATAATGGTTGTTAATGTTGATGAATGGAAATACCATTGAAAGATCATTAATAAATTTTGAGTAAAATAATCCTAAAAAATTATAAAGTGTCCCATAAAACATTGAAACATTTGAATCATACTCTATATGAAGGAATAAAATTAAATGAAATATAAAATTTCATGATAATAAAGATATTCAAGATATAATATTTTTACAGGAAATATAAAAATTGGGTACAACTGTGAAAGCGGCACACACGCAAGTAAGAAAATTACATGTAAATCGCAAGCTCGGGGACTTGACCTCGTGACCTGCCCCTCACCCCCCCCCCCCCCCAAGCCCTTACCACCCCACCACCAATGCTGGGGAAAACGTGTTATCGGTTTAGAGGGTATTTAGGCAGCCTTACCCCACCCCCTGTCGCACGTCCCCAGCTAGGCCCAAGGTGGCCAACCTTGGGCTTGGTCCAGTTCTCACTGAGTCGAGGGGACAAGAGGATCGCTGGCGTATGGTTCACATTTCCTTTGTGAGGACTCAAACCCTGAACCTCAATGATAGGACGCCACCACCTTGAACCAACTCACCTAGCCCCCACGGGATAAATGTGTTATCAGTTTAGAGGGTATTGAGGTGGCCTTACCCCACCCCCTTCTGCACGTCCCCAGTTAGGCCCAAGGTGGCCAACCTTGGGCTTGGGCCAATTCCCATGGAGTCAAGGGGACAAGAGGATCACTAGTGTATGGTGCATGTTGCCTTTACAAGGACTCGAACCCAGAACCTCAATGACGGGACGCCACCGCCTTGAACCAACTCACCCAGCCCCCTCAGGAAAAAAACGTCTTATCGGTTTATAGGGTATTAAGGCGGCCTTACCCCACCCCATGTGGCATGTCTCCAGCTAGGGCCAAGGTGTCTAACCTTGGGCTTGGTCCAGTTCCCACAGAGTCAAGGGGACGATAGGATCGATGGCATATGGTGCACGTTGCCTTTGCGAGGACTCGAACCCAGAACCTCAATGACGGGACGCCGCCACCTTGAACCAACTCACCCAGCCCCCGTGGGCAAAACGTGTTATCGGTTTAGAAGTTATTGAGGCGGCCTTACCCCACCCCCTTTCGCACGTCCCCATATAGGCCCAAGGTGTCCAACCTTGGGCTTGGGCCAGTTCCCACAGAGTCGAGGGGATGAGAGGATCATCGTCGTATGAGTTTAAACAATCATTAGATGATAGATAATGTATTTTTTAAAATCATTTTTTTAAAACACTACCATGGATGATAAATATTCCCCGATGGAGTCTTAAAAATGAATAATACCGAATAACGATGAGATTGTGAAATAAATACTCACCAATTTATAATCAACAGAATAATATGCCAATGAAAGAGATAAAATTATATAGATATAATAATTCCATATTCTTCATAATAATACCCATAATATACATTCAGTGGTTGTATATACACCACACAAGAAAAATAAGTGTTGTATAAGGCACGCATCCTACAAAAATAAAAGTGAGACAAAGATGCCTTACCTTTTGTTTATTTTTTGGTGAACATCCTTTTACTACCATTATAGATGTTTTTATAAATCTAATTATTTTTACCAAAACCATATTAATTTTTGTGATATCATATTTGATCCTATTATAATATCTTATTAACTATTTATTATTAATCATTCATTATGTTTACTATTTTGGGTGTTAATTGCATAGTTTCACGAGTAAAATTAACTTTTTATTTGTGGTTCCTATTACATAGATCATTATTTCATCCTCTCCAGATTGTAAACCTTGATTTAATTATCATATATATTTTATATATATTTATTTTTTATAATCCAAAATAATTGGAGATCAAAAATGAAATTCACCATTCATAGAGACAGTAGGTGGTACGTACGCATGAACACAACTTCCATTTCATTTTTTTTAATATATTAAAAATTAATATATATATATATATATATATTTGTCTGTGTGTGTATTATAATTAAATTATTATATATATGTCATATATGTAACATATTTTTATTAAAACCATCCTTTTATGTTCCATGTATATTATGAACGAATAACATCGCTTTTAGGAGGCGGTAGTCAATACATCCACAAACTATGTTACCATATTTATAAAAAATTGAGAGATTGAAGGTATAAGTTATATAAATATTAAAAAATCATGAAGAAAACATAAATATCATATATATATATATATCATATAAAATAGTGTGTCTTTCATAATTCCCAACCATTATTAGTGGTAAATGAGAAAAAATAACGACAATATTTTATGAAGTGGTAGTTCGTCATACACTAATGATAATTTTGTTACCCATTTGATTGAAGTATGTATAGTTGTATTTTGAAATGTTAACATAAAAACCTCTAAGTATATTGAGGATAATAAGGTTGTTATATAATCATGGAATATGATGAATTAAATTGGTAAAGAATGAAATAAAATGAATGTGATCGTTGAATAACGTTACATATTTTTTGGGTAACTTCTGTTGGTTAATACCAATAGGTTTATTTGGTTACCCTTATGCCCAATTTGAGGCTTATAAAATGAATATAGGAAATTTGGGAAGAGAAATGGGTAGGGTTTGGTTGAGATATAAGGATCAATATGGTGTGAGGAAGTGAGGGAGGATGAACTATTTCATAATTCAAGTGAGAGGTACTTTTTCAAAACCTCAAAATATAATATTACAATAAGGCTATTCTAGATCCAAAGTCTTTAAAATTTACTATAAATGAATAGGGGATGATATTTTACACCATATAATATCCCATTTGTAATTATTTAATATTTTTATTATTATTAAATAATTTTATAAAATAATAATTCCATATAATATCAATATTGAAAAATTTGATACTATTCATTAAATTTGAAGTCAAATACATAAAAAAATTGTAATTTGAATATAATTCTTAAAAAAATATTTAATATGTATTATATATCTATAAATTTATATATAAATATTAAATCAACCCAAATATATCAAAATTAATACATTTAAAATCAATTATTTTATGTTTCTATTAATTAAATAAATACCATATAAGGGTTACTGAATCATTTCAGGTAAATATATAATTTATAAAAATTAAAATTAAAATTATTTAGAAAAAATAATTTCATTAGGACGAAAATAGACATTTTATTCTTTCATAACTTAATTTTTGTTACCAGGTGGACACATATATGATATTAAATACAAAGAGAGTACATTTTGTAACTATCATTGATTTTAATAATATATAATTTATTTTCATTGTAATTATTCCACTAAATAACTCCCATTTGATAATAAGGTGGTAAGAGTTAAATAATATTTATCCAATAATTTTTAGACATGTTTAGGTCACATTTTTACCCTTATATTTTGGATTTAACCCTTAGTTAAACCCATTAATTCTTACTATGACCACTTGCCTTTTTACTCATTAAGGGTTAATATTATTAATATAAAATGAAAACAAAAACATAAATGGTAAATTTATGAAATTTAAATATTTATCCCAATAATATGTCTCCATTTTATAATTTTATAATTTTATGAATTTTATATAATTTAATTAAATATGAATCATTTTAAAATATCATTAATGTGAATTTGACACTATTGATTACTGTAATTTTTAAAAATATAATTAATACAAGGTATATTTGATCAAAAATCATTTATCATATCCCCAATATGTTAGATAAATATATTAAATTATTTAATGACACTAATTATCTCAAATTATATTTATTTAAATATAATATTACTATTTATTTGATATGTCCATTAATTAAACAATTACTGCATCATCATTGTGCAATCCATTTAATTAATTATTTAATCCTTAAAAATTAATAATAAATTAGCACGATGAAGATAAACATTTTTTATTACTAACTAATATTTAGAGTATAATATATATTCTGAAGGAAAAAATATAAAATGCGTAATACTTATTAAAAACATGAGTATGAAATATTTGTATTTTCTTAGAATAAAATAATATAAAAGGTATAAAGACATCAATGTTTCTCCAAGATGTCATAAAATTTGAACAGAGATGTTTTTTATAATAAATCAACCTATGAAATTAATACAACTGTTATGTTAATTTTATAATAAATATAATAAAAAATTTACCATTATTTACTAGATATAACCTTATATGCTATAATTAATTTTACTTACTCTTACTAATTTCACATTTTATAAAATTTATGTCAGTATTATTATACTCTAAATATCATAAAATTAAAAACCGTGTATATATATTTTTCAAATTTAATTCTAAAATGTGGAAAAAATTATTTAATGCCAATCATGAAGACGTGGATAGAAATCTTATTTTTAATGTAAATATGCTCAAAAGTTCTTTAAGTCCACATATATAAATTTAATATTAAAATCGTTCCAATGACCTAAATTTGATTATTAGATATATAATTTATCTATTTTGACATAAAAATTTAAAATATAATTTAACAATCATAGTTTTTTATACAAAAAGGTTGTTCTCAAATAAATTGTAGTATTTTCACTATTCATAAATAAATGAAACATCTTGGAAAAATAAAAAATATTCACCCTAAGAAAATATCAAAACAAAAAATTCAAAAAATGAATTTTATTTTGATGGTTAATGTAACAACCCGAAATTTTGAATAAATCTTGTTTCCTAATTTTATGTGTTATTTTATTTTTATACTCAACAAAAATGTTTCATTTGATAACATGAGTATAATTAAAATGATACTGTTGGTTTTTGACTGTTATATGACCATTGGTCAATATGACCACTGGAAACTAAACTTTTTGATTATTGTCTCTAAATACAAGTAATCTTGGTTAATTAATATAGAAAGAAGATTCGATGGCCTCACCCAGTAGTCTTGGACCAATCGAAGCCCATCTAACAGAACTTGGGAAGGAGGTAGCACCACTGGGATTTGCTCTGGACCAAACCCAAGCTGAACTTCATCGTATAAAGTTAGAACGGGATCGCCTTCGCGAGAAGTTCAAACTGATAGAAATTACTACTCGTGCGATGTTGGCTGAGCCTCCCCCGGATTCTCTCACCTTATCACACCTTACACTTCGGTCCTATGCTGGTGTGATAAGGGGCTATGTAAGGAGACCGTAACGGCCTTGTGTAATCCTTTGTTTTAAATAAAAATTGGGATTTCTTCTTATGATGAAGTTTATGAATTTTCAAATGACCGGATAAATATAGTATGCATATTTTTGATGAATTTTAGAAAAAGGATATTTTAAAAATGGTTGTGTAAACCTTAAATAATTAAAAATGTGTAATGATTTTCGAAAAATGATCTTCTACAATTATGTTCAGTACGAAATTTAGAGTCTAATAAGATCAACTTAATTTTTTGATGAATAGTAAATTATGAATACTGATTTTATTATTAGGATTAGTAATGTGTCCAAATGGATTAGTAATCTCACTTAAAGAAAGTATTAATATAATCTAGGCACCTTGATTAAGTAATGTGATTCAATAAAATGGTTAAATAACAGTTTCATAAATTATTATTCAAGTATTAGTTTTTTCAAGTGAATAGTGTTTTTAATTAAAAATTTAATTAAAAATATTTAGATAATTATTTTTATAAAACGGATTTCATTTTTGAACTCAGAGCACCGATATTATGCTATGGTAATTTTTGGGGTTTTTTCTGAAAAAAATGAATTTTCGGTGAATAGTGTTTTTATTTAAAAATTAAATTAAAAATATTTAGAAAATTATTTTTATAAAATTGAGTTCACATTTTTAATCAGAGAGTTGATATTTGGTTAAGGTGAAATTTTGGGATTATTCTGAGAAAGTTGAATTTTCGATGAATAGTGAAAATACAGTTTTTAAGTTACGGGTGTTTAATGACATCATTAAATGATGTAATAAGTTTGTAATCAATATTTTCGAATTATTAATAGTGAGATAAGGTATGAGGTGTCCCAAGTGGCCAATACCATGGTCAAATACCATGGGCAAGCTCATGGTTTTGCCAAAACCACTAATGAGGTGTCCCTTTGCCATTAATGCCTTGTCCCCTCACTTTCCCTATAAATACCAAGCCATCCTCTCATCCATTAAACTACCCACTCTCCCCCAACGAAGTTCTGGTCTCATTACCTCCCAAGGAGTCCTCCCATGGTTCCCCCAAGCCCTCAAGGTCCCAACCTTTGAGTTTTAAGAGTTATGTTTTAAGGTAAGGGATCTGATCTCTCTCTTTCTTTTCAAGAAATCTCTTTTATGTCATTTATTTTATGCTCCATGTTCTTATGTTAGAGGATGTTCTTTTATACTCCTATTACTTCCCTTTTCATGTTCATATAATGAGAGATACCCTTTTTCTCTCATTATTTCATTTTATGATGTTTTAAGTGGCGCCGTTAGGCTGCCGAAATTTTTGTAACGGATTCTTTCTCCCTTCTCAGTTTTCAAGATCTATTTTCATGTAAAGTATTTCAAGTTCCTTTTTATTATGTTGGGGTATGATCTATATATCTATCATACTGGAATCTTATGTTCATATGATGAGATACCCTATTTTATCTCATCAATTCATTTTTTTTGAAGTTTAAGTGACGCCGTTAGGCTGCCGAATTTTTAAGGGATTCTTTCACCCTTCCCCTTTTCAAAGTTCTAATTCCATGTCAAGTCTTGAAAGTTCATTTTTATTATGTTGGGGTATTATCTCTATATCTATCATACTGAACTTTTATGTTCATAGGATGAGAGACCCTATTTTATCTCATCAGTTCATTTTTTGTTGAAGTTTATGTAACGCTGTTAGGCTGCCGAATTTTCATAAGAGAAATCTTATTTTTGTCTTCCTTTCATGTTATTCATTTCATATGGTATATTTTCAAATTTAATTACCATTTTCTTAAATCCCTTATATTCTTACCCTCTAATGTTTTATGGGTCATTTATGAATTTTTGACCCATGTCCCCTCTCTTTTCAATGTTTTCTAAAAACCTTGTAACATAGCCGTTATGCTGCAGAATTTTCGTCTCAAAATGCCTCTCTCTTTTCTCAAAATTATTTTATTTTATAAAGTTAATGCTCAAAGCTCTTATTTCTACAGGGGTATTCACATATATACCAAAATTTTCTATTTTAAATTCTGGGATTTACATACATGAAACCCGCTCTCCCCTTCCGTGGGTTTAAAGTGACGTAAAGATCATGTCTTTAAAGCAGTTTTTAAAACGTTATGATTATGAAATGAAACCCATTTATTTTATGCTATATGTGTTATTTATGAAATGTTTGATGATGATATATGTGGCTCACATGATAACAAAGGCAAATTTAAGGGTGCGCCCTGATAGCGCTCCAATGCATTGGGTAATGATGTAACCACTAGAGATTACAATTTTCACGATACCTTGGTGAATAACCTTGGTAATTTTCAAATGACACCTTGGGGATGGACCTTGGTGATATGTTCATGATTTTCTATGTTAAATGATTTAGCCACATTTTAAAGTTATGAAAAATGTTATTTTTATTATGATATGCCTTCTTATTTCATTCTCATGCCTTAAAGTTCTTTTTCATGACCTTATTGAAGTATCTCAAGTTCACATGTAAAATGTTTCTCTTGTTTTCCTTACTGGGCTTTTTGCTCACCCTTTCTTTTGATGTATGCTCCCAGGTTATGTGATGCAGTAATGAACCTAGGATGAACATGAGGAGAATCCTTTCAAGTGTTTTTGAAGAATGTTTTATGTTTTCATGTTTAAAGTTCCTAGTTTCCAAGACACTAAACCTTAAAGATCCTCGGTTTTGTAAAATGTAATGAAAGTTTATGTGATAAAGAGGCGGGATGCTATAGTTGGTATCAAAGGATGGTTTAGTTATTTGTGGAAATTAGGATATGAAAAATCTAGGAAGAACCCTATAGAAAAGTTTAAATATAGGAAATCTTCTTGGTATTTTGGTGAGTATTGGGTAAGGGGTTTCCAAGCAAATACATCCCTTTCTGGATACGAGTAGGTAGAGGTGGCTCTGGCACAGTTGTACATAGGGGTAAAACCTGAAAACACCACTTAGAGATAGACTCAAACAGGAACTGGTACACGACAACGGGTCTTGCTGCACTCTTGGTTATGACACACCCGGGGGATATGCTTTGGTAAATTCATAAGCTTAGTATGAACCATTATTAAAGGAACAAGGATAAAACAAAATAAAGATTCATATAAGAATATATGATCATGGATAACCTAGATTGGAACCTAGGGGATCACAAGTTAGGATATACTTTTATTCTACATGTTTATCCTTTTATGCTTAAATTTTCCTTTTCATGATTATTAGCTAAGTAAATAAGCCCCTAATTATAGTTTCTTTTCTTAGTTAATGGCGGGAAATGGAAGAACATGTCCCAAAAACCAATGTGATAGGAAATGTGACAATTGTCGTATTAATATGACAGAGGTGATTAGGGGATTAAAAGATGATTATTATTTTGGAATACGTTCACTATTTTAGGGACCCTATATGATCGAGGTAAATAGATTACTACGGTATTTTCATTGAGGAGTAAGGTTGACTTATATTTTGAAGAATCGATGAATTTATGGTGGACTTATAGTAATTTATGTTACTTATGGGAATGATTAACCTATCTTGGGTAAAATATGTTTAGTTTATATAATTTTGTTATAAGATGTTAGGAGTGGTTGATGTTGTTTTGAGATGAACAATGAAGTTTATTTTGGAAGACTATGTTATCAAATCCTTCTTATATTTGGGTTTCAATCTTAGTTTGGTTTATTTTGAGGAATTTTAAGGACCGTTATTTATGGGATGGTCTATGATGAACTTTGGGTATTACCATGGAACATTGAAGATTTAAAATTAGTTTCCATTCCTATGGGATTATTCCTTTTTGAAGAGTTGTTTAACCTTACCCTTTCTATTTTTTGGGATAATGTTTAAAGACAGAAGAAATAGATAGTTAATCTTTTGTGGATTATGTGATTCTCTAGAAGATGATTCTTGTGTTTTGATGAGACCAAGTAGTTTTGAATGCTCATCATTTGGGAGAAAAGATTAGTTTTGGTAGAAAATTATTAAAGGGTGAAACTCTACATGAAGGTAGATATATTTCCTTATGTTTTTGTTCTATGTTGTAAATGAATTCCTCAAAATTATGAAAAGGAACGTAAAACAAAAACGTTGTTGGTTTACGTTTCCTACTAGGTAATCAAAGATCGTTTACACACATCATAAGTTTGGGATTTTCTTATGGTTAACTTTCTCCTAATCATGTTCTATGTCACTCTCCCTCAGAACTTGACCCTTTGTTTTCTCCTCCATGTCCATGTTTTCCTACATGGAATCCTAGTGTGGGATAACTCGGGTGACCTTCGTACTTCCCTTTCTTTCTTTTAAAGTAATATTTTTACTGACTCCTTTACCGATGTGGGACTTTCAATGAAATTTCAAAACCTAATTTTAAAAAATTGCGAGGATTCAATTTCTTAAGGGGGGAAGATTGTAACAACCCGAAATTTTAAATAAATCTTGTTTCCTAATTTTATGTGTTATTTTATTTTTATACTCAACAAAAATGTTTCATTTGATAACATGAGTATAATTAAAATGATACTGTTGGTTTTTTACTGTTATATGACCATTGGTCAATATGACCACAGGAAACTAAACATTTTGATTATTGTCTCTAAATACAAGTAATCTTGGTTAATTAATATAGAAAGAAGATTTGATGGCCTCACCCAGTAGTCTTGGACCAATCGAAGCCCATCTAACAGAACTTCGGAAGGAGGTAGCACCACTGGGCTTTGCTCTGGACCAAACCCAAGCTGAACTTCATCGTATAAAGCTAGAACGGGATCTCCTTAGCGAGAAGTTCAAACTGATATAAATTACTACTCGTGCGATGTTGGCCGAGCCTCCCTCGGATTCTCTCACCTTAGCACACCTTACACTTCGGTCCTATGCTGGTGTGATAAGGGGCTATGTAAGGAGACCGTAACTGCCTTGTGTAATCCTTTGTTTTAAATAAAAATTGGGATTTCTTCTTATGATGAAGTTTATGAATTTTCAAATGACCGGATAAATATAGTATGCATATTTTTGATGAATTTTAGAAAAAGGATATTTTAAAAATGGTTGTGTAAACCTTAAATAATTAAAAATGTGTAATGATTTTCGAAGAATGGTCTTCTACAATTATGTTCAGTACGAAATTTAGAGTCTAATAAGATCAACTTAATTTTTTTATGAATAGTAAATTATGAATAGTGATTTTATGATTAGGATTAGTAATGTGTCCAAATGGATTAGTAATCTCACTTAAAGAAAGTATTAATATAATCTAGGCACCTTGATTAAGTAATGTGATTCAATAAAATGGTTAAATAACAGTTTCATAAATTATTATTCAAGTATTAGTTTTTTCAGGTGAATAGTGTTTTTTAATTAAAAAATTAATTAAAAATATTTAGATAATTATTTTTAAAAAACGGATTTCATTTTTGAACTCAGAGCACCGATATTATGCTATGGTAATTTTTGGGGTTTTTTCTGAAAAAAATGAATTTTCAGTGAATAGTGTTTTTATTTAAAAATTAAATTAAAAATATTTAGAAAATTATTTTTATAAAATGGAGTTCACATTTGTAATCAGAGAGTTGATATTTGGTTAAGGTGAAATTTTGGGATTATTCTGAGAAAGTTGAATTTTTGATGAATAGTGAAAATACAGTTTTTAAGTTACGGGTGTTTAATGACATCATTAAATGATGTAATAAGTTTGTAATCAATATGTTCGAATTATTAATAGTGAGATAAGGTATTAGGTGTCCCAAGTGGCCAATACCATGGTCAAATACCATGGGCAAGCCCATGGTTTTTCCAAAACCACTAATGAGGTGTCCCTTTGCCATTAATGCCTTGTCCCCACACTTTCCCTATAAATACCAAGCCATCCTCTCATCCATTCAACTACCCACTCTCCCCCAACGAAGTTCTGGTCTCATTACCTCCCAAGGAGTCCTCCCATGGTTTCCCCAAGCCCTCAAGGTCCAAACCTTTGAGTTTTAAGAGTTATGTTTTAAGGTAAGGGATCCGATCTCTCTCTTTCTTTTCAAGAAATCTCTTTTATGTCATTTCTTTTATGCTCCATGTTCTTATGTTAGAGGATGTTCTTTTATACTCCTATTACTTACCTTTTCATGTTCATATAATGAGAGATACCCTTTTTCTCTCATTATTTCATTTTATGATGTTTTAAGTGGCGTCGTTAGGCTGCCGAAATTTTTGTAACGGATTCTTTCTCCCTTCTCAATTTTCAAGATCTATTTTCATGTAAAGTATTTCAAGTTCCTTTTTATTATGTTGGGGTATGATCTATATATCTATCATACTGGACTCTTATGTTCATATGATGAGAGACCCTATTTTATCTCATCAATTCATTTTTGTTGAAGTTTAAGTGACGCCGTTAGGCTGCCGAATTTTTAAGGGATTCTTTCACCCTTCCCCTTTTCAAAGTTCTAATTCCATGTCAAGTCTTGAAAGTTCATTTTTATTATGTTGGGGTATGATCTCTATATCTATCATACTGAACTTTTATTTTCATAGGATGAGAGACCCTATTTGATCTCATCAGTTCATTTTTTGTTGAAGTTTATGTAACGTCGTTAGGCTGCCGAATTTTCATAAGAGAAATCTTATTTTTGTCTTCCTTTCATGTTCTTCATTTCATATGGTATATTTTCAAATTTCATTACCATGTTCTTAAATCCCTTATATTCTGACCCTATACTGTTTTATGGGTCATTTATGAATGTTTGACCCATGTCCCCTCTCTTTTCAATGTTTTCTAAAAACCTTGTAACATAGCCGTTATGCTGCAGAATTTTCGTTTCAAAATGCCTCTCTCTTTTCTCAAAATTATTTTATGTTATAAAGTGAATGATCAAAGCTCTTATTTCTACAGGGGTATTCACATATATACCAAAATTTTCTATTTTAAATTCTGGTATTTACATACATGAAACCTGCTCTCCCCTTCTGTGGGTTTAAAGTGACGTAAAGATCATGTCTTTAAAGCAGTTTTTAAAACGTTATGATTATGAAATGAAACCCATTTATTTTATGCTATATGGGTTATTTATGAAATTTTTGATGATGATATATGTGTCTCACATGATAAAAAAGGCAAATTTAAGGGTGCGTCCTGATAGCGCTCCAATGCATTGGGTAATGATGTAACCACTAGAGATTACAATTTTCACGATACCTTGGTGAATAACCTTGGTAATTTTCAAATGACACCTTGGGGATGGACCTTGGTGATATGTTCATGATTGTCTATGTTAAATTATGTAGCCACATTTTCAATTTATGAAAAACGTTATTTTTATTATGATATGCCTCCTTATTTCATTCTCATGCCTTAAAGTTCTTTTTAATGACCTTATTGAAGTATCTCAAGTTCACATGTAAAATGTTTCTCTTGTTTTCCTTACTAGGCTTTTTGCTCACCCTTTCTTTTGATGTATGCTCCCAGGTTATGTGATGCAGTAATGAACCTAATATGAACATGAGGAGAAGCCTTTCAAGTGTTTTTGAAGAATGTTTTATGTTTTCATGTTTAATGTTCCTGGTTTCCAAGACACTAAACCTTAAAGATCATCGGTTTTGTAAAATGTAATGAAAGTTTATGTGATAAAGAGGCGGGATGCTATAGTTAACGTTTATAAAAGTGTCAATATTATGTTTTAAAATAGTTATTCCATTAAAATGAGGTAAAACATGGTATTGTGTGTAACTCAAAATGACGATGTGTTGTGTGTAGAATCAACATAAAATTTGTTATAATTAATTTTGAAAACAAATTCATATTTATTCTAAAAGTAAAATATTATAATGTATTGGGGTGCTAAATTCTCCACACCTTAAACAAATTTCATCCTCATAATTTAAACTTCATCTTAGTAATTTTGGATTTGATATTTCAATATACTGTTGTTCCGAGAACCCACATCATAAATAAGGTAAAAACATCATATTTATTAATAATTGAAGGGAAATGTGAAGGTCACAACAAAACAAGTCTTTTGAATAGGAGACAATTAGTGAAAACTGAAACATATAAGTGAAAAATAACCATCATGTTCAAATGGATAGTGATAAACAATATTATCATGAAAAAGTTCTTGACAAAAAAACTGTAAAACAAAAGTGTGAATAAATGTCATTGATATCATCAAGAATTATGATAATAGGACACTAGTTTTTTTCAAGACCCTTCCCTTAGTGTTGATAAATTCTATTCCTCATATCATTATAAATTTACAAAAAACAAAATAGATAGGATGAGATAAGATCATTCCACAAATAGAATAAACCTTTATATGATGAAAAAGGACTTTAATGTCCAAAACCCAATATTCAAACCCATATTTCAATACATATCATTCAAAAAATAACTATCCTTCCTAAAAAATAGTATATAGTAAGATTGAGACCCAAAAATTAGAAGGATTTTATCATATAGTCATTCAATCAACATCAATCGCTCCTAATGTCTTAAACCAAAATTTTAATTTCCTAAATAATATAATCTATGAGTTATTCTAACCATCTCTATAAAAAAACCTAAATCATCTTAATTCCACAATAAAGTCACATTTTACCCCAAAATAAATTTCAACCTTTATCCCTCATAATATTCTATTTACCATAATCTTATAAGACTCCCAAAATAGAAAATGTATTCCAAAATAACATTATTAATATAACAACCAAATCAGTCTCCAATCCTATGGTTATCTAATTGATAAATAAATTTTACCTGAAATCAAAATAACCAATCTCCAGTAGATATTTTAACAACAAAATTTCATGGTATCCAGGACTTCACATTGGCTAGTGGTTAGCACTGCACCATTTTCGCCTTCGATTGTGGTTTCAAACCCCACAACCTTGTCGGATGTGACTAGTTATCACTCGGCTTGTGGGTTGTCTATTTTCTAAAACTATATTAATATTATTAAAAAATGTGATAATAATACTCAAAAATAACCTCAGTATATTAAAAAAAATACTTAAATTTTTTTAACTTCCAATGTTATCTCATACATTACATTTTTTGTTCCCAATAATATAAATAATCAAAATTAGATTAAATTAAATTAATCATTTAAAACACAATGGTTATCCTTACCTTTTAACACAAGTCAATATATTTCAAAGGAATTATTCCTTAAATAATGTTTTTACATATTCAAACCCAATGTTTTATGTTACCTAATCTATTTGTTTTCTAAATATAGTTCAAAAGGATTTTACAAAAAATCCATTGATACCAACTGTAACTCCCTAAGACTAGAATCCTGATGCCTGTGATTTATTTTATTATATTGGCATGATTACCAGGAATCATATCCCAAAGTACTGATCAGTTTAGTAGTCTTAAAGAACTATATACATAAATGGTTTCAGTATTTCATTAGTAAAAACTAAAACATAACAAAGAATAAATAATTTTCATCCTTAATCACATTCAAAAATAATAATCTTCATATCCTATGGAAAATAGAATATATAAAGGGTGACCTCAGATTCTCAGTAAAGGAGAGTAAAGCAGAAGCAATAATGAATTGAAGAGAATAAATCAACTTGGAAATTTAAATTACTGATAACACATGCTATTCATATAAATAAAAATACATAATTAATATAATAAGGAAAATAACTCGAACACATGCCATTTAATCAATGAATGATTAGTAAAATACATCCATAGATATGTTAATTGAAAATATCATGGATAAATAAAAACTGACTCTAAATGTGGGAGATTCTTAATTTTTGGATGTCATGTTTCCTACGTCCACGGAACCTTTATCATCGAGACCCTTTACACGATAGTTTACCATAATCGGTAAAAACCTATATATTTTGGCCATTTATTTCATCTCATTACACTACTGATGCATCGAGTGTCCATCTATAACTTGGCCCCACCCGTTTCGTACATGTCCAAATCATTCCTCATATCGAATAATTGATTCAAATAAGAAAAAATATGCCTTATAAAATATAGTTATTTAATAAATGATGAAAATTTATCAATAATTCCCAAGTGGAGGCAATGTAACAACAAGGGTTTTTAATGTTTATGAATATAAATACCATTGAAAGATCATTGATACATTTTTGATGAAAATAATCATTAAAAATTCAAATGTGTCCCATACCACTTTGAAACATTTGAATCACAATATCAATGAAGGAATACCACTAAATGGAACTTATAATGTCATGATAATACGAATATTCATGATATAATATTTAAAAGGGTTTTATATACATCATATAAATGTGAATTGGTTTATAAAAATAAATATGTCTCAATGGAATGTAAATTGAGATGAAATTCCTTACCACTCAGAATTCATTTTTTTAAAGGATGCACATTTATAAGAGAAAATAATTTATCTTAAAAGAACCATGTAAAATTTTCATTTAAGATTAAAAACATTTTATCATCATAATGGTGTGAAATTATATTCATTCTATATATGTTATAAAAACACTCCTTTTACTTTTGTAAGAAAAGTCATAAAGTACCATTTTTTGGAAAACGACAAAGAGATTAATTTTTAAGGAATTTTGTAATAAATAAAAAAGGTTTAAAAATTAATTGAAACAATGATTGGATGATAGTAAAAAATTAAACATTTATTGAAATCACTAACACGGAAGAGAAATATTCTTCCTTGGAGACTTAAACATAAACATTAACGAACAACGATGAGATTTTGAAATAAATATTTACCAATTTATAATTAGTATAATTTTATGGCCATGAAATAAATAAAATTATTTGGATATTAAAATACTATAATATTCATAAAAATACCGACAGAATAAATTAATGGGTGGTATATGCACCACCACAAAAATAAGTGATGTATAATGCACCTGTCCCACAGAAATAAAAGTGAGACAAAGATCACTTACCTTGTGTTTCTTTTTGGGAGAACGTCCATTAACCACCTGTAAAGAGGTTTCAATAATATTAATAACTTATTCCAGAACCATATTAATATTTATGATATCATATATGAACATCATATAATATATTATTACCTATTTGATAGTAATCTTTCATTATTATTACTATTTTGGGTCTCAGTTTCCTAGTTTCATGATTATGTTTTGACTAGTTATTTATTGTTCCTATTACATAGATTATGATTTCTTCATATAAGGAATATAAACCATGATGTAATTATCATATATATTAATTATCCATGTATTTATAATAATCCATAATATTTGGTTATAATAATTGAAATTCAACGTTCAAGGAGATAGTAGGTTGTGTGTACACATGATAGAAACTTTCATTCCTTTTTCATATTAAAAGAATGAAAAGTAAATGATATATATATATATATTATACTTCCAGTATTATATGTATGTCATATATTTCAAATATTTTTATTAAAACCATTATTTATATATTCCACGTATAGTTTTAACAAATCACAATGCTTTGAGGAGGTGGTAGTTGACACTTCCCCAAACGATTTTATCATATTTTTACAAAATGGAATGAATGAAGGTTTGTGTAATAAAAAATTTATATAAGAATAAAAAAATTTCAATATCATATATATATATATATCAAATAAAAACAAATTTTCCATATTAATTACCATCCATGAGAGGTGGTAAATGAAAAAATGAACAACATTATTTCAAAATGTGATAGTTCACCTTACACAGATGGTATGTTTGTTACACATTTGATGGAAGTGTGAATAGGTGTATGTCAAAAATTTAAAAAAAACATATCAGTATATTTAGGATACTAATGTTATTATATAATCATATAAAAATAATAATTTAATAGATAAAGAAGGAAATAAAAACTAAGTGATCATTAATGAATATGCCTCTTTTTCAGATAACTTCTTTTAGTTCAGACCAAAAGACTTCCTTGGTTGCTTTTCCCCCCAAATTGATGCTCCTAAGATTAATAGAGAGACCTTGGGAGGAGAAATTTTTAGTTTTTGGTCGAGATATAAAGCCCAATGTGGTTTGAGTAAGTGAAGGAGGATGTACCCTTTTATAATTGAATTGATGGGTAATTTCAGAAAACCTCAACATATTAAAATATAATAACACTATTCTAGAGACAATAACTTTAAAATGAACTATAAATGAATATGGAAATTATTTTTTACTATATATTACCCCTTTTAATTATTTAATATTTTTATTATTTTAAAATAATTTTATAAAATTTTAATTCAACAAAATGTCAATATTGACAAATTTGATACTTTTCATTTAATTTGACATTATATATATCAAGGAAAATTCATAATTAGAAACTAATTATTTTTAAAATCTATAATATGTTCAATAGATCAATAAAATTAGTTATAAAAATCAAATCATCCCAAATATATCAAAAGTAATACTTTTAAATTCAATTATTTTTTGATATTAATTAAATAAATACCATATTAGCATTGCAAAAAAAATTAGCTAATTATATAATGCATAAAAATTAAAATTTAATATCTACAACAAAAAATAATTTCCTTAAGACTAAAATATACATTTCTCTTCATTAATAATTGAATATTTCACTATGTGGACACATAAATTATCTTAAATACAAAGAGAGTGCAATTTGTAACTATGTTTGATATAAATAATATATAAATTATATCAATAGAAAAGTTCCCATTAAGAAATATAATTATATCCTAAGGTGTTAATAGTTGAATAATGTTTATCAACTAATTTTTTTACATGTTTAGGTCACATTATTACCTTTTTCATTTGGCTTAAACCAGTAGTTAAACCCATTAATTCTTACTGTGACAACCAGTATTTTTGACTCCGTAAGGGTTAATATAGTTACTAAAAATATTTAAAATAATTATAAATAAACCATTTATGAAATTTAAATAGTTAATCCAATTATTTGGACAAATTTTAAATTTTTATAAATTTTATATCATTTAATAAAATATTAATTATTTTAAAATATCGTTAATGTCAATATTGACACTATTCATTAACTACCTTTTTAAATAAATCATAAGAATGACTTATCTCCAATAAAACTCTTTTAAAATATCCCTAATATGTAAAAATAGTCTACAAAATTCGTGGATAACCCTAATTACCTAAAATTTTATTTATTTTATTATGTTTAACATCATTTATTTTATATGTCCATTAATTTAACAATTGATGCATCATCATTGTTCAAACCATTAACTAAATTAATTCTTACCTAAAAATTAAAAGTAAATTATTAAGATGAAGATAATAATATTTGATTTTAAATTAATATTTATTGTAGAATATATCTTTTTAATAACATTATATAAAAAATGTAATACTTATTAAAATATGATAGTGACATATTTGGATTTCCTTAGAATAAAATACTATAAAAGAATAAAATTCATAAAAAGTGGCCCCAAGAGCCTATAAATATGGTTTAAAAATGATTATAGTTAACAATAAATCATCCAATAAATCTAATACAACCATTAGGGTAATTTTCTAAAATTTATATTATCATTATTACCCTTAATTACCTAATTTACCCTTAACTATTGTAATTGATTTTTATTACTTTTAATAATTTCATTTTTGTTAAAAACTATGCTGATATTATTAGACTATAAATATATTACTTATTACAACCATTAATTTCTTTTTTTCCAAATTCAATTCACATGAGTGGAAAAATAACGTTTAATGTTAATCTCGCGGACATGGTGAGAAAGCAAGTTTTTTAAAGTGAAAATGCTCGAACGTTCATTAAGTTATTATACCTATATTTAATATAAAAAATATTAAAATTACCTAAATTGAATTAATAGATATATAATTGATATATTTTAACTTCAAAAAAAATTAAATATAATTCAACATTCATAATTTTTAAGAAGAAAAGGCAGTTTTTAACAAAAATGCAAGATTTTCACTATTCAATAAAAAATGAAACATCTTAGTAAATTGAAAAAAATCACCATAAGATAAATTTGATGATAAATATTATAATACGAAGTTTATTTTTACCTAAAAATTTATAAAAGTTTAAAAAGTTTGTTTTAAAATAGGTGTGCCAATTAAAAAAGGTAAAACTCGGTCTTGCATGTAAGGCAAGCTAACTCGGTGTTGTGTGTAGAGTGAGATTAACTTTGTGAATAAACAATGATAAAACATAATAGTTTTTTTAAAATTAAAGTATTGTAAGTATTGGAGTATAACATTATCCCCACCATAATTATATTATTTCATCACAATTTAAATGTGAACTCAAAAATCATGGGTTTGATATTTGAATATACTATTGTTGGGAGAACCCACATCGTAAATTGGGTTTATAAAAAATCTTATTTGTTAAGAATGAATGGAAAATTTTAAGGTCGCATGAAACTAGTTTTTAGAATAGATCATGATTAGTGAAAACCTAGACATAGAATAGAAATCTAACCATCATGTTCTGATAGTGAGTGATAGATAACATGTTCAAGAGAATTTTGTTGACCATAAAACCATAAAACATAGGAGAGAATAAAGGTTGTTGATATCATCAGAAATGATGATAATAGGACAATAATTTTTTATCAAGACCCTTTTCTTTTATTTGAGTAATTATTTTCCTCCAGAACCAATAATGGTTAACATGAGATAATATAATTCCTCAAAAAGAATAAACCTTTATTTGATGAAAAAAAAATTAATATCCAAACCCCAATAGTAATACCCAAATTTGAATATATATCATTCATAAAATAACTATCCTTCCTCAAAAATATACAACACTAATATTGAGAACCAAAAAATAGATGGATTTGATCATATAGTCTTTCAAACAACATCAATCACTATAAATATCTTACACCAAATAATTAATTTCCAAAATCATGTAATCTCCATGATATGCTATCCATATCCATAAATAACATATATCACCATAATTCCATAATAAAATAATATTTTACTCCAAAATACAATTAAACATTTATTCCTCAAAATATTCTTTTGAGCTTAATCTTATAGGACTCCCAAAATAGAGAACATATTCCAAAAAAAATAATCACTTAATTACAAAATCATTTTCCAAACCCAAGGTTATCTATTTGACAAAAAAAATCACATAAAATCAAAATAACCATTATCCATTATAAATTTTAACAAAAAAAGTTCATGTTATCCCAGACATCACATAGGCTACTAGTTGGCATTATACCCATATCGCCCTTCGGTTGTGGGTTCCAACCCAATGATGTTGTATAATTCAAAGGGTTATCACCTAGCCTGCAGGTATTTTGTTTTCTAAAAAAATTAATATTATTCAAAAATGTTATAAGATTCCTAAAAAACAACTGAAGTATATTCAATAATAAATTTTTTTACCCACTAATGTTATATCATATGACTTGTTATTTCTTCTCAATAATATAAATACCCATAATTACCTTAAATTCAAATATCATATTAACCCTAACAGTTATCCTTTCCATTAAAAATATGTACAAAATATTTAATGGCGTTATTTGTTGAATAATGTTTTAACTAATACTAAACCAATGGGTTTTTTTAACTAATCTATGTTTTCCAAAATATTATTCCAAAAGATTATAATAAAATTAATTTGATACATACTTTAACACCCCAATATAAGAATCTCAGAGCTGGTACATTATTTTATTATGTTGGCATGATTACAAGGAATCAAATATTGATGGAAAAAATAGTTTAGTAGTCTTGAAGAACTAGATATATAAATGGTTTCTTTATTACACAATTAAAACATAAAACAGAATAGAGAAGAAATAATTTCCATCCTCAAACTCATTCAAAAAAATCATCTTCTTAACCTAAGGAGAATAGATAAAATAAAATGTTGATCTTAAGTTCTCATTAAGGGAAAGTAAAGTAGAATAAATAATTAATTGAAGATAATAAATCAATATGGAAAGATAAATAACTAATAACACATTCCATTCAGATAATTAAATAGGTAATAATCAATATAGAAACGAAAATAATTAAAAAACATTCCATTTAACAAATAAAAATAGAATTAAATGTATCTCTTGATATTTCGATGAAAAATACCATAGATAAATAATAATGGATTCTAAATTAGGGAGATGGTTAATTATTTGACCCCATATTTCCTATGTAAAATGAACCTTCACCTTTGAGACCCTTCACAATGAATTTTATCATATCAGGTAAAAAGTTATATATTCTCAAAAACTATTTCATATCATGAGACTACAGATGCATCGAGGGTCTATCTATAACTAGGCC
Organism: Viscum album; assembly: GCA_963277665.1. Lineage (NCBI taxonomy): Eukaryota > Viridiplantae > Streptophyta > Magnoliopsida > Santalales > Viscaceae > Viscum > Viscum album. The sequence goes on along the minus strand of OY728159.1, from coordinate 882,701,949 downwards.
CCACCCATGTCTTACCTATCCAAATCATTCCTCATTTTGAATAATAGATTCAACAAAAATTCCTTATCAAATATTTTTATTGAATAAAGAATAAAAAGTTATCAATAATTTCCTAGTGGAGGATTTGTGACAATAAGGGGTGTTAATTTTTAAGAATAGAAATACTATTGAATGATTTTTAAATCATTTTTGAGGGAAATAGTTTTTGAATATTCTAATGTATCCCATACCAAATTGAAAATTTGTAATTATGATATCAATAATGGATTAATATTGAATGAAACATATAATATCATGTGAATAAGTAGATTCATGATACTATATATCAAAATTAATTATATACACAATATAAATTTTAATTGGTTCATAACAAAAAATAATTCTTAATGGAATTTAAATTGATACGAAATCCCATACCACTTTGATTTCATTCATTTAAAAGGCTGCACATTTATAAAAGAAAATAATTTTATTGAAAATAACCTTGTAAAATTATAAATGAAGCTTCAAAATTTTGGGCATCATGATTTTATTAAATTTCATTAATGTCATATAAGGTAAAAAAACATTCATTTTACTTTGGTAAGAAAAGTCAGAAAGTACTTTTTTTAGAAAATGACGAGACAATTCCTTTATAAATTTTTTTCTAAAAAGTAAAAAAGTGGTAAAAATGACATTAAACAATCGTTGGAGAATATTAAAACAAATTGAAAACATTTTTAGAAAACAATAACATGAAATTGAAATATTCTTCAGTGGATAATTAAACACAAATAATACCAAATAACGTTGAGATTGTGAAATAACTCCTTAACAAATTATAATGAGTAGAATCATATTCCCACAAAATAAATAAATTTATTTGGATATTAAAATATCATAAAATTCATAATATTACCCATAAAATACATTTATTGAGGTTATATTCACTACGGAACAAAAAAAATTGGTGTATAAGGCATGTGTCCCACAGAAATAAAAGTAAGACTATGATCCCTTTCCTTGTGTTTCCTTTTGGGTGAACATCCTGTAACTACCTGTATAAAGTGTTTAGGAATTTTAATAACTTATTCCAAAAACATATTAATATTTATAGTGTCATATATGATCCACTTATAATATATTATTACAACTTTGTGAGTAATCTTTCCTTATTTTTACAATTTTTTGTGTTAATTGCCTAGTTTCTCAAGTAAGTTTTAACTTGTTATTTATTATATCTATTACTGACATCATGATTTCATCATATCCATAATTTAAAAAATGACTTAATTATCATATATATTCATTATATATGTTTTTATAATAATCTATAATATTTGGATATAAAAATGAAATGCATCGTTCACTAAGATGGTAGGTTATATGTATGCATCAACGCTACATCCATTTCTTTGTCGTAACAAAATAAAGAAAATTAAAATATATATATTATTATATTATAATTAAAATAATATATATATCATATATATATCATATTTTTTTAAAATACATCATTTATATGTTCTATGTATAATATAAACAAATCACATCACTTTGAGGAGGCGATAGTCCACACTTTCACGGAAGAAGCTATTTTATTTAAACAAAATGTAATGAATGATGGTAGGTTTTATTTAAAAAATTTAGAATCATGAATAATATAAAAATAGAAAATATATATCATATAAAAATATTGTTTCCATTATAATTCCCAACTATGAGAGGTGATAAAGTAAAAAAAAGAACAACATTGTTTGACGAGTTGGTAGTTCATTGTACACGAACTATAAGTTAATTACCCATGTGATTAAAGTGTGTGTAGGTGTTGGTAAAATGATTAACATAAAAAATATCATTATATTTAGTATACTATGTTTATTATATAATCATGTAATAATAATAGCTAAATTGTTATAGAAGAAAATAAAACTAAATTGATCATTGAAGAAAGTTACCTCTTTTTTTGAGAAACTTCTTTCTTTTTATACCAATAGGCTTATCTGGTTATGTTTCATGAAAAAGTAAGGTCTATAGGATGAATATAGGTATATTGGTATGAGAAATGGGTATAGTTTCATTGAGATATAAGTATCAATGTGGTGCAAGGATGGGATGGAGGAGGTACAAATTTATAATTGAGGCGAGAGATACTTTTGAAAAAACTGAAAACATAAAAATATAATAAGGCTATTCTAGATCCAAATAAATTAAAATGGCATAAAAATGAATATTGGTGGATATATTAGACTATATATTATCCTATTTTAATGTATTTTTTTTAATTATTTTAAAATAATTTAATAAAATATTACTTCAATAAAATATCATTATTGTGAAATTTTATACTATTCATTTAATTTGACATAATATAAATTTTTTTAAGAAAAGAAAGTGGAAAGGATTAAAATTATTAAAACTAGAGTAACACAATTCGAAAGGAGAGAAGTTTACATTTATCATGTTGAAGTATAGTGATCAACTCACAGAGTATGCTAGATTAGTGAGAGCAATTCCCTTCAGAGGCCCCTTCGTTTGCAAGATGGTCGACAAGTTGATTTTCATCACGATAAATGTGTGTGATTATGAAGTTCATTGAAGAATGAATTCTCAGGCAGTTTTTCTATTTGGTTGTGAGCTTCCAAGAAAGATAAATCTGACCCATCGACACTACTTGAACGATTATGGTTCAATCACTTTCAAACCAGACAGAATTCTAGTTTTTTGTCGAGCTATTTCAACCACTTTAATGAGGCCTTGCATATCTGCCTCAGGAGATGTGGCATAGCCACATTGACAAAAAATACATCAATAAAAAGTGGGAATTATAATATAATGCTTTAAAAAAATCTCTAATATATCTTATATATCTATAAAATTAATTATACACATTAACACATCCCAAATATATCAAAAGTAGTACTTTTAAAATATATTATTTTATTTTTTATATTAATTAAAAGAATACCATATTAGCATTGTAGAAGAATTTAATGTAATTATATAATTTATAATAAAAATTAAAAAATTATATAATAAATATAATTTCACTAGGACCAAAATAGGAATTTATTTTTGTTCATATATTTATTCTTTCACGATGTGGACACATGAATTATATGAAATACAAAGAGAGTCACATTTTGTAACTATCTTGGATTTTAATAATATATAATTTTATCATCATGGAGATGTGTCCATTAAACAACTCTAATTAGATTATAATATGGTAAGAGTTGAAGAATAATTTTTCAATAATTTATAGAAATATTTAGGTCACATTATTACCCATATCCCTTGGATTTAAACCATAGTTAAATCCTTTAATTCTTACCATGATAAATTTGTTTTTTTACCCATTAAGGGTTAATATTGTAACTCTAAAATACCAAACAAACCATAAATAGACCATTTATTACATTTTCAGAGTCATGACATTCAGTATTCCTAATATTATATTTTTATGAATTTTATATCATTTATTAAAATATTTATTGTTTTAAAATCCCATTAATATGAATTTTATATAATTTAATAAAATATTAATTTTTTTTAAAAGTCAGTAATGTGAATATTGACAGTATTCATTACTTGACTTTTAAAAAAATACCTTAACTATAAGTTATCTTTGAAAAAACTCTTTTAAGATATCAGGAATATGTTAAAGTCATCTAAAAAAATCGTGTATGACACTAATTATCTCATATTATATATATTTTAATATTTTTAATATCGTTTATTTGATATGTCCATTAATTAAATAAATTTAGCATCATCATTATGAAAGACATTAATTCAATTATTTATTCCATAAGAATTATAAATAAATTATCATGATAAAGATAAACACTTGGTCATTCAAATTAATATTTATAGTCAAATATATCTTTTTAATAACGATATATAAAAAAATACTTATTAAAACATGAGTATGAAATATTTTGTTTTCCTTAGAATAAAATACAATAAAAGGCACAATATCCTCTATATGGCTCCAAAAGGCCATAAAATCATCCCGATGTTGTTTTTGGTTTACAATATCTCATCCAATAAAATTATGACAAGTTTTAGTGTAATTTTATATTTTTTATAATATTATTTGGACCATTAATTTCCCTATTTACCCTTAATTTCTGTAATTAATTGTAATTACATTTAATAATTGTTTGTGTCAAAATTTAAGTTAATATTATTATAATTTAAATATCTTACTGATTGCAACCATTACTTTCCATTTTTCCAAAATTCATTTCACATGTATGGAAAAATTGAGTTTAATACTAATCCTGTAGACGTAGAATAAAATTGTGTTTTTAATGTGAAAATTATCAAAAGTTTATAAAGTCCTTATATCTAAATTAAATATAAAAATTATTCCATTGGCCTAAATTTTGTTAATTGATATATAATTGATCTACTTTGACTTTAAAAAAAATTAAAATATAATTTATCATTAATAATTATTTTGTTTAAAATATTGTTATCAAATAAAATTTAGTATTTTTCATTATTTATAAAAAATGGAACATTTCAAAAAAAATACCAAAAAAATCACCGTAAGCTAATTTTGAAATTAAAATTTCAAAAATTAAATTAAATTTTCACATGTATTTTTTATAAAAAATTATTAATTAATTTTTAAAATATTTGTAATATTAAAAGGATTTAAAACTCATTATTTCATGTAACGCAATCTAACTCAGTGTTGTGTGTAGTCTAAACTCAACTTTGTGTATAAAGCATGATAAAAACAAAACTAAATTTATTCTAGAATGAAAATATTTTAATGTATTTGATTGTTAAAAGGAATATAATTATATTCATGATATTTAATAACCTTTTATATTTTATGATTTATTGGGGCTTACGATACAAATGTTACCAAATTGGTAAGTGTTTGATGTTATGATATCATAATTATGATATTTCTTTAAATGATCTAATATTATAATCTATTTAAAAAGAAAATCTTGAAATTTAATCTCTTTTATTTATGTTATGGTAATTCATTTTTCCCTTGATTTTCCTCTCTTTATATATTCACGAACCCAAAATAAGTTTTTAAATGAAATCGACTTCAATTATCTATTAAATGAGAATCCCTTTTTTATTCCATATCCTTTTTTTCTAAAAATATTTGAAAATATGTTTTAATATTCCTCTAGTATTTTAAAATCATTTTTACCCCTCTTTAATTTCTTCAAATGTTTATAAAAGGGATATTTTTTTTTAACTTCTTTTGGATTTTATCAAAAATGTGAATTGAATATTTATTTTATCATTTACAATATATTATGTCACCATGACAACTAAAATTTTTAAATATTCCATCATATGTTTAAAAGGATTTTTTTGAAGTAATATATTTTGAATCTTTGTTATTATTTTCATTTTATTTAATTTTTAAATAATATTTTACACATTAAATGTTTTCAATGAATTTTTAATGATTAATTTATAATTTTAAAAGTTTATTTTCAATGAAATTATTTTCCAAAATATTTTTTGAATTTCTAGTTCTACCAATGTGGGTTTATATGAAATATAGTTTTCCTCGATTTTTTTAAAATGATTATTAAATCATACATTATAAAATTTTATGATTATTTTCAATTAAAAGTATTTCAATAATATTTTATGAATTTATAGTTATAAAAAGTTGTTTTTTAAAAAAAAATTATTTTCCTCGATAATTTTTTAAAGTTATTTTTAATGATTCATTTATAATTTTACATGATTATTTTAAAATAAAATGATATCCACAAATTTTTGTGAATTTTTATTTTTAAAATGTTTATTTTCAAGGAAATGATATGCCCCTCAAGAAATATCCCATATGATTTTTCCTTAAAAATCATTTTCCATTTAAGATGACACAATTTGATGTAACTTGTACTTTAATTGGGATATTATCCATAGATACTATTATTATTATTTAATTAAGTAATTTATTTTTATAATGAAAAGATGTTATTGAAACATGTTCCTTTTTTTCCATTGATTATTTTTTTATTATATGATGAATATTTTATGAAACTCTCTTCTTTTCATGGGTTTGGATATTATAAATATTTTTATGACATTGTGACGCACATGTATTTGATTTTAATTATTTTATGGGTGGATATATATATTTATACAATGAATTGGGTAATTATTAAATTTATATGAACTAAAAGTTTATATGAGAGGTTATCCCAAGCCTAAAATATAATACACAAGTGGTTATCCATGCCAGATGTTGGTATATGGGTAGTTATCCCAAGCCAAACATGTTATGACTATATTAGTAGATATCCTTGATATAAGATTTTATATTATTGTATGTTTGGATGAAATATATGTCTTATTCTAATGTTATTATCTCTAGGATCTTATTCATTGATTCCATTATAATTCATGTCTAATGAACTTCCATGATTTATGTCATGATGGATGTTAATGATTTGTGATATGTATGGCATGATTTCCAAAAGTAGGCCTCATGTTCTCAAACATATATGTTCATGTTATATCAATTTCTCCATTTTTTACCCTTATTAAGAATCTAATCTCACCCATTTCTATGTTTCCTTCCCCCAGTAAATGAATAAATTTATTATTTTAGTTATTACTATAAAGGGTCCTTATTATTGATATCATAGTGGGATATGATGTAGCCCCCATATGGACCAATTATTTATATTTCCATGTTTCTAAATGAACTAAACCTAAATTATTCTTATGTTTATTGTTCTGTTATGTAATGAACATTCATCTATTAAGATGTCATTTTTATATATGATATGTTTGGATCTTTACATTCTCTCTCATTTCTCATGCACAATAGGTGTCTCGAGCTTCCCTCTTCCTCTCCTTTATGATTTGATATCCCTCATTCACTTGAGCTCTAATTAAACCACCATTTGAATCATTAGACCAACCTTTGTATGATGAAGTATACTCTTGTTTCCTTTCATGTTTTATCTAACCATTTTGGGTGTTATTTTCCTAAGAACTAAATTACATGAAATGAGTGGATTTCATATAGATTTATTATTTATTCCATTATAGTCGTAATCTGAAGCAGATATCTCACTAGGATTCATCTACATGTATAATTTTGGAAGACTATAAATTTATCCACAATTTTTTCATGTCAATAATGTGTGATATTGTTCCACACATCATATTGTCCATGAATTTCCATAGAAGTGTTATATTTCCAAATGAAATTGGCTATCCCTTGTTATGAAAACTCCCATATACCCTTGATGTTGTTGAAGGTCATCTACCTAGACACTTATATTAATGACTATGTGACCAATCCACATTATAAGTGGGATATTCTTGTTAATTATTATTTAAATTAGTAAATTTAAATAAATAAAATATTAAACGGAATATGGAAAACATGAATATCAAGGAAACTTCATTTGATCCTTATGAAAATGTGACTTATTCCCATGGATAAATGGGACAAAATGAATGGTTAAATGGAATAATAATCCTATTTTCTTACATTAATGTTTTAAATAAAAAACATGAGTATATTATTATACAATGGAATTGTTTGTTTTGAAATGGTTAAGGTAATTTTTAGATAAGACACTTCACACTCCCTTTACACGGGTTGATGGAAATGGTGTTATTCATCATTTTTAGGGGATTGATAGACATGAATCTTTATAAACCCTTGATATATGATGTTTAACATGAAACACCATAAAATTAATTGAGATTTTATGTATTTGAAATTATATGTACCCAACTTAAATAAATGGGTTGATGCCCATTATTCAAATATTTATGAGGCCCTATGAAATTTTACAGGGAAACCATGGTTATATTTATTTGGTACACACCAGAAATAATAGAGATATTTAGATATATATATTCACATATATATAAATTCACAAGTTCACAAATATTCTTGATTAGGATGAATAAGGAATGGTAATATAGGAATCCTATGTCAAGCTTGATCATGACAGTGCTTAGGCTTACAATGCTACCTTGCAATGATATGGCCGATAAACAGTTCATTTTACATTAACTGACCAAATAGTATGAGACACTGATAGTGGTGGCTTACTAAGTTTTACTCACACCTAATTCAGGATGTTGTTTGGTACATTAATAGGCTTAATGGATATAATTGGGGACTAATATAAGATTCTAAATATAGATGTTTGATTTCTATACTAGGATAAAGTATGAAAACTGAGGACCTAGCTAGTTCTCATGATGTTAATATGGATAGATTTTGGTTAGTTGTACATTTTTATTTGAATGTAATGAAATGTATTCTTATTACCATTTGTTACCTATTTCCCATACTCCCCTTATTTTTATAACATCATAAATTCATCTGTTCGTATATGATAGTTCTTACTGAATGTTAATTTCTCATTTTGTATATATCTAGATGATTTATCTTTTGTTATTTTACTTTTTTTTACATTGACAGTTGTTCATCATCATATCTTATGATGATTTATCCATTATTTACAATTGTGTTACACTTTGATAAAGAGGATACAATCTCCCCACCGTACCATCATAGCCCCTCATTTCTAATCTGCATCTTATATCATACAAGGATGCACACTTGAGGCCACATGGCGCATAGGTCTAGTTACTTATGATTGGACTAGGATCAGAAGTCATATGTCGGTATCATCATATATTTATCATTTTTTCCATTATCTTAATATTTTGGGACGGTAGACAAGAGTCCTGTAATTTTATAATTTGGTTATGATCTTGTTCTAAGGATTAAGTAACAAAAATACTAGAAACAAAAAACATGTTCTTTTGGATGAGTCCTGATGTTCTATATTTCTATTATTATAGTTTTAATACTTCACTGTTGGGTGACACACATGATTTATATCTCATTCTATGATTATTTATTTTTACACTTGACCTAATAAAGTGAGTATGTACTATGTATAAACCATCATTAGTATATATAGATTAACATGTCATTAATATTCCATGTGATATAGGTGTATCTCGTTTATTGTATTTCCTAAGGTTCATTTGGATATTTTATTGATTTGTTTCAAAAATTATGTTCTACTAACATCTTTTTTATGAAGGGAAATTGGTTATTTAATGTTCCTAAATTAACCTAAATGGATTTTCCCCATATAAAATTATTTTTGAACCTTATTTAACCAATAATGATATGCTAATCCATGTAACCCTAATTAAATAATGGGTCCATTTTATGGTTACACTTACATGGGATCGGATTTGAACATTATATTTTGGTGCCAATATAATCTTATTTTGATGAAAATATAATTGAGCCAATATTTGAGAACCCATTACATTTAATGACCAAATGTAAAAGGTTTGTTGTAGGTAAATGACATTCCAATTGTACCATATAATGTTTAGCTCATTATAAATTGGGAATGATAATCATTTTCACTAGAAAATTTTATAAATATAATAGATGATAAATTATAACCTCTAAATGAAATGGATTCTATTTAATGGGGATTCCAATTATAACATAATTGAAATTTTCCCCAGTAATATGCAATATAAACTCTATATAATGTAATATTAATTGTGAGAAATTGATCCATGATCCTTGAACTATATAGGACTTATTAGTCGGTAGTTGGTATTGTCCCTTTTGATCCTCCATAATCATCCATGTTACATAGACCTAGCTTTATAAAAAAAGATGATAGGTATTTAATGTTTAATATGAAGGAATTATACTTGTCCAACTCTTTAATATGAGATCATTTATTTTATCAAAACTAGTTTTGAGGCATGTATTTGGCATTATAGATATATGCCTCCATGAAGGCCTTGTGATGAACATCAGGAAGGTTGTGATGACCATTCTCTATAGGTAGGGGATCCTACACCACTAGTATTACCTCATGTAGTGCCACCTGTGTAACCTCTTATTATACCTAATCAGGGAACAACTTATTATTTTTGAGAGGGAATCCTATAGTTTATACCCAAAATGAAGGGAGCCTCATAAATTACCCCTTTTGTGGAAGAGTTTATTTGAGAATTTTAGTAGAATAATACTCCTAAATTCTTATTTAATATAGTTTCCAAGGCTACAAAATCTTTTATAGAGGCCATTATATCCATATTCTAGCTTCTAGAGACACCTTTATAAAGAATGGTCTCATATTATACACGAATTTTGATTATACAAATCATTAGAAGTAATTTTTAACTAGGAATGTCATTAATGGAACATGGTCTAGAGGGACTTAAAAAATATATTACATGATTACATTTATCTACAAATGATGATATATGAATGATCTTGGGGAGGTTTATGCACATTCATCATGGTACTATGTCCATCATGTATTATTTAGCTCACTTGACTGAGTTGTAGCACTTCACACAAACCCTTACTGGTGATGAGATAAACAGAGTGAGGTGGTTTGAGGATGAGTTAGTATATTTCATTCAATATCAAGTGAACATATTATAGATGATTATGATTTTTGATATCATGAATCAATCCCTGATCACTAAGAAAAAACTAAAGGAATACGTAGTTTTGCGAAATAGAGGATCGACACCTAAACTGGGGAGTGGCTTATTCAGTGGTAGGAAGTTTCACCTTAAGTAAAATCAAATGTGTAGATGTAGTCATGTGATGTGAGATAATAGAAATTTTATACATCAATAGTGTGGGAAGCATGGTCACATGAATTTCCATTGAAATAAATACCTAGTTGAGTGTCAAGATTACTAATGGATTTTTCATCTTCGGTGGTTTTACAAGTCCTTTCCACCATTGGTTACTAAGAGATCATCTTCATCAGATCATGTATCAGGAATGGGATTAGTAGAACCACATTAGATTGAGACATATAGAACTATATTATTTTTTTGATGGGGAGTTTGTTTATGTCAAGGAATCAAAACCTATGGTACGTATTTCCAACAAATCATACACACTCTGGGAAGTATTGTTATAGATCTAGGATTTGGATCATGCCTAATATAAGTGTTACACCATATAACTGAGGCGAAAAATTCTGTTCCATCAATAGTTTGAGGCACAATTTTAATAATCTTTACTATAGTATATTATTTAGTTTACACTAGTTCCTCACATTAGTCTATATATGTTCTTTTATTATAAATATGTTGTTTTGATAATAAATACTTATGTGGGATAATGAATCTTGATAATACTTTTAGAGTCAAATAAGAACGTGTACTCCAGTGAAAGTAGTGTCCCCTTGAGACTCATAATTACCATTTACTCTAAAAGTTTTTCATTCGTGTGATGATAGGTTTTGATGTAACTGTCATGATGTATTGTTTGGTCCCCTATCTAAATCCTACCGATTGTTATCGCTGGTGGACGTATTTTATATCCTCTGAGGGTGATAGCTATATTAATATGGGTTTGTGGGATGGATAGGTGAATGAATATGAACATGATAATTGTATTCTAGGTGTGGTATCATCATAGATTTCTATCCTTTTTCTAAATGATCAGGGCACACATCAGATATATTTAATTCTAGTTGAATGTCGTTTCAAGGATGTCTTCCCTGATGACATTTCTGGACTACCTCATAAGAGAGTGGTAGAGTTCACCAGAAATTTTGTTCCATGATTAGATTCAGTATCTATTCATCCTTACAGGATGGATCCTAATAAGATTTTGAAACTCAAAAGATAGTTAGAGTACTTGAAATACAAAGGGTTTATATGACCAAGTACTTCTACATGGTATTCACTGATGTTTTTTCCCATGAAGGAGGATGGGGACCTTAGGATATCATTGTATTACCTAAAGTTAGATTATTTTAACATGATTAAATAGCACCAAATACCTCAAATAGATGATCTATTTGATCAGCTTTAAAGACCTATGTTATTCTCAAAATTTGATTTCAGGTCAGACTATCATTAGGTATGATATAGTCCTTAAAACACACCATATATAGAATTCTAAATCTTATCATGCCTTTATGAGTATTTTGGGATGTCTCCGTGTATCTTGAAATCAACATAAGACATCATTGAATTGATTAATTGGGTGTCCCAACTATTTATAATCCCTTGTGATGATAGTTTTCATTGATGATATATTTGAATATTCTCAAACTCAACACAAACATGTAAAACAACTTGACATCATATTGGATACACTAAAATAGAATTGAACATATAGTAAGAACATAAAAATTTTCTTCTAGACTAATAAAGATCACTTTTTGGTTCACATCATATTATAATTGGGTTTATCTATGGATCTCATGAAGATGAGGTTTTTTGTTTTATGGGATCATCCTAAGAATTCCTTTGATATGAAATGTTTATTAGGGATAACTAGTCACTATATGCATTTTATTTAGGATATATCCGGAATTATAGTACCTATTATGGTATTGAAATGGAATTTTTTATGTTTACATGATATGAATCTTATGAGAAGGATTTTCTAGAGTTTAAATAAAGGTTGACTTCAGTAGTGATTTTGATTTTATTTGAGCTATATAGATGCAATATAGTTAATTGTGATGCAACAGGAATTATGATGGAATCTATTTTGATGTATGTGTAATGAAATATAGTGTATGATTCTAATCAATTGAGACCTCATAAAATTAATTACCTAATTAAGGATATCAAGTTAACAACTTAGGTCATGTTTTAAATTGGTAGAGACATTTATTGATGGGGGAATAGTTCATTGTACACATGATTCAAATAATACGTACAAATATATTCACATAGTGTGAAATGATCCTAAAATATAAATTATGGTTTAATATCATCTCTATAATTATTTTTATCTTCAATATAATCCTGGTAAAGATAATGCATTGAATGCTGCTTTGAACTAGAATCCACAGACACAAGCTGTCTAGAAAGCTAGTAACATGTTGCAGTTGATGGCCACATCATCTAGGATAGTTGTATTGAATAAGAAGTGTCATGATAAACCTATTATTAACTATGTATCAGTGACATCATAACATCTTCATTGAGTGATGATGAGGTAGCTACTACATCATGAGGGAATGGTCCATAGGGAATGTGTTTCTATTGAGGACCCACTACCTAGTTGGGTCATTGATGAGGATGAGATCTTGAAAATTCAAGGATGTTTCCATGTTCCTGTATATGTGTTAGAGGAAGTGATTTTAGAATATCATTCTTTCAAATTTCATGTACATCTTAGACTCACTAAGATGTACTGATACTTGTGCCACCAATATTGGTGGAATTGTATGAAAAATCAGATGGTGTGTTTTGTTACTCGATGTTCTAACTATTAGAATTCAATTTGGAACACAAGAGACCATCTATAATTTTATAAGTATTTATAATTATAGAATGGAAATGGGATTAAATCATTATAGATTTTGTTATGAGATTTTTGAACTCATGTTGAGGCAGTGACGTGATATGGGTGATCATGGACAAGATGAAAAAGGTCACCCATTTCTTACTAATTAGGGAGACATTTTTAGTGGATGAACATGGATAAATTTATGTATGAGAAATTATATGTCTTTATGGGGTCCCATTTAACATTATTTTATACATGGATTCTTTTTTCACTTATCATTTTTGATAAGGTTTATAATAGGCCTTGTGTTTATAGGTACATATTTGTACAACATACCACCCTAAGAACGATTGATAGTTTGATTGTACTGTATATGTTCTTTGGGACATTCTTCAGGAATATACCCTTGAATTTGGAGGTTATTGGTATAATAATTTACCAATTTCTATGTTAACTTATTATAATATCTTCTAGTAGACTCTACTGATTCCTTCTTATGAGAACTTATACAATAGGTCATGTCGATCACCTTTATGCTAGTTAGTGGTAAGGGGGAAATGATACTAGGAAAACCTCTCATTTAGGGTAAATCAAAAAAATTTAATATTACCATGAAAAGTATATATATGGTTTAGTCTAGGAAGAAGAGTTTTTTCGATCATCACCACAAACCTATAGAGTTTGAGGTGGGATATTGGGCTTTCTTGCGTGTTTTCCCAGATTGGGTTATCGGTCAATTCATTAGCATGTGATGGTAACACCTTGACTCATTAGAACTTTTGAGATCTTAGAAAGATTTTTGAAATTATCCAATAAAAAAAATTATCTGAGGTACCGGGCTAGGTAAATATCATTCAATGTTTCACAGCTCCGTCATTATAATATGGAATAGTATCATTCTTTTTATCTTGACGATGTTATGTTTGAGGGACATACTTCTTCTGAGGTATATCCTATTTGTATCATCAGTCATAGAATAAAGGCTCTTTGAGGTAGGTAAATTCATCTAGTTCAGGATTTAGGTCATCAGAACTATGTACAAGATGAAATATGGGATAGAGAGTGCCTAATATACATTGTTTGTAGTAGGATTTACTCATTTATATAGATCAACCACTATTAGGGAAACATGAGTATGAGTTGTTTTATGGATGGGAAGTTTTAAGATCATTATTTTTTGACAAGGTAAAAATATGATTAATTTACATTTAAATATATTTTATTATCTATATGATAATTCGTAATGAGTTCATGGAGTTTCGGTAGTGTTACATCTTGGATTGCGGCCTAGAGATCCAGTTTTTTTGGGATAAAGGGTTAAGGACCATGGTAAGTTCATGTTTAGTGATACCCTTGAACCAAAACCATGGGTCCATAAAGAATTACACACTATTTTTTTAACATTTCAAGGAGGGAATCATGACCATGAAAACCTATAGTTTATTTTAGGTTTATTTATCATGGTTAGTTCATGGTTTCTCCTAACCATTCACCTAACCGTGAAAGGGGTGTCACCATGAGTAGTATGTGTGCATAGTTAGAACATGTTTTGAACAACAATTTTGATAAATCATGAACCAAATTAAAATAAGGGGTTTTACTTTCCCCACCCCCATACATAAATTTCATTTCCTCTATCTTTACCTATCATTTAATACAATGATTAGGATACTCAAGACCCCCATTTTCCTCACTTATGGGCATTGATATCCATCCTTAAACCAAGCTCCAATTTGACCGTCATTTATCATATTGATCAACCATTGTAATTTTATGAGTCCTATGAATTATTTTCTCATATTCACTTTTCATATTCTAGTTTATCATTTTATGGCCTAATATAAACTAAATAAAGGGATTTCAAATAGTTTTGTGATTTATTCCATTCCATCATAAGTGTGAATCTGATATGAGATTATTTTTATTCTACTAGTATATGGTTGGTTGTCTATTATATTTTACTAAATGTGTTTAGGACTATAGATTGTTTATTTTTTTAGCATTCATGGGATTTTACACATTTCAAAAAATTCTAAATTCTTATATTTAATTGAGTATCCCTAATTATCGATTCACTAATATACCCTTTATGTTATCAGAGGATGTCTCGCATGACACTTGTATGAGTTTCTATGTGGATAATCCACCTTTTATGTAGTTTTGTCTTATTAATTATGATTTAAATTGGTAAACTAAAATAATTGTAAAGATAAATGGTATATAGGGTGAATGAATTGAAAGGTTGTTTGATTTGATCCGTGTGTGATTATATATTATTCCCATGGATAAATGTGATTAAATGAAATGGTACATAACATAAATACTCCTCTTGGATAGTGTAATAGGGTAAAATAAAATGATTTAGAATATTTCTAGACCTTATAATTGAATTTTTTTTAAATGGTTAATGAATGTTTTGGATATAATTCTTCATGATCATTTGAAGTAGGATATTGAACATGGAATTACTCATAATTTAAAGTGGTTTATGGGACATGATGATTCACACACCCAATATATTTGATGTTTTAAAAGATTATTCAAATATTTGATTGATATTTGTTAGACATGACGTTCAGTATCCCTGACATGAATACATTAGCTAATACCCCATATTGTAAATAGTGTAAGGCATTTATAATATTTTATTGGGAGTTTTTGGTTATATGTCTCTAGTTATCACTAGTACTTAGATATATTTATATATAAACACATATGATCTATAATGACCCAAACTTTTATTAATGAAAATTCCTCTTGATCTAATTAAATGTATTATTATGTAAAATTTTTATATAACATATAAACCTCCTTGGTTTTATGTTTTTGGATTTTAAAATACCATTAAGAATTTTTATCGTTGCAAATATAGCCATTGAACATCGATCACATGATTAGTATAAATATAGGGATTTAAAAAATCCAATTTACTCAAACAAAGGTAGTGATGGCCTCATCCAGAAGAATTACTCCTTACGAAGCCCATTTTCAAAGCTCGGAAAGGATTTGGTGACACTAGGATTCGCTCTTGACCAAGCCCAAACTGATCTTCAACATGTTAAGCTTGAGAATAACTGCCTATGAGAGTAGTGGAAGTTAATAGAGATTATCACTCGATCGATGTTATCTGAGCCTCCCCAAGAGTCTGTCACCATCGCACACATTACCATTCAATCTTAAGCGAGTGTTATAAGGTGTTATGTAACAAGACAATAGAACTATGATTATGTGCATTATTTTGGTATATAATAAATAATATACATACATTTTCTTATTATTACTTTGTAAATGGTTTTTAAAGCACAAATAGTATTTTTAATTAATATTCAATTAAAAAATATATTTTTATGAATTAATGTATTTTTGAATTAAATTATAATTTAATAAAATATTCTTAAGAAATTTATTTTTATTATATATAAATTATCATTTAATTTTTATGAATACAATTGTAATTTTTATTAAGGTTTGAAAGTTGTTTTTATCAAAACCCATGAATTTTCGATAAATATCGTTTTTTATTTTAAAAGTAAAATTTAACATATTTATAAATTTATTGAGATAAAATTAATATTATTTTTGGAATATGGACATAGAAATTATCCAACGGTGAGTTTTTCATAATTTTCTGAGACAATCAAATTTTTTGGGTAAAAATTAAATACCATTTTAATATATAATGACTTTTATGACATCATAATGACCCAATAGTGATGTAATAAAATTTTATAAAGGAATTGTTTGGAAAATATATGTTTTATCTTTAAAATAATATTATTTTATATTTTTTTTTATAAATTTTATGGTGCCTTAGTGGACCCTTTAAAACTTATAAAACATTTTACCTTTTTAAATTGATTTCCTTGAGAGTGTCACTCACCTCCACATATACAAGCCTTATATTTTAATAATTTGGGCCATTGTACTTATAAAATAGTGTTTTACACTCCCCCTTTGGCAAAAACCCTGGGAAAATACCTTTGTTTGGTTTGTGGTTTTGATTAGTTTAATGTGTGGTGTCCAAAACCTAAATAATAAAGAATTCCCTCTCTTTTCCTATATAAACCCACCTAAATGCCCACTTATTTTCACTCAAAACCTTTTAATATAGAAAAAACATTCCCTCCTATCTCTATAATCCTCCCAAGGCACCTCATTCTCCCATAAATCCTCTCTTAATCCCCTCCCAAGCCGTTGGGGTCACACTTCCAAGTAAGGGATTTCTTCCTCTCTCATTTTTGTCCAAATTTCATTATGTTGTTATACCATTTATTTTTCAATTAAAAATGTTGGGGTATGATTTCACACATCCCCTATACTTCCCTCATTATGTTTTAATTATTATATACCACTTTATATCTCATTAATTCCTCCCATGTACATCTGTTACCATGCCGAAATTCCGTAAGGGATTTCTTCCTTTCTCATTTTTGTCCAAGTTTCATTATGTTGTTATAACCTTTTAATTTGAATTAAAAATGTGGGGGTATGATTTATCACCTCTCCCATACTTCCCTAATTATGTTTTAATGATGATAAACCCCTTTCACTCTCATTAATGCCTCCCATGTACACCAGTTACCATGCTGAAATTCAATAATAGATTTCTCTCGCCTCATTTACATTCAAGAAATTCAATTATATTATGAATATAAATTCAATTACATATTTTGGGACATGTATCTATATGAAACATTACTGTTCATTTCATTTAAATATGATGAAATTCCCATTTCTCTCTCATCAATTTTTTTTATTAATTCTTATGTCACGTCATTATGCTGCCGAAATTGCACCATGATTTTCCAAGCCAAAGTCATTGTGTAGTGAATATCATGCTCATTTCCCTATCAAGGGTATTAACATTTATGAACATATAATTATTTATTATATAGTTTCATATATGAATTCCACATTCCATTATCGTGGAATAAATGATGGTGTTTAATGAATCCATGTTGTATGATATATGTGGCACACTTATGCATGAAATGAAATGATTAAGAAGGGTGTGCCCCGATAGTGATACAACACATCGGGTAAATATTAGTATCATGATATGTCAATTTAAATGAGGTTTTACTCATGATTATTAAAGTGAAATGAGTTTTTACTCATGATCCATGGGAAATGACCCTTGGATCATGCTAATATCATGTTAAATGTTGATTCCACATTTCCATGTTAGGATATTCATGCTATATCATACCTTTATGTTCATGTTTCTCTTATGCTCCATTGATATTCCTATTTCCTAACATGTAATATATTCCTCTTGTTATGACTTTTTTTCTACCTTATTGGTCTTTATATCTCACTATTTTCTTATGCATGTCCCCAGGTTAAACCATGAAATGCTAAGTACGAAGGAATATTGGGGTCAGGTAAAAGAAGTTTTCAATAAAGATGTATATTTCATGTTTGAAGTTGTTATATTATGTTCATAATCCCAAAATACACTAGACCTCTTGATCTTATATGTTGTATTATGTGAAGGATTTATGTAATAAATTATGTTTAAGTGCAAAATAAAGAGCAGGGTTGTTATAGTTGGTATCAAATGGAGGTTTATTTATTTTTGGGATTAGGATTAGAAAACCCTAGTGAAAGTATTATGGATTAGACTAAGTATAATAAATACATCCCTAAATTTTGGTGAGTAATGAGTAAGTTTTTTATCAAGAAAATATGTCCCTGTCTGGATACAAGCAGGTATAGGTGGCTCTAAAAAAGATGTATCTAGGGGTATAACCCAAAACACCGCTTTGATCTAGACTCGAATGGGAACTGGTGCACGACAACAAGTTTTGTTACACTCTTGGTTATGATACACCTAGGGGATATTATTTTGTAATTTCATGAGCTTAGTATAAATTATTATTGTGGGAATAAAAAAATAACCCTATGAATATATGTTGGGAAGTAGATCATGGATAACATAGATTGAAGACTATAAATTCATAAGATAAGGAAATAGTAGTAATTTATAAGTCATTTTGTCTTGTCTTTGGATTACCCTTTATGTGTTACCCCAAACTTTACATTAATTCCAGGAAATGGCTGGTAATAGGAGGAATCGGGCTAAAAACTGATGCAAAGATCAATGTGATGAATTTTCTTAATGAGATTCCTAATCCGATGGGAGATGAAATCGTGAACATTGTCACGATACTCTCTCAGTTAACTCACGTTTTGAATAGAAACATGGGTCAATAGGAACTTTCAACCCCCCCCCCCCCTAAAAAATAACAAGTCTCATTTGAGAGCTTCATGAGAAAAAGGCCTCCTACTTTTAATGGACCATATGATCCCTCAATTGTCAAGAAATGGATCAAATACATTAAAAATATCTTCTTCATCCTTCAATGTTCTGAAAAATAGAAGGTTCTTCTGGATGCTTATCATATGGAGGGTGAAGTCAATAAATGGTGGACATTGATCAAAAATATGAAACCTAATAAGGAGATCGAGGGATTTACTGAAAACTAACATTTTTAATAATTTATGAAAAACCATCATACATAGGAAACCACAAGAAAAATCATGGTGGTATAATGTAATGAAAACCCATAGAATAGCTGTCAAAAAATTTCATCCCCTCCTTAGGAAAATAAACCTAAGTAAAAGAAAGAACACATACTCTGATTTGATGATGTCATAGACGCCAAAAAATCCAACACCATGTTCCCCTCCAGCTATGTATGAGAAACCTCCATATTATTACCACTAAGAAAATTGCATTTTCTGATAGTGTAAGAGATGTTCCAAGGAATACTACCCTTAACTAATAGTGTATTAAATAATATCATTGAATCAGTGTCTAATATTTGAATGTTTATCAGCCTTTGATTTCATAACTCCATCCCAGTAACCATGGCCAAAGGCTCCTCCAATAGAACATCTCCTCTCCTGAAAAAGGCAGCAAACGCTGCAACAACAGAACCCCTTTGGTGCCTTACGAACCCACCCTCACGCATCCCCCCCTGATTAAGTATCCATCTGTATTGATTTTGAGACACTGGCTTAGAGGATGCCATCGTACCCGTCATCCCTGGCCAGAAATCCCCGATTGACTGTCGACTGAGATATTCAAGACTAAAGAACACATAGATGGAGTAGAATGGAAATTGGGGCACAACCGCAGTAGGTCGAGAATGATATTATTCATTTTAAAATGGATACTTACTTGAGAGTCTGAGTTGTTTTTGTGTCCAGCATCGTTCCTGACCTGCCAGATGGTTCAGCATCCTGCAATAAGAATTACTGTCCTAACCTTCCTCTTAGCCCCGTGAGAACCTGCACCTCTAAACCACAAACACAATAAGATTTCATGTTCCCCTTCATATGCATCCCAGCTAAAGAAATCCCCAAAAGTCTGCCAAATCCCTTTAGCCCATTCACTATTATAAAATAAAGGCCCCACTATTTATTGGTTTGGGTACTTGCAACACCAACACCTGGAAGCCATATGAACACCCATACACTTCAAATTATCATCAGTAGGAAGATCTTTGTTCCTCACACACCACAATAGGAAATTATATTTAGAGGTTAACCCATTACACCACAAGGTGACCCCCCCCCCCCACTGATCTTCAGTTTAAATGTCTCTCATAATATGAGCAAACTCTTTGATGGAAAAAATACCTGACATCGAACCAGTGAATATAAGATTATCTGAAACATCACTAGCAACAATGTTATAAAAACAACATGCTTATCCTCATCGATAATGGCCCGGATGAACCTAGGATGACCTCTGGACTCACTGAAAGATATGTTCGGGGAGGGGTAGCCTGGGAAATACATCCTACCTGCCCCCCAATCTTGGAGCCAAAAATCTATCTTTCATGTACCCACTAACCACTGAGAATGCTGTTGTAAAATTTCCATGTAAGGGTGAATCAAATTCTATATCTTGGATGGCCTCGATCCCTAGTCACACATATTCTGACCATTAATGTCCTGCATAGTCCTTCCCTAAATAGAATGACCTTCCATAGCCTCCCACGTAAGATTTTCATAAAACCCCCTCATGGTTGAGAAAACACTCCTCAGGTTGATACCCCCTTCTGAGAGGGGTCTTGCAAGAAGTTTCCCCGATGCCCAATGATGTCTACCTTCCATCTGACCATCCTAAATGAAGGACACCATAATCTTATCCAGATTAGAATTCACACTCTTGGGATCCTTCAGAGTGGAGATAATGTTCATGGTAATAGAGACTAGGACACTGTTAATTAAAGTAATGTGACCTCCAAAGGATAGGAATCTATTTTCCAATTGAAAATGCGACTGGAGATCTTGTTTATGAGTTTTTTTAAAATGATGAACCCTGAGGGAGGAAGGACTAACCGGATCCCCAAGGTACTCCATGGGAAAAAATCCTCTCTCCATACTCAATATTTCCCCCCACATCCCTCAAAATGATTTCAGAGGCATTCTTGGTTAAATAAAAGGTTCTTTTCTCTTTATTAACCACCTACCCACTCCACTTGCAATATTCCCCAAGAAGCCCATTCAACCCCTACACTGACTAACTACTACCATTAATAAAAACAATTACGTCATATGGAAACATAAATTGAGAGATCCCCCTTGTTTCAGGCCTATTATGATAAGGGAGAATGTTCCCTGTGTTGAGACCTTGGTTAATAAAACCGCTAAATTCATTATGGAAGATAATGAAATGAGTGGGATACAATGGATCCCCTTGCCGAAGAATATGACAAGCATTGAAAAAACCAAATTTATTGCCCATAAACATAGGAGAAATCCATTCCAAGATGAAGCGGCAGAAAATCAAGTTAGTAGTCCATGTTGAGAACCCCATGCAGGCCAAGACTCTGAGAACAAAACCCCATTCCACTCTATCATAATCCTTTATCATGTCTAACTTAACCACCTAATTTCCCTCGAAAGACCTGTTATTAATTCCACTCACCATTTCATGGGCTACACCAATAGCACCTTGAATAGAACTCCCTTTAATGAAACTATGTTGTTCTAAGGCCATCCAAGAATCTACATGAAAATCCAATCTCTTGTTGAGATTACTAGCCAGAATCTTGTAAGGGAAGTTACACATATTAATAGGCTGGTACTAATCAATGGACCGATGATTACCCACCTTAGGAATAAGAACCATCTTTGTTGCATAGGAAATTCATGGAAAATCCCCACCCTAAAAGAAGTCCTGAACATCTCTCACAAGATCCCCTTTGACACATTCCCACGACACCCTATAAAAAGAACCAAGAAATCCATCGGGCCCTGGAGCACTCTCCGGGTTAAAAGACCAAATCACCTCATGAATTTCATCCTCCTATAGAGTCCTCCTCAAGACCTCATAAATATCCACAGAGACACATCTAGGAATTCCCTCAAAAAGATCATAATTACCACATAGATACCTCCCTTCCATATTTCAGTTGGGGTCTGCTAGTAAAGATTTTATAGCCCCATTAATCATGGCCCCTACCTCATCACGATCACTGGAGTAGGATCTATATTCTCTTTGAATATTAGGCTGCTGAACCCAGTGGTGTTCTCTAATGAAAGCATGAATGTATCCAGAATTTTGATCCCCCTCACAAATCCATCTGATTCTTTCTCCCTCTTTGGTCAGCCTCTCCTGTCTCAAAATACTATCAATAAGATGATTCTTTTTAACTCTAAGATCATTGAACAATGAATCATCCATAGAAGTGTATAAGGAAAAAATCACAGGGCTTGCACGATATGCCTCAATCATTGTCGTTACCCCCTAAATTCAAGGTTGACCGCTTCTTTGGTGGGCTAAAACATGGCCTACGGAAATCCCTAGCAATCAGTGACTTTGAGAGATATGCAGAAATTGTCCAATGTTCCCTCAAAGTTGAAATGGAGAACAGTGAATCTTAGGGGTATAATAGGGATAAGAATCATAATGTGGACTTTAATTCTGGCAGTTCGATGGATAAATCCAACAGTGATAAGAAAATATAGCACCCCACTTGACAAAGGTGCATAAATAAGCACCCTAGAAATTTCCTAAAGGGGGCGAAGAAATGCTTTAGGCATGGAAGAGAAGGGCACATGGACATTAAATTCTGACAAGAAAAACCCGTGGATTCATCAGTGGAGGGGAACACTTCATTCGACCCTCAACACATTTTCTATTGCTTCAACTTCAAAGAACCAATGAATGTTGCAAGACAAGGGTTTTTTGAGGCAACCAACAACCTCCAAGATAGAAAGGGAGATCTTTTTCCATCACTACCGCATAAGTGAACCCCGACAACAAAGTGGTGATAGGTATGCTAGTTATTCATTCATTAATAGAAAATGTACTTTTTTATTTTGGTTCTACACATTCTTTTATATCCTAAAAGTTTAGTAGAACAATCCCAACACCACCACAAATCATGGAAGTAAAGATGTTGGTGATAACGGAAAATGGGGCAATCATTTTGTCCCATGAATATAATTCCACCCCTATCATAATTTGTGGATTGAACTTCCCAGAGAACCTCATCGTACTCCCTTTGGTGGAATTTTATGAAATTATTGGCATGGATTGGCTTTCCCAATATATATCCAACATAAATTGTCATGATAGGGAAATCACTCTTCATATGGAGAATCGACCCCCGATTATGTACAAGTGAAAGGAGGGGGATGAATCTTCTTTAAAACCATAATATCAAGTGTGTATATTACTTCCCTCTACACATGAATATCTTACTCAGGTTATTGAGTCTAAGGAAGAAACTATCCTTAAAGAAATACCTATTGTGAGGGAATTCACTGAAGTGTTTACCGGGGAATTGCCTGGTTTTCCTCCTAGAAGAGATGTTGAATTCTTGATTGATCTTATACCTAGGGTGTTCCCAATATCCAAGAATCCATATAGAATGGTTGTTGTGGAGCTTGAGGAGATGATGAAACAACTAATGGAGAATCTGGATAAAGGGTTAATACACCCATGTGCTTCACCATGGGGTGCACCAGTCATCTTCATCAAGAAGAAGGATGGGTCAATGTTCCTTTGCATTGATTATCATGAACTCAAATAAATCATGATAAAGAACAATTATCTACTTCCATGAATTGATGACCTGTTCAATCTGCTACATGGATCACAATACTTCTCCAAGGTGGATTTGTGGTATGTATATTACCAAGTGGGGTGAAGAAGGAGGATATCTTTATGATTTCTTTTCATACATGATACGGGCACTATGAATTCATAGTAATGCCTTTTGGAATCATTAATGATCCATCAATATTTATGGACATGATGAATAGAGTCTTTAGAGGTTACCTTGAAAATTTTTTGAAAGTCCTTATAGAAAATATTCTAATATACTCCAAAACCAAGGAGGTGCATAAGGAGCATCTAAGCACTATACTAGAGTCCTTGCGAATGGAGAAGCTCTATGAAAAGTAGATCAAGTGTGAGTTCTGGTTGAAGTAAGTCTCAATCCTAGGTCATATCATCATAAGAAATGGAATATCTCTAGATCCCTCTAATACATCTGCAATTAAGAGATGGTCGACACCAACATTGGTGATAAATATCCATATATTCCTAGGGTTTTCTGGATATTATCGTGGATATGTGAGAAATTTATCACAATTTAAAAACCCTCTTACCAAGATAACTCGGAAGGGAGTCATGTTTTCATGGTGTGATGAATGTGAAGAGAGATTCAAGGACTTGATAAGGAGGCTTATCACTATGCATGTGCTCACATTAACCACAAGTGGATAACTATTTGTGGTATTTAGCGATGCTTCGAAGAAGCGACTACGATGTGTGTTGATGCAAACTGAAACATTAATTGCCAATGCTTCAAGGAAATTTAATGTTCATGAGAAAAATAATCCAAAACATGATCTGGAGTTGGCTGCAGTAATCTTCACATAAAAAATTTGGCTAAATTACCTCTTTGGGAAGAATTTTGAAATATATACGGACCAAAAAAGCCTCAATTATATATTCATGAAGAAAGATTTGAACATGTTCTAATGAATATGGTTAGATCTAATCATAGACTATGACTACTCAATCCATTACCACCATGGGAAAGCGAACAAGGTGGCCGACGCACTATGTAGATAGGACCCAGCGATTTTTTCATTGATAGGAATTAAGAAGGATCCAATATTCTTAGATTTGATAAAGATGGACATGGGAATCATAAAGAAGGGAACATCATAAATCCTTTCACGAATGATTGCTCAACTGTCACTTTTGGAAAGGTTATAGAATGCTAAAAAGGATAATGTTGGAATTCAAAAGAAAGTTGAAACTATCAGAAAAGGGAAATCCTTGGATTTCAATGTTATTGAAGAAGGAATTGTGAGATTTTGGTCAAGAATATGTGTTCCATAAAATATGGGTTTAAAGAAGGAACTTTTAGATGATGCAAATAGTTTGAATTTCTCCATTCACCCAAGAAACACAAAGATCTATCAAGATCTCTGAGAGCATTATTGGTGGGATAACATGAAGAAGGATATATTTTAGTATACATTAAAGTGTCTGGTATGTCAGTAAGTGAAGGATGAGAGGAAAAAGTCTGAGGGGATGATGCAACTATTACCCATACCAATGTAGAAATGAAATAACATCACCATGGACTTTGTCACCTAACTTCCAAAGATATCCAAAGAAAATAATTCTATTTGGGTTTTTGTGGATCGTCTTACAAAGACGGAAAACTTCATTGCAATTTGAGAGGATTTAACATTGGATAAACTAGTATGGATATACATCAGAGATGTGGAAAGGCTACATGGAGTACCACTATCGATTGTATCTGATCAATATCCATAATTCACCTCTAGGTTTTTAAAGAGTCTTCAAGATGCTCTAAATATTGAGATGATCTTCATCACAGATTACCATCCTCTAACTGATGGCCAATATGAATGGACTATCCAAACACTTGAGGACATATTGAGAGCATTCCCAATGGACTTAAAAGGAGGATGGTATCAGCATCTTCCTCTAGTTGAGTTCTCTTACAATAACATTTTCCAGTCAAGCATCCAAACTTCTCCTTATAAAGCCCTATATGGGAAGAGGTGCAGAACACAGGCTTGTTGGGATGATGTTTGGGAGAAAAAACTCCTAGGTCAAGAAATGGTCAAAGAAATGGTGGAGAAGGTTAAGACCATCCAGCAGCACATTAAAGATTCTCAGGGTTGACAAAAGAGCTATGTTAATAATCATCGATGAGGCATATTGTTTGATGTTTGAGAAATGGTATTCCTCCTCATATCACTATGTAAGAGAGTTATGAGATTTTGGAAGAAGGGAAAGCTTAGTCCAAGTTACATCGGCCCTTTTGAGATCCTTGATTGTATTGGAACAGTGGCCTACTGACTAGAACTTCCACCGAACCTATCTCAAGTACATGATACATTCCATGTATCACTATTGAGGAAGTACATACCTGACACATCACATGTACTCAATCCAGAGGTGGTACCATTGGAGAATGACTTCTCTTATAAAGAGAATCCGATGAAGATATCAGATCATAGGGGAAAAATTTCAATGAAATAAGACATTTCCCCTCATCAAGTTGTTGTGGTGAAACCGCAAGTTTGAAGAGGCAACGTGGGAAATGGAAGAAGTGATGAAGTAGAGTTACCCGCATATGTTTTAGTGTGGGAAAATAAATTTTTTAGGGAGAAATTTCTTATGGGTGGAAGATTGTAATGACACAAAATTTTATTAATGAAAATTCCACTTGATATAATTAAATTCCATACTATGTAAAATGGTTGTATAAAATATTATGTAAAGACCCGGAATTTCCATGTGAATTTTTTTTTTAATATATGGGAATTTTACAAGTCTGCAAAAATTGACGGTGCGTGATTCCGAGGCCCAGAGTGCCCGGAATGAATTTCTGAAAAAAAAAATCAGGTATGTTCAGTAAACGTGCGAGTGGGTTTTTATAACTTTTGAACCGGTGCTCAGAATTGAAAACTAAGGGAATCATTAAACTCGCAGCACCGATATTCTCTTAAAGGGACCTTTACCTCGACCGCAGTAGGTTGAGGGTGACAGATAGAATTTGGGTTTTCCATAGAAATAAAAATAATAATAAAATAAAATAAACTTCTATTTTATTTTATTTGTTGAAACCTCCTCTACATGGGTTATGGTAGTGGGTACCACCCAAGTCCTCAAAACCTCCCAATTTTGAATTTAAGGGTGGGGACCACCCGACCCCTCTTAATGGGGGAGAAACCTCTCAACTCCCCCAATTAATTTTATGTGTCAATATAAAATTAAATGTTAAGTTATCAATTAATTTTATGGTTAACATAAAATTAAATTTTAAGTTATCAATTAATTTTATGTGTCAATATAAAATTAAATGTTAAGTTATTATTTAATTTTTGTGTTGGTTATTTCTTTTCTTTTCGGTGGAATTGGGGAAAGGATTGGAAAAATGGAATTAAGAGAGAGCTTGGAGGATTATTCTCTCCAACGAATAACACGTTCTCCAATGAAGAATGTGCTTCCCAACAAAGAATGATCACACCAACGAGGAACGTCTTCAATGAAAATGAACCGACGATCGAGGAAATGCCGACGTCACCGATGTTTATATATCCCCAATGAAATCATCTCCTTCTTTGCGTCCTCTGTCAAAAAATCTTCGAGCTAGGGGTTTATTTCTATGTGATAATAACTTACCATTTTTTCCCTTCTAAACTAAGAACGCGGATCAACTCTCATAAACTAGTTGATCCACGGATATTTTCTTTTACAAGATTGGGAATAGTGATTGACGAAGGTTGTGGGGGTTGTTGTTTTTAAATACCTTCCTTACACGTTCTAAATGCAAATTTATAGCCACATTCTACCCCACTAAAGCGGAGAGTGCGGGACAAACAAACATGACCCATCCACTCTACAAATCTCGGTTATCTTGTGTTTTTTTAAAGATGGTGATGCCAACCAGTGTCGGCGGTTGGCACCAGTGGAACTCGAGAACCGCAACGAAGGCGACGAATGTAGGGAGGTCGGTCAAGCCAGCCGCCAATGAACACACGATGCTCCGCCGCCCCGCGGAACTCCGCCATCCAGCAGCCCCTGCGGCCTCTGCACCCTGCGGTGCTTTGCCATCCAGTGGCCTCCGCGCCCCGCGGCGCTCCGCCGTCCAACGGCACCTGCCGCCTTCGCGCCCCACGGCACTCTGTCGTCCGTATCCTTTGTGCCGCCCATGGCCTCTGTGCCGCCCCGCAGCCCTCCACACCACCCTGCGGACCTCCGCACCACCTCGCAGGCTCGTGGCCTCACAGCCCTCCGAGCCGCCCTGCGGCCTCGCTGTCCTCGCAGCCTCACGCTGCTCCGCAGCCTCCACCGCCCTGTGGGCCGCTGCCCAGGCCAGGCCGCCAGGCCAGGACGCCAGGCCGGGCCTCCTGGCCGGGCCTCCTGGCTGGGTTGCCCAGCGCGGGCCGGGTCGGTCCGATCGGGTCAGACTGGACTCGGACCCACTTCGACCCATTTACGCACTTTCGGCCATATCTTTGGCACCGAGTGTCCATTTGACGAACCATCTACGGCGCCAGGAACCTTGGAGCGAGATGGTCCCTTTGGTATACCCCACTAGAGATTTGGATAAAGTTGGATAACGGTCGGGTTGGATTGAGAATGAATCCAACCAGTGCCTTAGGAAAAAAGGGCTAATAACTTACATACCGGGTGTCTGATTGACGCACCATCTATTTCGTTGAGACCCATATGGCATGTCGGTCCTTTGAGATACTTCTTCGTGAGAATTCATGGCAGTTGGAGTATCAACCAGAGGCTTGTGGAGTAGACCCTCCCAGAGACAAGAGAGCGTAGTGCGGTAACCCTGAAGCTGGATGTGATATGAAGAATGAAGAGCGATCCTGTGTGGGTCAGCACCGAACAATCCTGTGTGGGTTAGCACCAAGCGATCATCTGTGGGTCTGCCTCTTAACAGAGTAATATGATTCAGTAGTTACATCTAATCATCTCTACTATTGTACTTAAGTTATACTTGGTGTGAGCTAAGTCTGTACCTATGTGGTATTTTCCTTCATGGTAATACCTTGGTGGTATTCATTTGTGTGGCGTGCCTGTGTGGTACTTGCCTTCGTGGTTTTTCTTTCTTTGTGGAACAGTTGATCTTGGGGCTTTGGAGTTGGAATTTTTGTTTTTCTCATGATTAAGATGGTTTTACTTGATAACTTAGGTATATGTATGGGCATATACCTAATTAGGGTTGTTAGTTGATTTCATGCCTTGTGGTTTATCCTTGGTGGATTTTGTGAGACCTTGAGGGTCTCGGGGTCCCTACTGAGTATCGTTATACTCACCCCTGCAGGGGTTATGCCCACACCTGGTTGTGTTTGGTGCAGATGACGGACATCTCTAATCGAGGCTGAGGGTACCAGGGCTAGACGAGGCCTGGAGGTGGACCATACGGCGTGACGGTACACAGAGGAGACGGGCAGACGTGGGGTGCTGAGGAGACGATCTGTACCTACCCTTCAGGTAGGAACCTCAGAGGACGACCCAGTAGCTTCCTTTATTCTTCTTCAGTTGTATTGTATTTCAGTTTTACTTGTACTATTAATGTTGGGCTTGTATTCTGGCCCCTTTTACTTACTGTACTCACTCTTTTTACTATTTAGTTTACTTGTGTTCGTATCTTGTTTTGTGCTTGGTTGCATGTGTTTACAGGTTATAAATGCAATCCCTTCCTAGTTATAGGGAATACGCCTTTTGGTGCTAGTCTCCATCCCCTGGCCTATGGAAGGCGGGCTTGGGGTAGTCACAGCACGGGCCCCAGGGGACGGGTCGTGAAAAATTGGTATCAGAGGAGTCGGTTCTACCGTAGAACATAGGAATATGATCTTTCTTTTTAACAGAAATAGTGTTAAGTGTAGTGAGTGTGGTTATCAGTTTAGGGAATCCAGTATTGGTGCAGTGGCTGACGTATCCATACACCAGGACCCTGACTTCTGATTTCTGACTCATTGTACAAAAACACTGATTGCATGTGTGTTTTGAAGAGTTTTCTTTGTGATCTCTTTGAGTCGGCTCACCAGGTATAACTTATTGACCATGGCGCACCTGTTTCTTTTTAGGATGCCTCCATGCAGATAGTCAGCTAGGGTTCCAGATATAGTATGCCCTGATAGCCCACCGAGCGACGAGGCCTCGGTGTAGGGCCCTCTTCCAGTAGAGGCACCAGCGGAGGCACCAGCGGTACCATTACCCATTGGGCCACTGATGCCACCAACCCCAGCAACAGAGGGTGCATGCCGCTTGAGTGCGTTGCATGAGTTCCAGTTCCAGAGGCCACCCAGGTTCAAGGGAGATACGGACCCACAGGTAGCTGAGGATTGGATAGAGGCCATGGTGAGAGTCTTTCGACTGGTAGGGACACCAGCCGATCTCATGGTGATCCTTGCCACCAGTCGACTATAGGAAGCAGTAGGCAGATGGTGGAGCTTGATGCTCCAGGTTCACAATGAGGTGACACTTCTCTGGGAAGACTTCGAGAGCCTGTTTCGAGTAGAGTTTTTTCTAGTGAATCTTCACACAGTGCGCATTCAGGAGCTACTTTATCTGCAGCAGGGCAGTATGATTGTGGATCAGTACTTAGCGAGGTTCACTGACCTCTCATGATACTCCATAGATATAGTACGGAAACCATTCTTCAGGGCCCGGACCTTCGAGTAGGGACTCAGGTGGGAGATTAGGGCTTCGATGATCTCACTCAGCATCCCGACGTAGGTGGGGGTGTTAGAGAGAGCCCTTTTAGTATTGAGTTTCCTTGTTGAGTAGTCACCAGTAGCGAGACCCACCACCGGACACCACGTAGCGGAGTCTTCTAAAGCTGGCAGCAGAAGGATGTCACAGAGATCCAAGAGGACCAGACCCACATGTGGACGACCGCATGATTCAGAGTCGGTTGTGTGGGGAACCCGAGGCAGAGCTAGTCGTACCAGGAGCGGGCAATGTTACGTATGCGGCGGGCAGGGTCACATGGCTTGTGACTGTCCTACCCACCGTACGGATGATCAGCAGATAGTCGAAGGACCGCCTAGGTAGAGACAGAGGTTCTACCGAGGAGGTCCATAGGGAGAAGGCGGACGTGGCAGGGGATCTGGTCGTGCAGCTGGCTGTGGGTGACGATTCAAGATGTTACCGCCACTACCACCAGGTGGTCCAACCCAACCATAGAGAGCAGGATGGCAGGGGAGAGCTCAGCTCCAGGCAGCTGAGGCCTATGATCGTGGTGCTCCAGAGATGATACGAGGTACGATCTGTGTCTACTCTACCTTAACTGCAGTACTTATAGACATAGGTTCCAGTCATTATTT
This sequence comes from Viscum album, assembly GCA_963277665.1. NCBI lineage: Eukaryota > Viridiplantae > Streptophyta > Magnoliopsida > Santalales > Viscaceae > Viscum > Viscum album. Next base: position 882,670,304 of record OY728159.1, on the reverse strand, counting down.
TATTTCCACTACCCTCTTTCGGAGCTCGGAGATTCCGAAGGAGTCGTTGGCTCGATCCTTATGGTTATAGACTCCTATGGGAGTGGATTCTATGATTACACACTGGTTTTTCCAGTGTGAGCTTACTCTAGGAGGTGAGATCTTCGGCTGGGATCTCCTAGTAGCAGCGTCGAGGCCTTACGGAGTCATCTTGGGTATGGACTGGTTATCTACAGTCCATGATCAGATAGACTGTATTAGGTGAAAAGTGCAGTGTGTTCGCATGGATGGGACCAGGTTTACCTTCACCGGTGAGAAGGGAGCCTTTGTAGTGCAGGATAGACTTACCCGGAGGAGGGTGCAGCTGATTACTCATAATTTGGCTAGCCTTACCCTCATAGAAGTTTATGTGGAGAGTCTGAGTTATCCTGTAGTGGTGGACCAATATGCGGATGTCTTCCCTGATGATGTTCTGGGTCTACCTCCTTGCAGAGAGTGGACTTTTACATTGACTTGTACCTCGGGACGGCACTGATATCTACACCAGCATATCGGATGGCTCCCGCAGAGCTTCGTGAGCTGCGGGTACAGCTAGAGGACTTATAGGGGAAAGGGTTCATCCAGCCCAATGTTTCTCCTTGGGAAACCACGATTTTGTTCTCTAAGAAGGTGGATGGGATCTTGAGACTTTGTGTTGATTATCAGCACCTGAACCAGGTGACTGTGAAGAACAAGTACCCACTTCTAAGGATTAACGACCTCTTTGATCAGCAGAACGTAGCACGGTGGTTCTCAAAGATAGACCTTAGATCGGGCTATCACCAGCTCAGAGTACGAGATGAGGATGTGCATAAGACGGCTTTCAGATGTCGATACATCCATTAAGAGTTCTTAGTTATTCCATTCAATGTAATCAATGCTCCAGTAGTGTTCATGGGACTCATGAATAGGATATTTCAGACATACCTTGATCGCTTTGTAGTATCCTTCATTGACAACATTATGATCTACTCAACTACTGAGGAGGAGCATGCCTATCATTTTCAAGTAGTACTGAACAAACTCCAAGAGCACCAGCTTTATGGTAATCTCTCGAAGTGCCAGTTTTGGATCCGAGAAGTTCACTTTCTGGGACATGTCATATCGGAGGCTGGAGTTGCAGTGGATCCAGTTAAGATTGAGGTGGTACTTGCTTGGGATCCACCCAGGAGTGTGACGGAGATATGGAGTTTCTTGGATTTGGTTGGATACTACCGGAGGTTTGTGCCATATTTCTCCAGAGTTGCAGCACCACTTTTAGTATTGACGAAGAAAGGGAAACCCTTCGTGTGGTCGGAGAGATGCCAGCAGAGTTTTCAGGAGCTGATTCAGAGGCTGACTAGTGCCCCCATTTTGAGGCTACCAGAGGAGGGTGTAGGGTACGTAGTCTACTGCGACGCGTCAGGGACTAGACTTGGATGTGTCCTGATGTAGGAGTGAGCAGTGATCGCATATGGTTCTCAGCAACTGAGACAGTATGATCATAAATATTCTACCCATGACCTGGAGTTAGCAGCAGTAGTCTTTTCCTTGAAGATGTGGCGACATTACTTGATAGGCGAACGCTTTACAATCTACTCAGATCACAAGAGTCTTAGGTATATCTTCTCTCATAAGGACCTGAACCTGAGACAGCGATGTTGGCTTGAGTTCCTCTAGGACTATGACTTTGAGATAGTCTATACTCCTAGGAAGGGGAACGTTGTAGAAGATTCACTTAGCAGGAGTTCAGGTATACAGCTGCTAGGCAAGACAACGGAGTAGCTGACCACTTTACAGATATCCTTTGTGGGTCGGTATGGAGCATCTTTTCCTCAGTCTCTTACATTCACTCCCCCACTTCTTCAGCGAGTCAGGGAGGCGCAGTGTGGGGACGCTGACTGTGAGACTCGGAATGCTCAGATATCTACAGGGCAGGCACTTGATGGATTTTCTAAAGGTGGGGAGCACATCATCCTCCTCAGAGGATGAACCATAGTACTAATGTCACTTTGGGAGGAAGTGTTGAGGGAGTTCCACACATCCCCTCTAGAGGTACATCCAGGAGTGGCGAAGATGTACCAGGACCTCTGATGACAGCACTGGTGGCTAGTAATGAAGAAAGTAGTAGCAGAGTTTGTCTCTCGGTGCCTCACTTGCTAGCAAGTGAAGGCAGAGCATCAGGTACCAGCAGGCTTAGTTCATCCTTTAGAGGTCCCAGAGTGGAAGTGGGATGGGATATCCATGTACTTCATGGCAGGATTTACACATAAATCCAGAGGTCATGACTCTATTTGGGTGATCATCGACCGACTCACCAAGTCAGCCCACTTCCTATCGATCAGAGAGCAGGTTTCAGTAGAGAGATTTGGATGCCTCTATGTGTAGGAGATTATGCAGTTACATGGAGTACCCTCGATGATTGTCTCTAATCGTGATACATGTTTCACTTCCTGGCTATGGAAGGGGTTGCAGGAGGCTTTAGGGATGTAGCTTAGTTTGAGAACCGCCTTCCATCCTCAAAAGGATGGCCAAACTGAGTGGAACATTCAGACTCTTGAGGAAATGTTGCGTGCTTGTGTCCTCAACTTCAGTCACAGCTGGGAGGATCACTTTCCTTTGGTGGAGTTTGCATAAAACAACAGTTATCACTCCACCATTGGGATGTCACCTTTTGAGTCATTGTACGGGAGACCTTGTAGATCACCTTTGTGATGGACTGACCCAGGGGAGTCATCCCTCATGGGACCAGAGATGGTACGGGATACCATAGAGAAAGTGCAGATCATCCAGGAGTGGATGAAGACTACACAGAGTAGGCAAAAATCGTATGCCGATAGGAGACGGAGACCTCTGGAGTTCGAGTATGGTGACCACGTCTTTCTATAGGTCTCACATCGACGAGTATTACGGAGATTTGTCCGAGGCAGAAAGTTATCTCCGAGGTTCGTCGGACCTTTTCAGGTCCACAGCAGAGTTGGCGAGGTGGCTTACCGCTTGGCTCTTCCACCTCAGTTGTACCGGGTGCATGACATCTTCCATGTATCCCAAATGAGGAGATACATGCACGACCCTTCTCACATCATCGACCATGGAGAGCTGGACGTTGATGATAGGGAAAATTTTACAGAGGTTCTAGAAGATATTGATGATTGACATGATCAGGTCCTTCATGGGCGGTTGATACCTCTGGTGCGCATTCGCTGGCAGCATGGGAACCTCTAGGAGAGCACATGGGAGCGGGGGGATCAGATGCGTTCTCAGTACCCCCACTTGTTCCCTTAGTTTGAGTTGTGGCTTACGGATATGTAAATCCCTGAGGTGGGGAGAATTTAAAGACCCGGAATTTCCATGTAATTTTTTTTAATATATGGGAATTTTACGAGTCCACAAAAATTTATGGTGCGTGATTCCGAGTCCTGGAGTGCCCAGAATGAATTTCTAAACTTTTTTTTAGGTACGTTCAGTAAACGTGCAAGTGGGTTTTTCTAACTTTTGAATCGGTGCTCGGAATTGAAAACGGAGGGCATCGTTGAACTCGTAGTGCCGATATTCTCTTAAAGGGACCTTCACCTCGACCGCAGTAGGTTGAGGGTGAAAGATAGAATTTGGGTTTTTCATGGAAATAAAAAATGATAATAAAATAAAATTTTATTTTATTTTATTTTATTTTTTGAAACCTCCTAAACATTGGTTATGGTTTTGGGGACCACCCGAGTCCTTAAAACCTCCCAATTTTGAATTTAGGGGTGGGGACCACTCGACCCCTCTTAATGGGGGAGAAACCTCTCCACTCCCCCAATTAATTTTATGTGTCAACATAAAATTAAATGTTAAGTTGTCAATTAATTTTATGTGTCAATATAAAATTAAATGTTAAGTTATTGATTAATTTTAAGTGTCAACATAAAATTAAATGTTAAGTTATTATTTAATTTCTATGTTAGCTACTTCTTTTCTTTTCGGTGGAATTGGGGAAAGGATTGGGAAAAGGGAATTGGGAGAGATCTTGGAGGATTATTCTCTCCAATGAAGAATGCGTTCTCCAATGAAGAATTTGCTCCCCAACAAAGAACGCTCACACTGATGAGGAACATCTTCAATGACAACGAATTGACGATCGAGGAAACGCCGACGTCACCAACGTCCGTCTATCCCCAACAACATCGCCTCCTTCCTTGTGGCCTTCGTCGACAAATCTTCGAGGTAGGGGTTTATTTCTATGTGATTATCACTTCCCATGTTCTTCCCTTATAAACTAAGAACGTGGATTAACTCTCATAAACTAGTTGATCAGTGGATGTTTTCTTTTGTAGGATTGAGAATAGTGATTAACGAAGGTTGTGGGGATTGTTGTTTTTAAATACCTTCCTTACACGTTCTAGATGCAAATTTATAGCTGCTTGATACCGCCCTAAAGTAGAGAGTGTGGGCCAAACAAACATGGCCAGTCCTCTCTGCAAATCTTGGTTCTCTTGTATGTTTTTCACGATGGTGACAGCGACTGGTGTCGGTGGTTGGCACCGGTGGAACTCGAGAACCGTGATGAAGGCGATGAATAAAGGGCGGCCGGTCAAGATGGCCACCGATGAAGGCACGGCGCTCTGCCTCCTCACGATGCTCCTCCATCTGCGGCTGCCACCGCCCGCGGCCTCCGCGCCCCGTGGTGCTCCACCATTTAGCAGCCCCTGTGGCCTCTGCGCCCTGCGGCGCTCCGCCGTCCCATGACCCCCACGGCCTCCGCGCCCCGTTGTACTTCGCCGTCTGTGGCCTCCGCGCTTCTTGCGGCCTCCGCGCCGCCTGCGGCCTCCGCCGTTCGCAGCCTCCACGCCACCCCATGGCCCTCCATGCCGCCCCGCGGGATCTCCGCCCCACAGCCCTCCACGCTACCCTACGGGATCACCGCCTCGCGGCCCTCCGAGCTGCCCCACGGCCATTCCGCCCTCGCGGCCTCACGCCGCTCTGCGGCCTCCACTGTCCTGCGGGCCGCTGCCCAAGTCGGGCCGCCCAACGCAGGTCAGGCCGGACCCAGCAGGTCAAGCCAGGTCGACCCGAACTGGGTCATCCCAGGCTGGGTCGGGCTGGGTCGGTCAGACCGGACCCAGACCCACTTCGACCCATTTACACACTTTTAACCATATCTTTGGCACTGGGCGTCCTTTTGACAAACCGTCTGTGGTGCCAAAAACCTTGGAGTGTGACAGTCCCTTTGGTATACCCCACTAGATATTTGGATAAATTTGGGGAATGGTCGGGTTGGATCGAGCATGAATCCAACCGGGCCCTCGGGATAAAAAGACTAATAACTTACAGACCGGGCGATCGATTGACGCACCGTCTATTGCGCTGAGACCCCTATGGAATGGCGGTACTTTGAGATACTTATTCGTAAGACTTCGTGGAAGTTGGATTATCAACCAAAGGCTTGTGGAGAAGACCCTCCCAGAGACAAGCGAGCGTAGTGCGGGAACCTTGAAGATGGTTGTGACGTGAAGAATGAAGAGAGATCATGTGTGGGTCAGAACCTAGTGATCCTGTGTGGGTTAGCACCGAGAGATCATGTGTGGGTCAGCACCTAGTGATCCTGTGTGGGTCAGCACCGAGTGATCTTGTGTGGGTCAGCACTGAGCGATCCTGTGTGGGTCTGCCTCTTGACAGAGTAAGATGATTCAGTAGTTACATCTAATCATCTCTACTATTGTACTTAAGTTATACCTGGTGTGAGATGAGTATGTACCTGTGTGGTATTCTCCTTTGTGGTAATACCTTGGTGGTATTCATCTGTGTGGCGTCCCTGTGTGGTACTTTCCTTTGTGGTCTTTCTTCCTTTGTGGAACAGTTGAGCTTTGGGCTTTGGAGTTTTTTTTTAAAGGTTGGGGTCGAGGCCTCATTTATTATTAAAGCAAAGAAAAGACCTATTTAACTGGGTAGAGGGAGACCCATTACATATCCCTAAGGCCTAGTGGGAATTTATCCCATTACATGGCCCATAGGCCCATTTTTTTGGCCCAAATCCCATTCTATGAATAGTACTACTACAGTACTCGCGCTACTACAGTACTGCATAGTACCCGTCGTCGCTACAATACTCTGCCACTGCTACAGTGCCCTACTACTGCTACAGTTCCACCGCTGCTATAGTACTGCTAAAGTACCTGCGCCCAATGGGTTTTGAACCCCCATTTTTCATGTAGAATTAAGGGGTGATTACCACTAAGCCAAACCCCAACTACCTTTGAAGTTGGACTCTGTGTTTTCCTCATGATTGAGATGGGTTGACTTGATAACTTAGGTGTATGTATAGGAATATACCTAAGTAGGGTTTTTAGTTGATTTCATGCCTTTTGGTTTATCCTTGGTGGATTTTGTGAGACCTTGAGGGTCTCAGGGTCCCTACTGAGTATCGTTATACTCACCCTTGCACGGGTTATGCCCGCACCTGGTTGTGTTTGGTGCAGACGATAGACAGTGATGATCGAGGCTGAGGGTACCAGGGCTAGACGGGGCTTGGAGGTGGACCATATGGTGTGATGGTACGCAGAGGAGATGGGCGGATGTGGGGTTCTGATGAGGCGATCTGTACCTACCCTTCAGGTAGGAACCTCAGAGGATGACCTAGTAGCTGCCTTTCTTCTTCTTCAGTTGTATTTTATTTCAGTTGTACTTATATTATTACTATTGGGCTTGTATTCTGGCCCCTTTTACTTATTGTACTCACTCTATTTACTATTCATTTTACTTGTGTTCGTATCTTGTTGTGTGCTTGGTTGTGTGTATTTACAGGTTATAAAGGCAATGTCTTCCCGGTTATAGGGAATACGCCTTTCAGTGCTAGTCATCAGCCCCTGGCCTATGAAATGAGGGTTTGGGGTAGTCATGGAACGGGCCCTGGGGGATGGGTTGTGATATATTCACTTCCTTGGTTTTGTGTTTTTGGATTTTAAAACACCGTTTGGAATTGTGACCTTTTTAAATATAGCCAATGAACAACGATCACATGATTTGTATAAATATCGGCTTTAATAAATCCAATTTACTCAGACAAAGGAAGTGATGGAATCATCATGTAGAATTTCTCTATACAAAGCCCATTTGTCAGAGATTGGAAAATAGGTGGCATCATTGGGCTTCTCTCTTGACCACGCCCAAGCCGAACTTCAACACGTTCACCTTGAGAAGAACCGCCTACAAGAGAAGTGGAAGTTAATAGATATTAACAACTGAGCGATGTTATCTGAGCCTCCCCAAGAGTCAGTCACCATCGCACACCTTACTCTTTGGTCTTATGCTGGTGTTATAAGGGGTTATGCAACATGACCTTAGTACTATGATTATGTGCATTATTTTTTAAAATAATAAAGAATATACATTCATCTTATTATTGTTACTTTGTAAATTGTTTTTAAAGCACAAATAGTATTTTTAGTTAATATTCAATTAAGAAATATATTTTGATAAATGAATGGATTTTGGAATTAAATAATATTTTAATAAAAAATTATTGATAAATTTACTTTTATTAAATATAAATTATCGTATAATTTTTATCAATATAATTGTAATTTTTATTAAGGTTTGAAATTCGTTTATGTCAAAACCTGTGAATTTTCGATAAATGTCGGTTTTTATTTTAAAATTAAAAATTCACATATTTTAAAAATTATTTAGATAAAGTGAATTTTATTTTTAGAATCAATACATTGAAATTATCAAACGGTGAATTTTTTATAATTTTCTGAGACATTCGAATTTTTGGGTAAAAATTAAATACCGTTTAAATATATAATGTGTTTTATGACATTATAATGACCCAATAGTAATGTAATAAAATATAATAAATGATATGTTCAGAAAATATGTGTTTTATCTTTAAAATAGTGTGATTTTAGATTTGTTTTATTAATTTTATGGTGCCTTAGGGGACCCTTCAAAAAATATAAAACATCTAACTTTTTAAATTGATTTCCTTGAGAGTGTGACTCACCTCCGCATAAGCGATACTAATATTTTAAGAAGTTCGGAGATTAGCCTTATAAAATAATTTTTTTCAATCCCCATTGGAAAAAACCATGGTTTTGTTTGTGGTTTTGATTATTTCAATGCGTGGTATCCAAAACCTTAATAATAAAATATTCCCTATCTTTTCCTGTATAAACCCACCCAAGCTCCCACTTATCTTCACTCAAAAAAAATTGAGATTGACCAACCCCTGATCTCCTCTCTCTAGAATCTTCTCAAGGCACCCCAAGATCTCAAGAAGCCTCTCTCAAGCCCCTCCCAAGCCTTTGGGATCACACTTCCAAGTAAGGTATTTCTTCCTCTATCATTTTTGTCCAAATTTCATTATGTTGTTATACCATTTTGTTTCAAATACAAATGTTGGGGTATGATTTCACACCTCCCCTATACTTCCCTCCTTAAGTTTGAATTATTAGAGACCCATTTCTCTCTCATTAATTCCTCCCATGTACACATGTTACCATGTAGAAATTCCATAAGGGATTTCTTCCTTTATCAATTTTGTCCATGTTTATTTATGTTGTAATACCATTTTAATTTCAATTAAAAATATTGGGGTGTGATTTAAAACCTCCCCCATACTTCCCTAGTTATTTTTGAACAATGAGACACCCCTTTCACTCTCACTAATTCCTCCCATGTACACCTTTTACCATGCTGAAATTCTGTAAGAGATTTCTCTCTCCTCATTTATATTCAAACAATTCTTTTATATTATGAATCTAAATTCCATTAAATATGTTGGGACTTGTATCTATATTACCCCCTAACTTTCAATTTAATGTACATATGATGAGATAACATTTTCTCTCACATCTACTGTTTTTATGAATTCTTATGTCACGTCATTATGCTGCCGAAATTACACTGCGATTTTCCAAGCCAAAGTCATTGTGTGGTGAATACCATGCCCATTTCTCTATCAAGGTTTTTCACCTTTATTCACATTAACTTATTGATTATATAATTTCATATATGAATTCTTAATTCCTTTATCATGGAATAAATGATAATGTTACATGAATTCATGTTGTATGATCTATGTGGCACACTTATGCATGAAATGAAATAAATAAGAAGGGTTCTCCCTAATAGTGCTCCAATGCATTGTGTAAATATTAGTATCATGATATGTCAAGTGAAATGAGGGTTTACTCATGCTAATTAAAGTTCAATGAGGGTTTACTCATTCTCCATGTGAAATGAGCCTTGTCTTGTGACCCCCCCGACCCTAGTTACCCAAAGTCAGTGCATTATTACATAACATTGGCATGATTACAAGGAATCAAGTCCCGAAAGATCGATTATTTTAGAAGTCTTAGAAAATAGATTACATACATAAACATTAAATTAAAATTTCTAACATGAATCAAATCATAAATAACCCATTGAGAACACCATTATTTATTTAGCTTAAACCTGTATATGAATCATAATATACTTCTTGGAATCCTGGGAAAATAAAACATAAGAAAGGGGTGAGCTCAAATGCTTAGTAAGGATAAACAATATAGTTAAAGCTATCATAAATAATCATAAAATTTTATGTCAAGGTATGAAATTGAAACACATGCACTTTAAACATAAACTTCAGCATAATGTGGAAAACATAAACAATATATTTCCATTTACTTATTAATATAGATATTCTACTAGTCGAATATTTACATGTAATATCAATATCTAATTTCATAATGATGGAATTCATAATGCTTGACATCATAACCACATAGTCAAGGCCTCGTTCCAAGACTACAAAATAAGATTTTATCAAGGCCTTGTGCCAAGACACTAGTTTCTCTCATGAGACCTACCGATGCATCGAGGATCTATAAAGGGCTTCACCCATCACTTACTAAGTCCAATGCATTCTTTATATTAAAAGGATGAAACATAACATAATAATTTATATTAAAACTAACATATGAAATGTCAATAATTTAACCATAAAACATGAATGGTATAAAAATAGCACATCCACAGTCAAACATATCATAACTCATACAATAAAATATGGAAGATTGAATTATAATAAATCAACCTCAATCAAGAATAATATCCAATAAAGGATGTTGACATAGTTAAAAATGATCACTAAAACACTTTGAGGGAAATATCCCTTTTTGTGAAATCATTTAAAAGTCACACATTTATAAAGGATGTCTATTAAAATATATTTTTTAATCAAAGTGTCCCATACCAATTTGAAACTTTTGAAAGTAATTGACATTTTAAAACAGCCATGTCTATATAAATAAATTCTTAAAATCATTTTGAAAACCTTGACATTAATTAAATAGATTTAGGTAAATGAATCAATAATACATTTAAAATGATGATCTAGTTAAAGAGTACCTTACATGAAAACATAGAAGATTAATTTTGAAAGAAAATTATGAATCATGGACTTGGATGATAAATATGTCCCAGTAAATACTTACACATAAACAATCTTGGATAAAAATGAGATTGAGGAATTAACCCTTACCTTGTACATTCTTTTAGTCGAGGGTACGTTTAACCTCCAGTATAATTACCATAGTATGTTATTAAATTATACCAGAACCATATTAATATTTATGATATCATATATGATTCATTTATTACTTTATAGTGACCATTTAATAATAATTTCCATGTTAAGGTAACAATTTGGGTAATAATCACTTTCTTTATCGTACGGGTTTTAACTTATTATTGTGGATCGTATCACTTAGATCATGATTTATATACTTCAATAATATAAAAAATGATTTATATATCATATATATTCAGAATATAAATATTTATAATAGATAGATATATGATATGGAAACATCGTTCATGGAGATGGTAGTTCGTACATACGCATGAACGTTGTTTCTATTTTCTTATCATATAGTATGGAAGTAAGTAAACAAAATATATTTACCTACATAAATATATATTATTCCAGTAGAAATATTATTTCATATATCTCTTAATTAATCAATATATATATATTTATAACAATTCTTTAATGGTGATCGTTGAAGATGAATCTCATCGCGTCATGGAGACGGTAAGTTGTACGTACGCATGAGCGACAGTACCATTCTATTGATGGTGAAATCGTATGTAATTGGCTGTTATATCATATATACATAATATTAACATGTTATATTTATGATTTAAATCAATTATAATCTTTATTATACCCATCCAAATAATTAAGTGTTGAATAACAAACTACACCACAACGTGGAGACAGTAAGTCGTACGTAAGCACGTATGGTAACATTGTCATTAATAGGATGGATAGAATAATGAATATGGTTGTACCATATTTATAATAACATCAAAGTATGTATAAGGTAATGGAGTTATTATTTTGGTATGGGAATAACAAAGAAAGAGGAAGTGGAAGGAGAAAAGTACTTTGAAAGAGGTGATTAAATTATTACATCTTCTTCCGATAAAAAGGGATCCATAGGTTGGATTTTATATCAATTTAAAGCCTCTAAGTTGAATTTAGGGTAGTTGGGAGGATATTTGAGCAGGTTTTTTCTGAGCTAAATGGATTTGGATGTGTGATTTTGAGAGAATGGGGAGTATCCTTTTATAAGAGAGTTGAGAGTTACTTTAGGAAAAGCTTGAAATATTATTTTATTATAAAATGATTTTCAGTTTATAATGGCTCCAAATGAATTTATTTCTAGGATAAGGTGGGGATGGGTCGAAATCAACTCAACCAATAGCTTTTAGACAAGTTTAGGTCACCATATTAACCTTATCATTTATATATAACTCTTAGTTAAATAGTTTAACTTTTACAATGTCTTCTTATATTTTTATATTACATGGTTAATAAACATAAAATAAAATGCCAAGAGGACCTCAAGTGGGTCATTAATGACATATATGTCATTAGATACATCTTTTGGATGAACCTTATATTTTTAGGGATATTATATCATTTAACAATATAGTATTTGTTCTAAAAACTCATTTATGTCAATTTTGACACTATTTAGTATTTGGTTTTTGTGAAAGTCAAAAAAATGATTACTTCGAATAAAATAAATTAAACTAATCCTAAAATGTCATATTAACCTATAAAATTATTATAATGCATCAAAAGTCTCAATTTACATTTATTTGGATATTTTTAAAATCAATTATTTTAATCATTCATTAATAAGGTAAATATTGCATCATCGTTATCTCATAAATAAATTTAATTATATGATGTATAAAAATTATAAATAAAATACCATGATTTAGGAAATATCTTAAGATTTCTAATGAATATTTATAGTCGAATTTATCTTATGTATAACCCTATATTAAAAATGGTTCAGTTATAAACCTAGAATTTTACACTTTTAACTCTTCTTTAAGTAAAATAATAACAAATGTCCTAATCTAATACAAGTGGATAAAATAGGATCATATTTTATTCCTAAGGTTGATTTTGGTCGAAAAATACTTAATTAGGGCATGTGTTAGGGTAATTATAATATCATTTTTACCTTTAATTACCTTATTAACTTTTAACCGTGGTAAATAAAATTCAAAAGTTACTATTCACCAAAAATTATATTCATCCTATTAAACCAAATTTTACTCACTTATGTCAATCATGTCTCCTGGATTTTTGAAATTCAATTCATAGAAGTGGTAAATTTACGTTTTATGCAAATTTGCAAATGTGCCTAGAAGGTGGATAAAAGAAGTTAAAAAGTTAAATAAAATTTTATATGTCTAATCTTATTATAAAATGAATCTAATGAATTACATTAGACTAATATATGTATTATATATCTATTTTTACTTCAAGATAAATTTTTATTTATAAATAATTATTTAAATGCAAAAGTTAGTTTTTATCTACAACGAAGTGTTTTTCACTATTCATAAAAAATTGAATGTTTTCAAAAAAATACAAAAATTAACCCAAAGTTAATTTTAATATTCCAAATTAAAAAATGATGTGTATTTTACCAAATTCAAAACATATGAGTTTCATTAATTAATTTAAAATTAATTCCTGTTGTCAAAACCAGAAAGCGGGTTTTTGAGAAGTAAAAACTATCAAATGATTGATATGTGTTTATGTCCAATTTAATTGTGAAATTAAATCCAATGACCTATAAAATATTAAATGATAAAAATATAATCTAATTATACTTTAAAACCACTCAAATTTATAATTTAACATTATAAATTATTTTAATTAAAAAAGATTTTTTAATTAAAATTTAGTACTTTTCACTATTCATCAAAATATGAAAGTTATCAGAAAAGTACCAAAAATTTATAAAAAAAAAATTTTAATGTCCCGCTTCTAAAGAAGAATTTAATTTCATTAAATTAAATATATAAGTGTCAAATATTGGATTTAAAAATTTTTCTCCATTAAAAGGCGAAAAACTGTATTTTTTTTAAAATACTTATTTTATCTAAAAAATTGAATTTTGTTCTTATATTATGTCTAAGAAACACATAATATGGATGTTAAAATTATATAGCGTATATAAAATAAAAATTCATTTAATACTATTCATAACTACTTTTTTGAATGGCTAGTTTGGTAAGTTGTGGTGTGTTCGAACTCATTGTTGTGTATAGTACAAGCTATTGAATTACTTTAAAGAGACAAAGTACTATAAAATATTTGGGTGTTATATTCTCCCCTCCATAAATAAATTGTTTCTACGCAATTTAAAATTGTTCTTTGTAAATAAAAGGTTGAAAATAGAAAATAACTTTGTAGAAAACCCACATTGGAAATAGGGTTAATAAAATTTAGTCTTAATAAGAGGGAAAGGGAAATGAAAATTTGACTAAAAAATTAGTATTTTGAATAGGAGATCATTAGTGTCAATTTGAGACACTTAATTGGAGGAAAACATAAATATTTATAGGGATTGATTTAGTTCATCAATCACAAACAAGTGAACAATAAATAAAAAATTAAGGGCCTCACAGCCATAAATTTATGATGACTTAAATTACCATTGGTTCATCAAAACATAACGTATTAGGATAAAAAAATTGTATTAAGATCCTTCACTAAAGTTTAAGAATTAATTTCTTCATAGAATAAAAATAATAATTGACAAGTATAGTTCCATCCTAAAACAAATTTATACCACAAACTCATATTTTACTCTAAAAGATAATAGAACTAAAAAATATTCTTTTTATCCTAATCATATAGGGTTTCAATAAAATGAATTTCTAATTTATCTATCAGATCATTTAAAAAACTATATTATAAGAACCAGGACATCACATAGGCTAGTGGTAGGTGATGCACCCTTGTCACCCTTCAGTAGCGGGTTCAAGTCTCATGGCCTTAACGGACGTGACGGGTTGTCTTCTGACCTTCGGGTTGTCCTTTTTAAAAAAATCCAAAAAAAATATTAATAAATGTTTTAACCTAAAACCATAGTATCCAATGTCTAACTTAATCCATTCAAATCTTTAGACTTATCCAAAATACTTGTGTCCAAACCCCTAGTTCAAAAATTTATAAGGAAGGTCAACATAACATAATGAATATTTTTTTTCAACATAATAACATGTGAGTACCTTCATCGTGTATTCTCTTAAAATATGGTAACACCATGAATTACCATAAAACCTTATTAATTATATTCATGTTCCCTTTTTACTTATAGAATACTAGATATATTTTTTATATCCAAAAATTTTGAATACTCTAACAATGATTAAATAAACAAACCATTAATAAGTTCCAAGGTAGTCAAGAACATCCAATATAATTTATCCAAATCAACCATCTCTTATTCCAAAAATCATTACCTCAGTATTAGGACTATATTAAGGTTTATCTTTCCTTTAACCATGTATTTTCCAAAAAGTTTAACTTACTATTGAGTAACTTTTCTTAGTACCATATAATCTCAAATCCTCAATGAAATAATACTTCAATACAATCCTTATTTATTTCCATAATTAATATAACCAATACATCATTGATACAACACTCAAATGACATAATTCATTAATAAAAATATAAGAACACTAATTATTCATCTTCATCTACGGTAGTATCATAACTTGATTATTATCCAATAGAATCATTTGTGGTATACTCTGATGATTGGGACATTGATTCACGTAGTGTCCCAACTCTTTGTAGATGAATAATTGTATATTTTGAGGATTTGGCGTGCGGTCTGTGGTGACTTCGAGGATTCGGATCTATTTTGCTTTCTCTTGTCTCATGTCGCGGTTGCGGTTTGATTCAGTCCCTTCCCTATTGATCTTCCGAGCTCTATCTGGTTTCGATTTCTTGTTTCTTTCCTGGGTCGTTGGCAAGACCGTAGTGGTGGCTTTCGGTCCGGATCATTTCAAGTGTCATCCTCATAGGTCTTCTCTGGTTCGGTGGCAGTGCTTCTAGCCCTAGGTGGCGTTGCACGGATTCCCTTGCTCATTGGGGTCCAAGTGCTTATGGGAGGCCTTCGGCAAAGGTATTGGGTCTGTTCAACCTGCGACGTTGTGATTATGATCCAACGAGGATTCGTGTGCTCGTCCGCCTTGACTGCGCGGTGAAGGTCCGGCGGTTGAGGCCTACGACGAGGGCTTGGGGTGGATTGTGTGACCTCTTTGAGAAGGTGTGATGGCGGTGGTGGTTGGTGGGTTTCTTGTTCGATTCAGCTTCCGATGAGGTTTCCTTCATCACGCGGGAGGTGATTTTCTGGTGATGAGTTCAATCCTTGAATTTTGTTGAATCTGTGCATTGTTTTGGATTTTTCTCTATTGATTTGAGATGCAGTGAGGTTTTCATCATGTTTGATGGGTTTTATATTGGTTAATTTGAGAATTTGTGGAATGGGTGATGACGACAGTGAAGTGTTGGCGTCTTTTCTTTGAGTCGGTTTGTGTTTGATGATGGTTTTTGGTACCTGCGATGATGGTGTTTTGTGGGTTTGGTGCGGCGGTTCTGGTGACGAGGAGGATGGCTCCGATGGGCGTCTTTGATGATGGGTATGGATTTGTGGGTGTGTCATGGTCTGCGACTCATATAATTTTGCGGCCCGAGGCGGTGGAAATTCTCTACGTTTGAATTTTGAATCTGGTTGTCCGACAATCTTTTGACCTTGTTGAATGCTATTGTGTTTTTTTGGTGTTTTGAATCGGTTATCTGGAATTGTATGGTTCCCACTCACCCAAAAAGCGGAATTCAAAAATCAAATAAAAATATAATTTTTAGTCAGTCATTCATTCCCTTCAAGCATTTATCAAGGTGATTCTTTTCACAGTTATCACATATGGGAAAAAACTTGTTTCCCGTATTTCCTTTATCAATATTTCTCTCTACCATCCTTTTCTTCTCTGACTTCCCTTCAAAGCCATAGAATCAGATAATTCTTTACTTATCATATTAACACATCATACTATTTTTCATATGATCAGAATATATGGGATACTATTTCCCTTTTAAATGTTGGCTTAAGTCCATGAAAGAAATGATCATTCTTACTATTTGGATCATACGTATTGCTGGAGTTCTCATTCCTTCTACTGGGCACCATTTCTAAACAATATCATACACTTGGTTAGTTTATGAATCAAAATTCATAATTATGAACTTGTAAAATACCTAACGTAGATTGAAAAGTTTATGCATATAATCCATAATCATAAAAATGTTTTCATTGAGGAAGTATTTACTCATAAATCGTTCATAATGGTTTTTAAAGAAAATGTGAATTATCCAAAGAATATCCCCTGGGAGTGTCATAACCAAGAGTGAAGCAAGGCCCGTTGTCATGCACCAGTTCCCATTCGAGTCTAGCTCAAAGAAGTTTTTTCAAGTTTTAACCCAAGATACATATGTTCCAAAGCCTCCTATACCTGCTCGTATCTAGACAGAGATGTATTTTTTAGAAAATTTAGAAAATCTCTACATTACCAAAATTCTAGGAATCTCTTCTATATGAATCCTCAAATTCTATCTTAGGTTGATGTTCTCTAATCAGAGTTTTTCTAAATATAGTTTCCAAGGTTTATACTAAACTTCTTCTGATACCAACAGTAAATCCCCGACCCCAGTTACCCTGAGTCGGTGCATTATTACATAAAATTGGCATGATTACAAGGAATCAAGTCCTGAAATACTGATTAGTTTATCAGTATTGGAAAATAGATTACATACATGAAATTTACATTAGAATTTCTAACATTAAACACATAATAAATAACCCTTATAGAATGACATTATTTCATTATCTTAAACCTGTATAGGAATCATAATATACTTCTAAGCATCCTGAGAAAATAAAACATAATAAAGGGGAGAGCTCATATGCTCAGTAAGGATAAACAATATAGTGAAATCTATCATAAATAATCATAAATTTTTATTCTAAGGTAAAAAATTAAAACAAAATCCCTTTAAACATAAACTTTAGCATAATGTGTCAAAGATAAATAATATAATACCATTTACTTATTCACATGGATATTCTACTAGTTGAATAATCACATGTATCATCAATAGCTAATTTCATAATGATGTAATGTATGATGTTGGACATCATAACCACATAGTCAAGGCCTCGTGTCAACAGTACAAATAAGATATTTTCAAGGCCTTGTGCCAAGACACTAGTTTGTCTCATGATACCTACTGATTCATCGAGGAGCTATAGCAGGCTCCACTCATCACTTACTAAGTTTAATTCATTCCTCATATGAAAAGTTTGAAACATAACATAAACATTCATATTAAAACTATCATATAAAATATCAATAATTTAACCATAAACCATGAATGGTATAAAAATATAACATCCACAGTCAAACATATCATAACTAAATCAATACAATATTGAAGATCGAATTATAATAAATCAACTTCAATCAAGAATAATGTCCAGTAAATGATGTTGACATAGTTAAAAATGATCACTAAAACTCTTTTAGGGAAATATCCCTTTTTGGGAAATCATTTATAGGTCACACATTTATAAAGGAAGTCATTTAAAAGAGGTTTTTGAATTAAAGTGTCCCATACCACTTTTAAACTTTTTAAATGAATTAACATTTTAAAAAAACCATGTCTATATAAATAAATCCTTAAAATCATTCTGAAAACATGGACATTAATTAAATAGATTTAAAAAAATGTGTCTTTAAAACATTTAAAATGATGATCTAGTTAAAGAGTAACTTAAATGAAACATTAGAATATTAATTTTGAAAATATTTTTATGAATCATGAAAATGGATGATAAATATGTCCCAGTAAATACTTACACATAAACAATCTCGGATAATAATGAGATTGAGGAATTAACCCTTACCTTGTACTTTCCTTTAGTCGAGGGTAAATTTAACCTTTTGTATAATGACCATAGTATGTTAGTAAATTATACCAGATCCATATTAATATTTAATATATCATATATGATAAATTTCTTACTTTACACTACCCATTTAATAATAATTTTCATGTTAAGGTAACATTTCGGGTAATGATCACTTTCTTTATCGTGCATGTTTTAACTTGTCATTCTTGATCGTATCACATAGATCGTGATTTACATACTTCCATAATATAACACATAATTTATATATCATATATATTCAGAATATAAATATTTATAATAGATAGATATATGAAATGGAAATATCATTCATGGAGACGGTAGTTCGTACGTACGCATGAACGTTGTTTCTGTTTTCTTATCATATAGTATAGAAGTAAGTAAATGACATATATTTACCTGCATAAATATATATTATTTACATATAAATATTATTTCATATATCTAATACTTAATCAATATATATATTTTTTATAAAAATTCTTGAATGGTGATCGTTGAAGATGAATCTTATCGCGTTGTGGAGATGGTAAGTCGTACGTACGCACGAGTGACAATATCATTCTATTGATATTGAAATCGTACGTAATTGGATGTTATATCATATATAAAGAATAATTAACATGTTATTATTATTATTTACATAAATTATAGTCATTATTATACACATCCAAATAATTAAGTGTTGAATAACAAACTACGACACGACGTGGAGATGGTAAGTCGTACGTACGCACGTATGGTAACTTTTTCATTCATAGGATGAATAGAATAATGAATATGGTTGTAACATATTTATAATAATATCAAAGTATGTTTAAGTTAATGTATTTAATATTTTGGTATGGAAACAACAAAGAATGAGGAAGTGGAAGAAGAAAAGAACATTGAAAGAGGTGATGAAATTATTACCTCTTCTTCGGATTCTTCTTTTTGATTTGATAAAAAGTGCTCCATATGATGGATTTCTGATAAAAGAAAGGAATCTAGGTTGAATTGAGGGTATTGGTAAGGATATTTGAGCTGGGGTTGTCCTAGACAAATGGATTTGGAGGTGTGATTTTGAGAGAAGGGGGGTACCCTTTTATAAGAGAGGTGAGGGTCACTTTAGGAAAAGCTTGAAATATTATTTTATTATAAAATCATTTTCAGTTTATAATGAATCCAAATGGATATATTTAGAAGATAAGGTTGGTATGGATCTAAATCCTATCAAACAATATGTTTTAAACAATTTTATCTTAACAAATTTACCTTATCATTTAGATTTAAATCTTAGTTA
The DNA here is from genome assembly GCA_963277665.1 of Viscum album. Lineage (NCBI taxonomy): Eukaryota > Viridiplantae > Streptophyta > Magnoliopsida > Santalales > Viscaceae > Viscum > Viscum album. The sequence goes on along the minus strand of OY728159.1, from coordinate 882,650,684 downwards.
ATTAGTTTAACTTGTACAATGTCTTCTTGTATTTTTATATTATATGGTTAATAAACTTACTATAAAATTACAAGAGAACCTAAAGTGGTTCATTAGTGAGATTTTTATCATTATATAAGTATTTTGGCAAAACATTATATTTTTTGGAATATTATATCATTTAATAATATAGTACTTGTTTTAAAAACTCATTTATGTCAATTTTGACACTATTTAGTATTTGGTTTTTGTGAAAGTAATAAAAACTTGGTTGCTTAGAAACAATTATATTAAATAAATCCTAACATGTAATATTAATCTATAAAATTTTTGGAATGCATAAAAAGTATCAATTTAAATTTATTTTTATATTTATAATATCAATTATTTTAATATTTCATTAGTAAGGTAATTACTACATCACCATTGTCTCATAAATAAATTAAATTATTTAATGTATAAAAACTATAAATAAAATACCATGATGTAGGAAATATTTTTATATTTCTAAAGAATATTTTTAATCGAATTTATCTTATGTAAAACCCTATATTAAAAATGGTTTATTTATAAACCTTGAATTTTACACTTTTAACTCTTCTTTAAATAAAATAATAATAAATATCATAATCTAATCCATGTGGATCAAAGAGGATCATATTTTATTCTTAAGGTTGATTTTGGTTGAAAACACTTATCCAATAGAATTAGGACATGTGTTAGGGTAATTATAATATCATTTTTACCTTTAATTACCCTATTTACTTTTAACTGTGGCAAATAAAATTCAAAAGTTACTATTCACTAAAAATTATTTCCATCCTTTTGAACCAAATTTTACTAAATTATGTCAACCTTGTCTCATTTATTTTTTAAATTAAATTTACAGAAGCGGTAAAATTACATTTTGGGCAAATTTGCAATTGTGCCTAGAAGGTGGGTAAATGACGTTAAAAAGTTCAATAAAATTTTATATGTCTAATCTTATTATAAAATGTATCTCATTTATTAAATTGGACTAATATATGTATTATATATCTATTTTTATTTTAAGATAATTTTTTATTTTATAAAAATTATTTAAAAGAAAAAATTGGTTTTTATCTAACAACGAAGTGTTTACCACTATTCATCAAAAAATGAATTTTTTCAGAAAAATACCAAAAATTCACCCAAAGAAAATTTTGATATTAAAAATTAAAAAATAATTTATATTTTACCAAATTCAAAACTTATGACTTTTATTAATTAATTTAAAATTAATTACCGTTGTCAAAACCAGAAAGTGGGTTTTTAAGAAGTAAAAACTATCAAAAGATAGATTTGTGTTTATGTCCAATTTAATTGTGAAATTTCATCCAGTGACCAATAAAATATTAAATGATAAAAAATATAATCTAATGATACTTTATAACCAATCAAATTTATATTTTAAAACTAAAAATTATTTCGATTAAAAATTTTTAATTAAAATTTAGTATTTTTCAGTATTCATCGAAATATGAAAGTTATCAGAAAAGTACCAAAAATTTATCCAAACTAAATTTTTAAGTCCCACTTCTAAAGAATAATTTAATTTCATTAAATTGAATTTATAAAAGTGTCAATTATTGTATTTAAAAAGGGTTCATCATTAAAAGGCCAAAAAAACTCCATTTTTTTAAAATACTTATTTTATCTGAAAAATTGAATTTGTTCTTATATTATGTCTAAGAAACACATAATATGGATGTTAAAATTATATGGAGTGTATAAAATTCAAGATGTTGTTAATAATATTCATAACTTCTTTTTTGAACAGCTAGTTTGGTAAGTCGTGGTGCGTTCTAACTTGGTGTTTCGTGTAGCTCAAGCTATTGAATTACTTTAAAGAGATAACGTACTATGAAATAATGGGGTGTTACATGGATTCGGACCACCTTAAGGCCTTTAGGTCATTAAGGCCTTCAGTCCACCTCAAGGCCTTTGGACCACCTTAAGTACAGATGCAAACCAGAAAACCTACAAGGAACAAGCTCTACAAGGAGGATGAGCAAAGGAGATTTCACCACAGCAGAAGCTAAACGGAGTGCAATAATGAGAGGGTATGGCACCTGCCATCGGGACAAGCCTGTGCATGCACGGGAATGCCTATCCGAACAGTCATGCGAAGGTGGAGAACTGATTTCACGATGAAGATGCTGGGGAGGAGCAGTTCCAAGTAGTTAGTCTGGGTTGTATGTAATGTTTGAAAGCCTATGGGAAATGAATTCATATAAGGCCTATGGGCCATGTAATACTTACGCCTACGGGCCTTTTAAAGGTTCCACCTCACCCCTTGAAAGGTGGATTATCAAAAATCAATAAAAAATGAAGGTCTTCGGGCCATTGGATGGTTGGTGTGTTACATGTCTCATACTAATATCATGTTAAATGTTGATACCATATTTCCATGTTTTGATAATCATGCTTTATCATTCCTTTATGTTCATGTTTCTCTTCTGCTCCATTGATATGCCTATTGCCTAACATGTACTATATTTTTCATGTTATGCCTTGTTTACTCTTTTACTAGGATTTATAGCTCACCCTTTTCTTATTCATATCCTCAGGTTATCCCATGCAATGCTAAGTACAAAGGAATGTTGTGGTCATATAAAAGAAGTTTTCAATAATGATGTGTATTTCATGTTTCAAGTTGTTATGTTATGTTCTTAAAACCTGAAGACACTAGACCTCTCTATATTATATGTTGATCAAGTGAAGTTTTTATGTAATAAAATATGTCTATGTGTGAAATAAAAAGATGGTTTGTTATATGATATTTCATGTTAATTGACATTGCTGATTTGGTCGAAGTAGGTACGGTCAGCTAGTGATCCTATAAGGATCTTCAGCTCGATAAGACTTAGGTTTGTTTTGCTTCCTTATATTCCTAATTCATTCACTCAATTAATTATATATTAACTGGATGGAAATTATTGGTCACTTTTGGTGGTGTCCTGATGTGTTTTACTCTCACACAATTCAATATGACCTTTGGTACCTAGACAGACTTCATGGGTATAGGTAGGGACAAAGGGAAGCCTCTAGATATGAATGATTGATTTCTATAATAGGAAGGAGTATATGAGTAGGGGGGCAATCTAGTTCTTGTGATGCTATTGGAGATATCTTTTAGTTTTTTTAAATTTTTTGATATAATTTAATGCAATTTTTACCTTTTTTCATATATTACCCATTTCGCTTACTCTAATTTTTAAATAGAAGCATGGACTCTTCATTTTGTATATAAAACTGATTATTAGATATTTATTTTTCTATTTATATTTATCTAGATGATTTTTCATCTTTAGATTTAATGTTATCGTGACTTGTGGTATTGTTAATTGCCATGGATTTCACTATTTTATCCATTATTTACCATAATGTTCCACTCTGATAAAGTGGGTGTAGTCTCCCACCGCACTATCGTAGACCTCAATTACTAGTTGGTGGCCTTTGACATAACGGGAGGTGCACTTGAGGCCTTGTTTCCACCAGTTCAGCTCACTTATGTGTCACACCCTGACCACGGACACCAGTTATTTTATTCTTTTATTGGTATCACGTCGTTTGGATGAGGTTTAGTTGGTTACATGTTTGAAATTTTCCAAAGTTTTATATTTTGGGTGGGTCTTAGGCTAGTGCGTGTTCACTGCACCGCTAGCGGCGACCATGCATTCGGTCTTGGAGACTGCACGGTTGACCGATTATTATCAATATCCAAAATGTAATGAAACAAAGATTTCATTTTAAATACCATTTAGTTTATATTAGTACTATTTGGTTTTTATTAATATTATTAATATTATCATCTTTTTTTTACTAATAATAATATTATTATTATTATTGAGAAAGAATTTTATTTTAATTCTAGTGTTATTATTATTATCATTATGTGTAGGTTGTTGTTGTTGTTATTATTATTATTTCTATCATTGTTGTATTATTATTATTGTTGTTGTTGTTGTTGTTGTTATTTGTTTTATTATTATAACTATTGTGATTATAATAATAATAATAAAACAAAACCCTAGTCTACCTCGCATTGCCCTGCCCCCCCATTTTCCCTGCTCAGCGCTGCGGGCCGCATCCCCCCTCCCCCTGGCTTCCTGCGCGCAGCGCCCAACCACCAGCTACCGGCCGACACCGCCCGTGATCGCCTGCACCCCCCTTTCTCGTCGCCCTCGTTGCGCACCCCCGCACCAGCCCTCCCTGTCACCCTCGCCCAGCACCGGCCTTCCCCAGGTCCTCCCTACGCTCCCCTCTGCCAGCTCGCCCAACGCCTCTGTGACTAAGGGTGTAATTTTGGCCCGACGGCCCGAAAGCCCGAGAGGCCCGGCCCAAAAGCCCAAGCGGCCCGGCCCGGCAAAGCCCGCATCGGGCCAGGCCGGGCTCGGGCCGTAGGTTCAGCGGGTCAGGCCTGGGCCTTTCCAGGAAGGCCCGTGGGCCAAGTCGGGCCGGCCTGAAAAAGCCCGGCCCGCTGGCCCGCGCGAAGCCCAGCCCTTGCGAAGCCCACACGATGTAAAAAATTTAATGGGGAATCTGCGAGTAGGGGGATTCAATCCCCCTGCCACGATCTCCCAAGGCTGCGCCTGGACCAACTGGTCCAGGCGCTGCGCCTGTAAAATAATCACCAGCCTATATATATAGATATATCTATATTTATATATCTGTATATATATATCTGTATATATATATATCTGTATATATACATCTATACATACATATATATATACCTATATGTATATACATGTATCTGTATACATGTATATTTATCTATATGTGTGTGTGTGTGTGTGTGTTTATATATATATGTGCATATATCATTATATATTAACAAAAAATAATATTATATATATAAATATAATTATTATTATAAATAATTATAATGTGTGTATAAATATATATATATACAATGATATATAATTATATATATAATAGTGTATATATATAAACAAATCCATTAATAATATATATCAATTAAGTGTGGTTTTTAAAAATCCATTAATGTGTGTGTGTGTGTGTGTGTGTGTCTGTATATGATTTAATATAATATATATATAAACAAAGGTATTAATATATATATATATATATCAATGATTTAATATTATATACATATAATAACTTGTTGTATATTAATAAAAAAAATAACACACTCACCTAATGATGTTCGTGCAAGTCCCTCAACTTCATTAATTTTTTTTAAGTATGTTGCAACATGCATATATTATATATACTATACATATATAAATCTATTTAGAAAAAAAATTAACTCCCCCACTCCGAAGCACCCCCCAACCCCTAATTATTATTTTTATAATTTTCTCATATTATATATATATATATATATATCAATCATTTAAAATTATATATATATATATAATATATCTTATTATATATTAATAAAAAAAATAACACACTCACTCAATGATGTTCGCGCACACCCCCAACCTCACTATTTTTTTAAATATGATGAAACATGCATATTATATATATGTATATATAAAAACAAATCTACTAATAATATATATATATATATCAATGATATGATAATATATATAAACAAATCCATTAATATTATATATAAAGCTATTAATAATATATATCAATTAAGTGTGGATTTTAAAAATCCATTAATAATATGTGTGTGTGTGTGTGTGATTTAATATTATATATATATAATAACTTGTATATTAATAAAAAAATAACACACTCACCTAATGATGTTTGTGCAAGTCCCTCAACGTTATTAATTTTTTTTAAGTATGTTGCAACATGCATATATTATATATACTATACATATATAAATATATTTAGAAAAAAAATTAACTCACCCACTGCGACACACCCACAACCCCTGATTATTATTTTTATAATTTTCTCATATTATATATATATATATATCAATCATTTAGCATTATATATATATAATAACTTATTATATATTAATAAAAAACAACACACTCACCCAATGATATTCGCGCACACCCCCAACCTCACTAATTTTTTTATAAATATGATGAAACTTGTATATTATATATATGTATGTATAAAAACAAATCTACTAATATATATATATATATATATATATAAAGCCATTAATATTATATATAAAGCTATTAATAATATATATCAATTAAGTGTGGCTTTTAAAAATCCCTTAATAATATATATATATTTGTGTGTGTGTGTGTGATTTAATATTATATATATATATATATAATAACTTGTATATTAATAAAAAAATAACACACTCACCTAATGATGTTCGTGCAAGTCCCTCAACTTCATTAATTTTTTTAAGTATGTTGCAACATGCATATATTATATATACTATACATATATAAATCTATTTAGAAAAAAATTAACTCACCCACTGCGACACACCCCCAACCCCTGATTATTATTTTTATAATTTTCTCATATTATATATATATATTTCAATCATTTAGCATTATATATATATAATAACTTATTATATATTAATAAAAAATAACACACTCACCCAATGATATTCGCGCACACCCCCAACCTCACTAATTTTTTTTAAATATGATGAAACTTGCATATTATATATATGTATATATAAAACCAAATCTACTAATATATATATATATAAACAAAGCCATTAATATTATATATAAAGCTATTAATAATATATATCAATTAAGTGTAGCTTTTAAAAATACTTTTCATAAATAAGTTAAAAAAATAAATGTAAAAAAATGTTTAAATAACAACACTTTAAACCCACCACCCATTGCGCACCCCCCAATAACGCATTATTTTTTTTTAATTTGTACATAATATATATAAATTCATAGACATGCATAGATCTATTTAGAAAAAAATAACATATCCACCCACTGTAAAATGTTTTTACATAAAACATGTTAAATGTTTAAAAAAGTACATGTAAAAAATATGCGTTCAAAAAAACGTTTTAAATTAAACGTCTAAAAATAAATGTAAAAAAACGTTTTAAACAAGTGTTAAAAAATGGTTTAAATAAAGGTTTAAATAAAAAAGTTTAAAAAAGTTTTTAAAACAAACATTTAAATTAATTTTTTTAAAACAAACACTTGAAAAATACTTTTTACATTAAAATATGAAAAAAAAAAGTTAAATGTTTTAAAAAAATACTTGTAAAAAGCATGCGTTTAAAAAAATTCAAAAATGTTTTAAATTAATCATTTAAAAATAAATGTAAAAAAACATTTTAAACAGATGTTAAAAAACGGTTTAAATAAAAATGTTTAAATAAAAAATATTAACAAACGCTTAAAAAATTATAAATAAGTTAAAAAAAAATAAATGTAAAAATCTTTTAAATAAATGTTAGAAAAACTTTTAAATAATAAGGCTTTAAACTCACTCCCGGCAGCTACGCACCCCTCATTATTTTTTTTTTGCAATTCGCAAATAATATATATATATATATATATATATTCACAATATATAAATCTATTTAGACAAAAAAACACATCCACCCACTATAAAATGTTAATAAAAAATAAAATAAATGTTTTTACAAAAAACATGCATTTGAAAATAAATGTAAAGAAATGTTTTAAAAAAATGTTAAAAAATGATTAAATAAAAAAAAATTAAAAGAGAATTATTTTGAAAATAATAAAAGCTCACCATAGCCCGACTCAAAAAAGGTCGGCCCGGCCCAACCCGATGGTTTGGGCCGGCCTGAGGTCAGGCTCAGGCTGCCTCATGGGGTTGTTTGGGTCGGCCCAAGGTCAGGATTGGGTTGCCTCATGGGGTTGTTTGGGCCGGGCCGGCCCGGCCCGAATAGTGTTCATCAGCCCGACTCTTTGCATGGCAGGCCCGACCCAACCTGGCCCTATCCAGGCCGGGCCGGGCCAAAATTACACCCCTATCTGTGACCATGATCCCCTCAGTCAGCTCGCCCCCCTCCTGGCCGCAACCCCATAACCCCTTCCACGTTCGGTGCCCAGCCGACCCAGTCGGGCCCTCCTGGTCCGGTGTGACTTCTCCCCGGTCTGGAAAACCCGCGGCCTCCCTATCTTGTGGTCCCCTTCTCCTAGTCAGCAGTCCGGTCCATTTCCGACTAATGTCTGGTCGCTGCTCTTTTGTGCCAGCGCCCCGGCCAGCCCCCCCCCCCCTCTGAATCCCCCTCTGGTCGGCTCCTCTTTGGGCATCCGAGGTTGCACAAAGGGCCACTCAAGACCCATTGGTGTGTGTTCTGGAAATCTCCGCCGAAGGCGAGACGGTTTCGGACCGCCGCCGACATCCAAGGTATAGTTTTATGCCCGTTGTTTGGTTTCGAAGCTTTGTTATACCCTTAATTAGATTGTTATAATGTTCTTGGATATTTTTTAATTTGTTAAAAGTGTGTTTTGAGTCGGTTCTTGGTCTATGTCAGCATGTGTCTATGATGATTTGCTAGTTTGTTTGATTAATTTGCTACGTTCTTTAATTTATTTATTTGGTGAAAATTTGGTTTTGTTGGAGTTTAGTGTGCGTCTGATTTCGTTAGTATCTTTCCCATATGGTATGGTTGCGTTTTTCTGGAAGTTTATGTCTTGTCAATTGTTTGCATTTGAATAAATTGTGTAGTTGATTTTTAATCTATGCAAGTGTTTTGATTTGCGTTTTGACATGGTATATTTTGTGTGTTTGGTATTAAAGACATCGTGTGCGTTGAGTAGGTAAAGCTAAGTGAATTATTTTTAAACTATCATATAAATTTTTATTTATGATTTATTGAGTTTTATGAACGGTGCAAAAGCATGCTATAAACATAGTAGAGTTTTTCCAAAATGTTTATATGGACATGCCACACTTTTGAAATCCCGTTTGAGTGTGTGTGGTGTTGAAATACGTTCTAGGTGTGTAAATGGTTATTTTGATGTGTTTAGTGTTGGTTTGGTTTTCTTTCATGCTTAAGCATGTCTTATGATTTGATTGTGTGGTGCAAAAATATATTTTGGAAGTGTTTGACATACATATATGATGAGGTGAATTTTTGAAAGGAAAAATGGTTATGCCTCATGTGGAAAGTGCAAGATGATATTTCAAAGGGATTTGAAAATGAAATCGAGATGTTAGATAAATCTTCTAATGGTTTGCTTAAATCATAAAATGGTTTCTTTTAATTTTGCAGTTGGCTTATTTTATTTTATGAATGTTTAGATTGAGTTTCAAAAATTTTATGGTGTGCGCATATTGGAAAATCTTTTTTTTAGATGGTTTGGATTTTATATATACATATTTTGCTATGCCCCTTGAATGTATTTTATAAATTGTTTATGTGGTTTTATAAAATGTTTGAATAGTGCGAACAATGTGGGAAATTGGTTTTGGGTGTGTAAAACCGTGAGTCTCTTCGAAATTGTTTTATTAATTTTAAAGTGACTTATTAAATAGTATGAATGGTTCGAGTCATGCATTGAAAGTAGGTCGAGGTGGTTATTTTGTGATGTTTTTTCGTTTGGATTGTTTTAAGTCTGTGTTCATGTATTTTATTTATCTTTTCACTTGCAGCGCGTTGGCGGGGTAACCCCGCGTTACCGTGATCATCGGTTTGGGCGTGCTTGTGCGCCTGTGCAAGGTGTGTCGCGTTGTCGAGTTGTCGCGTTCGAGCTGCGAGTCGAGGTAGGTTCCCATTGCACTGCTTTTTAAAATTTAAGTTACATTATTTCCTGCTGTTTGTGCACACTATTTGTTCAGATTAAATATTTTATTAATTTTAATAAATGTGAGATAATATAAGACAATAAATTTTTAAATGATTATTTTGTGTAAAAAGAACTGTTTATTTTATACAGGACACTTGAAATATTTTCTTGATGAACGGACACCCAGTAGTGAAAGAATGCCAGTTTGGATTTTAAACATAATTTACGGAATTTCAATTATAGTTCTGGTTTTAATGATAAATGATTTCTTCTGAAGCTTGAACACGCGTTTTGGTTCTTTTTAAAGTGGTGATTGTGAAATGTATGTAATGCCCGTTTGGAACTTTATGGAAAATGATGAAAATGTTTTGATAAAAACCCTCCTAGGATAACTCTCCTGCCTTGGTTGCAATTGATTGTTTGGGAGGCCATGCTTAGAGGCTCCCGGGTACTTGAGTAGTTTAAAGGCAAGAGGTTGTCCCATGGAGTGGCTCGGGGTGATGCCTGTTGTGATTTATATATATATATGATTGGATGCTCAGTTGGAATTAGTTGGCTCACCCCCTTTCCAAACACTTGAGACATGGGAATCTGGCATATTGAGAGAATATTCTAAGAATTATTGCTGCACTGGTAGGTTATGGTACTGACCAGTGGACCATAGTGGGTGGATATATTGGGTTAATTACTATGGGATTTTCCCTCGGCCTGCCTGAGAAAGGATGGTCGAGCGTATTTGGTGTTTTGATTTCATCGTGTGTGACATGTCAACGAGGATGATTTCTCATGTATCGGTGTCTTCTAGTTTATTCTTGATCTCCAAGGTTCACCCATGTCTGTTGGCTTTCAGTTACTTGCTGTGATGAATATGGTACTTGTATATATTTTCTTTTCATTGCCCTTACTGTGTAACTACTGTAGCGTTTTCATGTGTAGTGTTTTTACTAGAAAGTGATGTGTGGTTTTAAAGTGGTTTATGAAAATTGTTTTCAAAGAAAGGTGTTTTATACTTTTTGTACAATTTGAAAATGTAAACATCAATTACCCATTGAAAAATGCTAATGTATTACTAAAAGAATGACTTGGGTTTTTGAGAAATGAATAGGGGCAATTACTTGTACTTTGTTTTTGAGTAACATGTAGAAAACCTTAATTTTATAAATTGTAGTTCAAACTTGAAACTATGTTCCTTTTATTTTAAAGGTAGTGCATTGGGAATAGATATCAGTCTATCCTACTGAGTTTTAATACTCATGCCTATAGTTCTTTTCTGTTTTTAGCGTTCGTACAAGCTACAGCTTGAGTGTGTTCGCCTTGGGCGACGTTTGGTCGTGAGTTGGAGAGTGACCCGTGAGGTCACACGGAGATAGTGGTTGTCTCTTTTGGTTAGTTTTATTTTCCTTTGTTCTTGTTTAGTTACTTTACTCTGTTTATTTATTTTGCGCTGCTCTGTTTTATTTCACCTACTTTATTTATTTATTTATTTTGGGAAAATCGTTCCCACAGCCTCTGTTGATGGCTTGGCGCTTGTCGTCAGCCCGGGAGGATCGGGAACGCCTCTCGGGCCATGTCGCGAGCCAGCTCGGGTGACCGGTTCAGGGTCGACCCGGGTTGGTTCGTGAAAAAATGGTATCAGAGCAGGTCATCCCTTAGAAGACCTCGCTTTACAGAGCGCCCTTTGTTATTTGGGATGTCCAGTAGATGGAGATTAGGACTGTCGGGGCTCAGGAGGTAGGTTACGGGTCGGTGCCTGATCACCACTGCTCGTGACGAGACCTGAGTTACCAGGGTTAGTCAGGGATTTGAGTCTTTTATCTTTGGTTGTTTTGGATTGAGGGATGATGATGGGGGCGAATCGGTTCACGTTGCGGCCTCACATGGGGTGGTGACCCATGTTGAGTCCAAGTGCTCGTTTTAAGGTCCTCTTAGTGTTATGCCTTACTTGGGGAATGACTCACCACCATGTCATCGAGTTAGGCATAGACACTACTTCCTCATTCCAATGGTTTATAGTTGGTTGTGTTTCATTTTGAACTCAGTCGATGTGAGTGTGTGTTGAAAATGAAAGTGATTTTGAAATGAAAAAAAGGGTTTCTTCCAAATTGTTTTTGAAATTAGTAAACTAGGTTTTTAAAGAGAAATTATATTGGTTTGGAACAATATGGTATGTGTTTGGATTTGGTAAAGAAATAAGTGTTTGAACCTTGGCACTCCTTATGGAGGGTCACACATGTGTGGGTGTGTGTGGAGAGTGTGTAGGGGCACTTGTTTGCAGATGATGTGAGCGAGATTGGATAAACGCACATGTGACGGTTCATAAGGTGCCATAGGTGAGATTTTAAAAATTGTAAAGAAATAATGGTTTTGGAAAAGTGATTTTTCCTTGTGTTGTATATGTTTGGCTTATGGGTCTATTGACCTTGGCTTGTGTTGTTGCTTTGATTGAGTTTGGGCTTGATGCCGGTTTCGATGGTGTTTGTCGTGTTGTCATGAGTATGCCGCCCAGAAATCCTCCAAAAGTTGTCAATGAGTTATGCTCAGTTCTCAATTCCTTTTGTGTGTTGCTTTCTTTTCAAGGTAATCGAAGTATTTTAGAGGTAGTTGTATTGTTCTAAAAGATAGTGTGTCTTCGGGTTGTTGGGAACTCCCAGGATAGTTAAGGTTCGTACCGACCTAGAGTTATTTGACGGTTCAGTTTTGGACTAGTAAATATGAGATGTCTCATCATCGTTGGAGTTTTGGGTGTGATTAATGGTGGTCAACTTCCGCGAAGGTTCCCCACCTAGCAAGGAGTGTGGGCCGGTGGAACCTGACTCCAAGAAACCATCCTCGTCGGTACTGGCTCCTATTTCTTCAGACCTCTCTTTTGTGTGCCACCAGTATGGCCTGTCCAAACACTCTAAATCGTCATGTTGCATCCCTTTGAAAATGTACTACCATCTTGGTTTTTCAATTCATCGAATGGAAGGAGTTAGAGACCAAAAGATGAAAATGTCTGACTGTGAGGCAGGAGACGCTTCAGCTATCAAGGCCCCAGCCACAGGTCTTGGGGTGAAGCTCACGCACAGTCGGGAGTTGTTAAGGGTGTGTGGAACCTCGGTCTAGATAATTTCTTTGGCTTTGGAATGGAAATATCCAAAATTTCCTTGTTCTATTATCATCACTATCGTAATCTTATCCTTTTTGTGGTGGCGTGATGAGCGCGTTCTCCCACAATCCAAGCGGTCTTATCTGCTCTCAGTGTGGTTCTTAAGTTGTTTGGTCTCTCTGAATGGTGTGGGCCCGTGAATAAAGGGACTTGTTCTGATTTTGAGTTGGTCCTAGCTATGTTCGATAGGGGAGTATTTAATTTCATGAAATTGATGGGAGGTGTTGAGTTAATTCTTCATCCTTATGTTGTTGGGTTGTTTCGTAGCAAGTTTTCTAACAAAGGCTCGGGTGTGTTATTTGGCCCATGTTGGGAAAATGAACAAGTTTAGTTTGGGAGTTCCCACATTGACCCCCCTGGGGGGGTAGTGTGTTAAAGTTTCAAGGGTTTCCAGGTTAGTGGATTATTGTGGTGGGGAGAACCCTCCCGTGATCTCCCCTCAACTTCGGGCAATGATTGTTCATGAGTTGGTCGGGTGTGACATGTGTTGGTAATGGTCACCCCGAGCCTCTTGGTTTCTTTGGGTTTGGTTTGGTTGTGGACTCATGTTGTGTAAACTGTTGGCTTGGTGACTTTATGGGGGCAGAAAGTGTCTGTGGTGGGGAGAATTATCACACCCCGACCACAGACATCAGTTATTTTACTCTTTTATTGGTCTTGTGTCGTTTGGTTGAGGTTTAGTTGGGTCCCTGTTTGAACTTTTCCAAAGTTTTATATTTTTGGCTGGTCTCGGGCCGGTGTGCGATCACCGCACTGCTAGCGGCGACCATGCGTTCGGTCCTGGAGACTACGCGGTAGACCGATTATTATCAATATCCAAAATGAAATGAAACAAAGATTTCATTTTAAATACCATTTAGTTTATATTAGTACTATTTTGTTGTTATTGATATTATTAATATTATCATCTTCTTTTTACTAATAATATTATTGTTGTTGTTGTTGAGAAATAATTTTATTTTAATTCTAGTGTTTTTATTATTATTATCATTATGTGTAGGTTATTATTATTATTATTATTATTATTATTATTATTTCTATCATTTTTGTATTATTATTATTATTATTATTGTTATTGTTATTTGTTTTATTATTATAACTATTGTGATTAAAATAATAATAATAAAAAACCAAAACCCTAGTCTACCCCGCATTTCTACCCCCCATTTTCCCTGCTCAGCGTTGCGGGCCGCGTCCCCCCTCCCCCTGGCTTCCTGCGCGCAGCGCCCGGCCACCAGCCGCCGGCCGACCCCGCCCGTGATCGCATGCACCCCCCATTCTTGTCGCCCTCGCCGCGCACCTCCGCACCAGCCCTCCCCATCGCCCTCGCCCAGCGCCGGCCTTCCCTAGGTCCTCCCTGCACTCCCCTCAGTCGGCTCGCCCGGCGCCTCTGCCACCCTTCTCCCCTCAGCCGGCTCACCCTCCTCCCGGCCGCGACCCTGCACCCCCTTCCACGTCCGGTGCCCAGCCGACCCAGCCATCCCCTCCTGGTCCATCGTGACTTCTCCTCGGTCTGGAAAACCCACGCCCTCCCTATCTTGTGGTCCCCTTCTCCTTGTCGGCAGTCTGGCCCATTTCCGACCGTTTTTCAGCCGTTGCTCTTTTGTGCCAGCGCCCCAGCCAGCCCCCCCACCCCCCTCCGAATCCCCCTCCATGTGGTCGGATTCTCTTTGGACATCTGAGGTTTTGCAAAGGACCACTCAAGACCCATTTGTGTGTGTTCTGGCAATTGTCGCTGAATTCGAGGTGGTTTCGGTCCGCCGCCAACATCCAAGGTATAGTTTTATGCCCGTTGTTTGGTTTCGCAGCTTTGTTATACCCTTAATTAGCTTTTTATAATGTTCTTGAATATTTTTGAATTTGTTAAAAGTATGTTTTGAGTTGGTTCCTGTTCTATGTCTGCATGTGTCTACGATGATTTGCTTGTTTGTTTGATTAATTTGCTATGTTCTTTATTTTATTTATTTGGTGAAAATTTGGTTTTGTTAGAGCTTAGTGTGCGTCTAATTTGGTTAGTATCTTTCCCATATGGTATGGATGCGTTTTTCTGGAATTTTATGTTTTTTCAATTGTTTTCATTTGAATAAATTGTGTAGTTGATTGTTAATCTGTGCAAGTGTTGTGATTTGCATTTTGACATGGTATATTTTGTGTGTTTGGTATTGAAGACGTCGTGTGCGTTGAGTAGGTAAAGCTAAGTGAATTCTTTTTAAACTATCATATAAATTTTTATTTATGATTTATTGAGTTTTATGAATGGTGAAAAAGCATGCTATAAATGGAGTAGAGTTTTGACAAAATGTTTATATGGACATGCCACACTTTTGAAATCTCGTTTGAGTGCGTGTGGTGTTGAAATACGTTTTGGGTGTGTAAATGGTGATTTTGATGTGTGTAGTGTTGGTTTGGTTTTCTTGCGTGCATAAGCATGTCTTATGGTTTGATTGTGTGGTGCAAAAATATATTTTGGAAGTGTTTGACATACATATATGATGAGGTGAATTTTTGAAAGGAAAAATGGTTATGCCTCATGTGGAAAGTGCAAGATGAGATTTCAAAGGGATTTGAAAATGAAATCGGGCTGTTTGATAAATCTTTTAATGGTTTTCTTAAATCATAAAATGGTTTCTTTTAATTATGCAGTTGGCTTATTTTATTTTATGACTGTTTATATTGAGTTTCAAAAAATTTCTGGTGTGCGCGTGTTGGAAAATGTTTTTTTAGATGGGTTGGATTTTACATATACATCTTTTTTTGTGCCCCTTGAATGTATTTTATAAATTGTTTATGTGGTTTTATAAAATGTTTGAATAGTGCGAACAATGTGTGAAATTGGTTTTGGGTGTATAAAACCGTGAGTCTCTTCGAAATTGTTTTATTAATTTTAAAGTGACTTATCAAATAGTACGAATGGTGCGAGTCATGCATTAAAAGTAGGTCGAGGTGGTTCTTTTGTGATGTTTGTTCATTTGGATTATTTTAAGTCTTTGTTCATGTATTTTATTTATCTTTTTGGTTACATCATGTTGGCGGGGTAACCCCGCGTTACCGCAATCATCGGTTTGTGCGTGCTTGTGCGCCTGTGCGAGGTGTGTCGCGCTGTTGAGTTGTCGCATTCGAGCTGTGAGTCGAGGTAGGTTCCTATTGCACTGCTTTTTAAAATTTAAGTTACATTATTTCCTGCTGTTTACGCACACTATTTTTTCAGATTAAATATTTTATTAATTTTAATAAATGTGAGATAATATAAGACAATAAATTTTTAAATGATTATTTGGTGTAAAAAGAGTCGTTCATTTTATACAGGACACTTGAAATATTTTCTTGATGAACGAACACCCAGTAGTGAAATAATTCCAATTTGGATTTTAAACATAATTCATGTAATTTCAATTATAGTTCTGGATTTAATGATAAATGATTTATTCTGAATCTTAAACAAGCGTTTTGGTTCTTTTTAAAGTGGTGATTGTGAAATGTATGTAATGCGCGTTTGGCACTTTATGGAAAACGATGAAAATGTTTTGATAAAAACCCTCCTAGGATAACTCTCCTTCCTTGGTTGTAATTGATGGTTTGGGAGGCCGCGCTTAGAGGCTCCCGGGTACTTGAGTAGTTTAAAGGCAAGAGGTTGTCCCATGGAGTGGCTCGGGGTGATGCCTGTTGTGCTTTATATATATATATGATTGGATGCTCGGTTGGCATCGGTTGGCTCACCCCCTTTCCAAACACTTGAGACATGGGAATCTGGCATATTGAGAGAATATTCTAAGAATGATTGCTGCACTCGTAGGTTATGGTACTGACCAGTGGCCCATAGTAGGTGGATATATTGGGTTTATTACTATGAGATTTTCCCTCAGCCTGCCTGAGAAATGATGGTCAAGCGTATTGGGTGTTTTGATTTCATCATGTGTGACATGTCAACGAGGATGATTTCTCATGTATTGGTGTCTTCTGTTTTATTCTTGATCTCCTAGGTTCACCCATGTCTGTTGGCTTTCAGTTACTTATTGTGATGAATATGGTACTTGTATATATTTTCTTTTCATTTCCCTTATTTTGTAACTACTGTAGCATTTTCATGGGTAGTGTTTTTACTAGAAAGTGATGTGTGGTTTTAAAGTGGTTTATGAAAATTGTTTTCAAAGAAAGGTGTTTTATACTTTTTGTGCAAATTGAAAATTTAAACATCACTTCCCCTTTGAAAAATGCTAATGTCTCACTAAAAGAATGAATTGGGTTTTTGAGAAATGAATAGGGGTAATGACTTGTACTTTGTTTTTGAGTAACATGTAGAAAATCTTACTTTTATAAATTGTAGTTCAAACTTGAAATGATGTTCCTTTTATTTTAAAGGTAGTGCATTGGAAATAGATATCGGGCTAGCCTACTTAGTTTTAATACTCAATCCTATAGTTCTTTTTTATTTTTAGTGTTCGTGCATGCTATAGCTTGGGTGCATTCGCCTTGGGAGACGTTTAGTCGTGAGTTGGAGAGTGACCTGCGAGGTCACACAGAGATAGTGGTTGTCTCTTTTGGTTAGTTTTATTTTCTTTTGTTCTTGTTTAGTTACTTTACTCTGTTTATTTATTTTGCGCTGCTCTGTTTTATTTCACCTGCTTTATTTATTTATTTATTTTGGGAGAAATTGTTCCCACAACCTATGTTGATGCCCTGGCACTTGTCACCAGCCCTGGAAGATCTGGAATGCCTCTCGGGCCATGTCACGGGCCGGCTCGGGTGACCGGTTCAGGGTCGGCCCGGGTTGGTTCATGACAAAATGGTATCAGAGCTGGTCGGTCCTTAGCAGATCTCGCTTTTCAGAGCGCCCTTTGTTATTTGGGATGTCCAGTAGATGGAGATTAGGACTTTCGGGTCTCAGGAGGTTGGTTACGGGTCGGTGCCTGATCACCACCACTCGTGATGATACCTGAGTTACCAGGATTAGTCCGGGATTTAAGTCTCTTTTCTATGGTTGTTTTGGATTGAGGGATGTCGATGGGGGCGAATCGGTTCACGTTGCGGCCTCACATGGGGTGGTGACCCATGTTGAGTCCAAGTACCTGATTTAAGGTCCTCTTAGTGTTATGCCTTACTTAGGGCATGACTCACCACCATGTCGTCGGGTTATTCATAGACACTACTTTCTCATTCCAATGGTTTATAGTTGTTTGTGTTTCATTTTGAACTCGATCAATGTGAATGTGTGTTGAAAATGAAAGTGATTTCGAAATAAAAAAAATGGTTTCTTCCAAATTGTTTTTGAAATTAGTAAAGTGGGTTTTTAAAGAGAAATTTTATTGGTTTGGAACAACATGGTATGTGTTTTCATTTGGTAAGGAAATAAGTGTTTGAACTTTGGCACTCCCTATGGAGGGTCACACGTGTGTGGGTGTGTATGGAGAGTGCATAGGGGCACTTGTTTGCAGATGATGTGAGCGATCTTGAATAAACGCACATGTGACGGTTCATAAGGTTCCATAGGCGAGCTTTTAAAAATTGTAAAGAAATAATGGTTTTGGAAAAGTGATTTATCCTTGTGTTGTATATGTTTGGCTTATGGTCCTATTGATTGTGGCATGTGTTGTTGCTTTGATTGAGTTTCTGCTTGATGCCGGTTTCGATGGTGTTTCTCGTGTTGTCATGAGTATGTTGCCCAGAAAGCCTCCAAAAGTTTTCAATGAGTTATGCTCAGTTCTCAGTTCCTTTTGTGTGTTGCTTTCTGTTCGAGGTAATCGAAGTCTGTTAGAGGTAGTTGTATTGTTCTAAAAGATATTGTGTCTTCGGGTTGTTGGGAACTCCCAGGATAGTTAAGGTTCGTACCGCCCTAGAGTTATTTGAGGGTTTAGTTTTGGACTAGTAAAGATGAGATGTCTCATGTTCATTGGAGTTTTGGGTGTGATTAATGGTGGTCGAATTCCGTGAATATTCCCCGTCTGGTAAGGAGTGTGGGCCGGTAGAACCTGTCTCCAAGAAACCATCCTTGTCAGTACCAGCTCCCAGTTCGTCAGTCCGCTATTTTGTGCACCACCAGTATGGCATGTCCAGACACTCTAAATCATCATGTTGCATCCCTTTGAAAATGTACAACCATCGTGGTTGTTCGAATCATCGAACGGAAGGAGTTAGAGACCAGAAGATGAAAATGTCGAACTGTGAGGCAGGAGACGCTTCAGCTATCAGGGCCCCAGCCAAAGGTCTCGGGGTAAAGCTCACGCACAGTCGGGAGTTGTTAAGGGTGTG
The DNA here is from genome assembly GCA_963277665.1 of Viscum album. Classification (NCBI taxonomy): domain Eukaryota; kingdom Viridiplantae; phylum Streptophyta; class Magnoliopsida; order Santalales; family Viscaceae; genus Viscum; species Viscum album. The sequence continues at coordinate 882,631,637 of OY728159.1, read as the reverse complement.
TGGAACCTCATTATAGATAATTTCTTTGGCTTTGGAATGGAAATATCTGAAATTTCCTTGTTCTATTTTCTTCGATGTCGTAATCTTATCCTTCTTGTGGTGGTGTGATGAGCGTGTTCTCCCACAATCCAAGTGGTCTTATCTGCTCTCAGTGTGGTTCTTAAGTTGTTTGGTCTCTCTGAATGGTGTGGGCCCGTGAATAAACAGACATGTTCTAATTTTGAGTTGGTCCTAGATGTGTTCGATAGGGGAGTGTTTCATTTCGTGAAATTGATGGGAGGTGTTGAGTTAATTCTTCATCCTTATGTTTCCGGGTTGTTTCGTATCAAGTTTTCCGACAAAGGATCGGGTGTGTTATTTGGTCCATGTTGGGAAAATGAATGAGTTCAGTTTGGGAGTTCCCGCATTGACCCCCCCTGGGAGGGGTAGTGTGTTCAAGTTTAAAGGGTTTCCAGGTTAGTGAATTCTTGTGGTGGGGAGAACCATCCCGTGATCTCCCCTCAACTTTGGGAAATGATTGTTCATGATTTGGTCAGGTGTGATGTGTGTTGGTAATGGTCACCCCGAGCCTCTTGGTTTCTTCTGGTTTGGTTTGGTCGTGGACTCATGTTGTGTCAACTGTTGGCTTGGTGACTTTCTGGGGGCAGAAAGTGTCTGTGGTGGATAGAATTGTCACACCCTGACCACGAACACCAGGTATTTTATTCTTTTATTAGTCTCGCGTCATTTGGATGAGGTTTAGTTGGGTCCCTGTTTGAACTTTTACAAAGTTTTATATTTTTGGCAGGTCTCGGGCCGGTGCGCGGTCACCGCACCGCTAGCGGCGACCATGCGTTCAGTCCTGGAGACTGCGCGGTTGACTGATTATTATCGATATCCAAAATGAAATGAAACAAATATTTCATTTTAAATACCATTTAGTTTATATTAGTACTATTTGGTTGTTATTAATATTATTAATATTATCATCTTCTTTTTACTAATATTATTATTATTATTATTATTATTGAGAAAGAATTTTATTTTAATTCTAGTGTTGTTATTATTATTATCATTATGTGTAGGTTCTTATTATTATTATTATTATTTCTATCATTGTTTTATTATTATTATTATTATTATTATTTTAATTGTTATTTGTTTTATTATTATAACTATTGTGATTATAATAATAATAAAAACTAAAACCCTAGTCTACCCCGCATTCCCCCCCCCCATTTTCCCTGCTCAGTGTTGCGGGCCGCGTCCCCCCTCCCCCTGCCTTCCTGCGCGCAGCGCCCGGCCACCAGCTGCCGGCCGACCCCGCCCGTGATCGCCTGCACCCCCCTTTCCCGTCGCCCTCACTACACACCCCCACACCGGCCCTCCCCGTCTCCCTCACCCAGCGCCGGCCTTCCCCAGGTCCTCCCTGCGCTCCCCTCAGCCGGCTCACCCAGTGCCTCCGCGACCCTGCTCCCCTTAGCCGGCTTGCCCTCCTCCCGGCCGCGACCCCGCACCCCCTTCTGTGTTTGATGCCCATCCAACCCAGGTGGGCCCTCCTGGTCCGACGTGACTTCTCCCCGGTCTGTAAAACCCTCGCCCTCCCTATCTTGTGGTCCCCTTCTCCTTGCCGGCAGTTTGGTCCCTTTCTGACCGCTATCCAGCCGCTGCTCATTTGCGCCAGCGCCCTAGCCACCCCCCCCCCCCTCCGAATCCCCCTCCATGCGGTTGGCTTCTCTTTGGACATCCGAGGTTGCGCAAAGGGCCACTCAAGACCCATTGGTGTGTGTTCCGAAAATCGTCGCCGAAGGCGAGGCGGTTTCAGTCCGCCGCCGACATCCAAGTTATAGTTTTATGCTCGTTGTTTGGTTTCGCAGCTTCGTTATACCCTTAATTAGCTTGTTATAATGTTCTTGAATATTTTTGAAGTTTTTAAAAGTATGTGTTGAATCAGTTCCTGGTCTATGTCAGCATGTGTCTACGATGATTTGCTTGTTTTTTTGATTAATTTTCTATGTTCTTTAATTTATTTATTTGGTGCAAATTTGGTTTTGTTGGAGTTTAGCGTGAGTCTGATTTGGTTAGTAGCTTTTCCATATGGTATGGATGCATTTTTCTGGAAGTTTATGTTTTTTCAATTGTTTTCATTTGAATAAATTGTGTAGTTGATTGTTAATATGTGCAAGTGTTGTGATTTGCGTTTTGACATGGTATATTTTGTGTGTTTGGTATTGAAGATGTCGTGTGCGTTGAGTAGGTAAAGCTAATTGAATTATTTTTAAACTATAATATAAATATTTATTTATGATTTATTGAGTTTTATGAACGGTGAAAAAGCATGCTATAAACGGAGTAGAGTTTTTCCAAAATGTTTATATGGACATTCCACACTTTTGAAATCCCGTTTGAGAGTGTGTGGTGTTAAAATACGTTTTGGGTGTGTAAATGGTGATTTTGATGTGTATAGTGTTGGTTTGGTTTGCTTGTGTGCTTAATCATGTCTTATGGTTTGATTGTGTGGTGAAAAAATATATTTTGGAAGTGTTTGACATACATATATGATGAGGTTAATTTTTGAAAGGAAAAATGGTTATGCCTCATGTGGAAAGTGCAAGATGAGATTTCAAAGGGATTTGAAAATGAAATCGAGTTGTTTGATAAATAATCTATTGGTTTGACTAAATCATAAAATGGTTTCTTTTAATTATGCAGTTGGCTTATTTTATTTTATGAATGTTTAGATTGAGTTTCAAAAAGTTTCTGGTGTGCACGTGTTGGAAATTTTTTTTTTTAGAGCTGGGTTGGATTTTATATATACAACTTTTTCTATGCCCCTTGAATGTATTTTATAAATTGTTTATGTGGTTTTATAAAATGTGTGAATAGTGCGAATAATGTGGGAAATTGGTTTTGGGTGTGTAAAACTATGAGTCTCTTTGGAATTGTTTTATTAATTTTAAAGTGACTTATTAAATAGTACGAATGGTGTGAGTCATGCATTGAAAGTAGGTCGAGGTGGTTCTTTTGTGATGTTTGTTTGTTTGGATTGTTTTAAGTCCGTGTTCATGTATTTTATTTATCTTTGCGGTTGCATCGCGTTGGCGGGGTAACCCCGCGTTACCGCGATCATCGGTTTGTGTGTGCTTGTGCACCTGTGCGAGGTGTGTCACGCTGTCGATTTGTCGCGTTCGAGCTGCGAGTCGAGGTAGGTTCCCATTGCACTGATTTTTAAAATTTAAGTTGCATTATTTCCTGTTGTTTGTGCACACTATTTGTTCAGATTAAATATTTTATTAATTTTAATAAATGTGAGATAATATAAGACAATAAATTTTTAAATTATTAATTGGTGTAAAATAAGCCCATTTATTTTATACAGGACACTTGAAATATTTTCTTAATGAACAGACACTCAGTAGTGAAAGAATGCAAGTTTGGATTTTAAACATAATTCATGGAATTTCAATTATAGTTCTGGTTTTAATGATAAATGATTTCTTCTGAAGCTTGAACAAGCGTTTTGGTTCTTTTTAAAGTGGTGATTGTGAAATGTATGTAATGCCCATTTGGCACTTTATGGAAAACGATGAAAATGTTTTGATAAAAACCCTCCTAGGATAACTCTCCTACCTCGGTTGCAATTGATTGTTTGGGAGGTCGTGCTTTGAGGCTCCTGGGTACTTGAGTAGTTTAAAGGCAAGAGGTTATCCCATGGAGTGGCTTGGGGTGATGCCTGTTGTGCTTTATATATATATATGATTGGATGCTCGGTTGGCATCGATTGGCTACCCCCTTTCCAAACACTTGAGACATGAGAATCTGGCATATTGAGAGAATATTCTAAGAATGATTGTTTCACTGGTAGGTTATGGTACTGACCAGTGGCCCATAGTAGGTGGATATATTGGGTTTATTACTATGGGATTTGCCCTCGGCCTTCCTGAGAAAGGGTGGTCGAGCGTATTGGGAATTTTTATTTCATCGTGTGTGAAATGTCAACGAGGATGATTTCTCATGTATTGGTATCTTCTGGTTTATTATTGATCTCCTAGATTCACCCATGTCTGTTGGATTTCAGTTACTTTCTGTGATGAATATGGTACTTGTATATATTTTCTTTTCATTTCCCTTACTGTGTAACTGCTGTATTGTTTTCATGTGTAGTGTTTTTACTAGAAAGTGATGTGTGGTTTTAAAGTGGTTTATGAAAATTGTTTTCAAATAAAGGTGTTTTATACTTTTAGTGCAAATTGAAAATGTAAACATCGCTTCCCCTTTGAAAAATGCTAATGTCTCACTAAAAGAATGACTTGGGTTTTTGAGAAATGAATAGGGGAAATGAATTGTACTTTGTTTTTGAGTAACATGTAGAAAACCTTACTTTTATAAATTGTAGTTCAAACTTGAAATGATGTTCCTTTGATTTTAAAGGTAGTGCATTGGGAATAGATATCAGGATATCCTAATGAGTTTTAATACTCGCACCAATAGTTCTTTTATGTTTTTAGTGTTCTTGCAGGCTAGAGCTTGGGTGCATTCACCTTGGGAGATGTTTGGTTGTGAGTTGGAGAGTGACCCGCGAGGTCACACGGAGATAGTGGTTGTCTCTTTAGGTTAGTTTTATTTTCTTTTGTTCTTGTTTAGTTACTTTAATCTGTTTATTTATTTTGCGCTGCTATGTTTTATTTCACCTACTTTATTTATTTATTAATTTTGGGCGAAATCATTCCCACCGCCTCTGTTGATGCCCTGGTGCTTGTCGCTAGCCTAAGAGGATCGGGAACGCCTCTCGGGCCATGTCACGGGCCGGCTCGAGTGACCGGTTCAAGGTCGGCCCGGGTTGGTTCGTGACAAAATGGTATCAGAGCAGGTCGGTCCTTAGCGGATCTCTCTTTTCAGAGCTCCCTTTGTTATTTGGGATGTCCAGTAGATGGAGATTAGGACTTTCGGGGCTCAGGAGGTAGGTTACGGGTCGGTGCCTGATCACCACCACTCGTGACGAGACCTGAGTTACCAGGGTTAGTCCGGGATTTGAGTCTTTTGTCTTTGGTTGTTTTGGATTGAGGGATGACGATGGGGGCGAATCGGTTCACGTTGCGGCTTCACATGGGGTGGTGACCCATGTTGAATCCAAGTGATCGATTTAAGGTCCTATTAGTGTTATGCCTTACTTGGGGCATGACTCACCACCATGTCGTCGGGTTAGGCATAGACACTACTTCCTCATTCCAATGGTTTATGGTTGGTTGTGTTTCATTTTGAACTTCGTCGATGTGAGTGTGTGTTGAAAATGAAAGTGATTTCGAAATGAAAAAAAAGGTTTCTTCCAAATTGTTTTTGAAATTAGTAAATTGGGTTTTTAAAGAGAAATTGTATTGGTTTGGAACAACATGGTATGTGTTTGGATTTGGTAAGGAAAGAAGTGTTTGAACCTTGGCACTCCTTATGGAGGGTCACACGTGTGTGGGTGTGTATAGAGAGTGCATAGGGGCACTTGTTTGCAGATGATGTGAGCGAGCTTGAATAAACGCACATGTGACAGTTCATAAGGTGCCATAGGTGAGCATTTAAAAATTGTAAAGAAATAATGGTTTTGGAAAAGTGATTTCTCCTTGTGTTGTATATGTTTGGCTTATAAGCCTATTGACCTTGGCTTGTGTTGTTGCTTTGATTGAGTTTTGGCTTGATGCTGGTTTCGATGGTGTTTCTCGTGTTGTCATGAGTATGCCGCCCAGAAAGCCTCCAAAAGTTGTCAATGAGTTATGCTCAGTTCTTAGTTCCTTTTGTGTGTTGATTTCTTTTCGAGGTAATCGAATTCTATTAGAGGTAGTTGCATTGTTCGAAAAGATAGTGTGTCTTCGGGTTGTTGGGAACTCCCAAGATAGTTATGGTTCATACCGCCCTAGAGTTATTTGAGGGTTCAGTTTTGAACTAGTAAAGATGATATGTCTCATTGTCATTGGAGTTTTGGGTGTGATTAACAGTGGTCAAATTCTGTGAAGGTTCCCCGCCTGGCAAGGAGTGGGGGCCTATGGAACTTGTCTCCAAGAAACCATCCTCGTCAGTACCGGCTACTAGTTCGTCGGACCGCTCTTTTGTGCGCCACCAGTATGACCTGTCCAGACACTCTAAATCATCATGTTTCATCCCTTTGAAAATGTACAACCATCATGATTGTTAGAATCATCGAACGGAAGGAGTTAGATACCAGAAGATGAAAATGCCTGACTGTGAGGCAGGAGACACTTCAGCTATCAGGGCCCCAGCCACATGTCTCGGGGTGAAGCTCACGCACAGTCAGGAGTTGTTAAGGGTGTGTGTAACCTCATTCTAGATAATGTCTTCGACTTTGGAATGGAAATATCTGAAATTTCCTTATTCTATTCTCGTCGTTGTAGTAATCTTATCCTTGTTGTGGTGGCGTGATGAGCACGTTCTCCCACAATCCAAGCGGTCTTATCTGCTCTCAGTGTGGTTCTTAAGTTTTTTGGTCTCTCTGAATGGTGTGGGCCCATGAATAAATGGACCTGTTCTGATTTTGAGTTGGTCCTAGCTGTGTTCAATAGGGGAGTGTTTCATTTTGTGAAATTGATGGGAGGTGTTGAGTTAATTCTTCATCCTTATGTTGTTGGGTTGTTTCGAAGCAAGTTTTCCGACAAAGGCCCGGGTGTGTTATTTGGTCCATGTTGGGAAAATGAATGAGTTTAGTTTGGGAGTTCCCGCATTGACCCCCCTGGGGGGTAGTGTGTTCGAGTTTCAAGGGTTTCCAGGTTAGTGAATTCTTGTGGTGGGGAGAACCATCCCGTGATCTCCCCTCAACTTCGGGCAATGATTGTTCATGAGTTGGTCAAGTGTGACGTGTGTTGGTAATGGTCACCCTGAGCCTCTTGGTTTCTTCTGGTTTGGTTTGGTCGTGGACTCATGTTGTGTCAACTGTTGGCTTGGTGACTTTCTGGGGGCAGAAAGTTTCTGTGGTGAGGAGATTTGTCACACCCCGACCATGGACACCAGTTATTTTATTCTTTTATTGGTCCCACGTCGTTTGGATGAGGTTTAGTTGGGTCCCTATTTGAAATTTTCCAGACTTTTATATTTTTGGTGGGTCTCGGGCCGGTGCGCGGTCATCGCACCGCTAGCGGCGACCATGTGTTCGGTCCTGGAGACTGTGCGGTTGACCGATTATTATCAATATCCAAAATGAAATGAAACAAAGATTTCATTTTAAATACCATTTAGTTTATATTAGTACTATTTGGTTATTATTATTATTATTAATATTATCATCTTCTTTTTACTAATATTATTATTATTATTATTATTATTATTGAGAAAGAATTTTATTTTAGTTCTATTTTTGTTATTAATATTATCATTATGTGTAGGTTATTATTATTATTATTATTATTATTATTTCTATCATTGTTGTATTATTATTATTATTATTATTATTATTATTATAATTGTTAGTTGTTTTATTATTATAACTATTGTGATTATAACAATAATAATAAAAACCAAAAACCTAGTCTACCATGCATCCCCCCCCCATTTTCCCTGCTCAGCACCGCGGGCCGCGTCCCCCCTCCCCCTGGCTTCCTGCGTGCAGCGCCTGGCCACCAGCCGTCGGCCGACCCCACCCGTGATCGCCTGCACCCCCCTTTCTCGTCGCCCTCGTTGCGCACCCCCGCATCGGCCCTCCCCGTCACCCTCGCCCAGCGCCGGCCTTCCCCAGGTCCTCCCTGCGCTCCCCTCAGCCGGCTCGCCCAGCGCCTCCGCGATCCTGCTCCCCTCAGCCGGCTCTCCCTCCTCCTGGCCGCGACCCCGCACCCCCTTCCGCGTTCGGTGCCCAGTCGACCCAGTCGGGCCCTCCTGGTCTGGCACGGCTTCTCCCCGGTCTGGAAAACCCGCGGCCTCCCTATCATGTGGTCCCCTTCTCCTTGTCGGCAGTCTGGTCCGTTTCCGACCGCTGTCCGGTCGCTGCTCTTTTGCGCCAGCACCCCAGCCAGCCTCCCCCCCCCCTCCGAATCCCCCTCCATGCGGTCGGCTTCTCTTTGGGCATCTGAGGTTGCGCAAAGGTCCACTCAAGACCCATTGGTGTGTGTTCCGGCAATCACCGCCGAAGGCGAGGCGGTTTCGGTCCGCCGTCGACATCCAAGGTATAGTTTTATGCCCGTTTTTTGGTTTCACAGCTTCGTTATACCCTTAATTAGCTTGTTATAATGTTCTTGAATATTTTTGAATTTGTTAAAAGTATGTTTTGAGTCGGTTCTTGGTCTATGTCAGCATGTGTCTATGATGATTTGCTAGTTTGTTTGATTAATTTTCTATGTTCTTTAATTTATTTATTTGGTGAAAATTTGGTTTTGTTGGAGTTTAGCGTGCATCTGATTTCATTAGTAGCTTTCCCATATGGTATGGATGCGTTTTTCTGGAAGTTTATGTTTTTTCAATTGTTTTCATTTGAAAAAATTGTGTAGTTGATTGTTAATTTGTGCAAGTGTTGTGATTTTCGTTTTAACATGGTATATTTTGTGTGTTTAGTATTAAAGACGTCATGTGCGTTGAGTAGGTAAAGCTAAGGGAATTCTTTTTAAACTATCATATAAATTTTTATTTATGATTTATTGATTTTTATGAACGGTGCGAAAGCATGCTATAAACGGATTAGAGTTTTTCCAAAATGTTTATATGGACATGCCACACTTTTGAAATCCCGTTTGAGTGTGTGTGGTGTTGAAATACGTTTTGGGTGTGTAAATGGTGATTTTGATGTGTGTAGTGTTGGTTTGGTTTGCTTGCGTCCTTAAGCATGTCTTATGGTTTGATTTTTTGGTGCAAAAATATATTTTGTAAGTGTTTGACATACATATATGAGGTGAATTTTTGAAAGGAAAAATGGTTATGCCTCATGTGGAAAGTGCAAGATGAGATTTCAAAGGGATTTGAAAATGAAATCGAGCTGTTTGATAAATCTTCTAATGGTTTGCTTAAATCATAAAATGGTTTCTTTTAATTTTGCAGTTGGCTTATTTTATTTTATGAATGTTTAGATTGAGTTTCAAAACGTTTCTGGTGTGCGCGTGTTGGAAAATGTTTTTTAGAGATGGGTTGGATTTTATATATACATCTTTTTCTATGCCCCTTGAATGTATTTTAAAAATTGTTTATGTGGTTTTATAAAATGTGTGAATAGTGCGAACAATGTGGAAAATTGGTTTTGGGTGTGTAAAACTCTGAGTCTCTTCGAAATTGTTTTATTAATTTTAAAGTGACTTATTAAATAGTATGAATGGTGTGAGTCATGCATTGAAAGTAGGTCGAGGTGGTTCTTTTGTGATGTTTGTTCGTTTGGATTGTTTTAAGTCTGTGTTCATATATTTTATTTATCTTTGCGGTTGCATCGCGTTGGCGGGGTAACCCCGCGTTACCACGATCATCGGTTTGTGCATGCTTGTGCGCCTGTGTGAGGCGTGTCGCGCTGTCAAGTTGTCGCGTTCGAGCTGCGAGTCGAGGTAGGTTCCCATTGCACTGATTTTTAAAATTTAAGTTACATTATTTCCTTCTGTTTGCGCACACTATTTGTTCAGATTAAATATTTTATTAATTTTAATAAATGTGAGATAATATAAGACAATAAAATTTTAAATGATTATTTGGTGTAAAAAGAGCTGTTTATTTTATACAGGACACTTGAAATATTTTCTTGATGAACGGACACCCAGTAGTGAAAGAATGCTAGTTTGGCTTTTAAACATAATTCACTGAATTTCAATTATAGTTCTAGTTTTAATGATAAATGATTTCTTCTGATTCTTGAACAAGCATTTTGGTTCTTTTTAAAGTGGTGATTGTGAAATGTATGTAATGCCCGTTTGGCACTTTATGGAAAACAATGAAATTGTTTTGATAAAAACCCTCCTAGGATAACTCTCCTGCCTTGGTTGAAATTGATTGTTTGGGAGGCTGCGCTTAGAGGCTCTCGGGTACTTGAGTAGTTTAAAGGCAAGAGGTTGTCCCATAGAGTGGTTCGGGGTGATTCCCGTTGTGCTTTATATATATATATTTGATTGGATGCTCAGTTGGAATCGGTTGGCTCACCCCCTTTCCAAACACTTGATACATGGGAATCTAGCATATTGAGATAATATTCTAAGAATGATTGTTGCACTGGTAGGTTATGGTACTGACCAGTGACCCATAATAGGTGGATATATTGGGTTTATTACTATGGGATTTTCCCTCAGCCTTCCTGAGAAAGGATGGTCGAGCGTATTGGGCGTTTTGATTTCATCGTGTGTGACATGTAAACAAGGATGATTTCTCATGTATTGTGTCTTCTAGTTTATTTTGATCTCCTAGGTTCACCCATGTCTGTTGGATTTCAGTTACTTGCTGTGATTAATATGGTACTTGTATATATTTTCTTTTCATTGCCCTTACTGTGTAACTACTGTAGCATTTTCATGTGTAGCGTTTTTACTAGAAAGTGATGTGTGGTTTTAAAGTGGTTTATGAAAATTGTTTTCAAAGAAATGTGTTTTATACTTTTTGTGCAAATTGAAAATGCAAACATCACTTCCCCTTTGAAAAATGCTAATGTCTCAATAAAATAATGACTTGGGTTTTTGAGAAATGAATAGGGGTAATGACTTGTACTTTGTTTTTGAGTAACATGTAGAAAACCTTACTTTTATAAATTGTAGTTCAAACTTGAAATGATGTTACTTTTATTTTAAAGGTAGTGCATTGGGAATAGATATCAAGATAGCCTACTGAGTTTTAATACTCACACCTATAATTCTTTTCTGTTTTTAGTGTTCGTGCAGGCTACAGCTTGGGTGCGTTCGCCTTGGACGACGTTTGGTCGTGAGTTGGAGAGTGACCTGTGAGGTCACACGGAGATTGTGGTTGTCTCTTTCGGTTAGTTTTATTTTCTTTTGTTCTTGTTTAGTTACTTTACTCTATTTATTTATTTTGCGTTGCTCTGTTTTATTTCAGCTGCTTTATTTATTTATTTATTTTGGGTGAAATCGTTCCCACAGCCTCTATTGATGCTCTGGCGCTTGTTGCCATCCCGGGAGGATCGGGAACACCTCTCGGGCCATGTCGCGGGCTGGCTCAGGTGACCGGTTCAGGGTCAACCCGGGTTGGTTCGTGACATTATGAGTGGACCAAGATCTGGATATCATAATTATTGTGATGATTAAATACTAATGAACCCCATATTATATTAAATTATTTGTGTAAATATGAAATAAAAAAAATCATTATAGTGAGGAAAACATATGAATGGATTATTGTTTTGTGATGGGTGGGACCACTATATCCTTAGAATGAAATGGGTAACAATTAATGTTTTATGAGATTAATGGCAATATTTGTAGGTTATCCAAATACAATAATATGGTACATGAGAGGTTATTCCCCAACAAAAAGGGGGTAATTTGGAGGTTCTTCTAATACGAAATGAGGGGTTGTGGGATGTTATCCCAAAAAAAAGTGGTACACTAGAGGTTATCCCTAGCCCAATAGAAGGTATATGGGAGGTTATCGAAAGAACAAAGTAAGATCCATATATGGTTATCCCATGGGAAGAATAGGGTATAATAGAGTTTATCCGTGATTTAATAGAGGTTATACAAGAGGTTATCAAAAGACAAAAAGATGGAACATCAGATGTTATCCCATGCCAAAAAGATGGTGCCTGGGATGTTATCCCAAGACCAAAGTAGGTACATAGGCTGATATCCCAATCCTAACACGTGTTGATTGTCTTGGTGGGTAACAATGATATAATTTTCAATGATTATGATTATTTCACACCTTATACCACTAATTTGTTACATGATCTTATTCCCGTATTATGCTCACATGGTTCTTTTTTTATTCATTTATGAATATTTTCATATTAATTTCCATGATTTATGTCATCACTCATGATATTGATTTATGAATTACAGGATATGGGATTGAAATGATAATATCATGTTCTAAAACCCTTATACTCATGTTATACTTAAATGATTATTGATTTCTCCCCCATTAACCCTTACTGAACAACTAAGAATATCCATTCTCATGTTTCCCTTTCCCTGTATATGAAGAATGTTTTTATTTATGATATTTTCAATAAGGTTGATAGTTAAATAGAACAAAGTGGGAAATAACATAAATCAATTAGGAAATAATTGTTTATATATCAGAGTTTGAAGAAAGTGTAATGATTTGTGATTGTTGGCATGGGACATAATGATATGTAATGATAATTAATCTAATGAGTTGTAATATTTGTTCATTAAATTTTATGGCTTCCTCATATATCCAACTCATATGATCACAATTATATGTGCATAGACTGATAAATGGATAAACACATATCCTATAATTCACCTATGTGGATAACATCATTACATTCCCCTATTCAAAATAAATAAGCACATTACTTGTACCTTATATAAGTATGGTCATAATCTTACATGGCCTATCATAGTTGAGGGACTGGATGTCATAATAAACATATGTTAGGTCATATCCCATCTTGTCTAAGCCTCGTCCAATTATTCAAAAAAAATACCAAACTGATACCTATTTAGCTCAACCTCAACAATGGTTTGATAATGGATTCAATGTATATAGATTTTTATGATATGTATCATGCCAACCTTAGGAATGGGAATTCAATATGATACATTCAACCTTAAGATACCAAAGACATGGAAATTTATGTGGTATAAATGGTGGGTTATCTAACATACATTACTCTTCTGGTATCTTATGAGATTATTTTGTATCTGTATTTGAAATCCTACCCATGACAACCATATCATTTCATCATAAACTATAATACTCAATGATGAACATATGTTAGAGGTAAATAAAAATCATAATTTTAGAGGTTATTTATTATATAAATTCATAAATATATGAAACAATATTTAGAAAATGGTAAAGTGGATACTATATTTTGTATACCATGATATAATTTATATTCTTAATATCATTAAAGAATAATAAAAACCCCTTGCATACATTTAGGTTTAATCGTATCTGGTATGATAGATCATGAGAGTGTCCATATGATTTATAAAATTTATGGTTTTTAAATTAGGATTACATATCTTTGTAATTAATTCCACATCTCTAAATTTTCATCTGATAAACACTCACAAATTTTGTTTAGCGAGTATCATATTTGAAGAATGATTATTTTGAATAATGGTCACCCTATGAATCACATTCCCATTGTTTAGAAAATTGAAAAAAGTATTCATACTTATTTTCATTATGGTATCTGTTGATATGATATCAGTTTCTTCTATTGTATACATGAAACTCTATAACATCTTCATCATAATATTAGAACGATTTTATTGAAAAAATTCCTTTGAGATGATTTTGTAACAAAATTGAACTATTTAAATTAATTTCTTTCCTTGTGTATCCTAAAATCATTCAAGATATATAGTTACATTAACATTAGTGTGAGTATATCATAAATAATGTATTAAAACCCATATTTGGTATGAAATTATATTTTTTTAGAATAATTAAAAAATGATTTTATTCTTTAAAACATGCCACGATTGGGTGGTTGGATCGCTTTACCCCATATTTTAAAAAATACTAATATACCCTATTATTTAATATAAAATTACATTCATCCTCATCTGTTTTCAAACATGTGATTGAATTGGATAAATAATAACCATGTATATCAATACCATAATCTCGTTAATTTTTTGAAACTGGTTTTTTAGAATAACATCACATAAAACATAAGTGGAAAACGTTGAAAATATAATATCTTTAGTAAAATATAAAATATATTTCTAGTAATTCCATGCATGTAACTCCTTGATGTAAAAAACCCTTTCACTATCACTTTAATTCATTTATTATACTCCAATGATAAATTATTTTTAAATTTTGAACATTTATACAAAATTATAACACTAATATAATGTCATGTAGGTATTATTTACACTTCAAAATTAAGGAATTTAGTTCAATAATATTTTTACCTAATGTTGAATCTCCATGTTACTTAGGTATTTCATAAGATTCCCCCTCCAGTGATTGTTTTTTTATAATAGATGAACTACCCTACTTTCTTGACTTCTCCATTAGGTTTTAAGGACCAAGGATGACTATTAGACAATCCATTTAACTTTTTTTAGGATTAAACCATTATAATTTTTTACTTGTGACACTACACTAGATCAATACCACTATTTTTAGTTTTTGTTATGCTAAACATTCTCAAATGGTGGGAAAAACTATAATTAAAATCATTAATATGGTCATTTATAACAATCTATTGAATCTTATCTAGTATCATTTGTAGAACCATTTATATGACTATATTAGGGTATATTGGTGACCCAAATCACTCCAAATCATTGACATACCCAATCATATTGAGTACATGAGAAAAAAAATGTTCCTTTATTTATAATTGATTTAAATAATTCCTTTAAAACCATATAACTCTCATTCATTGTGTATTATTGGTAGATAATTTTATAGTTATCTATCATCTTGAACACATCCTTGTTATTAGGTTTAATTTTTATCTTAACATCAATATATACATAAAGGATGGGGATATATCCTGTGAATCATTAAAATTATCACCATAAAAATCTATATTCACTTGTTAATCAACTTCATTGGTCAGTTGATTTTGATAGAGTTTCTCCTACACGTTGAATTTTAATTTTTTCTTAAAAAAATTCATAGGTTTCAATATATTTCATGAAATTTTATTGACGCAATATTATCAATTTTTATGATTGATATCAATGTAATTTTTTATAATTATGATTCCATTATATATAAAATAAAATATTTTATCATAAGCATATTCAAATAAAAATTGATTTAATAGTGAATTTTTATAAATATAAACCCTTGAAAATAATGAACCCTTTAAATACACATCATATCCCTTAGTGGGAAAACCCATATTTCACTATGTAATAAGTAAGCTATATAGTTTCTCAATATAATTGGTTATTTATGTATGTCATCATGCCAATCATAAAATATTTTATTGTTGGATATTTGAGTAGAAAACTCTTATCCCAATCCATCATATGGTTATATACAACTCTATTCCTCTAGTATACTAACAATTAGGGTTTTCTAACTATGTATAAACTAAATAAAATTCCAAATATGAGAACATAATCCAGTTAGTTTCATTGATAACATTATTTACCTAAAAAAGAATACTCATGGGAACCCAAATGTAGTATGATCCTACTATATTGGATAATTGAGGTCCTGAAAAGTTTATATTTAGATGGAATCTAAAACATAACATTTAAAATGGAATTGAAAATCTCACCATATTATCTCATGAATCCCCTTTAGATGTTGTCACGCTTCTAATGACTTAGTATTGAATCTTATTTCATTACACAATTCAATATCTTCAATCAATATTATTATGTTACTATTTACAAAGCACATGGATTGAATCGATAACCCAAAATAAAATTCATTTATATTTACATGTATCCAAATGCATCCTATGAATATAGTATATGAAACACTTTCATGTGAAGGCTTAGAATCATATGAAATTAACAAATCTGAAATGTGTAAGCATGGTATGGAAAATACCAATCCCCCACATTTATAGACATAGTATAAGCTCCTAGGACAATGAATAGACTAACTCATAGTCTAATTACCTAAGTATCTGGATTGAAGGGAGACCTAAATTAAACTCTAATTATAAAACATAATTTTTTGGTCGCGGGGTCAAGTCCCTGGGCTTGCGATTTACATGTAATTTTCTCCCTTGTGTGTGTGCCGCTTTCACGGTTGTACCCAAATTTTTTTTTAAACATAATTTTTATTAACTACAATCAACCATTAAATTAAGTATAGTAAAAATCTAGTTCATACAAATGGACCTATACTAATGGATTTAATAGAACTATTGGTATACATCATCACTATATGAAGGTTTTTTTGAAACCATTTTTATAGAATTTATATACCAACATTTTAAAAAACATATTGGTATATGGGCTCTTCAAATGCAATCCATGTGACCTCCCCTTTCCCTAGATTTTTTATTTATTTTTAGAGTTTATATATATCAAATATGAATCGTTACTTGTTTTTATTAGGGGAATAAAACATTCTTTCATTGGATTCACTATTTCTAGAATGTGGTTCTAATACCTTATTTGGTTTCAATAAAATTTAATATTTGAATTAACTTAGTTATGTTTTACTTTATGTCATATTGTGTTTATTATTTATGATGAAATAGCGATAGTAATATATTGAGTTTACATTGGATTTAATATTGATACCAAGGATTGTCATACATGAATATCACATCTTTTTAGATGAATATTCAATACATTATAAAAACACACACCCAAGGACCATAATTGTTTAGTGTCTATGGGAAAATAGAACATAATATTCATATTTTGTGAAATATATTAAACCTCACAAAAAAATATCTTCTCACATTGTAAGCCTCTTAGGAATACGCTACCTAGCCCTTTCTTTATAATTAGGGGAAGGAATCATAATAATGAGTGACCTCGAAAGCTCAATAAGGGTAAACATAAGACATATCATTATATTTCATATACAAGAATAAGATAATAATAATGGTATGTGATCTTGAGCATATGTAACATTTTCATACCCAACATATCATGCTTCATAAACATATGTGATGACATAAAAATTAACATTTAATAGAACATGGGTAAAAAGTGTCATAAATTACCATAAATAAATCATGAACTATAAGCTCATGTCATAAAAGTGTGGTACCAAAATAAATATAGAAAAAAAAACTCATGTATTAAGGTTAACTAACAAGAATATAGAGATAGTGGATCAGGATGATCCTATTTTCCATATTGGATCAGGGAATAACTATTTACCATTGTGGATAAAGCCCATAAAAATGTTTCCCATTTTAATCTCATGAGATATAAATCTTTACACAATGAATTAGAGTGAGATATATGACCGACCCATATCATAATTTAAAAAACCATATTTATGTGTCATAAAATCATTAAAAATTAATTATATAAAAACCAATGTAATTAAATGGGTTTCATAAAATTTTCACCAATTCATAATGTGTAGAAAACAAACAAGTTTCATAGTCAATTTTTCATAGAAAACCCCATGAATAGAAGAAGGTTTCATATGACTTTTATAAAGGTATAACCCATAGATGAAAAAAATATATTTCATCAGTACCATGGCATCAAAAAAACCATTCAAATCAATAATATTAATAGCATCAATGGATCATATTCCTAGTATGGAATATGTTACACTAACATATGTCATCTTAACTGGAAAATAAATTTGAAATATCATTTAAAATAATTCTTATGAAAAAATAGTTTCTTTTTTTAAAAAACTATGAAACATAAATCCTTTTCAAAACCTTTTTCTTTTCAAATAACATTTAAAAACTATAAATTATTTTTGATACTCATTTAAAACACTACTAAACATAAAATATCCTTTAAAAATTATAAAGGAAGTTTTGAATATCATTTAAAATAATCGTTAAAACATAAAACACTTTAAAATCCTTTTCTATTAAAATGGTATTAAAATATAAATTAAAATTACTTTTTAAAAACATTTCATTAAAATATGGTTTTGGAAGAAAACAAATATTCAACCAAATAGGGAAATAATGTAATATTTTCTTAATACATTTCGTTAATTATCATGAGTACCGATGAGTGGAAAATGGTATCATTAGATGAACATTTCATGAATACAAATAGTATAATAAAATTCAACCGGATTTCTGAGAGTTATTCATAAGATTTCAATATTTGAGACTTGATCATAAGTAATCCTGATAAACGATGAGAATGTAAAATAAAATGATTACCACTTTGTTTACCTTGTAACATTAACCCCATGAATGAAGAACATAAAATGAAAAATAAAATTACATGAGTATGAATAAATTCAGGATATTAAATGCCAATGTGTGTGTGTATACTATTTGTGAAAGAATATAGGCGCATACCATAACATATATTTCAAAGAAGGGAAATTGTGAAACAAATCCCTCGCTACTTGGGCAAATTTTGAATCGTAATCCCTATGAAAGAATAAAATCAATGTAAATGTTAATTATTATAAAATGATTTAGATTCTTGATATATCAATTCATAGTTTAGTATATACACCAGACAAAAGAAAAGGAGTGGTACATATGGATTAAGTCTCAGAAATACAAGTTAGACTAGAAATCCCCTTACATTAAGTATTTAATTTCACTGTACTGATTCAAGATTATCGTATTACAAATATAAGTTTATTATAAATCTATTATTGAAACATATTCCTACATATCATACCATGTATGATTTTCTTAGGACTTTATATGACCTATTTATTAAAAATTCAATGCTTAATTATGTTTCTGGTAATAATCGCTTTGCTTTTAATATATGTTCTAGCTTATTATTCTTGTTCGTCATACATTTATAATGATTTAATAATATAAATAATTTAAACTATTATATAATTATAATATAGATTCATTATATATGTATTTATAGTATTCCATAAATTTTAGTGATATGAAATGAAATTTACTGTTAAAGGAGACACTAGGTCGTATGTATGCATGAACGTTATTTTTCATATCCTGGTCAGTTCCAAATAAGGTAAAGTAAATGATATATTATAATTAAAGAATCATATTTATATAATTATTTTCACATATTTTTAATAAATCCATCCATAATACATTCTATGTAAAGAGTGAAAGAATCTCCTTGCGTCGTAGGGAGCTAGTCCACCGTACACACGAATGAAATTATCGTATTCCCAAAAAATACAAAGCATGAAGGAATTTTGACCTAAAAATTATAGAATAATAATTATTTGTTTATTATAATTAATAATTTATATAAATATTATGTAAATCATTAATATCAACCATGAAATGTGGCAATAGAAAAATGAACAACATTAGTTTGTGTGGTAATAGTTTGTCGTACACATGAATAGTGATTTTGTAAACCATTTGATGGATGTGTCTGGTTATAGGTAGTAAATATTAAATAAAGAATTATAATTAAATGGAATATAGTTAATATAAAATATAATCCTGTTATAATAATAATTTAATGTGGTGGAGGAAAAAATAAGATAACGATGCTCATTGATGTACATTACCTTTTCTTCAGGTATCCACTATCAGGTTGCCCAAATGATTTCCTAGGATACAATTATGATGAAATTAAAGAATATATGATTATGGGGGGGTTTTGGGAAGTGATTTGGGTATATATTGGTCAACAAAAAATTGTTTGAGTGGTTTGAATACGTGAAGAGAGTGATCACCTTCTATAGTTGAGGTGGAGTGGCATTCTTCTAAATACTAAAATGTATTCACTATTGGGCAGTCAATCATACCTAAAGTGGCACCAAAAATGACAACGAAATTTGTGGAGGGATGATATGGAACATACAATCCTCTATAACACAGTGATACCCATGTTTTAAAAATTTGCATCCTTAACATCTATGTTTCTTATGTTTTACCATTTTGGTTTTTCATTACTGTAACTTGTTTTCTAACATGGGAAATTTATCCATTAATACAATAATAAATTAAAATTTACTAGATAATATAGACCCAATAGTTATAAATATTATATATAATTTATTAAATATAATTCTTATTTTTGATGGAAAATAATTTTTACACAAGTTACAGTAACGAGCAAAAACACAGCTTTCACCTTAATTGCGCTAACCACATTTTTAATATTTAATTGTAAATGTTTTCATTATAATAAAATAATTGGTAAATTAATGAAAAATATCTTATATTTATTAAAATTTAAGAACCACATGATATATGACAATATTTTTAGTAATTTAAAATCAATTAATAAAAAAACATTCATTAAAAAATGACACTAATTTCATTAATGATATTATTTAATTAATTTAAATTTAAAAAATATCAACAGAGTAATGAAATGAGAATATATTATTTTAGAACCAATGTGAAAATATATATTTATCTACTAAAATAATTTTATACAATAATTCAAACAATTTACTTCACTTTTATTATTCTTAATGTTAGTTATTTTATTATTTATTAAATAAATAATATTTATATTATAATTCTGTAATCATTTTAAGTAACTAATTCATCACCATAAATTAAAAATAGATTTTTATGGAAACAATATCTCAATTAACTTTCTAAATAATATGTATAACTAGAAAATATTGTTTCATTCCATATCAAAAAGAAATATAGATATTATAATGATGAAATGTTCCTTTTTTGTCTTTTTCATTACATAACTTATTTTAGGGGTCATATTCGAAGGACAGTGGAATGAAATTGTTATAATTTAGATAATATCATATCCATGGTCTAAAAAAATTAAGTATGTATATGTAAGATAAAATTTTATTTTATTTTCCGTCATATCATTCTAGTTTTACCCCCTGACAACACTACTAGAATTATGGGCAATTGTGCGTGTTGCAGAGGGAGAGTATTAGCGACCGCCATTTGACGGTCGCTAAAAGGAGTATTAGCGTTCGCCATTTGGCGGACGCTAATACTGAAATAAAAATCACCGGGATTTTTCCCGCCTTTTGGTTGTCGTGTATTTGCGACCGCCAAATGGTGGTCACTAAAGGGTGGCGGTCGCTAAATCCCTTATTTCTAGTAGTGCAAGCCTATTTTTACATTAACCACGATTATTAATTTTAATTACATTCATTAGTAATTTTTTTAAAATTAAGTTAGCATTATTATAAATTACAATTTATTATGATTCAAAATAAGAAATCCCTTTTTTCAAATTTAATTCGGGTAAGTGGAAATTTTTAATTTAAAATTAATCTCACATAGTTAACGAAAAAAATGGTTCTTAAATTGAAAATGTTCAAAAGGTAATAAATTTTTAATATCCAATTTCAACATGAAAATGATTATAATGACCTAAATTGTATTAATTGATGTAAAAACGGTCTTATTTTACAATTAAGTCATTTCAAAACAAAATTTATCATTATAAATTATTTAAATGAAAATGGAAATTTCAATTAATATTTAGAATTTTCACTATTCCTTGAAAGTTGAAAATTTTCTGCTAAATTACCAAAAATTTACCTTATGTTAATTTTGATAATATAATTTCAAAAATGATGTTTATATATTCAAATAAATTCTCTAAAATTGTTATAATTTATTTTTAAATTATGTGTTCAAATTCAAAATAAATAGTGTTTTGATTAAAACTAGGAAACGTGTAATAGAAGATAACTCAGTGTTGTGTGTAGCTTAGGAATAACTGTGTTTCATGTAACAAATTATGAACTAAATATTATGTTTTTTAAAAAATATTAAAATGATAAATTTTAAGTGAGAATATTTTATTTTATAAAATTTTAAGGTGTCATATTCCACCCCCTTTAAAATGAATTTTTCCGTAGAAATTTGTCACGGTCATCAAAGGTTTATCATTTGAAAATTCCATTACAGAATCCCAAATCGTAAATAGGTTCAATAAAACATACTACTGAAAAAAAGAAAAGGATTTGCATGTCATTTGGAATAACACATATTTGGTATCCAGATGGGAGAACATTTAATATTTCTTATTATTATTATCTATATATAATAAATAATCATATTAATTTTATTACTATATATTAATAATATTATTAATTATGAATTTGATAATTATTTTTAATATTAATATTTAATATTATATTATTATTTATATAAGTAATTAATTAACAATAACTTACCATAATATATTATAAATAATATAATTATTAACTAGTAAATATATTATTCAATACAAATTATTTTATTTATATTATTAAACAATAAATATTAGTTATTGTATTACTAATTATATTCATAGCATAATAATATATTATTAATTAATAATAAATAATACAATTGATAGTTAATAAATTTCTAATAATTATATCAACAAAAATATCACAAAAATTTATAATCGGTTATTATACTAGTAATCATTTAATAACATAATAATATATTATCAATTAATAATAAATAATATAATTGATAATTAATAAATATATTACCTATTAATAAATTATTAATAATTATATCAACAAAATTTTCACAAAAAAAATCTAAATAAATTATTCACTAATTAATTAATAAGTGGCAGTATATTATATTTTATATAAATTATTACGTTTTAATTCAGTATTAATATTATTAATAATTATTAAATATTATTTATATTAAATTTATTATTTATTAATTATTAAAATTAACTATTAACTAATAACTTTAAATTTTTTATTTTTTATTTTTTAAAAACCCAAAAAAATCATCATAAAGTGTCACCCCGAATATTATAAAAATGAAAATATAAAAAGTCATCATGTAATCCAAAGGACCAGCGGCAGTCCAAGGTTTCCACTGCCCTTTTTCACTTGACTCGCCACACTCTAGATGTGAGAGAAACAATTACCTAGAATATTTTAATAAAGACCAAACATTCTATCCATTCAATGTAGTGTATCCAAGGGAAATCTCTACGCTATTGCATAGAAAATTATATCAAAATTAAGAGGTCACTTTCAATTTCTAAATTATGTGAGCCATGACTGAAGTTATATTTTTATTAGATAAGGGAGACCGAACAACCGTCAAGGCGACCGAAAGTGATGAAGACCAAGAGCATCGCCCCTAACAATGAGATTACAATTCTTTGAAAGAGAGTGTATTAATATATAAAATGACCGCCTCACCCAGTACTCCTTTACTGGCTAAAGCATCTGCCGCAAGTTGCCTTCTCTCCATGGGTGCCCACCTTCAAACCATGATCTAACAACCTCCTTCCCTTTCTTATGAAGTAGACCAGCTCCTATGGGGGATTAGCTCTACCTTGCAGCAGCCCAACAAGAACTTTGGAATACTAGCATACCCCATTGCTTGAATGACCATAAAAATCTCAAATTCAGGAGCAAATAAGTTTCCAAGGAAATGATAAAAGGAGCCTCTGATGAATCCTCTGTGATTTCTAAAAAACACTCCACATCTCACAGTTCCTGAGCTGTCAAGGGCAGCTCCATCAATGTTGAATTTGATTCATGGAGCTAAAGTAGGCATCCACCTTTTATATTTATAGTAGATAGGTTTTCTTTGGATACATTTAACACCTAATGAACGTGTAATAAGAAACTCATGCATGGAATTAAAAATGGTTTCATTTTGAACCCTGGCAGCCATCCAGATATCCCTGTGTATATTTGCCAGGAGAGTGTTAAGAAAGACAGATTTGCCATCAAATGCTATCCCTTTCAAAAGGTGGGTTACAACTGCGAATAAACGGGCAAAGAAAGCCGCCCTGAGACTCGACACCGCGACCAGTGCCCCAAACCCCATCCCCCCTACCACCCCAGTCGCCTGCTGTCCATTTTATTACATAAGATAGAGAAGGGGATAAACAAAGGAAAACCTATCTAATTGCATCCAAAGAGGCTCGAAACCGAGACCTCCCTAAACACTACCACAGGACGCAACCACTAGACTGCACCCGCTATCCCTTTTATTGTAGACCAAATATAATGAAATACAGAAGCAGCGACAGCAAATAACAAATTCATAATCTGTTTACTAAATTTCAAATCAAGCATCCAATTCATGAAGGCAGAAGATCACCATCAATTACCCGATGACATTTGAAGTTATCTTCAATGTATTTCCATATTGATCTAGCATGCTTACTGAGAGAGCCCGTACCTGGGAATAATTGGATAGTCTGGGAAGCAGGTTCTATATAGGGGTATAAGGGTCTTTGAAGGGGAAATACAGCTGGCTTCAGCTGCTTATTCTAGAAGGACCTACTGTTGGCCACGTGGGGCAAGATACCTGGCAGTTATAAGGAGATGGGGCTAGCACGAGAGAAGCGGGGAGAAAATTATTCCAGTCTTGGATTCGCTTTTGTAAATTCTGGTTCATCCTTATTACTATACAAATTGAACTTTTGTTCTTTGTGTTGGATTGGTGTAGTCCGATCCGTTTTTGGATGATGATTTGGGTTGAATGCTTCCGGCCCATACTGCACACCAGATCCATAAACTTCTGCGGGGTCGAGCTCCGCGGTGAGCTCGTTGGGAGTTGCAAGGGGCAACGCGCCCCTTCAGGAGTCTGGGGACCGAAGGTTCCCGGTCCAAATTTTCAGGACTGTAGCAACTTTGACACTGTTGTAGGTTCCGGGCGTAGCGGAAGCGCGTTGGTGGGTTTGCCCAACTTTAATTTTAGCGTTAAACAACGTTCAATCCGAGATCCGTCACGATATAAAACGCCGGATCTTCGGAATGGAACGAAGAACAAAAAAGAAAAGAAGAGTCCCGGAACCATTGAGATAGGATCATCATATGTTGGTTATAATTAATTTAATTAATTCACAAGAATTACCTCGGTGGAATTCTTTCTTCGTCAGTGTCTCCGGTCACGATCCTGTGATCCGTCGTTGCGTCGTCGAATCCAAGTATAAGATTCCTCTAGCGGTGATCCACACGTAATCCACGTATCTCTGAACGTCGCCGAAGAGATCTCCGGGTGCTAGCGCGGAAGAACCTTCGTTTGCGATGTCCGCCTTCGACCGCCTTGATCCGGTGGAGGATCTCGCTCTCGTAACTTAAGAGCGTTCTTGGTGGAAAGGGAATTCTCTCTTGGCTTGAGAGAATTTCTAAATCCATTGTGCACAACAAATGGCTCTTGTGGAAAAAATGTTGGGGTTGTGAGGATATTTATAATCGGGTTTGAGGTTAATAGAGTTATGACAATAAATAAACGTGTTACACGTTTTATTTATTTCATTAACTTTTATTGAAACCCCCATGTCGGATTATTAATTCTTTGACATGCGCTCACGCTGATTATAATTAATATCATTTAATAAAATAATATTATATCCTCAAAATCCCGACTGGAAAACTACACGGCGTGTAATAATTAATACACGGCGTGTACTTTTATTTTCTATTTTTCTCCACCACATTTATTAGACCTTGAGTAATGGCTATTTATTTCTTAAATAAATGTAACTGCATTACTCACTAATAAATATATTATTTCGCACACAATATATTCTCTCGAATAACTAGTGTCGAAATAAATGCAATCAGGCGTCCTTAAATAATTATTAAACCACAGTCGGGAATAATATTTATTTAACTTGTTAAATTAATATTTAACTGAGATACATGGACACACTTAGTGTGTGACCCTCTAGGCCTCTTTCTCAGTAGCATTAGGCGGAGCCTGCCTAAAGTTCAAGGTTAGCGTCTAGCAACACGCCAAGACACCCATAGAGAAAGAAGTTAACGCCGCAATGACGTGTCACCTCCTACGAACGCTTACCGTGTAATATAATCCATTTGTCTTAATATCTCTAATCAAGCGGGTTGCATGCTAATGTCATCAACCCATGTGCTCGATTATTCTTTCTTTGACTTCCCGGAACTGAACTCGCTCATACCTTACCATGGTCATGGATTTATTTAGGCTATATCAATTCCATCAAAGGGCCTGAGATATCTACTTTTGTTATGGAACAGAAGGGACAAATCCTTTCTCTCATTATCTATTAATGCAGTATTACTCGTGACGCACCCAACGTATCCTACCTCGCTGCGAACAGTGTGTCGTCACAGTTTTCGTCAATACATCTAAGTACGCGAGTTGTAATATTCATTAATAATAATCTTAAAGTCTAAGGACCAATACACACGTCCGCAGATAGGAACATCCAATGACACTGTGAAATGTGGATTTCCTACTGGCGGGTCTCGTTCTCATAATATCCTCCTGGATATTACCAAGGGCGCACACCATGAGAAGGTGCCTCAAAGTTTTATGAGTCCTCACCCCTAATGACCTGTATTATTTGTGTCCCTCAAATAACATCATCCGGCCATAGAACATATATTCAAGAACAGTGTTATGACACTTCCAAGTTCTCATCATAGCAGGGATCCGCTATGACCCTTTAATGCAACAGCTGTCTTTAGGACATTATCACATGCATTGTCACACAGAAGAACAAACAAGATGTGATAAGGCTTTTATTAATGAATAAAATACAAAATAGTTGGTTCTAGACCACCAACTCCAACAACTGTAGCAGAGCTGACCAGCCAACACCAACAGGGCACTGTAGCAGTGCAGACTTTAACACGACTATTGTAGCAGGTCGAACTTTGGAGTCAACGGTATTGTAGCTCCTTGAACTTCCAGCTGCCGGCCAATTTAGCACTTTTGACTTAGGTGGTCACCTTTCACTGTAGAGATTTGGACTTTCAGTCGTCTTTCACTGTAGCACAGCAGACTTTCGATTGGTGGAATAGTGTTTCGTCCTCCTTATTAGCCCATTTTGGGTTAGGGTTTTGTAGTAGTTAGAAACTCTGATTCTCTCCTTGTAATTGTCCTCCCGACATATAGCGAAAATTCTGCCTCTCCATAGACCTACGGATCATTTCCCGAACCACCTAAATCTCTGTGTTCTGATTCATTTCATTCTTTTTTTTTCATTTTACTCTTCTGTGATCCGTGTTTCGTTTTGTTGCTCCCAACACTTTGATTGGTTTGGACGGGAGGAGTATATCACTTACACTGTAAAAATAAATGCAAGCAATCTTCAACATTGTCATTGCAAGGATAACATATGGAAGTTGTGTTCATACCAGTGATCTTGAGTTTGTCATCAGTGAGCAGTCTATTCCAAATCCTCCAAATAAGAATGGCTCTTGATGGAGAGATATGCTTACTTCTGAATTCCTTCATCCATTTAGAAGTCATACCATGTTTCCCATAGAGATACCTGTAATATGCCTTGATATTAAGAGTACCAAATATGTCGATGGTCCAGAAAATAGTATCAACTTCACTGAATTCAAAGCTTTCTATCTGCATTTTAACAGTCAGTAAAATAAACAGAATAACATTTTAAAATCTGTTATGAGTTCCCCAATGAAGAGGTCCATCAAGTGCCTAGGTGGTTTCCCTTGAACAGAAAGGGGCTGGTCCAACCATTTAATAAACCAACAATTCAGCTAAAGTTGCATGAAGGAAGCCAGAAACAATCCTGTGTAATATTTATATAAGTGTCCCTGATAGTGGGCCACATAGAAGATTGGAGGAAGTGTTTGTTACCCATTTGAATTCTCTTGATGAGCCATTGTTGAAGAAACCTTGTGGACTCTTCAATACTACACAAGGGATGCCAAATATAATTTGGAGTCAAGGCATCATTAAAGTGAGAGCTTTTTCTAACCCAATACCACCCATATCAACTGGCTTGGTGCACTTCCTCCAGGAGACAATGGTCATTTTAGTCTCACGAACACATCCAGTCCAGATGAAGTTCCTAATTTTCTTTTCCAGCCTCTTAATGAGTTCCACTAGCCATCCGTAAAGATAGAATACATGCACAAACATAGAAGTAATGACAAAAATTCACAAGACAAATTCTTCCAGCTTGAGATAAGATCTTCCCTTTCCAGCATGCAAGCTGTGAGATAATCTTAGAGGCAATTGATTCAAGATGAGAAGTTTTGACCCTGCCCTAGAACAAAGGGACTCCAAGATATTCAAAAGGTATCTCCCCTTTTTTCACGTTCAGAAATTTGAGGATATCATTCTTTTTAGCAGTTGGCATACGTTTTCCAAATATGATGTAGGATTTTCTCCAACTTATAGCCTGACCAACCACCCTTTCATAGTGGAGAAAGATATATTTGATGGACTTCGAAAATTTTTAAGTCACTTTAGCAGAACAGAAGAATGCCATCTTCATAGAAAAAGATGTGAAAGAGCAAAAAAGTTTTGAGATGCCTTGACAGGAGATAACTGGCAATTGTTGACAGCCTTCAATAAGCACCTACTTAGGAAGTCCTCCACTAAAGCAAAAAGGAAGGCAGAGGGTCTCCTTGCCTAACTCCTCTAGAACAACTAAATTGTCTCCACGGTGATCCATTGAGGGGAATGGAAAATTTAGAGCTCTGAAGAACAGCATAAATCAGTTTGATAAAATTCTTAGAAAAGCCAAAGTCATGCAACACTTTCAGAATAAAATCCCATCACTGTATCAAAAGCTTTTGAATTGTCGATTTTTAAAGCAAGGTTACCACTCAGGTTTCTTTTGAAGTGGTTTGATGACTCAGATGCTGTATATAAGCAGTCCTGGATCAATTTTCCTGGAATAAACCCAAAATGATTAGTGTAAACAATAAAATTAATAATGTTCCCAAGCCTGTTAGCAATAATTTTGGTGGTAATTTTGGTGATAATGTTCCCAATTGCAATAGGCCTGAAATCCTTGATATCAGAGGCAGAATTAATTTTAGGAATCAGAGCAATAAAAAAAAGGCGTTAGCACCAGGGGCATGTAGGCTGTATAGAAAATTTCACTAACAGCCTGTGAGACCTCACTCCTAACAATATCCCAAAAGTGTAGGAAGAACCTGTTTGAGAGTCCATCAAGACCAGGAGTGCTGTCAGTATTCAGAGAGGCAAGATCTAAGGAGAGGGTGTCATTCTTCATCTGAGTGATGACATTAAGAATGACACTATCCAGGAAGATGTCATCCTGATCATTGTCATTAAATAGATCATTTAAGTAATGAGTGAGAGCATTACAAATTTTAGCCTCATCCTGGAAGACAGATCCTTGGATGCATAAAGAAGAGATAGGATTATCCAACTTCCTGACTCAATGAATAAGATGGAATGATTTTGAATTTCTATCCCCATCCTTCAGCCATATCAATCTATATTTCTCCTTGAGCATGTTGTCCTTTAAATTTATCATCTATTCCAATTTTCATTTCAAGAGAATTTCATTATTTGAAGGAGAGCCTTGATCTGATATTCTGTTCTGCAGCTCGAGCAGACTGTCCTCAGCCTCCTTAATATCTTTGTCCATATTGCTAAATCTCCTCTTGCACCAAGTTTTTAGGGATAGTTTGATCCTTTTGAGCTTCATTGCAACTTTTTGAAAGTGACAGCCATAGTCATATTTGATCCACACCTGCTGGACAATTTCCAAATAGTCATCCAGAGATAACCAGGCATTATTAAATCTAAAGGGAATAGGAAAGGATCGTTTCTCAAGCTTTTGTATTTTCACCAAGATGGGAGAATGGTCAGAGCTCAACTAGGATAAGGCATTGCATGTAATGGAAATGAAAGAATTATCACCAGCCATTGATATAAAGGCTCTATCAAGTCTACTAGCTTTCTTTCCATTAATTGCGTGCCTCACCCAAATGTATTTAGCACCAACCTGATTCTGTAAAAAGACGCATGCCAATAAACATTTGAAATTCATTTGTAGTTACCTTAATGAATAAGCCCATGTTTCTCATATAGATCTCGGATTATATTAAAGTCCCCCAAGATCAGCCAGTTGCACCTAATACCATAAGCCAGACTACCTAGTTCCCTCTAAAGCTCCCTTCTTTTAGTGTAGTAAGCATTTGTATAAACTACAGAGACCATACAAATAAACTCCTTATATGAAAGACTAATAGTTATTTTTTTCTCTCCTCCAAAGATGATACTAAAGGATTCATCCTTTTGGACAAACACCCAATGAGATTCAACAGCCGCATTGGAAAGATTGGGAGAAACAATCTCGTAACCAAGATTACACCAATCAAAGAAAGCAAAATTACATATTTGAGTCATTGGTTCAGCAATTCCATCCAAAACAGGCTTATTTTCTTTAATAAAGTGCCTAAGGACTGATGAAGTATTGGTGTTATTCAGTCCTTGGAAATTCTAAATAAGAAATTCATTTTAGAGATGATGAGCCCCCGGGTTTGGGGCATATTTTTGTTATCAACTTGCTTAGCTGCTTTCTTACGTCTTCCTCTTCCTTTTCTTTAAGAGTTAGAAGCAGTACTAGATACAGTGTTCTTTCTTTCTGAGTATTGTCATCTAACGCACGAATCTGGGGAATCACTTCTTCTTCATCCACCATGTCAATCCGTTTCTTTCTTAGCACAGAGGAGTCACCAGAGCAATCAAGTTTGTCAAATTTATTGGGGGAAACAACAATAGTAGATCTTCTTTTTTTATCTGAGAGTGATTTTCTCCAGGAAGCATTACCAGTAGACACTTCAGTAAACTGACCCTATTGTTCTTATTCTTCAGGGTGTTGCATCTACTCTTGGGCTTCCTTGCTATCTATTTGTTTCTTAGCCTGGTGAGCAGAGCCATAAATTTGTTCAACTATCATTGTGTTGTGGACCTCCTTGGGTTTATTACCAAGTTCAATTACCAGTGGCGGCTGAGAAGTCTCCTTTGGAGGGGTATCAATTCCTTCTTTCAAAGAAGGAAACCAACCTTTGTTTTGTCTTTATCTTTCTTAAACCTGCAGTTTTCTTCTTCATGCCCACTACGAAAGCAGAAGTCATGTTTAAGAGGGAGCAGTTTAGATATGTTCTGTAAGAACTGTCTATATGGACAATAGACTTGTAGCCAACATAGAAAGGTGGGACTTTTCTATATTGAATACGAAGACTAACATTGCCTTCCAATGTTGAGAGAACAACTTCATCAGTCGATGTAAAAGAAAGATCAATTTTGACAAAGATTCTCGCATAATAGCCAAATCACTCCTTTTTAGTTTCTCTGCCAAGTTTAATGGGAGCACCTACAGAGGAGTAAACATCCCGGAGGATCTTCCGGTGCCATGGGATCCAATTCCGTCCATGTACCCTGATCCATACCTGCGCATGAAAATTCTTGACACTGAAGCGATGAATATCGAAGGATTCCTGGATTGAGCATAACCGATCCAGATCCCCATGGCCTTCTCTTCAAATCATCAGAAAGGAAAATGATATGATAATATCCACGTCCAATAGTAATAATACGTCAGTCGTCAAAAGCCCAGATTTCAGAGATTCTTTTAGAAAGATCCCCGGATTTCTAAGGTTCATCGCCCTTCGGAAAAATCACTCTGGCAATAATAGAAAACTTACATATGTTGAGTTTTTCGGAGATGGCGTCCTGATTAGCAGTGACGTGGGCCATATGATCCTGCCCGAAGAAAAATCTTTGATTTCTGAAGGAAGTTCCGGCCTTAACTTTCTCAGTGGATGAATCAACCCTCTTCAACTCCTGCTTTTTATCATCGGAATCAAGAACCTTCCGATTGTTGAATACTGCGAACGAAGTTGTGTGGCTACACGGATCAAGCTGATTCTTCACAAATTCAGCTTATAGGGCACAATCACCCGATGGCCTTCACCATAGTTTTTTTTAAATGAGTTTTTTTTTTATTACAAAATTAGTTAATAATTAATATTTTATTAATCTTCTGAAAATTTTGTTAAGATCGTTATTAGTAATTTATTAATATGTAATATATTTAATAATTATCAATTGTATTGTTTATTATGAACTAGTGATATATTATTATGTTATTAATATAATTAATAGTATAATAAATTATATTTATTGTTTAGTAGTATAAATAAAACAATTTGTATTGAAAAATATATTTACCAGCTAATAACTATGTTATTTTTAATATATTACGGTATGTATTATTGATTAATTACTTGTATAGTCAATAATATAATATTAATAATGTTTATAGAATCCGAAATAATAATATTATTAATATTTAATAATTAATTTGATATGAATATTTATTATACTGGGAAAGTTCGGGGGTAAGCGTACCTAGTCCTAAAAATTTTATTAAAAATTAAAATGCACATCAACCAAACAGAGAAATGGCAAAACAACCATCCAACTAAACACGATCCTAAGACCCAAAATACACTAAAATCCATTTCATACGAGCCACACTGCTATCACCACCCAAGAACGCAATCCATCAGGATTTGACACCTTCACTCCACGGTCCAAATACGCCCGTCAAACACGCCATACAACCTGTCACGCG
Source organism: Viscum album (assembly GCA_963277665.1). NCBI lineage: Eukaryota > Viridiplantae > Streptophyta > Magnoliopsida > Santalales > Viscaceae > Viscum > Viscum album. The sequence continues at coordinate 882,599,679 of OY728159.1, read as the reverse complement.
GACTCAATACCCGATGTCCCTGCCAACCACGCCTCAACGAGGTCGTCCCCGTCATCTTCGTCGCCTGCACCTGCAACCCAGCTCGGCCGCCGTCGCTGATTAGATCCCACCTCAGGGATTGCATCCCCTCGTCGGAGCTTCCAGTCCGACGCCGCCACCAGACCCGAGATCGAGGACGCATCGAGCAAGGGACCAAATCGTCTGGGTCCCAAACTCCCATGCGCGCGCACAACGGATCCAGCATCCCGCTGGAATCCCAAACCTCACAACACCTGACGCCATAGCCAGTTCCCCAACGTCGTCCTGCCTTGCATCCTCGAGATCTACTCACCGGAAGTCTCATCGGGCGAACATCCTGCCAACTTGTTCGCATCATCCAAAGATCAACGCCGACCCTACCAGTAGATTTTTCGGCCAAAAGTCGTATGTAGAAACGCTGCAACACCGAACGTCGGAGCACCTCCAGCACCCAGCCCACCTGTAACCCAAGATCGCCAGAACCGGAAAGCCGATCTGACGCCTCCTGGCCTTCACACCAACCACACCAGTGCTCCCGAGCAATACCTCGCCAATGGAGGGCCTCTGTCACCCCACTGGGATCCCAGATCTCGGGGTCCCAGATCCCTGCGCATCGAAGACCGTCCCGACCCCATCATTTGAATCTCAGCAATGGGCCACCGTCGTTGCCTCCATCCGCCTCGGCTAAGCGTCCGTCACATGCCCCTATCACCGACAGAGAAGAACCGCCTACCGTCGACATCGCTAGCCCAGATCTCCGACTAACCGGCTGTTGACTCACGCCTGAACAGTTCACCGCACGATGCAGAATCACTCGACTCGTGCCGCTCGTTCTATGTTGTCTGCCGATTCGCGGCCGACTCCCACTTCTCATCAAACCAATATGAGTAGGAACCAATCTTTCAGAATCAGATCCTCCTCGCTGTTGTCGAAACCCACTGCACCAGCCTCGTTGTTCCCGATGTTCGCTGCCCCGAGGGAATTCAGAGAGTGAACCTCCCATTTCTTCACCGCCAGATTCACAATTACGCTTGAAAAGCACAAGCTGCAAACATTTCATAATGTCTGATAAATGTCATCTTCAATGATCTTACTTGGATTACAGGAGCAATTCCCATTAAAATCTAGAGAGGGAAGCTCTCCGTTGGTGAGAGAGATGCTCACCATTAAATCCCATCATATGAATATTTATTATACATAGTATGAATTATAATACTAATAGGTATTAATATAATTAACAAATAGTAATTATTATCACCACCAATGTAGTTATTAATATTAATGTTTCTTAATCGTTCATAAATATTTATTTTTATTTATAAATCTTCGTGATTTTTTTGATATAATTATTAGTAATTTATTAATAAGTGATATATTTAGTAATTATCAATTACATTATTTGTTACCGATTAATAATATATTATTATGTTATTAATTAATTAACAGTATAATAACTAATTTTTTTAATTTTTTATTTATAAATCTTTGTGAATTTTTTGTTGATGTAATTGTTAGTAATTTATTATTAGGTAATATATTTATTAATTATCAATTGTATTATTTATTATTAATTAATAATATATTATTATGTTATTGATATAATTAACAGTATAATAGCTAACATGTATTGTTTAATAGTACAAATAAAATAATTTGTACTGAAAAATATATTTACTAGTTAATAATTATGCAATTTTTAATATACTATGGTATGTATTATTAATTATTTACTTATATAATCAATAGTATAATATTTATTATTAATATTAATGACCATTATAAAATTCAAAATAATAATAATATTATTATATAATAATAAATTTAATATGATTATTTATTATACATAACATGATTTATGATAGTAAGAAGTATTAATATAATTAACAAATATCAGTTATTATTATTATCATTGTAGTTATTAATATCAATGTTTCTTAATTGTTCATAAGTATTTGTATTAGTTTCTAATTCTATAAAAAAAATCATGTGACAAAAAATAATATATTAGTAGGTTTTTAAATAATGTACAAGTAATGGTTTAAAAAAACATATAACATGTATCAGTTCATTCTACGTCAGTGTTTCAAATGCTCCTTCATGCCAAACCAGGTGTATAGATAATGCGTTCACACCATGCCTGTCGATGTCTATGTTTCGGCATACACACCTCATGTGTAGCATCTCCGACACCAACCTCCACATCAGGCTGTGTGACAAGCGGTGGATCTATAGTTTCCCTACCCGTACCATGTCCTACCTGCAAGGATAGTGGTTGATTGAAACTCTCCCCAACATGTGAAGAAGATGGTTGTTGTGTGACAGATATTGGCAGATCAGAGCAAAACAAAGAATACAACACATATCAGTCACCCTCTATTACTACAGCAAAATCTGCCACACTAACAGACTATATTTTTGCCTGTGCCTCTAGCTGTTGTTGTGACTCACATGCAATAGGATCTGGAGGAACTTTTGGCTGATCATGATAAACACTTTCATCTGTGCCACATCTACATCCATAACAGGCTTGTCACCCCCTAACACATCTATATAATGCTCAACACACTCAACATTGTCTGACACGTCAAAAAATATCTCATGATAAATCTCTTCCATGGGATGAAGCGACTCTACTGCTCTATGAAAATACACCTGATCAAATGTGCCTCCCTAGATGTGAATAAGTCGGGTGATGAAGCATCCTGCAAAAACATGTTGGGATATATTTTTTATTTTAAAATTTGAATATGAGAGAGAGAGAAAGGGATAAAAGATTTTGATATGAAAAAAAGAGACATGTGGGATTAGATGTGAAAAAAAGAGATAGGTGTGATTAGATATGAAAAAAAGATATGTTTCTTATTTTTGAGAGGGGTGGTGCACGCCTATATATATATGAGGGCGTGATAAAGAAGCAGGAGGGTAGACAAGATTTAGCTTCCTAGAGATAATCGGGAAGAGGCTACCGCTTGCGATTGCTCGTGCGAAGAGACGACGGAGACAAAAATGTGCGACGATGGTGAGAGAATTGTTAATAACGACATGCAAAGAGATTCATGACAATGCCATGTATGCAAAGAGATTCAAGCGGCGTGTCCCAGTTGTGGTGATCGGAGGTACATCAAATGGTATATTCATGGGTGTTGGTGTGTTGTAAAAATGCCTTTGGGTGTGGTGTGAAAATCCTTTGGGTGAGTATGTCAAAATTCCTTCGGGTGTGGGGATGATGGTGGAGTATTCAAAATTTAAATCAAGGTAGAGATTGTTGGGATATTTTTTGATTTTAAAATTTGAATATGAGAGAGAAAAAAAGGGATAAAAGATTTTGATATGGAAAAAAGATATATGTGGGATTATATATGAAAAAAAAGAGATATGCGTGATTATATATGAAAACAAAGATATGTTTCTTATCTTTGAGAGGGGTGATGCATGCCTCTATATATATGAGGACGTGATAAAGAAGCAAAAGGAGGGCAGACAAGATGTAGCTGCCTAGAGATAACTGGGAAGAGGCTACCGCTTACGGTATCTCGTGAGAAGAGATGACGAAGACAGCGACATGCGACGATGGCGAGAGAATTGTTGATGATGACATGCAAATAGATTCATGATGGTGCCATGTATTGAAAGTCTTCTTGGTTGGGGAGATCAAGCGGTGTGTCCCGATTGTGGTGATCTATGGTACATCAAAATGGTACGTTCATGGGTGTGGGTGCATTATAAAAATGCCTTCGGGTGTGGTGTAAAAATCATTCGGGTGAGTATGTCAAAAATCCTTCGGGTGTGAAAATCCTTTGGGTGAGTATGTCAAAATTCCTTCAGGTGCTGTGTAAAATTTCTTCGGGTGATAAAATGCCTTCAGGTGAATTATGTGGTGTTTTGTGACTGCTTCTACTGTGGTGTTAGGCTCTGCCCCAACAAAACAAATTATGCAGTGTTTTTGATGCTTTTTGTTGGGACTGCATGTTGCGCGTGCTTCTTCCCTACACTTCTGCTTTCCAAAGGCGGACAACTTCCATCACTTTAATCCGCGATGCCGACTCCTTGATCGAAACAAGATGATGGGGTGACAGTTCCTCCTTCCATGGATTCCTCCTTGGAGATCATCGCCTAGTTCTGGTCTCCCTCATAGATTTAAGTCATGTTTGTGAAACTCATTCTTAGTGCCATCTCGAGGCAGACACTGGTTAATTACGTTGCTTCTGTCTTGACAGGGCAACAACTTTCAGTTAGAGGAGGTAGTGACATTGGGCATGTCTGACCATTTCTATACATTGGGTAGGTTGTGCACCTATAAATTCTTCTCAATTTTGAAGTCGAAGACATCTCATGTGTGGGGCATCTTAGGCGCGGAACCCAATACATCCCGTGTCGGTCATGAGGTAGTTGACACTAGGGGCGTAAGTCTTTTGAGACTTTTTACCTCAAGAATCTCTTGTTTATTGTATGGGGTGGGGATTCTAGATCAGGTCACATGTTTAACATCTTGTGGAGATGGATTAGTCACATATTTAATGTCTTGTGAGGACAAATGGTGGAGTGTGTCACCAGGGGAAGATTTCATACTTGAGATTTTGTTGAGCATGTCTCCAAGGAGAAAGATTTCACGGTCAAAGGTTTGGTGGAGTGTTGTTGCAGAAACACCAAGAGTCACAATGACATATGATTCATAGAAGAGTAAGAAGGAAAAACAAATAAACAAGAAAAAGATCCTGGGACACAGAGATTTATGTGGTTCAGTAAATGATCCTTACAAACACGGAGAGACATAAATATCACTATAATCAGGAGCACAAATTACAAGGAGTATCTCGGAGTTTCAAGCATAAGAAACCCTAACCTGAAATGGGCTAATAAAGAAGATGAAGTTTTTTGCCACCAATCGCACAGAAAGTCTGCACTACTACAATGAACGGTGGCTGAAAGTTTGCATTGCTACAACATCACGACCGCCCAAGTCCAAGCTGTTACACTAGCCAGTGGTTGGAAGTCCACAGAGCTACAATATTGTTGTCTCCAAATTCAGAGTTTCTACAGTAGTCGTGTCGAAGTCCATACTGCTACAGTGCCCTATCGATGTCGGCCGATCAGCTCTGTTACAGTCGGTCATAGTTTTCACAGTACCCCAAAATTTGGACCGACAGCCTTCAACCCCTGGAGCAGGGGCGTGTTTCCTGGGGTATGATGAAGTGTGTCCCTGGGGGGGGTCTTACACTCGGGGTTTGATGGAGTGTGTCCCCTGGGGGAAGATTTCACACTTGGGGTTGTCGAGATTGAACCTTATGGAGGCATTCTACATACCCTATTCGAAAACAAGGATCAAAACCCACATAGTTCGATGTCGTACTTTAAGTTTGTGTGAAAAGACCAGTCCATGCAGTTTAACGTCATGCGGTAAGGATGCTCGTGTCACGGGGGGAGAATTAACAAGGGATGATGTGAGGCTTACACATAAAAGCTTCCTGGATTAGGAGTTTTGTCTCATGGTATGGTAGGAGGTGGCATCCCATGATGATCGTACATGGGGCAACTTGTGTTCATCACACAGGGTAAGATTACTATAAGAACCCAATTTTTCCATGAGGTATAGATCCTTTAAATTTTGATCTAATTCTTTATTTTTGACCTTTTATGGATGCCTAATGAGTTCATAAAGGTCTCAGAGGTGTTTGAGGCTTATTCGAAGCTCATAACATCGACTGGTGGAAGGAACCACTGGGCCACACGGTTAGTCGAAACCATGCGACCCATCCCACGCAGTATCTCTTAACCATGCAGGGCATTTCAGAGGTGGAAAACAGGGTGCACGGTCTACCCTAACTATGTGCCTAGGTCTTCATTCCTATGCAGGTGGTCTGCAGTTTTTAGTAGCACTACTTCAAAACCCGCCTATAACAGTGCTGACATTTATCAGCGCTAAAAAAATTCATTGATAGAGTTCATCTTTATCAATGCTAAAATAAGTGATGATAAAAGAATATCTTTATTGGTGATTCTTTTTTAGCACTGATGAAAGGTAACCTTTATTAGCACTGATAAAGGAAACCTAGCACTTTATTTATAGTGCTGATAAAATGTGTCCTTTATCAGTGCGTTTTTAGCGCTGATAAAAGTTTCCCTTCATCAGCGCTTTTTTAGCGCTGATAAAGGTCCAGAATAAAATGAGTAAATTAAGAAAAATATGAAACATTTTATTAATTAAATAATTATTGATAAAAATGAATAAATTTAATATACATATATATAGATTATAAATATTAATAAATAGTATATATTAAATATAGATATATAAAATGAATAAGTATAATATATATAAAGTGTTAATTAAAGACATATTAATGTCTTATTAATTTTCAATGTTGTTTGATTTTTCAATTTAACCTACATTAAACGTTGTGTGTTGCATTTATTTCATGAGCGCGCACACACACACATGTTAATGCATTTGTATACACAAACGCATAGACAAATATATTTATGAAATATATAGAAACACATACACCTAATATTTATATAATTTATTCAAATTTTAGTATATTTTATAATTTCATTATAACACGATACATTTAATACATATTATGTTTTTAATAGGTCAATTTTATTTATTTGTTTTTAATACCACAGTTAGGGTATTCGTTTTTAATGTTTTTTATTTTTTATTTTATTTTTGAATTTGATCAATTTTTATTATTTATTTACTATGTTTTAATATTTTCAATATGTATTCATCCACTTCAATATACACATATATATATACACCCATGTTTTTTTAATAACTTATATTTAATTAATAAAACTTATCCATTTTTTCAATATTTTTAAAGTGTACTCATTTTGAATTATTCAATTTCACTCATTTTTAAAATGCATGTATTTTAGATTATATATCAATTAATAATGTTTAAAATATATTCCTAAATAAATATTTAGAAATAAATATATCTATAAATGTATATTTACTATATTAATAATTATTATAAATAAATAATTATTATTTTTTAAATAAGTATTTATGTAATTATAAATAAAATAATTATATATATTTAAATAAGTATAAAATTATAATAAAGTTATTTAAATAATTATAATTACAAAAAATTTAACAATGCTGTTAAAAGATATATTTATTAGCACTAAAACATTAACGTTGATAAATATGTCCTTTATCAACACTAGCGCTGATAAATACTCCTTTTATCAATGCTTATAAATTTAACACTGATAAAAGGGATCTTTATCAATGCTTTTCTGAAAGCGCTGTTAAAAGTATCTCCGATCTATTTAAAAAAAACCCTGACCATGACTCAGTCGCTCATGATTCTCAAGCTCTTGCAGAACTCCTCTACTGCCATCACGACTCCTCTACGTTCCCTCAGATTAATCAAGGTTAGAATCCAATGTATGTTATTTTATAATCTTCCTCTATTGTTGTTTGATGTTTTGGGTTCCGTGTTTTGTGTTTTTGCATTGTTCTTAAACACGACGAACCCTAAATCTCTTCTCGTCGCTACTGAAATACAACGAGTGTGGTTCTATTTCTTCTTCTCCTTTCATATGTATTTGAGTGTCCAACCCATTTTTCCCTAGAGACACACATAGACGGTTTACTCTACTTTTGACATTAACAGGTAGTCCTCTCATCCCCCCTCAGTTTTCTCTTCATTTGACTAATATAGGGTTCCAAAATCTAGGTAGTTTCTCAAATATAATTCATCTTATATACTAGATTATAGATTCGAATGACTTAGTTATGAAGGTTTTGAAGGATTAGGGTATACCAAGTTGTGGCCCTCATTTATGGGTGATGAGCATATAAGGACCAAGGTAAGTGTAAAAATCATTAAAACATGCTTTTTGGATTTTGGTTATTCATGTAAATTGTTAAAATATGAAATGGGTTATTTAGATTTATTATTTTGATGAATAATTTTTTATTTAATTCAAAAAAATATTGAATTAATTAGCCACATTCCAAAAATTATTTTAGTGATGTATGTGTGTGAGAGTTTTATTTTTTAATTAATTAAAGATTATTATTAAACTTTAAACATGGGTTACAAAGAGTGATGGGGAATTTATTTGGTGAGAAAAGTATACTCAACAAAAATTTTAAAATTTTTCTAGATTGGATAGAGTAGAGAAATCATTGGGTAAATGGACTTAGAAATACAAAACAACATATAAAGAGTGTATTTACCAAAAGTAATTAAGTTATCCATGGTTGGATAGTTGATCAAGAAAACTATGAGATGCGATTTATTAATTGATTTACTAATCAAAATAAAGAGATAATTAATTTATAGGATAAAAAAATAATTTGAAAATCCATCTAACATGGTGAATAACAGTAGAGAGAACAAAATGTTATTAAAATACACTTGTAATGGTTTGGATATTTATGTCCTGTAAGTCACGTAATTTGTTATCTATGTCAAAAATTCACAAAATAGAGATACAATCCCCCTATTGTAATTAACCCTTTGTTGCATTCCATATCCAAACCTCTCTTCTTCTTTGATCATTGTTTATCACTAAGTTAAGGCACTAGCACTCCTTTGGTGATCAAGGGTCTTCAAGAATATTTCTAATATTGAAGGCTAGTGTAATCTTCTAAAAGGCTAGAATACTTTGTTTACTGCTTCAACATTATAAATCAAACATATTCCATTGAAGATTAAAGATGGATTCCACTAATACTATATTAAAAGTATGCCATAAGTTTTTTTTCTTTGTTTCTATTTACATTTATCCTTAAGATAAATCAGCCCTTGTTTAGGTTTTTTATCCCTATAATGATCATATGATGATACCCTAAAACTCATAAGTGGTATCAGAGACTTGTTCTTCAAGGAAACAATGTATTAATCTATTAGTTTTTCGAATAAATAAATGTTATATTGTATTATGTCAATATCATATATTATGATATGAAGGATTTCTTTGTTCAACCATAGCATATGGATATTATATATCATTTATAATGACATATATAAAATATAAGGATTTGAACTATGTTTTATCATACAATTTATGATATCATAAAATATGACTCTATCCATGGTTTGTGTGAAAATAGAGGATCAAAGAACAAATACACTATCACCTCAATTGTTAAATATGATAAAATAAATATGTTATCTCCTATCAAATTTGGTGAGACCAGTCATGGTGTATGATTAAAGTTTCATCACAGAATATGATTGAGTTGTAGGGATACCTCTCTCCAATATTATATTTTACAATAAATAATATCATTATCAGTTTTAAAGTAGGAAATTCCTAGATTTAATTGTAGATCTAATTCAAGCTATGTGGTATAATTTTCAATGACATGAAGTATTTATGGTTCCTCTAAGATTTTATGGTAATATATCATAATAATAAATTTAGGATTGCATTGAATATATTAATTTCATTTATAAGAGTAAAAAAATTCTAGATCAATACTGAGTATAAGTTGAAAAATTCACCCTTTAAAGGGATGTATGTTATTAGAGGGATCTTATAGTGTATTAAAAAAATATCCAAAATTGCAAGGTGAGGAATCCTTGAGTAGACAGAAGTGATTTCCAATGTAGGTGGGGTAAGATTCATTTATTCAAGACCAATAGAGCAGAGGTATTCCAATTCCTCTTCAATTGAGGAGACTTTTTGAGTGATTCCATTAGTATAGATTCCTAGGACACTTTAATCCTTAGACACTTGATTGTCTTCCATATCTTGATGATATATTGGACTCCCTCTTTCAAACTAGCCTTCCTCCCATTATCAAGAGATGGAAGGCAATCAAGCATCTAAGGAAAGATTAAATAAAGGTAGTGAAGGTTAGTTGTACTATAATATTGAAGTATTATATCTCTGTTCAAGACAGTAACAATTTTCAAACAATATGGATGTAATTGTGAAATTTTATGCATATAGTGTATTGTGTTGTTGTTATCCAAGAAAAATTAAATGTTTGACTACTCATGAAGACAATGTCTTCTGAACATGATGATATTTCCAATCCCGAGTAATAAAAAACTGTTGACAATGAAACTGCGGAATTATTAGGGGATCAACAACATGTTGATGAAAAAAATGAAAAAAAAACAAGAACGACGCAACATCACAGTTTTGAATAAAATTACCAAGGCAAGAAGTCAGGGTATAAAATTTGAGGTTGGTCAGAATCAACACAACCAACCTATTGACCTCAACAAGTCAACATTCATTAGTTATCTTGGGGTCACAACAAGGATTAATGTGCCGATTGATATTGACTCATGGTGTTGCATCCAACTTGTAACAAAGAAAATCCTTTGGAAAGATATAATGGTAATGTTACAATATACTTTCTCTATTTTACTGAAAAATTATATAATGAAATATTGATTTAGTTTTCAATATTCCTCATAGAATTAATTTATTTTAGAATATTTCCATAAGAAATTTATCTTAATGGCTGCTGTAAAATCCCATAGAAGATTCCGGACTCTTCTGACAAAGTTACATCTTAGGAATGCTGAGGGGAAAATAAATCCCCACCCACCACTTTGTTATACACACATTATAAATCAGGAAACATGGACTTCTTTTAGCAATCGTTGTAATGAGAAATCATTCCATGTGCACTACGGTCGATAATATATTATTTTAAATTTTTTATTTTATCCAACTTGATTCAAAATTGTTAATTTATGAAACAACAAAAGAGTGCTGAAAATAAAGAGTGTGCATCAAAACTAGCGTACCCCTATCACAAAGGAAGGATGGGGTATTCTTAATTAGAGAAGAAATTGGTATGTATTTTAAATCAATAATAAAAGTTTAATTATGTGATATGAAACAACATATGTTTCTTTATTTATATGCATATTGATGAATCAAAATCTAAAGACACTTCCATCCCATGTCATGTGCTATAGAAGGAGGCTCGTGTAAATGAGGATGGTATACTAGTTGATGAAAACACAAAAAAGTATGGGAAGCATGTGTAATTATGAAATAATTATAATTCATTATGATTTATAACAATATTAAATAAAAATAAATATGTTCATATTTTTTATATGGTTTAGACATAAGAATCAGCAATGACCGTACCAGAAGAAAAGTGACTTTCAGTAGCTTTTAAGTGGCCTGAACAATATGGTCGTGTTAGAGGATTAGGTTTTGGAGTCTCTCCTAAAAAATATTTCAAGAATATAAAAGCACATGAAGATACATATAATACAATGAGATGAATGCAGACACAAATATACTAACTGCAAGATATTATTTTGTGGTTTGGTTTGGCAGACCGATGTATTAGAAAAGATCAAAGTGAACCGGCGGTGGAGAAAAGATCCACACATGATCTAAATGATCCCACTATCTTTGAGGCTAGTCATTACCCACAAACCTTACCCAAGGTAATCAATTTTTTTATTACTCTTTCTCCTAAATGTGAATCAAATAACTTCTGATAACTTTATATTACTAAAATTCTATAGGGTGTAATTGTATGTGATTTTTATCTATCAACACCCACATACCGCTGTGTTGCGAGGGGTAAAATGTATAATATCCCGGGAGACCAGATACAAAATAAAATTATCCCAAAAGATCACATGATAGAGGGGATTAAGGTAGCTAATGAGCCGACTGCTAAGTTGCATGTTCCACTTGATGATCCAGATATTACAATGGTCAAAACTGCTATTGGAGATTTCATAGAATGTCCATATAATCTTATAAAGATACATGAGGTATGTATTTAACAAAAATTTTCATATGAAAAACATGTAACAATTGACGATAAAAGCTCTTAAGTGAGGTATGATATTAAATATGGATAAAGCGGTGGATAAATGAAAGGTTGAATTAAGAAAATCTAGTGAATCGACCAAGAAAACAAAATGAACTTACTAGAGTACCTTCTATCCACTAGTTCTAAATAAACATTAATTAACATTAAAACTTCATGCATAGACCACATTTAAAGATAAATCTATGTCTTACATTCACTATAAAGAAGAAATATACAGAGTTTCTATTACAGACAGAATTGGTCTCAAGACTCTAAATGAGATTCTCAAGCATGAATGGTTGGGCATCTCAATTGTGAATACACACATAAGGTACATTTTCATAATGTGTTTGTCCAAATAGTGATCTAAATATGTTTATTAAAGTTAATAACTATTCATATTTTGTACAAGAATTTATATTAAAACTATATGAAGGGAAGATCGTGAGGATCATGATTTGGATTCATTGATCCTAGTATCATTTCTACAACAAAAATTACTTTGGATAAAAAACAAATAGAGGATAAAATATATGAGTTACTCCAAGAATTTAATAAAAAAACATCATACGAGAAACTCTTTTTGATGCCTAAAATGAAAGGGTAAAACTCTATGATCTAATCACATAAAATATATTTTTAATTTTTTCAATACTTAATTGTTTTTTTAGAAAGAACAAGATACTGACATCAGTCAACATAGACACCCCAAATATTTATTTTTGAGATTCAATGCATGGATTTCCAACCAACCTCCCACACATGATGTGTATTGTGAATATTTAATACACTACAATCAACATTTTATATATAAAATTCTAATTATATGTTCAGTTTGTGTTTTAACGAGAATTTTGTTATGATATGGCAGTCACTAAATACATACTAAATCATGGCATGGGGTCGATGTCTGAAAAGATAAAGCCTATGGATTACTAAAAATGAAAAAAAATTAAGGTATATATATAAATATTTAACTATAAAAACATTTCAAAACAATTTTCTTATTTTGGTCAATGTTTCTGTAGTGTCTGAAATAAGATAATGCAATCAATTGTGGATATTATGTTTGAAAATTTATGAGAGAAATCATACACCATGAAAAGAACAACATCCCCCAACAATTAATTTCTGAAGGTAATTACAATTTCATTAAATATATTTCATAATAATTTGTTTGTTTATATTTTCTCAACACTATCAAGATTTTTGACAAAAGAGTTATTCAAAAGAAGAAATCAATTTGTTTAGAGATGAGTGGGAAATGTACTTTTTGTCAAAATGTTTTCCGAAAAAGAAGAAGAAGGTGATTTCATGATATGTTTGGGATTTAGTACAAGTTATAACCTTCAAAATATATTTGGGGTGTGAAGAATTAGTGTTAGAATGCTTATATATTATTTCTAATCTCTTTCTCAAGGAGAATATTAATGGAGAAAATCAATTTGTTTAGAAGCGTTGACCTGAAAAAAATAAAATTTTTGGGTAAACATGGAGGTGTAGGTGGAGGAATATGTGAAAGTGAAGGTATAGGTAGTAGAAGAGGTTAATTTGGAGGTAAAGTCGAAGTCGAAGACCGACGTGGAGGAGGAGGCAGAGGTGAAGACCGAGGTGGAGACTAAGGCGGAGGAGGATAAGAAGCACTAGCTTGCAAACAATAAAATTATTGGGAAATTAAGTAGAATAAGGATAATACCATGATTGTGTTTTATAACAATTTATTGAAATCTCACACAACACTTATCACTTAAGATAAGATCCATTGTGCATCTTTCCAGTTTAAAATGATATTTTAGTAAAAAACACACATGGCGTACTCAAAACTAAGAAAAAATATTTAAATTGTTTTGGTACTTTAGGACAATGATCCATACATCATTTTTGATGTGTGGGGATCAACTACATATCAATCCGACATACAATGTGACCGGTATGACTCCAAATGCATCTTTTTATTCAAAACTGACATTAATTAAAAAAAACAATTGACATACTAAAAAATAAGCAAACAAAAACCGATTGTTTTGATACTTTAGGAAAATTATACATGAGTCATTTGGGATGTGTATCATTCATATTCACCTCAATCCAATTCATGATGTGACCAGTATGACTCCAAGTGCGTCTTTGTTATTCAAAATTATCATTAATTTCAGTAAAAAAACAACTGACATACTCAGAACTGATAAAACACATTTGTATTGTTTTGTTACTTTATGAAAACAATACATACATAATTTATGACATGTAAGGATCATCAAAACCTCTATCTGATTCACAGTTTGACAAGTATGACTCAAAGTACATCTTTTTTATTCAAAAGTGACATTAATGTTAATAAAAAAAGCTGACATACTCAAAACCAATAAAACACATTAAAATTGTTTTGATACTTTAGTAAAATGATATATGAGTCATTTTGGACATGTAGAATTCAGCCGCGCCTCAATCCTATGTACGGTGTGACCGGTATGACTCCAAGTGAATCTTTTTAATTCAAAATTGACATTAATTTTAGTAAAAAAACAAATGACATACTCAAAACTAATAAAACACATTACAGTTGTTTTGGAACTTTAGGAAAATGATACATACATCATTTTTTGATGTATAGGGATCATCCTAACCTCAATACGACATACGATGTGACCAGTATGACTCCAAGTGCATCTTTTTATTCAAAACTGACATTAATTTTAATCAAAAAAACAACTGACAAACTCAAAAATGAGTAAACACATTTTGATTGTTTTGATACTTTAGGAAAATGATCCATGAGTCATTTGGGATGTGTAGAATTCATCCGTTACTCAATATGATGCACAGTGTGACCAGCATGACTCCAAGTGCATCTTTTTTATTCAAAATTGACATTAACTTTAGTAAAAAAACAACTGACATACACAAAACCAAGTAAACACATTCAGATTGTTTTGGTACTTTAGGAAAATGATCCAAACAACATTTGTGACGTGTAGGGATCAACCACACCTTTATCTGATGCACGGTGTGACTGGTATGACTCCAAGTGAATCTTTTTATTCAAAAGTGACATTAATGTTAATCAAAAAAACAACTGACATACTCAAAACTGAGAAAAAGCATTTTGATTGTTTTGATACTTTAGTAAAATTATCCATGAGTCATTTGGGATGTGTAGCATTCAGTCACGTCTCAATTCAACATACGGTGTGACTAGTATGACCAAAAGTGCATCTTTTTATTCAAAATTGACATTAATTTTAGTAAAAAAACAACTAACATACTATATAACAGTGTTTGATTTTTATTGTATTTGTGTTAGAAATTTTATTCCATTTAAATTAAATATTTGCATATTATTTTGATAATTTTTGTTTATATTTTTGCTGATGCAGTGTGTTGTTGCAGCACACTGCACCTGTTTCTAGTGATGTAGTGTGCTGGAGCATCACACTACAGTTTTCACATTTATCAGTGCTACTAACTATGCTGATAAATCTGTCCTTCACAAGTTCTTATACAAACACTGATAAAGTCTATCTATATCAGCGCATTAAAAAGTGATGATAAATCATACTTTTATTAGTGAAAATTAAAGCATTGATAAATCATACTTTATCAGTGCAAATAAAAGCACTGATAAAAGCCATGGAATTTTAACCACGCTAAGGTTATCAGTGATTTTATGGCACTAATAAAGGTTGATTCTAGCATTGTTAAAAGCGTGTTTTGTAGTAGTGCAGATCCATATAGCATAGCTAGCACATGATTTCTCATATTGTGCAGCCAAACCGTGTGGGGTCCCTTCTTGGGTAGTGGGAAGTGCACGATTGGTGCACCATGCGACCCAGTTTCTTTTGGTTAAATGACCAAAATGCCCTTAAATTTCTTTAAACCTCACCCCTTTCTTATTTCTTCATTCCAACAGTAGGTGGTCTCTATTTTCTCACATTGGAATCTCCCAAGGTCTCCTAATCTAGGTTCTTCCATATTTTATTCGTCTGGTGTCTAATCAAAGCACCATTTATCTCCTTGGATTCCTATCAGTAAGGGATTGAATCAATTACCTTCTACTCTTCATTTATCTTACTGTCTCTTGCACTATTCTGATGTAGGCTCATATGCCATATTTTCAGGGCGTTGATCCATTCTTCCATTTTATTCCAATACAGGCCAAACTAAGGGTCGATATTGGATGTGGAGAGTACTACAGGCCTAAGGTAGGTGGTCTATGAATCATCCCTCAAGTCTCATCATTTTATAAATTGTCGTCATTGTGCGCATGCCGATTTCATCAGGCGTTGCCTATTTAATTCATATGCCATGCTTATAATCATTTTTCTCATATTCTAGAGCCTCTACTATATATGTTATCTACATCATTGGAGGTTATGACCTCAAAATAGACCACCCCAAGTAGGGTGTGACATCTTTTATGCCTTTAGTGGCTTATTATGACTATCTATGCCACCGTTCAGGTTGCTTAAACTTTACCTTAGTAAGTTAAGTATTTTAATGAATGAATGAATCATTAAATGGAAATTACATTATAGTTATCACTTGATCCTTCTACAACAAGTGTTCTAATTAATTAATGAACCTTTAAAATGTTAAATTGAAATTATATTTATAGATATCACTTTGTCTAATTAATTATAAATTGAATTGCATATGGTTACATATCCTTAACCCACCTTGTCATGCTTATGAAAAGTAAAGGAATGAACCTAATAATTGATTAAGTAATTTAAATGATAAATAGTTTCATGTACTTGTTATACCTTGTCACATTAATGAAAGGCAATAAAATAAAGCAATTGAATCATTAAAAGGAATGAGTATTACATGGCCTTAATTAAAGAATGCTATATGTATAAGGTTCCCATTAAAAATGGACCTTTTTATCTTTATTTGAATGGTTAGACTTGATCCAACCTTGGATTCCTGAGGGAATTACTTGAGCACTCAGATGACACCATTCTGATTCATTGATCTAGTTTCCAAGGGATATACCCACTTTGAAACTTGGTCTTTGTATTAGTATGTAAATGCCTCGACGTAGTACCAATGATTCACCTGATATCATTTCCAGATTATTAGGATGCCTTGGATACACTCCTTGGATCCATCTTGATGAATTCGAACATGTGAAGCCATGGATTTTCCCCATTGGGCTAGACCATTCTTAGCCCGTGCTTAACTTGGATAAGATCCTTGGACTCGGTTAGAACTTTTATAGTGGAATTACTTGGGTGATGCCCCTTGATCCTCTTTCATTATTATCATCATTATAGGATTACTTGGTTACACCCTGGATACTCTTACATTATCTATATAATATATAGTACAATTGACACTTATTATAAACTGAAACATAATTAATTAAATGATTACATGTTCAGATTCCAGCTAAGGATGAAGCAGGTATTGGGGTATTTACATTACCGTACTATCTTTACTTTCACACACATATATATATACCTTCACAATATTTCAGTTTATATTCAATGACTGAATAACATAGACTCAATTGTTGGTGGCCTACTGAGATTTATCTCACACCCTATCCGGGCCTCCAATGGTACCTAGATAGATAATATGTACGTGAGTGTTGATAAGGAAAAGCATCCCACTTTGGACACTTGATCTTGATTGATTTCTTTAGGATGGATCTTAATATCAGATGTTCGAGGAATGGATTGGAATGTTTGGATAGTTTTTGGATTATTTCCACTTCTTCTGTATAGCATGTATTGCCTATTTCCATGTATACATGTTTTCTAGTTTTATAGATACATGACGTTACATCATCATCTTTGGTATATGATACAGTTTAGCTTTTGAGTTGATTAATATTTTATTGATTTTTATACTTATCTTTTACTACCAAATTCTTTATTCATTATACTACTTCTTCTATTTAATGTTATGTTATTTTATCCACTGTGCTCCACTCTGACATGCGGGCATAGTCTCCCCACAGACACACCCCAGGCCTTCACTATTAGTAGGCATCCTCTGGTATATGGGGAGGCACGCTTGAGGCTATGTGGTCTATCAACTTGGGTCACCTTTGAGTGACACCTTGGTCGGGACATCACAAAGTGGTATCAGAACCTCTTTCTTTTCTTTCATCTTATTATTTGGGAATATAAGCAGGATATTAAGAACATGATGTAACTTGGTTATAATCCATGTCTGGGAGTAGATCACCCATGTTCAGGGTAAATAATAAGTTGTCTAGGGATGGGGAATTGTTGTTATGCATTTTGTCTATTATAGTTGATATACTTTCATTGTTGGGTGATGCACATGAATTGTGGTATTTGATATAATTTATGGATATTTACCTTGGCCTTCTAATGCAAGGATCATGCATCATTATTGGAACCTATAATTCACACACCATGAATATTCCATGCCATATAGGTGCATTCCACTACTTTCATTTCTTGTGTCGCCTATGATTGTTGAGTGAGCTATGGTTTTTATATATACCTATGCTACTAGAATATTCTACCGGGTAAGGTAATTGGTTATTTAAAGTGTTATCATAAATATAAATAGTATTTTATCATATAGGTTGATGGTGGCATCTTAAATAGCTGGTTTATACCCATGATGTCTATGTACCTCTAGTTACATGAGCTACTCTTTGGCTATGATTGAGTGACTACCAACTTCAATTTATGAGATGTATACCCCCTCATAAATTGGAAGGGGTAATTAACCAAATCAAGCCATCGTATTTTACCATTACATTCTAAGACCAAATGTATGATGGTTAATTATAAATTAAATGGGTATTGATTTCAGCTACAAGGTGTATGGGTCCTTATTAACTAGGAATGATTATCCATTTAATCAAACCTTGTTATGTGTGTAAAAGAAAATAAAAATTTTAAATGTAAATCCTGACTTATAAAATGACATGGTTTCTAGTAAATGAAGAGGAAGAGTGTAATTTAACCTTCACCCATTGAAACCTTTGTAAATAAAATTTTAAACACTTACTGTTACCCTATCCTTCTAAGTGGGTAGTTGGGGTAGTACCTTGGGTAGGAAGTCCTTATTCTTATGATCTTCTTTTGATAGTGATTATATCATTTCTTAAATTTTGTTCTAAGGTGTTTTCTTGAAATTTTTAGAGTTATTCCACCATGACATCCTCCAGTAATGTGCTAGAAGGGTGGCGATGATCATGCTCTAGAGGTGGTAGGCCCTGAGCCACCAGTGATCCCTCCTGTAGTGCCACCTGAGGCACCTCCTTCTATACCCAAACTGGGCACTAACACCCATATTCAAGAGAGTTTTCTATGTCTGATATAGTCTATTCAGGTTTCTCTATGATTTACACCTACTATGGATGATCTGACCTGTGAGTTCCAGCAGAAGCATCCTCCCACATTTTTGGGGGATGGCAGTCCTTAGGCTACTAAGTCTTGGGTAGAGGCTATTATTTCTATCTTTGAGCATCCAAAGACACCTCCAAATATTAGGTTAAATATTTTCACCTATATGATGTGTGATTCAACCAAGAACTGGTGGTATGTGATTAACCAAGTCGGTCATCATCAAGGTATGGTATGGGATGATTTTCAAACTGCTTTCTATGATTACTTCTTCCCTCAGACGCCGAGAGATGATTGATCTAGAGAGTTTATGCACCCAGAGTAGGGTGTTATATCTTTTATGGACTATACATTTAATTTTATTGAGTTTAAATGCATTACACCACTTCTAGAAGGTGATGAGATATCACGATCATGATGTTTTGAGGATGGGATCAAGTATGAAATCCGCTCGTAGGTGAATGTATTTCGCCTACCTATATTTTTAGATATTCTGTCAAAATATTCCACATACTTACTATGGAAGAATATCTACACCACCTCCACCTTTAGGGGCATGATCAGTTATACTAAGTCATGTAGGGAGTTGGAGTAGAACCAGCAGGACTAGCTGGGGAGTAGGTTGTGGTCGTGGTAGCCAGAATTCTGATTATCAACACCAGTAGAGTGGACCTACTCAGGGTAGTCCAGATGTAGAACAGGGTCATGGATCAGTTCAGATGCATGATTTATACCCAATACCTAAGGATCCGAGTTCAGGACTATCTACAGTATGAGTTACTATTCTAGTATCCTCCACTATTGTATCTACTTTATTCGATATAGGTGTTTCTCAATACTTTATATCTTTATCGATCATGGATATTCTCTGGATGGAATTTTAGTACTTCTATGGTGTGATAAACCTAGACACACCATTGGGTGTGCGGTCTAAGGAAATACACTAGTTTAGGGACTTCCCCCTTGAGGTAAGTAGTTATCCCTTCTTATGGAAAATCTTCATCCTTGAGATGATTATCCTTGATGTCATTCTCATAATAGATTGGTTGGTTCCATATCATGCCTATGTGGATTGTTATTTCCATAGGGTATTGTTTACATCTCCATAGGGAATCAATTATCTCCACAAGGGTGAGTGACATGTCCAGGATAATAGAACTGGACTAGAGCATTATGGTCTAGGTGGAGTTACCACCTAGATTTCTAGTATTTTCATAGAGGATCAAGAAATACTACTGATAAATTTTCCACCCATGGTAGATCATTTCAGGGATGTCTTCCCTAACAATTTTCCTAGTTTACCTCCTGAGATAGAGGTATAGTTTAAAACTAATCTCATTCCAGGAGAATCTATAATGTATATTCCTCTATACATGATGGAATATACTGAGCTCTAGGAGCTCAAGAGATAGATGGAAGATTTGGAGTTTAAAGGCTTTATCCAACACAATACTTATTCTTGGGGTTCAACCATGATTTTCACAAAAAAGGTGGATGTGACCATTTGTTTATTCATGGACTAGTGATAGTTAAACCAACATATAGTTAAGAATTAGCATCCAATGCCTCAAATAAATGATCACTTTGACTAGCACTGAGGAGATAGATTATTCTTAAAGATCGACCTGAGATCGACCTATCACCAGGTGTGAGTCAGGCCTTAAGATATTCCACGTACAACTTTCCATAGTCAGTATGGTTTATATGAGTATCATGTTCTGTTGTTCGGTCTTACAAGAATTCTCACCATTTTCATGGCTTTGATGAATAGGGTTTTCCACCCCTATCTGTATTCTTTTTTTTGTGGTCTTTATAGACATCATCTTGGTGTTTTCTCATACTTGGAGTGACCATGCTAAATAACTTGATATTGTTTTTAATACACCAAGATATCCTCATATTTATACTAAGATTTCTAAGTGCCATTTATAGATAATTTTTTTACTTATTATGTCATATTATCTCAGAATTAGGGGTATCAGTTGACCTAGAGAAGGTGAGTGTTGTGGTTTCCTGGGAGAAACCTAATAACAAGTTTGATATACAGAGTTTATTAGGGATGGATGGATATTACAAGAATTTTATACATGACTTATCATGACTTACTGTACATCTTAATAGTATTACAAATAAGGGTGTGAAGTTCCTATGGTTAAAAGTGTGCATAAAATCCTTTTAGGAGATGAAATGAAGACTTGTTTCAAAACCAGATTTGATTCTTCCAAAGTATAGAAGAGGATATATAGTGTCCCATGATGCATCAAGCATCGAATTGGGAGAAATTATAATATAGAAGGATAGATTCATTATGTACAAGTCTTTCTGGTTGATACCTCACAAGCGTAATTACCCGATGCATGACCTTGAGTTAGCAACTATTGTCCATGGCTTACACTACTGGAGACACTATCTAACGTGTGATAACTTTATGGTATATACGGACCAAAAGAGCCTCAAATATATCTTTACACAGTGTTACTCAAATCTAAGACAATTAAGATGGGTTAAATACCTTTAGTATTTTGACTTTGAGCTTGACTATATGCCTCGAAAGGGCAATGTAGTGACTGATGTGCTGAGCTAAAAAACTCAGGCACGCGATGTATAAGAAGCTAGTGATGAATAAAAATTGATGGAATTATTTTCTAATATGAATCCATATTTTCATGAGAGTAATGTGCAATCTTATCTTATAGACTTGGAAGTTACCTCTTCACTCCTTGATAGGGTAAAGAGAAGACAATTTTTAGATCCTGAAGGCTTGGTTCTCTGAGTATTTCTGGTGAGGAACTACCTTGGGATCGATCTATTGATAGAGACAACATCCTACATATACAAGGCTATATCCGGGTTACTACAGACATAATATAGAAACTAATGTGAGAGTACCATGTTTCTCAATGTGCAGTTAATCCAATAATCTCCAAGATATATCAAGATATGTGACATCGGTATTGGTGGCCTGGGATGAAATGTCAGATAACAAGTTTTATCAATAGGTGTTCCACCTGTCAGCAAGTGAAGGTAGATCACCAGTGAACTACTAGCTTGTTATAGCTATTACTAGTCTCAGAATGGAAATGGGAAAATGTTACTATGGATTTTGTTGTCGGCTTACCGAGCTCACCTCAAGGTAGTGACATAGTTTGGGTAGTCGTGGATCGACTGATGAAAGTAGTCCAATTCCTTCCTACTTGGGTGACTTTTTTCATTTGATGAGATATGAAGAATTTATATCAGTGAGATAATATGACTACATGGGATCCCTCATACTATTGTTTCAGATAAGTCTTCTCATTTCACATCAATATTATGGTAGGGGTTATAGAGATCTATGGGTGCACAGGTGCCCCTAAGCATATCTTTTCAACCTCAGACTGATGGATAATCATAATGGATGATGCAGGTGTTATAGGACATGATCTAGGCATACATCCTTGATTTAGGTGATTCTTAGGTGAAACATATCCCTCTTGTCTAGTTCACCTATAACAATATATTTTAGGTGATGATTTAGATGGATCCTCGTGAGTCCTTGTATGGTAGGTTATGTTGTTCACCCCTATTCTGGTTAGAGGTAGGAGAGGTAGTACCACCAGGTCCTCATATCATGTAGGAGACTTTGGATCAGGTTTAGTTGATCAAGAATCATATGTCTACTACTCAGTCTAGACAAAAATATTATGTTGATTACCATCGACGACCTCAAGAGTTTGAGGTAGGTGATCATGTTTTTCTGTGGGTATCGCCTAGGATTAGGAATAGATGGATACAAAAGAAAGGGAAGATGTCACCTCATTATGTTGGGTTGTTTTAGATTTTAGATAGAGTCAGGCCTGTAGCCTATCACTTTCTATTACCTCAGAGGTACCATGTCATGAACAACGTCTTCCACATTTCATAGCTTCACCATTATCATGACAACCCATATCACACTTGATCATGAGGATCTTGAGATAGATGATGATGATTCTTTTAAGGAGTATCCCATACACATGTTGAAAAGAGCACAAATACTCTCTAAGGTCAGTCTATCTATTTATTATAGGTGATATGTGATATAATAGCACAACTATGTATAGGACTAGACTTAGGAGTGGGAGGATGACATATGTGCTCAGTGGCCGAAGTTATTCTCAGATAGTGTTTCGCCACCCTTCAAAGGTGAACTTAGGGAAAAGTTACTTGAAGTGGGTAAGACTATAAGAACCTAGTTTTTCTATGAGGTATGGATACTTTAAATTTTATTCTAATACTTTATTTTGGACTTATTATGGATTCTAATGAGGCAATTGAGGTCTCAAGGGTGTATGGCGCTTGTTCGAAGCTCAGAACCTCAGCCGGTGGAAGGAACTATTGGGTCACACAGTTAGTAGAAACTGTACAACCAAGCCCACACAATTTTGCCTAACCATGTAGGGAATTTTATAAGGGTAAATAAGGGTGCATGGTCTTTCCTAACTATGCTCCTAGAGCCACACACCTGTGTGGGAGTTCTATAATTTTTATCAAATCCATATAGCATGTTTGGCACATGGTTTCTCAAATCGTGCAACCAAACCATGCGGGATCTCTCCTTAGGCAGTGGGAAGCACACAGTTGACACACGGTTTGGCCAACCGTGCAGCCAAATCATGTAACCCAGTTTCTTTTGGTTAAAATGGTAAAAATACCCTTAAATTTTTTTAAACCTCACCCATTTCTTATTTCTTCATTCCAGTGCCAAGGGGTCTCTCTTTTCCCACATTAAAGATCCCAATGCCACCTAATTTAGGTTCTTCCATAAATCCTTCATCCGATGTCCAATAAAATCACCATTCATCTCCTTGTATTTCTCTTGGTAAGAAATTGAATATCTTAACTTATATTATTTATTTATCTTGTTGTATTTTGTTCTATTTTGATGCAGGCTCATATGCCCTATTTTTAAGGAGCTGACCGGTTATTCCATTTTCTTCCAATCCAAGAAAAACTAAGGCATGACACTAGATGAGGAGAGTACTACTGGCCTAAGGTAGGTGGTCTATGAATCATCCCTCAAGTCTCTCAATTTTATAAACTTTCATCATTGTGTGTGCACTGATTTTTTCGGGTGTTGCCTATTTAATTCACATGCCATGCTTATAATAATTGTGCTTGTATTCTAAAGCCTTTTATATATATGTTATTTACATTAATGGAGGTTATAATCTCAATGAAGACCACCCCAAGTAGGGTGTGACCTATTTTATGCCTTTAGTGGCTTGTTGTGACTATCCGAACCACCATTCGGGTGCACTTGGACTTTACCTTGATAAGGTAAGTGTTTTAATTAATGAATGAATCATTAAATGGAAAGTACATTATAGTTATCACTTGAACCTTCTAAGGTAAGTTTTCCAATTAATTAATGAAACTTTAAAATTTTAAATGGAAATTATATTTATAGATATCACTTGTCGTAGTAAATTATAAATTGAATTGCATATGGTTTCATATCCTTAGTCCACCTTTTTATGCTTATGAAAGGTAAAGGAATAAACTGAATAATTGATTAAGCAATTTAAATGATAAATAGTTTCATTTACTTGTTATACCTTGTCACATTAATGATAGGTTATGGAATGAACTAATTAAATTATTAAAAGGAATGAGTATTACATGGCCTTAATTAAATAATTTTATATGTATAAGGTGCCTATTGCACATGGACCTTTTTATCTTTATAGAAATATTCAGACTTGAGCCATCCTTGGATTCCCGAGGGAATGCATTGAGAAATTAGAGGATGCCATTCCAATTCATTGATCTAGTTTCCAAGGGTGATACCCATCTTGGAACTTGGTCTTTGTCTTAGTATATAAATGCCTCAATGTAGTACTAATGATTCACCTGATATCATTTTTAGATTATTAGGATGCCTTGGATGCACTTATTGGATCCAACTTGATGTCTTCGAACACGTACCGCTAAGGATTCACCCCATTGGGACCAATCATGCTTAGCCCATGCTTACCTTGGATGAGATCCTTGGAATAAGTTAGAACTTTTATAGTGGAATGCCTTGGGTGATTCCCCTTGAATTACACTTAGACCCCTTGTTTGTAGAATTCATGTTATTACTGAGTTGTCTTGACCCCTAAGGTAAAGAATGCCTTGGTTATTTGCTTGGATCCTATTTCATTAGTATCATCATTATTGGATTCCTTGGTTACACCTTGGATCCTAATACGGTATCTCTATCATATACATTACGATTGGTTCTTATTATAAATTAGAACATAATCAATTAAATGATTACATATTCAGATACCAGCTAAGGCTAAAGCAGGTATTGGGGTATTTAC
Source organism: Viscum album (assembly GCA_963277665.1). Lineage (NCBI taxonomy): Eukaryota > Viridiplantae > Streptophyta > Magnoliopsida > Santalales > Viscaceae > Viscum > Viscum album. The sequence continues at coordinate 882,574,228 of OY728159.1, read as the reverse complement.
ATTACCATACTATATTTACTTTCATATATATATATATATATACATGCACACTGTTTAAGTTTATATTCACATACTAGATAGCATAGACGCCATTGGTGGTGGCCTACTGAGATTTATCCCACACCCTATCTAGGATGCTGATGGTACCCGAGCAGATTATATGTATATAGGTGTTGATAAGTGGAATCATCCCACTTTGGACACCTGATCTTGATTTCTTACTTTAGGATGGATCTTGGTAGTAGATGACCAGGCTTGGGATCAGTATGATTGGATAGTTTTTGGATTCTTTTTTATTCTTCTATATAACATGTAATGTCTGCTTCCATGTATCCTTGTTTTCTAGTTTTTTAGATACATGGCATTACATCATCATATTTTGTATATGATATAGTTCATATTTTGAGTTGATTCTTATTTTATGGTTTTTTATACTTATCTTACACTGCCAAATTCTTTATTCATTACACTACTTCTTCTATTTACTATTATGTTATTACATTAGTTGTTCTCCACTTTAACATAAGGGAATATTCTCCCCAAAACACACCCTAGGCCCTCACCACTAGTCGATAACCTCTAGAATACAAGGAGGCATGCTTGAGGCCATGTGGCCCATCAGATCAAGGAACCTTTGAGTGGAACCCAGGTTGGGATGTCACAACTATAGTTTAATGTCATGTGTTGAGGATGTTGTCGTGTAGTTTAATATCATACAACTAGGATGTGGAATTAAGCAATTTTACTTCTTGCAGTTCGGATGTAGATGGGTATAAACACTAAGGGGGACCATGTAATCTCTGATCCTAAGGGACTTGTAAGGGTTCCCCCTCATCCCTTGAAAGGGGGGTTATCAAAAATCAATAAAAATGAAGGCCTTCAGGCCATTCAAGCAGGTGTCCATGGATCATGCACCTCTAGGTGGGGAATGACATGAATACTATCGTGGAGGAATGAAAATCAGGGGTCCCAATGTTAGGGTGCCTATGATTAATAGAAAAATGCCTTAGGGTACCTATGATTAAGAGGAAAAGTTAGGGTTTGTGGTAACAGTTTCATGGAGACTTGGGGTATGGTTGAACCATTCATGGATTGGTATAGGGGGCCTGAACACTTAACTTTTGTAAAAGGGTGTTAGTTTAAAGGAAGTACTATAATAAGGTTTGGAGGATGGGTTTCATGAAATTTGTGGTTTTGTGAAAGTTTGAAGCTTCAAGAAGGACAAGGGTATCATAGAGGTTGAGGTTCTCATGAAAGAATATGTTTTTCAAAACGGGGTGACCCTGCTTCAGGTTGAATTCTTGGTTCCCATCAGGTTTATTTTGTGAAAGATAATTATCTCATGAAATCCCAAGAACCACAAAGGGATTTATTCTTATGCAAAGTCTATGGAAATTCATGAAAGGCATATCCAACATGGACTGAGGTTCTCAAAAACCCATGGGAGATGGTTTTGTGAAAGATATATACCTTTGGAAATACATATCCTCTCTTGTTCATAAAGCTTATGAGTATCAAAAATTTAGATCTTTTCTTGGAATATGAAAGGTTTCATCCCCCTAAATGTTGAACATAAGGAATATTTATAGGCCCAATGGAGGCAATGAAATTGGTTTCATGAAAGATAGAAGTTTTTTGGAAGATTATGAGATTCAAGAACTGTTGGGGTCCACATACTAGAGTTATGTTGCATGTAGGTTACTACCTTAAGCTTCACATGAACATGGACTTATGAGAACCAGAGTTACAATATATAAAGGATACTGCCTCAAGATTCATGTGGTTGGGGAATTATATGACCTAATTCTATTTAAAAAGGTTTAGATCTTCTCACATCCAACCCCTTAAGTGTATTTTTTTAGCTATTTTGGACTGAATTTGCTTCGAACTGGCCATGTATTCCTCAACCTCTCCCATGGAATGTGTATTTCAGTGTCAAAAAATCCCCCATGGAATTGTATTTGATGAGGGAGATGAGGGTTAGATTCTGATGGAGAACTGATGAAAATAGGTGACTGGCAAGCCCTATTCATGAAACTTGGTCTGAACCTATGCTTTAAATGGAAATTCAAACCATATTTGGAGCTTAGATAGCTATAGAGATTCTCAAATCTGGGGAAGTAGTAGTGGGAAAGGCTATTACTTTGATGAAGGTGGTTGAAGAGGTTCTGGTGGATAATCCTACTATAGAGGTTCCATAGGGGGTGGTTTCTGGAGCCGAAGCCTCAATGGTGGAGGTGGAAATCATACCATCAACTGAGATGATCAAGGAGGCTATGATGATCACACCTATCTCAGAAGTTCCATAAGTGGTGGTTGTTGGGGTTGAGGCCTCAATGAAGGTGGTCAAGATCATTCCACCAATGGAGGTGGTCGAGGAGGATATAGTGGATGAGACCACCTCAGAAGTGCTATAAGAGGTAGCTGGGGATTCCGTTATGGGTGAGGGGTCTAGTGAGGACATGATTTATATAGACTTAGGACCCATCCTACTCGAGGACCTACCTACAAATGACCCAACCACTGATGTTTTGGTGGTATTTCCTCAGTACAAGCTTGTGCCGCTTGAGGAATTTGAGGATTTCAGCTCAGAAATTTACAAGGATAATCGAGTCATTCAATGCAAGGCGTGGAGGAGTGTATGGAATCTCATCACTCGCACTCCACTGGTTGATATACCAAACTAGATGGGATCACCCCACCATTGGCTAGTCATCCTAGGGACTGGCAGGGTGGAATCTAGTGACCTCTATGCACTAGCTTGGGAATTCCTCATCAAACATGCATATGCTGAGTGGTAGTAGTTTAATGCATCCTTGCACAATAATATGGCTGAGGGTACCCAGATACTTTAGGAATTTTAGGAAGATATTTATCATCCGGAGGAGAAGGTGTAAGTGCATGAATCCATCATCACTTCTCAAGCATAGACCATCATCCAACTGAGGTATAAGTTGGCGGTGACTAAGGACAAGGAAAAAAAGGTGGCATATCTGGTGGCTGAGTTCCAAGACGAGTGGGATCAAGTGAAAATGAGGTCTAAATAAGTTCACCCTATTGCTGAGGAGGAGGTGACTGATCTAGCAGAGCAACAGCAGATTCTAGAGGCTAATCAATAGAGGCTGGATGAGCTTAAGTTATCGATCACTGGGGTTGATCCCTATGAAATTTTATCTTATCCTGAAATAAAGGTGAGGCTCCAATATGTGTATGACCCTCCCAAACTTTGGATGGATTGTTTTAAATTACCCATGTGCTTTAAAAAGTTTTCTTTTTTACTGAATCACTAATCATATTAACAAGGAAGCCAAAAATGAATCCCTAAGCCCACACGAGTCATACTCAGTGTAGGAAATGAGGTAAAAATAGAAGATCACTCATTTATATGAGAGTAATAGACAAGGTTTAAACACTCAGGGCCTGGACTTGTTTCTCAATCATCAGGAGTGTCTTGACCAAGAAAGTCATGGCTGGAGTGCGAGACTCTCTACATAGCTGACTTACTTTCTCAACATGTTCTAGTGCACGAATGGGGTAATGCTAGGGGCATTTAATTCTACATGAAAAAAAGGTTTGATGAAGAGAATTAATAAATACACATAGGATCTAGAACACAAAGTGTAACATCCCGACCCGACTTACCATTCAACCCGGTAGCCGGATCGGTCGCCACATGGCCTCAAGCGCATCTCCCTAAATGCCAGAGGCTGCTGACTAGTAGCGAGGGCCTAGGTGAGTCCATGGGGAAACTATGCCCTCATTACCAAAGTATCACAGCAGAATCACAAACATACAATAGCAGAAGAAGGTAACCAGTAGAAAACACATAGAAAACATAAATAAATAACAAATAGAAGGATATGATATATATATCTGATGGTGAAAGTCAATACAATACAGTACAAGTACACAAAACACCAAAAAGAAACCAAAATGTATCCCCAGTCGCATCGCAAGCCTAAGCTTGGTCCTGTGCACTCCTACTCCGAGCAGCAAGTCAAGTACCTGTACTAGGGATTTTCCCCTTCTCATTACTTGAAATCATATAATCTACTTGGGTCCAAAAACATGACCCAAACAGGGTGTGAGAATAAATCCCAGAAGTCAACCACCAAAGATCCGTTCTAATCTGTCAGTGAATATATAAAACAGGCAGCGTAGTATGGAAAGCAGTAAACAAAGAGACTAGCAAGACTGACCCACGCTTGTGCTTTGTCTTGGCATCTCTTCAAGTATCCATTCCATTCATTAATCACTTAATTCAAGTGTTCAACCATTCCTTGAGCCCATTCCTGGAATACTCAATTTGGAAACCAGGCATCGCTCAGGGAGAAAATCCACCAACACCCTACAAGCCCATTCCGGGGAACCTCCTAGGTACCCAACCTCGCTCTAGGTGCGGTATAGTCTATCATCTGAGCCCATCCCCGGGATCCTATAAATAAAATCCGGGTATCGCCCATGACATATCATGCCCTGTTGAGTCCGTCCATGGCATCTCACACTGGACCCATGATTCACTCGGCATTTCAGTAACAAGTCTCGTATGAGTCCTTCCATGGAAACTCACATTGGTTCCATGGTTCAACCATGACTTTGTTTCACATTTTAAGCAGTTCAAAATCATTTAACTCACATGGGATAGCTATTCAAGAATTAGCATACAAGGGTCAAGGGGAATAACCCATCCCATACCCAAAACCATTTCAATTACAATTTCATCTTATTTCAATTCCATTCATATTCAATTCCCATTTTTAACAACCCACAAGGGAAAGAAAAGGCATGCCTCATAGGCATCCTGGTTCAAAATCAATAAAAGAGTCATTCAAGGCAACGCACCCAAGGGGTGGTTCCTGACCAAGGTGTACAACCTAACTCAAGCACATACCATCCTATTCATATTAACTACAACATTCTAGGTAATAACAGGGTTAAATTCCAGGTTCAAGCGACACCCCAAAAGTGGGCACGCGACACTCTGGCATATATAAAAAGCTTGAAAATCAGCGAAAAGAACGAGACCACTTACCTTAGGCTCGTACTAGATAGCTCATCCAGTATCAGGCTCTGATTCATCCTGATTTGGAAGAAATCTGAAGAACAGATGAAGAATGAGAAATTAGGGCATATGAGCCTTAATCCAATCTGCATTCATTATAACCAGAAGAATCGAGAAAGATTAAAAAGGAATTTAGGACTTACCGTTGTGGATCTAACAAGATGAACGACGTTCGAAATGGAGATCGGACGAAGAAGCAGGATAAAAATCCCTTCGAAGCCTCTTGAGAGCTCTCCTAGGCGCCTCCCCTTACTTTCTGGTTTAATAAGAATAGGTTTAGGTTAGGTTTTTATAAAATTTAATCAATTTAAATAAAAATTAATTAAATTTCAAAGCACAGCAGGTCGCACGGTTTAGCCGCACGGCCTGGAAAAACCGTGTGGAGACTGTGTGAACCTTGCTGGAAGGCAAGGGGAAACCGCAGGACCACCCCGCACGGTTTCCTCAAACCGTGCACAGGCCATGCTCCTGCCTTTGTCAAGCCTACACCAAGGCGCACAGTTTACCCAGACCATGCGCAGGCCGTGCGCAAACTATATGCCTGGCCATTTCCAGCCTAAAACTTTGTTCCGGACTCCGAATAAGCCCCATACACCTCTGTAACTCCCTCAGTCAAGTTAGGCATCCACATTAGGCCTCAACAGAACATTTAAACTGAAAATAAAAAGGATACGTACCTCATACAAAAACCCATGTTCTTACAATCTTCCCCCCTTATAGCAATTCATCCCTGAATTTCTCTCTAAATGTTGGTCAAGATTCATCTACGAATAGCTCAGGCCACTGAGCATGTACGTCGGCCTCCTGCTCCCAAGTCTCGTCTTGTAAATAGTCGTGTTGCCATAACACCCGTACTAGAGGAACTAACCAGCCTCGTAGAACCATCGTGCTCCTATCAAGGATATGAATCAGATGCTCCTCAAAGGATGCATCTACCTGAAGCTCGACCACCTCAGGCTGGAAGGTATGAGACGGGTCTGAATAGTATCGTTGTAACTGAGAAACATGGAACACATCATGCATGGCTCAGTACCTCTGATGTAACTGCAACCGATAGGCTACCGGCCTAACCCTCTCCAGAATCTCAAAAGGCCCAACATATCTCGGCGATAGCTTACCCTGTCTTTTGATCCGCCTGTGTCCTAGCCTTAGTGAAACACGCAAGAAAACCTGATCCCTGACCTCAAACTCTAGAGGTCGTCTGTGGCGATTAGCATATGACTTCTGAAGAGACTGTGCGGTAGCCATCCGCTTCTGTATCAACTGGACCTGCTCAGAAGTCTCCTGAACAAGACGCGGTCCCAGTAAAGCTGCCTCACCTACCTCTAACCAGCACAGAGGTGATCGACATAGCCTACCATATAAAGCCTCGTACGGTGCCATCTGCATAGTCGTCTGATAACTGTTGTTATAGGCAAACTCAACTAGGGGAATATGCCTCTCCCACGAGCCCCCAAAATCCAGGACGCATGCTCATAGCATGTCCTCAAGCACTTTTATCGTACGCTCTGACTGGACATCAGTCTGAGGGTGGTATGCTGTGCTCAGAAGCACCTGTGTACCCAGTGCCCTCTGAAAACTCTGCCAGAAGCGTGACATAAAACAAGCATCCCTGTCTGAAACAATGGTGCGAGGGACCCTGTGGAGTCGTACTATCTCCCAGATATACAACCTCCCCAGCTCATCCACACCGAAGGTCTCCTTGATTGGTAAGAAATGAGAAACCTTCATGAGCCTATCAACCACAACCCACACAACATCGTTACCTCGAGGTGACCTCGACAAACCAGTCATGAAGTCCATCGCAACATCATCCCATTTCCACTCCAGAATAGTTAACTGCTGTAAAAGCCCAGCTGGCCACTGGTGTTCCACATTCACCTGATGACAGGTGGAACATCTCTCTATAAAACTAGAAACTTACCTCTTCATACCTAGCCACCAGTACTATCGGCGCAAGTCACAATACATCTTAGTGACTCCGGGATGAACTGCCCAAACCGAAGCATGAAACTCCCGCATCAGCTCCTCTCTAATATCCACTGGAACCCATACACGTCCATGGATACGAAGAAATTCATTATCTCCTATCGTCCAACCAGGAGGAGGGTCCTTACATGACACACCTTCCCGTAGAACTAGGCCTTCCGAATCTAATAGTTGTCTCATCCTTACTCGGTCCAGGAGGGTAGAAGTCACAGTTAAGTACGATAGAAAATACTGCCCTTGGCTATTCTGCACATCAAGATGCATCTCAGAGAATAGGGACATAAGCTTCCATTCATTTCTATCATGTTGCACTGCCTGCATTTGAGTCCTCCTGCTCAATGCATCAACCACTACATTTCCCTTACGAGGCGTATAAGCAAGCTCAAAATCAAAGGACTGTAGGTACTCCACCCACCATCGCTGCCTAAGATTCAGATCACGCTGAGTAAAGATATATTTTAGGATCTTGTGGTCTGTGTACACCAAAAAATGCTCTCCCAATAAATAGTGTCTCCAAAAGCGCATCACATGAACAACTACTAATAGATCAAGATCATGTGTCAGATAATTCCTCTCGTGTGGCCTCAACTGCCGAGATCCGTATTCCACGACTCTGTCTCCCTGCATCAACACTGCACCCAACCCAATACCTGATGCATCACAATATACCGTGTAACTCTTGTCCTGTTTCGGCAGTATCAGGATTGGTGATGATGTCAACCTTCCTTTCAGATCTTGAAAGGCTGCTTCACAAGCATCTGTCCATACAAATCTCATGCCCTTCTTAGTCAGTCCTGTTAACGGAACTGCTAAGCGTGAGAAATCCTATATGAAACAATTATAATAACCAGCAAGCCCCAAGAAACTCCGTATTTCAAAGACATTCTTGGGATGTTCCCAAGAAACTACAGCTCTAACCTTCTCTAGGTCTACAAACACTCCTATCTCAGAGATAACATGGCCCAAGAAGTGAATTTGATCCATCCAAAAGTGGCACTTAGTAAGCTTTGCATATAGATGATGTTCTCTTAGTGTATTCAGGACGATCTCAAGATGGTTGGCATGGTCGTTTCGATTTCGAGAATACACCAAAATATTGTCCACAAAAACCACGACGAATGAGTCCAAGTAAGGATGGAATACACGATTCATCAAATTCATGAAAACCGTTGGCACGTTCGTGAGTTAGAATGACATAACCATATACTCATATAAGCCATACCTACTACGAAAAGCTGTATGAGGTATGTCTGCAGGTCGAACACGCACCTGGTGATACCCTGACCTCAAATCAATTTTCGAGAACACCCTAGCTCCTTGAAGCTAATCAAACATGTTATCTATCTGCGGCAAGGTATATCGGTTTTTAACCGTCAGTTGGTTCAGCTTCCTATAGTCCACACACAACCTAAGAGTCCCGTCTGCCTTTTTTGCAAAAAGGACTGGCGAACCCCACAGAGAAGTACTGGGTCAAATAAACCCCTTTGCCTCCAAATCTTCGAGCTGTTTATTGAGCTCTTTCAACTCTGTCGTAGCCATCCTGTAAGGATGAATGGATACTGGTGCAACTCTTAGCACTAGATCAATAGATAATTCCACCTCTCTCTCAGGAGGTAAACCTGAAATGTTGTCAGGAAAAACATCCCTGAAGCGCTAAACTACTGGAGGAAGGTCTTCCTGACTCACTCCCTGATCATCCAGAAACAAAATAGCGATTTGGGATGTCATCCCATCCAGCCCATGATGCTCTGGTCCATCTCGGATTTTCTGGAGATTCTACTCACCCTTAAGAGTATACACTGCACCCTCTGGTGATGTGAAAAACACCCTCTGGCGGTAACAATCAACATAGGCTCGGTAAGATACTAGCTAGTCCATACCAAGAATGACATCAAAACATGTCATTTTGAGAACATAAAGATCCCAGATGAAGTTACACCCTCCAACCTCAAGGGAGGAACCCTATGCACTGGTATACAACCTCTACCCTAACTCCTAGTGGTGTGTCTAGCGTCAAGATGCCATCAAAAAACAATAAAACTAGCCCAAGGATTTTCACTATAGGCACAGATATAAAACTATGTGATGCACCTGTATCGAAGAGGGAATATGAAATAACAGATGCTACTAAGATCATACCTCTCACCATAGATGGTCCCGCTCCCTGATCCCCGGAAGTAGGCTGCACTGAATACATCTGGCCTGAACCATGACCCTGTGATACAACCTCACTACCTGAGACTGGCCCACTCTGACGTCTCGGTGTACCCTGTGCCTGGAAACCTCTAACACGACCACTACCTCAGCCTGATCGGCCAGTCGCACCCCAACTCCCTGTTTGATAAGAATCTACCGACCCTGCTCCTGCATGTGGAGTCAGTGCAGACCCTATATCGTTGGCTGCTGGTGGAAACGTTCTGCAGAAACGTTAAATATGACCCATCTTGCCACATGATCGGCACTCAACTGGGTCCCTCAGACACTGTGGCTTCTTGTGTCCTAGCCTACCGCACTGGTAGCACCTCATATTGCTAACCGATGATAGGTTCTGACTGCTAAAATCACCGTGTGGAAGCTCCAGACGACGCTTCCTACTAACAGTCGCTGTAGTACCTGATCTCGATGCTGAACCGGTCTGGCTCGCACCTCCAGCCTCTCTCAGGTTACGTTCTGTGATTAGCGCATGGTTCACAATTCTAGAAATGGTAGTCAACCTGAAGATATTCACCTGAGATCGGATGTAATACCTCAGACCATCCTCAAAAGGCCTGGCCCTCGATAGCTCATCGCCCATCAGGATAGGTGCGAAGCGCTAAAGCTCAGTGAAATGGGCCGAGTATTCCATCACTGATAACGCATTTTTCTCCAGACGCAAGAACTCCCGGGCTCGATTGTCCCTCAAATTCTCAGGATAAAAGAAATCATAGAAGGTTGTATGAAACTCTAACCAAGCCATCTCCTGATGACGATCCGACTAGGTGATCACATCCCACCACCTCTTGGCGGAATCACGCAGCATGTACGTAGCGAGCTTGACCCTCCTCTCAGGAGGTGTCTCCAAATGCTCAAAGATAGCTAGTATCACCTCTAACCATGAATCTGCAGCCTGTGGTCCGCCATACCCTAAAAACGTAGGTGGATGCTACTACTGAAACTCACACGTCAACTCTTCCCTAGTCGGGGCAGGTCGCGGTGCTCCCTGAATGGTCTGCATAAAACGCAAAAAGCTCTCACAGAACTGTACCTCAGCACCTTTGTCTGGTATAACCGCTGGTGCCACAGCTGGCACAACTAGAGTTTCCTCTAGTAGCCCATGGCCTGCTATATTCAGAACGTGGTCTTCACTGCTCTCCCGATGTAAGACTGGAGGTCTCCGTGGTGGCATGACTCTAAAATGCCAAACACATGCCTCAGTTCAATATTTTTAACGAGATTTGAAACTCACGAGCACAAGAACTAGGACAGGACAGGTCAAGACATTCCTAAAAACCACGTCAACCCACAACCTGCTTCTAAAGCCAGGACTGCATAAGGAACAGTCACCAAAAACCACTAGAGTCACTACCTCTTGCCCACTCAGAATCCAGGTCTAGGTCAGGCTTGATTTTCAACATTCATTCTTTTAACATACCTTTGTTCAAAAGATTTAACCAATGGTCCACCAAGTTCCAATCCCTGAGGGCCTATAACACCTCATGAATCAAAATTTGATGCCCATATAACCATGAAATTCAATTTCATTTAGAATTTACATCCCATTGGTGCGTTATTTCCCAATCCAAAAGGGCCCATACTCTTTATGAATTGAAAGATGACGTCACTATTCATTTATTTCACCCAATCTAACACAACAGTAGGCACACCTATCAATCAACTTTCAAAACAGTATGCAATAGCTATCACAACACTTATCATAACAACATGAAATATCTAATGCATCCTAGATAGCATGGCATAATGCATGACATGTGATTCCTAACAACGTGACTATATGATGCATGAGATGGAAAACCCCTATATCATCAGGTTGCAATGAAATAGAACCTACAATAATATTAATAGTATCAGAAAAAACCATGTGCATCACCCAACGGTGAAATCAGAACAACTGTAATAATTAAAACCAGAAACAAAATTCCATATGAGGCAACTTGGCTTTTACCTGTACGTGGGTTTGCAACTCTCGGGCATAGTTTATTACCAAAGTCCCTTCCCTTCCTACTCCTGTCTATAGTCGCCAAATAGTAAGTCAAATCAGAAAAGGAAATTCCCTCTGATACCACTCTGTAACGTCCCGACCCGACTTACCATTCAACCCGGTAGCCGGATTGATCACCACATAGCCTCAAGCGCATCTCCCCAAATTCCAGAGGCTTCTGACTAGAAGCGAGGGCCTAGGTGAGTCCGTGGGGAGAATATGCCCTCATTACCAAAGTATCACAACAGAATCACAAACATACAATAGCAGAAGAAGGTAACCAGTAGACAACACATAAACAACAGAAATAGATAAAAAATATAAGGATCTGATATATATATATGATGGTGAAAGTCAATAAAATATAGTACAAGTACACAAAACACCAAAAAGAAACCAAAATGTATCCCCAGTCGCATCGCAAGCCTCAGCTTGGTCCCGTGCACTCCTACTCCGAGCAGCAAGTCAAGTACCTGTACAAGGGATTTTCCCCTTCTCATTACCTGAAATTATATAATCTTATTGGGTCCAAAAACATGACCCAAATAGGGTGTGAGACTAAATCCCAGCAGGTAACCACCAAAGATCCGTGCTAATCTGTCAGTGAATATATAAAATAGGCAGTGTAGTATGGAAAGCAGTAAACAAGGAGACTAGCAAGACCAACCCAAGCTTGTGCTTTGGCTTAGCGTCACTTCAAGTATCCATTCCATTAATTAATCACTTCATTCAAGTGTTCAACCATTCCTTGAGCCCATTCCTGGAATACTCAATTCGGAAACCAGGCATCGCTCAGAGAGAAAATCCACCAACACCCTACAAGCCCGTTCTGGGGAACCTCCTAGGTACCCAAACTCTCTCTAGGTGCAGTATAGTCCGTCATCTGAGCCCATCCCTGGGATCCTATAAATAAGATTCGGGTATCTCTCATGACATATCATGCCCTGTTGAGTCCGTCCATGGAATCTCACACTGGACCCATGATTCACTCGACATTTCAGTAACAAGTCTCGTATGATTCCATCCATGAAAACTCACATTGGTTCCATGATTCACCCATGACTTTGTTTCACATTTTAAGCAGTTCAAAATCATTTAACTCACGTGGGCTAGCTATTCAAGAATTAACATACAAGGGTCAAGGGGCATAACCCATCCCATACCCAAAAACATTTCAATTACAATTTCATCTTATTGCAATTCCATTCATATTCAATTCCCATTTTTAACAACCCACAAGGGAAAGAAAAGACATGCCTCATAGGCATCCTAGGTCAAAATCCATAAAAGAGTCATTCAAGGCAACACACCCAAGGGGTGGTTCGTGACCAAGGTGTAAAACCTAAATCTAGCACATACCATCCTATTCAGATTACCTACAACATGCTAGGTAATTACAGGGTTAAATTCAAGGTTCAAGTGAAACCCCAAAAGTGGTCACGTGGCACTCTGGAATATATAAACAGCTTGAAAATCAGCGAAAAGCACGATACCACCTACCTTAGGATTGTACTAGATAACTTGTCCAGTATCAGGCTTTGATTCGTCCTGATTTGGAAGAAATATGAAGAACATACAAAGAACGAGAAATTAGGGCATATGAGCCTTAATCTAATCTGAGTTCGTTATAACCATAAGAATCGAGAAGGATTAAAAAGGAATTGAGGACTTACCATTGCGGATATAACAAGACGAACGATGTTCGAAATGGAGATCAGACGAAGAAGCAGGTTCAAAATCCTTCCGAATCCTCTTGAGAGCTCTCCCAGGTGCCTCCCCCTGCTATCCAGTTGAAGAAGAATAGTTTTAGGTTAGGTTTTTATAAAATTTAATCAATTTAACTAAAAATTAATTAAATTTCAAAACATAGAAGGTCACATAGTTTAGCCGCACGACCTGAAAAAACCGTGCGGAGACCGTGCGGACCTTGCTAGAAGGCAAGGGGCAACCGCACGACCACCCTTCACAGTTTCCTCAAACCGTGCGTAGGACATGCTCCTACCTCTGTCAAGCATGAACCAAGGCGCATGGTTTACCCAGGCCATGCGTAGGTCGTGCGCAAACCGTGTGCCAAGCCATTTCCAGCCTAAAACTTGGTTCCGGGCTCCGAACATGCCCCAAACACCTCCGTAACTCCCTTAATCAAGTTAGGCATCCACATTAGGCCTCAACAGAACAGTTAAACCAAAAAGAAAAAGGATCCGTACCTCATACAAAAACCCGGGTTCTTACACAAAGGTCATGACATGAAGATGGAGGATAACTTCTGACTACATTTGAAACAAAGAATCCATTATCATTTTTCAAAGTATGGGAAAAAACAAATGATGGTCGACTATTGACCATGTTTGAATCATGGGAACTATCTCAAAATGTTGGCAGAATTATTTTGGGGCATGTTCCCAAGATGCTAGGTGATCTAGTGTGGCCAGAAACTATTGGCATTAGGGTGCCCATTCAGACGTGGAAGATGACGGGATCCAAATCATGGGAGACGCAAAGCATAGGGGTGAACTGATGGAATGTTCAAATAGAGTTCAACACTCTCAGAATTATGACACCATGGATTTGATCACATTGGGTAGGAATATCAGTCTGAACAAAGGTTAGAATCATCTTCCAAGGGGAGAGTTATCTCAGATACTGAGTGATGGTTGAGGAACATGAACTATGCGGTAGGTGACTAGAACTGAAGGGGGAAAGAGGATTATTATTTGATTGATTAAGATGATATATATTTTTACATCATGAAATGAGGAAAATGAACACATAGTTTAAAATCATACAGTGAGGATGATGTATGTCATGAACCAACCCAGGTCAACCCTAAACCGGTCACCTGAGCCGGCCTGTGACAAGGCCCAAGAAGTGTTCCTGATCCTCCTGGGATGGAAACTAGTGTCGAGCATCAAGATAAAATCATTGGGAATTATTTATCCTAGAAAACAATAGAAAAATAACCAAATATAATCTGAACAGTAAAATAAAAACTAATAGTGTAAGGAATTTAAAATTTCACATACCTCTATGTGACCCTACGGGTCACCACTGAACACCGAACTAATATCTCCCCATGATGATCGAATCCGAGTTAGAAGTAGTATCAGAAGCTAAAAAAAATAAAATTATAGGCATGAGTATTAAAACTCAGCAGGCATTCACAAATAAACAATTCCCTATGACTTTCCTTTAAAAATAAAACCAAGTCATGCTAGTTTGAAAATACAACCATATAAAAATAAGGTTTTCCATTCTTTTCAAATTCAAGGAACAACCTTCCATTTTCAATAAAAACAATTTTCTTCCCATCACATTTACAAAAATATTTTCTAATCATGAATATATATTTCAAAATTAAGGGAAAAAATTTAGATTAAAACCATGGTTTTCATAAAGTAGGAAATAAGTATGAAAGAAACTAAGATAGAAATCACAACACAAGCACCATGGGAAATCCCTAAGTATCTAGGGTTAGTTGAGTCTTAGGATCCTCTCACCCCAATGATAAATACATACCCAAACCCACTATTTCCTTATGCATGATCCACTAGAGGGGAGAATATCCCAAGGTCTATTGGTCTCTAATCATATACCAAAACCCATAACATCCTCATGCATGAGCCACTAGAGGGGAATGAATCCCAAGGTCTAGTGGTCTCCGATCATCATCAAATTCTTAGTTAGTGTTGTAGTGTCAATCCTGATAAGGGGAACTGGGCCTCGAACCTTCTAATCTGCCTGACATACTAGACCTAGTCTCCCCCTAGGTACTCAAGTTTCCCATGTTCTTAATCCAATTGCAATATCAAATAAAATCCATTTCCACAAAATCACCACTACAATACTTGAAACAACACTTAACATTCAACCATTAACAAAGCTAAAATCACCATTTAACCTTGAACTCACACTAAAACCCATGCACAATTCTAAACTTTCAAAAACATGAAATTTACCCTTTTATTTTTTTAAACCACACACAAATACAATTTCATTAAAGTCAACTTTCACAACTATTTTATACACACCAAACATCTTTGGAAACACCCATTACATAATCAAAATAATTCAGAAAACCAATTTTAAATAAATATCATTTAGGACCAATTAATCATTAAAAATACATTATATTTTCTAAAACAAGGTCGAGATCATATTTCAACATGAAAAACCCACGTTGGAAGCTTAGATAAATTATGTAAAACAAATGGAAAACCATCTCTAACAACCACAAAAAATTAATATAGTATATTCATACTAAATAAATATAAAATATATTTTTATAACAATGGAGCAATTATAGAATTAAAATTAAAGGGTTAGTCATAGGGAACCTACCTTAATGGGAAGAGAATCAAACTGAAATGCTCTAGAACTCGATGGGTTTGATGATGATAACACGAATCTTCCTTTTTCCCCTAATTTCATGCATATGCACCTTCACATATATATAAGGACACCTAGCTCCTATGTATATATTCGCTTGGATAAATATGTACAATGGGGTCCTTACATATATGATTACATGTGAATATACCCATTTACACTTACAAACATATGCATTTTCCCCAGATATACACTAGCACACCTTCCACCAATGTATATATTCACACTGGCATGAGTGAATATATAAAAAGGTGGAACTTACATATATATATATATATGTGCCCACCTATTCATATGCCTGTAATTCGACTTCAATTTCAGTGACTTGAAACTGCTTCAAGGACGACTAAGATGCACTATAAAAATACTAAGAAATCGAAATCACCAAAGGAACACCAAATAAAATTGAAAAAATAAAAATGGGGAAAAAAACCAACCTCAAATGACAATGGGAAAACCAAAATGTCCTAATATGCTTCACCTTTGGTAGAGAATGCTAAAACATGCCTGAAGGAGACCCAAGAGAGCCATCACACAGCCTACTAATAAGAGAATCATAAAAAATCAGCCCACCTGAAACCCTCGGGTTTAGCCGAGCAAACATAGTGATGGGGAAGAGAAAAATTATCTGAATGAGGGAGAAGGATGAAGGTGGAGACCATACCGTGAGGCTACAACCATGAATTCCTAAGGAATCAAGGAACAACGACATAGAGAGGCAGCTTAAGAGAGGGGGATGGTGCATGGGGGGGGGGGGGTATTTGTGTGACACATAGAGAGGAGTAGAAAAATAAAAGGGATAATGTAAAGAAAATAAAAAAAAGAAAAATAAAAATAAAATAAAAACCAATTTTTTAAATAGGGAAACTTGTAAGGTTTGCACACGGTTTACCAAAATATGCACTGGACACTACCTAAGCCAGTCACCCTAACACGATTACTCCTAGGTAGATTCATGGTTGATAAAATCATACTCAAACTGTAACACTCGTCACTATCAACTCACAAATCCAAACTACACGCCCATTGCACGAATTAATAGATTGTGCACAATCTGTGCGCTACACTACCCAGTCACTTGGGAACTTGAACGGGAACTTCATGCTTCTAACCATGTGGCCTAACCATGAAACAATTAAAAATCCTCCAAAAATTTAAATCCTACCCTGCTAACTACCTGAACTCAAGCCTGCTTGCGCACTAGATAAAATAAGACTAAAAATTAAAAAAGAGGTGTTAGGTTAGGGTGTGACAATTCTCCCCACCATTAACACTTTCTACCCCTAGAAAGTCACCCATCCAAATGTGGAACAAAACTAGGACTCAAAACTAATCATGACCAAATGAAACCACGAAACATGGTGTGTCCTTTCAACCCCACAAGTCACACCTAACCAACTACAGAGAAAACATCAACAATAAGAAACCCATGGTGGGTCTACAAACCATTTAAGAAACCATCCTATTTAAACCAAACAGAAAAGAATGACATAGGAAACCCAAGACATACCAACCCGTGAACTCCTCATACAAACTAAACCCCACCACAAGGGGGCTCCAATAAAAGAAACTCTAAACCAAGCGGCGAACCAAACCACAATTCATCATTTCAACAAGACATGAGCATCTCCAAAACAATAAAAACTTGAATCCAAAAATGACTCATGAGAAGGATAATCATTAAAAAATTCACATCCATAAGGCTCAATCAAAACTACATAGGTTTACAAGGATACAAGTACACCAATCCTTTTATAACCAAAGAGTAACTTTCGGGAACCAAAAAAACCATAACAGAGGAAATTAAACCATTCCCACTCCAGCACTAGAGACAGAAGAGGGACCAAGTTACCCCACACTTGTATATCCCTTGAATTCATAAAATCTTAACTCTAGGACCTATCGCTGGAGCCCTGATTCCTTGAAGTGTCTGCTTCTCCACAGTCGGGAACTGACAACCTCCGATTGAGGATTCTTCTTCTAGAAACATAGTTTACATAAATTTTCCACATCCACATCATCAACAAGACTTTAGAGGATTATGGAAATATGGATTAGAGTTCCCAAACCG
The DNA here is from genome assembly GCA_963277665.1 of Viscum album. Taxonomy (NCBI): domain Eukaryota; kingdom Viridiplantae; phylum Streptophyta; class Magnoliopsida; order Santalales; family Viscaceae; genus Viscum; species Viscum album. Next base: position 882,556,522 of record OY728159.1, on the reverse strand, counting down.
ACCACACTAGAATCAAATATGAAAGTGTTCCAACAAATGAAAGGTAGGAACTGACAAGGAGAATTTCCTAGAATAGGTTCCTCTGGTTCACACTCCTCATCAAATGGGGAACCTCTATGAGCACTAAAAGAAACCATTCCTTGAACCCTATATAGAGATCCCACATGAAACGATGAGATTCTAACTAATCAATCAACACTATATTTGAGGAAAAGGAAACCAATTCATTGAAATAGTCAACATACCCCTTCACCATCAGTTGACCTTGTCGAGTTTCCATGAGATCTGAAACTTTCTTCTCCCTCACTTCCTCAATAACAAACCACTAGATAAAAGTGGTATTGAATATCACCTGATACATCCCAAATCACAATGAGTATGGAATGATCACCTTCCACTAGTCCAGTTATAGTCCTTCAAATGCACCCAAGACAACTCGCACTCTCACGACATGTAAAGTTACCAAAAACTCGAAGACACCCTCAACTTCCTCAATAAACTCCACAACCCCTAAAGGACCTCTATAAATACAAAAAATAGGAAAATAATGAGAATATCTATGCTCCACCACTCCACTAGAAGTCTGGGTAGGGAAAAAAACTAGAAGAGAGTCCTTAGAAACTTTCTAGGTATTTCTGGGAAACATACTCTCAACAACATAAGGCACAAAACCAGATCAACATCAAACCAAAACTCAACCGATTAACATTTTAAACCAAACACCAAGATCATAAACCAAAACATTACAAAAATAAATAAAAAATAAATCAAATATAAACAAAAAAACCCACAACAATATCTCAAAATAATCCAAAAACCCTATTTTAGAAACCACTATTTCCAAATTCACCCATTTTCAAAACTTTATTCCCCTGTTCAAAATCAAGATCATTTTCCATTTCCAAAATCATTTCAGCACATCCACTTTGAAATTCAAAAAACCGCCTCATGTTTCCCTTCAAAACCACAAATACTTTTAGAAAATAATACCCTTTTTAGTAGAAACCATTTTCCTTTTTAAGAAAAAACTTTGGAAAAACCAATTAAATTTTTTTATTTTAAATACTCACCTATGACATCCTATAAACAATCACATATGTCTGAATCCCACTTCCACTTATATCATCCACACATACATACCAACATTAAATTTCTACACACACACATGTGAATGCCCATAAAGAAGACCAAGGGTAATACATACCATTTTATCATAAAAACCAAGCATTTACCAAATTCCAAATTCAATTTTCCTCCACATATTTCCAAACTTTTTAAAATTCTGAATCAATTTTCTCTTTTAAAACCCATTTTTATCAATCTAGAAACCATTTTTAGAAACCATTTTCCTTTAAAAATTCACTCACAATAACCCAAATCATACCTAAGCATCACCAATACCAAAATAACTAGAAAAGGGAACTAGTGGTCATGCATACCCCAACCACAGGGTTTAACAAACCATTCACTGAGCATGAACCAACCACTGGAAGCATATTGAACCATGCATGTGAGTTACACATGGTTCACTACACCATGTAATATCACTGTGTATCACCATATCACTTCCATTGTCATTCCCCAACATACACAAGATCATAAAACTAAACAAATGAAAATAACATAACCCAAAACCAAAAATAAATACTCAAAACCCAACTACCCTTGGTGACTCAGGTCTTATCATAAGTGGTGGTGATCAGGCACCGACCCATGAATTACCTCCCAAGACCAAAAAATCCTATATCTAATCCACCTAACACCCCAAATTACAAGGGTCTACTCTAAAACCATTTTTTCAGAAAAAAACTTGGGTCAACCCTAAACCAGTCACCCGATCCGGCCTGCGATAAGGCTTGAGAGGTGTTCCCGAACCTCCCAAAAAGAAAAATAGTGTCAGGAATCGAGATAAAATCATTGGGAATGATTTATCACAAAAAACAGTAGAAAAATAACCAAATATAAATTAAGTGATAAAATAAACACTAGTAGTGGAAGGAATTTAAAATTTCATATACCTCCATGTGACCCTGCAGGTCACCACTAACCACTAAACTAACATCACCCCATGACGATTGAATCTGATATGGAAGCAACACCAGAAGTTAAAAACAAATATAAAGCTATAGTAATGAGTATTAAAACTCATTATGTGTGCCTAAATAAACCATTCCCTATGCCTTACATTTAAAAATAAAACTAAGTCATGCTAGTTTGAAAATACATCCATATAAAAATAAGGTTTTCCATTATTTTCAAATTCAAGTAACAAGCTTCCATTTATAAGAAAAACCATTTCCTTTCCATAACATTTCAAAAATAGTTTCCAAGCATGCATAGATATTTCAAAATTAAGGGAAAAAAATTTAGATTAAAACCATGGTTTTCATAAAGGAGGAAACAAGTATGAAAGCTAGTGAGATAGAAATCACAACACAAGCACCATGGGAAATCCATAAGTAGATAGGGTTAGTGGAGTCTTAGGATCCTCACACATTGTTGATAAATACATAAAAAACCCACAAATTCCTCATGCATGAGCCACTAGAGTAGAACACATCCCAAGATCTAGTGGTCTCTAATCATATACCAAAACCCACAGCGTTCTCATGCATGAACCAATAAAGGGGAATACATCCCAAGGTCTAGTGGTATCTGATCATCATCAAATGTTTAGTTGGTGTTGTAGTTTTAATCCTGCTAGGGGGAACTAGGCCTCATCCTTGCTGATCTTCCTAACATACTAGGTCTAGTCTATGCCCCTAGGTACTTAGGGTTCCCATGTGCTTAATCCAATTGCAATATCAAATAAAAATCCATTTCCACAAAATCACCACTAAAATAATTTAAGAAACACTTAACTAGCAACCATTCAAAAAGGTAAAATCACCATTTAACCTCAAACTCACACCAAAACCCATGCATTCTTCCAAAATTACCAAAACATGAAATTTCCCCTTTTCTTTTTTTAAACCATACATGAATCCACTTTCGTTCAAGTCAACTTTCAAAACTATTTTACACACACCAAACATATTTGGAAACACCCATTACACACTCAAAACCATTTAGGAAACCAATTTTAAAGAAATATAATTCAGGACTAATTTAGAATTAAAAATATATTATATTTTCCAAAACAAGGTTGATAACATATTTCAACATGAAAACCCACGTTGGAAGCTTAGATAAATTATGTAAAATAAATGAAAACCCATTTCTAACAACCACAACCAATTAAAATATCATATACATAATACATAAATATAAAACATATTTTTAAAAAAATCGATCAATTATGGAATTCAAATTAAAGGGTTAGGTATAGGGAACCCACCTTAATGGGAAGAGAATCAAGATGAAACACCCCATAACTCGATGGATTTGACGATGACAACATGAATCTTCATTTTTTCCTAATTTCATGCATATGAACCTTTACATATATATAAGGACACTTATCCCCTATGTAAATATCTGCATTTCCAAATATATAAAAGGGGGTCCTTACATATATGTGTATACACACATATACCCCATTACACTTAAACATGTATGCATTTATCACATATATACATAAGCACACCTAGCCCCAATTTATATATTCACACTTCCATGAGTGAATATATACAAAGGGGTAACTTACACACACACATACACACATATATATTCCTACCTATGCATACACCTGTAAGTCACCTTTGACTCTGGTGACTTGAAACTGCTTCAAGGAATACTAATATGCATTATAAAAATACTAGGATCCCAAAAATCACAAAAAGGAACCCCAAATAAAATTGAAACAATAAAAGGTGGAAATAAACCAACCTTAAACGATGACAGGCAAACTGAAATGATCCGATATGCTTCATATTCAGTGGTGAATGCCAAAACTCTCCCAAAGGAGACCCGAGAGACCCATTTCATACCCTATTGAGAAGATAAGTATAAAAAATTGGCCCACCCAAGACCCTAGGGTTCGATCGAGCTAACATAGTGATGGGGAAGAGAAAAATCACCGGAATGAGGGAGAAAGAGGGAGGGAGATACCATACCTTGAGGCGATGACCATGAATCCCTAAGGAATCATGATAAAACGACGTGGAGTGATGGATCTAGAGAGGGGGATGGTGCATGGCCATAGAGGAGGGGGGGGGGGTCGTGTGATGCACATAGAGGAGGATAAAAATAAAATGGAGAAAAAAAAAAGAAAAAAAAGAAAAAAAAAGAAAAAAAAATTTACAAATAGGGAAACCCACACAATTTGTGAATGGTTTTCAAAAAGATGCACTAACTGTGTGCTGACTATAGAATAGGATAAGAACCCTCTCATGGTTACTCCTAGGAAGATGCACAATTGATAAAACTGTGCTTAAAACATGCCACTCGACACCGTCAACTCACAGAGCCAAACTGCATGCTTGCTGCATGGTTTAATAGACCATGCTCAAGATGTGAGCCACACCACTTACTCACCTAGTCACCCACACAAGCACCAAAAAGTTAATAATAATCATGAGATCTAATTGTTTAATAACTAGAAAGCATCTAAACATTTATATTTTGGACCTCTAACTACCAAAACTCAAGACCGCCTGCAAACTATATAAAATAAGACCAAAAATAAATAAAATAAAAAAAGGTGTCAGGTCAGGGTGTGACAATGTACATGCAGATTAACATCATATGGTTAGGATAATGTATCGCATAGTTTAGCATCATGTGATTGGTATATTCATAAAAAAATTTATCATCTTGTGTCTAGGATGTGTGAACCAACATTAATAACACCTTCCCAAACAAGGTGTTAAGGGGCATAAGAGGGTAACATAATGGGGGTACCCTCTAGAGGGTCTCATGAGTAAAATAGAGATTAATATTTAGATCTAACTTTTATCTGAATAGATGGTTTCATCAAGCACATTCAGGTTTTTTTTCTGGGTCTATAGTGGGTCTAGTCCCTACTATATTTGTACCTCTTTCTTTTTATCCCCTTATTTTTGCCTAAATAATGGGAGTAACTTGGTAGAGGAGTCTGAATCTTGATTAGGTTTCCCTTATGAATTTTCAACCTAAAATATGTTTGTGCCTCTTGCATTTGGTATTTTAAGGTCATAATAGTTAGACCAAGAACTTGTAAATAGTTTAGGGTCATAATAACCATAGGGTTGAAAATAGTTTAAGGTCATAATTCTTGGACAATGAATCCTAGTTTAAGGTAATAGAGCTTGGACCATGGTACTGTAAATAGTTTAAGGTATTAATTATTGGACTTAAGGTGATCCCCCTAGAAAGGTTATTATGATTATAGAGGGTTTAAAACCAACATAAATGGTGTGCCTAGAAGGCCCTACACCAAGAAAAAGATTCTGGAGTGAGTTGTACATAGTTTAAGGTCGTGATGTTTGGACCACAAGGTTATGTGTCTCAAAGGGATGTATGTGGCACAGGGGAGAGGTAACCTAATTTGAATGAGGATCCTAGGAGGCCCTTACATACATAAAATCCCAGATGCAACTTGTACATAGTTTTAAGTTCATGATTCTTGGACCTGGGCTCTGAGCTTAAGGTTGTAGATTTCAAACTGATTGAAAATAGTTCAAGGTCATAATGCTTTGAATTTAAGTTACACATCTCAAAGGAGTGTGCATGGAATTAAAGGGAGGTTACACAATGTGAATTGAGGGTTAAATAGACCTATAACCACATGACACATTCCTAGGATGACTTTCACACGATTTAAATTCATGATTCTTGAACTTGGGCTCCTAGTTTAAGATCATAGAGTTCAGACCATGAATCCTAGTTTAAGGCTATATAGCATGAACCGTTACTCCTAGTTTAAGATCAAAGATCTTGGACCATGGGTGAATTCATACATATCAACCTTGATTGAGGAAAAATCCCTTCCCAACTCCCAAGTCCACGTGATCCATGCTTGATGTGAGAAACAAGGAGTGGTATAAAGTTCTCATTGTTTGCAGGTGATAACACAACAAGGGGAAAAGTGACCGGCCTGGGGAATTACCATGAGGGTATATCATGAATTCCAAGACCTAGATAGTAAAAGGGGAATTATTGACTGGTGGGGAACAACTATTGATCATGTTTGAAACATAGGTTCTACACCTTCATAAATTTAGGATGGGGTGAACAAATGAGGTATCGATTGTTGTCCAAGATCAAAACACAAAAGACACCATTTGTTGTTGAGGATCCTTCAAGGTTTGATTTTAGGATGGTAGGTGAGATAGTGTGTCTAGGAACCAATGCTATTAGAGAGCCTGTTCATATTAGTAGGATGATGGTTATCCAAATCGAAGAAAGTATGAAGTGAGAAAGTGGAAATGAGGAATGTCCCAAAGGCAATGTTGAGTGTCCTAAGCGAAATTACACCACACACTCAAATATGTTGTACGACTGCTGGTAGGTGAGTATCAAGCTTGAATATAAAGGGGGGAACCCGAAAATGAGTTGATGGATGGGATGGACCTAGGATATGAGATCCATGCATCACTACATATCCCATGAGAATGTGAATCAAGCCGTAAGTAGTTATGGAATGTAGCATGGTAGGAGACCAACACTGGAGGGGTGACATCCTCTCTAGAGAGGATATCAAATCATATCTAGAGAGGATATAAAATCATCTCATATTGGTCATATGAAGAATCCTATGTTCATTGCATAGGGTAAGACTATAGTTTATTATCATACACTGAGGACGTTGGTTTGGTCATCCTATACTTTTTTGGTTATCTCATACTAGTTATATGAGTAATCCCAGTTTCATATGGGGTAATATTATAATTTAACATTGTGTGCTGAGTATATTAGGATTTTCAATTTAAATTCATACAACTTGGACTATGGTTGCTACTAGTTTAAGGACATAGAGATCAGAACATTAGAGAAATTTATATTTTAATATGACAGAGATTGGAAAATAGGGTGTGGATGTCCTAAAGAGACTTGTGTGGCATGAAAGAGTTATAAATCAATGTGAAATGAGGGACAAAGAGACCCTCTTCCCCACAGAACTTGGAAAACTATACTCAAGTCGACGTCAAGATACTGAGGGAGGAAAGAACCCGTAATGAGTCGACCAAGGTGGATAGACCTAGGATATGATATCCAAGTGTCACTACATATCCCATGGGAATAGGAATCAAGCCAAACATAGTTCTATAATGTGGCATGGTAAAATACCGATGTTGGAGGGGAAATCCTCTCGAGTGAGGATGCGATGAAAAAGAGAAGAGGTCATTGGCTTGACAAAACAATGGGGGTGAAGAAAACTATGTGCAGATGGGGAAAAGAAGGATGAATACACATATTTTAAGTTTATAATTCTTATAATTAGAGTAGTCACTTCGAGGATTTTTAGGCGGCGCCAAAGAGTTACCCATTTTGAAGGATCCAAGGAGTGTTTTTTCCACATAAAATAATCCCAAAACTAGTTACAGATAGTTTAAGGTTGTAATGTTTAGACTATGGGTAATCCCATAAATAGGTTGATGTTGAGGTTGGTCCTAGGATATTGGATTCAAGAATCCCTACTTATCCCATCAAGCATGGGAATCAATCCAAATATAGTTATAGAACACAACATGATAGAAGACCGACCCTAGTATGGTTGTGTCCTCTTTGGAAAGGACATTGAATCATCTCATATTAGGCATATGAGGCATCCTGAATTTTATAGGGTAAGTATAAAACTTAACATCATGTGCTGAATATGTCAGGTTTTATGTCATCTCATACTTATCATATGAGGTATCTCGGTTTCATATGGGGTAAGGCTAAACTTTAACATCATGTGATGAGGATGTTGGTGGGGATTACACATTAATTTTCCCATTCCTTTCTTTCTCATGTTAAGTCATGAGGAAATCAAGATTCACTGGTAGGTCAGAGAATGTGATTGGGGATTATACCTAAAGAGGAGTCCCATAAGGGAATTTAGGGGTGATAGTGTAGCACCCCCAGTTTCAGGTACTTGACCCTTAATTTATTAATTTTAAGTATATAAGGTGATTGGGTTAAGTTTAAAAAGGTTCAAAGGAGTTTTGGAATGTTTTTGAGGATTTTATGGAGGTACACTATTTGAGCATGGTTAATAGAAACCATCAACACCTATTAGAAAACCATGTAATAGAAATAGTGGGAACTGGGTAGGTGCATGGTTAGGAACATGGTTTGGCCAAAATGTGTGGTTGCCCAGGAGAAACCATGAAAGGATGAATATAGAGGAATAACATGGTTGGTGCATGATTTGTCTAACTATGCAATCCAACCCTGCAAGGTGTGTTTGGAGGCAGTGTCTTGTGCATGATTAACACATGGTTTTCCCAACCATGCACCCTAACCATGCACTGTTAAAATTTAGATCCATATTTTGTGGATCTAATCCAATTAACCCCCTTAAGCCACTCATTTTTCACCTAATCAGGTCACAACCCAAATTCCTCCCCCTCCCAAGGCTCTAAAAACCTTTCCTTTCAATCCAATAGTGATTCCTAGGTGAATCTAAATATGTTGGAGGCCCAGATTCATCGGTAAGTGCTCATTCTTGGATTTTTTCTTTATTTTTCTTCTTCCCTCTCTTAGAATCATGGATTTAGCCTGTTAGGAATAAATTCACATTGTTTTATGTCAATAATAATGAGATATGGTTGTTTTGGTTGAAGGTAATAATATATGAGGTTTAATCTTGAATATATAAGCCATGTTTTTGAATTTGTTGGATTGTTCTTCATTTTTTCCAAAGTTGAGAGGTAGGTGGCTTCACTCTCGACTCCTCTTGATTATAACTTGAATTCTTGGTTTCAAATTGATTAAATTTATTGAATTGAATTTTTAAATTGATGTGTTATTTTATGGAAACATCTATAGTGATAGTTTTGTGAAATTATGGAAATTTATTGGTTTTGTTGAAATTACTTTGTTACATGATTTGAAAATGGTGATTTTAAAATATGATTTTAGTTTTCATTCATAGAAAAGGTTTGTATAAATGTTTTCAATAAAAGTAATGTTTTATTGAAATGGTTTGGTATGATTGGTTTGGCATGTTTTTTGGAATACGTGGTTGGTGTGAGTTCATTTTCATTAACATGTCCCTCTGGAAGGGGAATGTGCCATTGGGGAACTTGGTATTGGTCACCTTGTGACAACTTAGTAGATCGAAGAGAGACCACTCATGAGTATGGAACTATCAACTAGGCATGCATGCATAGTTGCATGTATGTGTGGAATGTTTATTCCAAATGGGTTTGAGAAAATGGTTTTATGGTTGTGAAATGGGTTTCCTTTAAACTTATTTGTTTTTGATATAAATTATTAAATGATTTTAAACTATTTTATATAAACTATTTTTTATAAATTGTGCTAACATGTTCTATCCTAGTGGCATGAGTATGGAAGTCATTAGAGAAATCATACTGAGTTTTATACTCACCCCCTGCTTGGGAACTTCAGTGAATTTGTAGATATTATATATCAAGACATAGGTAAAGGCAAGGTATCCCAGTTCTTTAGTGATGTAGCTTGATACCTTGGGCTGGGAATGTGGAGTTGGATCCTAGAGAAGGTTGGGATTTATTAAGGGTTGTATTCCTTGTCTTTGAGTTTTGTTGGTCTTGGTTTCTGCATTGTAATCTAATATGGTTTGGTTTTATTTGAGTTGTATTTTTTGATACTCATTCATCATATAGTGGTGGTTGTTATGGTTATCTTTTTTTAGTTGTTTTATTTTCAAAGGGAAATTCATCCCCCAAATTCTTATGAAGCCCTTGGAATTTATTTCCAGCCTATGGTGTCTTGGGGATGTCACCTAAGGCCAAGTAGAACACTCTTAACTTCTCAAGCCAATGAATATGGGCAAGATGTTACAAATGGTATCAGTCTTGATTAGTCTGTCTTTTTAATTTGGGACAAATGGTATCAGCTTGTTTGATCCTTAATATGGGATTATTGTCAGTATATCTCTTAGGATGATAGTAATGAGTAGGATCATCATAACTTTATATGTATATCATAAATAGGTGTAGATAACCTATTTATAATAAAATTCAAGTTACCACATAATTCATGTAAATGAGTGTCTTGAGACACTTCTAGGAGTTTCAACCTCATCATCATGGGTTTAGCTGATGAGAAAAGCATGACATGCATTGATATAAATGACTTCCCACTAGGAGTGTATAATTCATTTTGAGTAATGATTTATGATTTGGTGAAAAAGTGTTGTTTTTTTAAAATAGTTGAAAATGGTTTGATTTTAAAAAATCATGGTGAAATTTTCAAAAATGGTTTAAAAATAGAAAGTATTGAATTTTTTAAATCCTTGTTATGATATGTGTGATGTGATGAATTTGAAATTGATAAGACTTAAATTAATAGAGAGTGAGACTAAATGGTGTTTCCTTTTGGTTATAGATAATGTCGCTGGGTAGACACTGTAAAAACCAACCAGAAGAGGTTGCTGAGAATGTGGTTGTACCTGAGACACATATGAAAAAAAAATTGGTTTAGAGTATTTTATAGGTTTTTAAAGATATGAATATAGGGAATAGAAGGGATGGACCAAGGAAAGTGGATCATTCAGTTTAGTTCCAAAAGAAAAATCCACTCATCTTTTTGGGTGATTCAGAACTAGAAAAAGTAGAGTTATGACTAAATAGGATGAATCAAATCTTTGACTTCCTTGGAACACCAACTGAGATAAAAGAAAACGTGGCAATGTAAATTTTGGAAGATCTTTCATGCTAATGGTGGGATTTAGCAGCTCATGCTAAATTGGATCAAGGTAAATAAAACCCCCAGTTTCAAGTAAACAACCATTTATTTATGTATTTTAAGTATATAAAGTGTTTGGGTGATGTTTGGGAGGGTTTTGAAACCTTTTAGAATGTTTTTGGGGATTTTATAAAGGTGTATGGTTGGTTCACAATTTGTGGAAACCGTGAAACTCCTACAGGAAACTGTGCACAATGAGACAAGGGCTAAGTGAAGGGTGCACAAGAATGCACATGGTTTGTCCAAATTGTGCAACTACCTAGGAGAAACCGTACAATACGGGACAATGTGATTTTTTATGGTTGGTGCATGGTTTTCTAACCATGAAAGATAACCATGTGAGTCTCCTTTTTAAGGAAATGGTTGGCACATGGTTATTGCATGGTTTTCCTAACCATGTGACTAACCAGGAACAATTTTAAAAAGAGATCTACAAAAAGTGGATCTAGGTTGGGATTGTGTTTTAACCCCTCATTTTTCCCAAACCACCCCTAAATCAATATTTCTACCTCTCTAAGGCTAAGTAACCCTTCTCTATTGATTTATAAGTGACCCAAAGGCATTTCTTGGTGTGTTGAAGCTAGATTCATGCAGTAAGTCATCATTTATGGTAGTTTGGATTAGTTTTCCTTAGATCTACTTCTCCCTCTCTATCAGTTTCTTAGATATAGTTCCTATGTTGATATATATAAGGGTTTTTATGCTAAACATGATTATATTTGGCTTTGTTTATATTAGTGGAAGATATCTAAGGTGAGTTTTTAGATATTTTACCCATTTTCATTAGCGTTTTAGTGTTGTTCTTCATTTTCACCATAAATTTCAAGGTAGGGGGATTCAATATAAACCCCTATTTTTATAACTTGAATGATTGATTCAAATTTTTTTTTTTGTGAAATTGATTGTGAAATTGTCATGAAATTATTTTCGGAAACCTTATTTAGTGACAGTTTGTGGTATTGTGCAAAATTGGGTGTTTTTGAAAAAGGTAAATTTGGTAACATGATTTTAAAATGGTGATTTGGTTTGATGCATGGAAAATAGTTTTCAATAAAGTGTTGGTTTTATTGAAATGGTTTGTTGGAAAAATGGGTTTCAATAAAAGGGATGGTTTTATTGAAATGGGTTATTGTTATGGTTTTTAATAAAAGTGTGGTTTTATTGAATTGATTTAATTGGTTTTGAAATGGTTGTATTGGTACGTGTTTAGATTAAATGGTTAAGAATGTTTGAAATGAGATGGATAATGGTTGTGAAGTACCACCATCAAAGGGATGAATTATAGATGTGAAGTTCCACTATTAATGGTAACACCAAGCTTGCATGGTTGTGTGGATAAGGGTGCGTGTGTGAATTGGAACGAGTTATGACAACATGGAAATTGAGAATTTTGTTAAATGAATTGTTTGGTTTCTTTTCTTGGAAATTATTTTATTTTAGAAAAATACTTTGGTATGTAATTGTTTGGATTTGTGAAAAATTATTGAACTATTTCAAGTGGTTTTTATATAAATTGTTTTATATAAATGTGCTATCTTGTTCTATCCTAGTGGTGTGAGTAGGTAAGTCATTTGGGGAAAGCCTACTAAGTTTTAATACTCACCCCTACTTTTAAACTTTGGTGATTTTTTAGATATTTTCCATCGCCATACAAGAAAAGGTAAAGTGTCACACTTCTTTAGTGGTGCATCATGATACTTGGGTTGTTTTGTGGAGTAGAGCATGGAGCATGTTGGAGCTTGGAGTTATTTAGTTGTTGTTGAGTTTTGTTGGTTGTCTTTCACTATTTACTTTGGTGTTTTGTAGTCTTCCACTGTGGTATAATTTTGTAGTTGGTTTTGATAGAAATTATTTTACTTTGAGCTGTCTTACATTGATTATGGATCATGTAGTGGTTTAATTGGTTATGGCATGTTTGGTTGGTTGTTTTACTTTCAAAGGTAAAATCATACCCACTTGTTAATGAAGCCCTTGGCATTTATTTCCTACCTTTGGCATATTGGGGATTTCACTTAAGGCCAAGTAATGTTCCACCATATTCTCAAGACAATGAGAAGGGGAAAGATGTCACAAGCTGTATCAGATTTTTTAGTCCCTACCTAACAAGGGGTATTTAGTTCTCTTGGTCTTGGAGTTGATATTCATTCTGGTATATTTCTTTTATCTGGTTGGTAGAAAGAAGTAGGATCATTGAGACTTGAAATGTATAACATAAAAATATTTAGCTAAAATTTTTATGTTGAACTTCAAGTTACCATGTATTTGGGTACATAAGTGTTTTGGAGACACTTATAGGATTTGGAATCTCATTTTCATGGGTTTATCCAATTAGACGATCATGACATGCATTATATAAATGACTTCCCTCTAGGAGTGTATTTCATTATTTAGTAACAATTTATGATTTGGTTCAAAAGTGTTGCTTTTTAAAAAATGTTGATTTTTTTTTTCAAATGAAATATTTTGAAAATAGAATGGTTGTGATATTTTGATAATGGTTTTATTTTGAAAATAAATTGGAAATTTTTTAAAAAAATTTGAACATGGTAAAGTTTGAGTTTGGAAAGAACTGTTGTGATAGTTGTGATGTGGTAGAATTTGAAATTATTAAACCTTAAGTTGATAGAGAGTGAGACATATGGCATTTTTTGTTTGTTTAGAGAATGAAACCCAATAGGCATTATAGGAACCAAATAAAAGAAGTTTTTGATAATGTGGTTTCACCTAAGCCACAACTAAACCAACAACTGGTTTAGAGTATTGTTCAAGAATTTCAGGATGTGTATAGAGGGAACAAGAGGGATGAACCAAGGCAAGTGGATCATTTCATCCAATTCTAGAAGAATAATCCACCCATCTTTTGGGGTGTTTTGAAACCAGAGAAAAAAGAAGCATGGATGGATAGGATGAATCGTATCTTCGATTTCCTTGGCACACCAACATAGATTAAAGTCAAGATGGCGATGTATATACTGGAGGATCATGCATGCTAGTGGTGGGATTTAGCAGTTCAGGATAAATTAGACCAAGGCCTTTCATGGGAGGATTTTGAAGAATTGTTCAACAAAAAATTCTATCCTCACACATTCAAAATTAAATTAATGATTAAATTCTTAAGCTTAAAGTAGGGAAATATTTATATCATGGACTACATGGATAAATTCATGAATTTAGTGTGGTTTCACTTGAATTTTCCACTAGTGTGTCCTTGAAGGCACACATCTTTGAATAAGGGATAAGGTAGAAGATTCACTTAAAGATTGTCAGGATCTGTATTATGGATTATACATAGATGGTCAATAGAGATAAGTGGAAAAAAGTACATATCAAGAGCTATGGGTAGAGGTAGTATCTTGATACCTATAGGAAATGGTGGTAAATCTAATGCTGGTAGCAAGTGGAAGAGGGACACCTATTTCCAAGGTGAGAGAATGGTTCAGAATTAGATGGCTGGATCAGTAAACCTTCTTCCAATACCCAAGAGAAAACCAAGATTTTTTCCATGTGGTTACTCGGACCACATGAAGCAAGAGTGTACAACACAACCTAGAGAATACCATAATTACAATCAGATGAGTAATATTTAGTTCTATTATCATAGTGCTCTGAGGTCAGGTGTTTGGGACACTTCTCAGGTGTTGCAGGTGTCATATGCTTCAATGGGATGAGGGTAGCAGAATAACTCTCATCAGCAGAACATAACTCTCCATGGTGATTCTAGGAATACCATGAATCCTTAGGTAGTGAAATTTCAATAGGGTAATAAGGAACATAGTGCAATGAGTAATAAAACATTTGGAGTTGAACAAGTTATTGTGGATGATCAGTCTAGACCATCAATTGTGATAGGTATGATTCTTTTGAATTCTAACCTTATTCAAGATTTTTTTGATATGGGTGCATACCAATCCTTTATTACTTCTCATGATATTGATTTTTTTTGTGTTTGATTGTTGAAATTATGCCCTCTATGTTGAAAATTCGAACTTCTCTTGGTCAAAGAGAATGTTGAGCCTTTGTGTGTAGATCATATTTTACAACTGCTGATGGAGCCAAGCTAATATGGGACTTCTATATGATTGAGATGGATGTTGATGATATAATCTTGGGTATGTATTGGTTGACAATGTTCAAGACTCACATCGAATTTTATACCATAAAGGTCAGTTTTACGATGGATGATGGCATCAAGCATCTCTTTAGAGGAGACCAGAAGGTAAAGACAAGTGTAATGGGATTGTTGGAACCAATAGTTGGAATGATATTTTACCCATTGGTGGCTTTGACTTTGGAATATATGGAATAAATTGAGGATAATAGTTTTCTAGTAGTTGCAGAATAATTTCTAGATGTCTTTCCTGAGAATTTCTTAGGCTTACCACCTATAAGGGAAGTGGAGTTTATGATTGATCTCCTTTTGGGGACCATTCCTATTTGACTTCCATATTATTAGATGGAACCAATATAATTAAGTCAATTTAAAGTGAATTTGGAAGAGATATAAAGAAAATGGTTTATTCTATTGAGCACGTCTCTGTGGGTATCACCGGTCTTGTTTTTCAAACAGGCAGATGGAACTATTCGGTTGTGTGTATATTTTCATAAGCTTAATCAAGTTATGATAAAGAAAAAAGTATTCACTTCCATGAATTGATGATCTATTTAATAAATTGAGGAGAGCTAAGTGGTTCTCTAAAATTTACTTGTGATCAGGATATCACCAATTATGGGTTCGGAAGGGGGATATTCCAGGGTGCTCTCGGGATTTTGGATCGGCTCACCATCTTCCTCCTCCTATGGTTTCCCTTCTCCCTGATGGCATTAGATCTCCCGCGACGCCTTCCCTGGCTCTCTCTTCTCCGCTCTTTCAGCCTGGCTTCTCTCACTCCATGTCCGCCTCCTCTCTCTCTCTCTCGCTCTCTCTCTCTCTCATCGGTTCTGGTCATATCTCAGTGTTTCTCCTCCCTCGGCTCTGTGAAGGTCTTCTTTCGGCCGCCTTACTGCACTCTAGCCTCGAGTACCACCGCTCCTCTCCAGGTCGGATATGGAGTGATGGGTACACCGCGACTTTAGGATAGCGGTTTGGCGGTTGCGGGTCCTCTCAATGCCTCTTTTCTTCATCATTTAGGGTTCTATCCCCCAGTCTCCTTCTAGGGTTTCATAATGTCACTAGTTGATTCAATCCTGGTTTGTTTTTAGGGTTTTAGTCCCGTTTCGGCCCTGTTCCGTTTTCATTGGGTTCTGGGTTCTTTGTTTGTTTGTTGTTTTTTTGGTTTTCATCCCCGGGTTCCCCTCTTTTTGTTCGGCGTTGTTTCGATGCTTCTCGGTGATCATCGGTGGCGTGAGGTTGATGACTGCGATGATGGGTTCCTCGGGTGGTTCACTGGTTTTGGTCGGTCTCGACCATGATGCTGGGTTTCTGTGGTGTTTCGGACGTCTTCGGGGTTTTGTTGGTTTGGTGCTGAGGCGTCTGGTGTTTCAGGGTGTTCTGCCCAGATTCTACTTCCGAAATCTTTGGTGGCTCGGCGTTACTGACTTTGACGACAGGTTCTCAGCAGTGATGATGTCTACTTATCCTATGGAGATTAAGGTCTTCTATGGTGTCTCTCAACAAGTTAGTGTTCTTCCCGGCGTCGGCAACGGTTTGTGCTCATACGTGATGTCGACGGTGATCCGATGGTGGTCTGTGCTGGAGACAATTTGGTGCTACTGTGTGCATATCGAGGTGTCAGAGGTGTGATGATTGTCTACCTAATTTATGTTTTTCAAAATTTTAATGGGTTTTTCGGTGGTGGGATTGTGGAGTCAAGTTGGTAGCTCGCGGGTTTTGCGGAATTTTGAAACCGGATGCTTTTGACGGTGTTGGAGCGGCATGGTTCGGGTTTATTATTTTGGAATTTGAAATCTATTTTTTAGGGCGTGTCTTGATGCTGGAGGAATGGTTGTAGGTTCCCACTCACCCTCAAAGTGGCTTTTCAATAAAATAAAAAATGGATTGTGGCTTGTATATATGGCCATTATGAATATGTGGTAATTCCTTTTGGTCTTATGAATGAACTATTAGTCTTTATGGAATTGACGAATCATATATTTCTATGAAATTTGGATTCTTTTGTGGTGGTGTTTGTGGATGACATATTGGTGTATTCAAGGACAAGGTTTGAACATGAGAAACACTTGACGACAGTTTTCAGAATATTACAAGATCATCAATTGTATGAAAAATTATCAAAGTATGATTTTTGGATACATGAGGTACACTTTCTTGGCCATGTAGTTTTTGAAATAGGTGTATCTATGGATCTAGAAAAGATAAAAGATGTTATCTCTTGGAAACCACAAAATAATTTCTTTGATATACATAGTTTCCTTAGGCTATTTGGTTATTACCAATGCTTTGTTCATGATTTTTCATGAATGGCCTCACTGATGACAACTTTAACAAGGAAAAATTTTCAATTCTAATGGGATGGGGAATTCCATAAGTCTTTTCAAGAGTTGAAAGTTTGCCTTAAATAAGCACCAATCTTGATTTTTACAAAATCAGGACAAGGGTACATGGTGTATTGTGATGCTTGGAGAATAGGGTTTGGATGTGTTCTCATGCAACGAGACCATGTTGTTACTTATGGATTAAGGTAGTTAAAGTTGAATGATAATAAATACCCAACAAATTATTTAGATTTAGCTATCATAGTCCATGATTTTAATACTTGGATCCATTACTTCTTTGGTGAGAAATTCACTGTGTTTATGGATCATAATATCTTGAAACATATTTTCTCATAAAAGGATTTGAATCTGAGACAAATAATATAGTTGGAGTATCTAAAAATGTTTGAATTTGAATTGATGTATACACCAGGAAAGGTAAATTTAGTGACTGATTCATTAAGAATAAATTCACATGCTCAGTTGTAAAAAGAGGATTCAGATGAGTGGAAGTTGATGTCAGTCCTAGATGACATGAACTTGGAATGTGAATAAAGAGGTGAAGTGGCCATTTTCTTTCTTATTTCATTAATTATTGATTTGGTGGAGATGGTCAAAGAGGCACAAAAGTATGATTCATAATGTGTGGCTATGAGGTCAAATCCCAATAGTGGGGAGACCATTGAGGGATGGAATCTGGATGAGAGTTCAGTGTTGTGGTTCAGAAATTTGATGGTCATATCTATGTCCTGTTAGGAACAACTTCTTCATACTAAAAACCATTCAATATGGGTTTTTCATCCTAGAATACTGAAGATGTATACAACATTTAAAGTATAGTTTAGGTGGGTTGGTATGAAAAAAAGGTGGATGAGTTTGTTTTGAGATACTTAACTTGTCAAAAAGTTAAGGCAGAGCATCAACAACCAATAGGTTTGTTGTAGTATTTACCTATTCTAATTTGTAAATGGGAATAGATAGCTATGGATTTTGTAATAGGTCTCCCAAGAACGGTTCAAAAACATGATTCTATATGAGTGATAGTGGATTGTCTCACAAATTCATATCATTTCATCCATATTCATGAATCTCATATAGTGGAGGACTTATCAAAAATATATATCCAAGAAGTGGTAAAGAGACTGGCATACCAGTTTTAATAGTGTAAGACAGAGTTATGAGGTTTATGTATCATTTATGGAAATCCTTATAGGAATCCCTTAGAACTCAATTTACAATGAGTACGACATATCATCCTCAGATGGACAAACAATCCAAACAGACAATACAAACTTTGGAAGACCTACTTCCGGCTTGTGTAATGGATTTTTGTGGCTCATGGGAGGAACACGTACCATTAGTTGAGTTCTCTTATAACAATAGTTATTAGGCCTTGATACATATAGATACTTTTGAGGCATTTTATGGACATCCTTTTTGTTCCCCACTTTGTTGAGTGGAAATATGTGAGACTTCACTGGTTGGGATGAGCCTATCCTAGGAGATAATGAAGAAGATTCAGTTGATCAGGAAATAGATGGAGACAACTCAGAGTCGTTAAAAATAATATATGGATCATCGTTGATGTCCATTGTCATTCTAATTGAGTGATTATGTGTTCTGGAAGATCGCTCCAAGGCTTGGACATCACTGTTTTGGGAAGCATGGAAAGTTATCTCCTCGATACATAGTCCCTTTTGAGACACCTGAATGGGTTGGTGAGGTGGCATATGTAAAGAACCGAGTTTTCCATGTATTTTTTTAATTATATGAAATTATTACGAGTCTGTGAAAATTGACAGCGCGTGATTCCGAGGCCCGATATGCTCGGAATGAATTTCTGAACTTTTTTTAAGGTACATTTAGTAAACGCATTTTCTATCTTTTGAACCGGTGCTCGGATTAAAAATCTGAGGGCACCATGGAATCCGAAACCCCGAGATTCTCTTAAGGGAGACTTCAATTCATCCGTAGTAGGTTGGGTGAAAAAGTTAATTTTTTGGGCTTTTGAAAGATTAATAAAATAACATGTTATGTTATTTTATTTCTTTTCTTTTTCTCCAGCGGATGAGAGGTGGTGGCAGGACCAACGACACGTCAAGCTATTAAATGGATTAACTACCCTTTATTCTTGTAACCGCACCATTGGAATTTAGAAGGATCATTAAATAAATGAACCCAATTAATTCCACGTGTGTTACTAACCCTCCCCCTCTCCTATTTATATAGAGATTGAGGTGGAGTGTTGGAAAGGATTCACCAAGCAGAGAAGCTCTGGAAAAGTACCACGATGTCAACCACTTGAAGGATGAGACCAGTTCCAGCGAGCGGTGATGAGCGCCACTGAATCACGAACAGATGATAATGATGAAGGAGGTTCCATCGATCATCGTCAGTGAATGTCTCTTCCAGGTAGGGGGTTTATTTTGAAGTTGTCTTTGATGAATCAAATCCTATCCCGCTTGCAATCACATCAATGCAGAGGGCACGGGCCAAACAAACAAGGACCAGAACCTCCGCTTCTTCGCTCATGCTCTGTTCTTTGGGGACAGTTTCCTCAGATTGATGGTAATACGAAATAGAGGGTCATGCTATGACGGAAGCAGCGTGGGAGAGCCGTAGGCACAGATGAAACCAAGAATGGACACTGGAGCACGTCCGGTGACCCGCAAAAGAAACAGTTGGCGCGCCATGTCAGTAGCGGCCGGCGGTGGCCAGAGGAGACCCATAGAGACTGGCCTGAGCCGGCCGCACGGGACAAGGGTGGCACCCGCAGGCACCACCGGCAGTGGTGGCCGCGACTAGTAGGCCGCGACAGGAGGGTGCGGTGCAGCCCGTGCCACACTGTATTGGCGAAACCCAGTCGGACAAATGGCCAACTATTTAATGCGGTGGGGCAGCGCCCCACCGGATAGACTAAACGATCCCACAACCACGGGGCCAGCAGAAGAAAACTGTCCGCCTTCTGGCGGAATAGGCTAGATGCGGGCCGAACGAGTAGACCAGACCCACCCAGCGGGTCGGGCCGGACCCACGGCCTAGCAGGCTGAACCCGCCAATGGGCCGGGCCAGACCCGCGGCCCGACAGGCCAGCGTGGGTGGCCCATGCCCTACCCGGTGGACCTGGACAACCGTGGCCCAGGATCGTGAACCGAACCGGGCTGACCCTGACGGGCCAGACCCAGTGAACCGGGCGACCCTTAATGGGCCGGACCCAGGCAGGGTTAGGTAGACCCCAAGACCCGTTGCATCGGGCCGGTCTAACCGAGTCGGATCGGGCCCAGACCCAACTGGTCCCCAAATAAAGAAACGCCTGTAATTGATGAACTGGGTGTTTGTTCGATACGCCGTCAGTGGCATTGGGATACCTTTTGGGTAGTGGTCCCTTTGGCATTTTCTAGCGGGCCTGACCGAGCTGGGCCAGATTGAGGTGCGATCACCCCCGTTTCACAGAAAGAGATGTAACTAACAGACCGGGCATCCGATTGACACGTCGTCTGTGGCATAAGGACCCTTGTGACAAGGCAATCATTTAGATATAATATAAGTGAGTTTTTATGGAGTTTGACATGTGACCTAGGTTGGATCAGACCTGAATCCAACCGGGCCCTTTTTACAAAAGGGCCCATATCTCACAGACTGTGCGTCCGAACGACGTGTTGTCTGTCACATTGGGACCCCTATGACGGGGAGGTCCCTTGGGTATAATTTTTGCGGGACTTCGTACCGGTTAAAGTATTACCGATGGATTGAGGAGCGGTTTTCCCAAAATCAAGCGTGTTATGAGGGGGAATCCTGTGGCTGGCTGTGGCATGGAAAAGAAGAACGACCAATGCGGGTTAGCATAAGAAACTCCAGAGTGGGATGATCTAGCTATACAACTAATCATCCCTACCTTTATAGTAGAAACCCTATGTGGATCGACATCATAATGACCCTATGTGGGTCAGCATTATAGTGACCCTATGTGGATTAGAATTATAACAACCCTGTGTGGATCAGAATGCTAGCGACCCTGTGTAGATCAACATCATAGTGACCCCATGTGGATCAAAATCATAGCGAACCTGTGTGGATCAACATCATAGTGACCCTATGTGTATCAACATCATAGAGACCTCGTGTGGATCAATATTATAACGACCCTGTGTGGATCAACATCATAGAGACCCTGTGTGGATCTGCAGTAGCATGACCTGACGAGGACCCACCTTACAATGGTCCGTCATGGAACAACGAATTACTTCCATGAGTGGATCAATAATAGAACAAATCATTTTTGGATCATTTGTGGGACTTATAAATGGAATAAGATGATATATCCTAAGACTAATCATCTATATTCTTGATCTCTGAGTTGTATACCTGGTGTGAGCTGAGTATTGCTTCGTGCTTTTTGATTAAAGTCTTGATTTATGGTTTTTCCTTTGTGGAACTCTGGGAGACCTTCGGGGGTCTCGGGGTCTCTAATGATTATTTTTATAATCACACCTACATGGGCTTCGCCCACACCTTGTTGTGTCTTGTACAGATGACGAGAAGCTAGGCTGAGACTTGAGGGATCTAGGACAAGGCGGTACATGGAGGAGACGGGCTTAAGTGGAGTGCTGTAGAGACGATCTGTACCTACCCTTCAGGTAGGATCCTTAGTGGATGATCTAGGATTTGTTTTCTCTTTTTAGTTGTACTTTTACTTTTCAGCTGGGCTTGTATTCCAACCCCTTTATTTTCAGTACAATTTTTACTATAGCAGTTTACTTTGTGGTTGCTTCTTGTTATGTTCTTGGTTTGTGTGTTTGTACAAGTTTAAAGGCAATGCCTTCCCATTATAGGGATACACCTTTTTGGTTCTAGTTGCCAACCCCTAGCCTATGGAAGGTGGGATTGGGGTAGTCACAACATGGGCCCTAGGGGATGGGTCCTGACAAAGTGGTATCAGAGGAGTCAGTTCTACCGAAGAACTAGGACTCTAATATTTTAATAGAGAAATAGTGTTAAGTGTTTTTAGTGTTTTTTTTCAGTTTGGGGAGTCCATTTTTAGTGCAGTGACCGACGTATCCATACACCAGGACCTTGAATTCTTATTTCTAACTCGGTGCATGAAAAAACTGATTGTGTGTGTTTTGGGAGTGTTCTATTTTTGATCTCTTTGAGTCGGCTCACTAGGTATAACTTATTGAACATGGAACACCTATTTCCTTTGAGGATGCTACCACGTTGACAGCCATCCAGGATTCTTGAGAGAGTACACGATGACAGCCCATCGAGCGATGAGGCTTTGGTGTAGGGCCCTCTTACGACGATAACACCATCGGGTGGTGTACCAGCAACACCACTACCCGTTGGGTATCCGTTGCCACCAGCCCCACCAGTAGATGGTGCACGCCGACTGAGCATGTTGCACGAGTTCTAGTGGTAAAGGTCTTCAAGGTTCTAAGGTGAGATGGATCCACAGGCAGCTGAGGACTGGCTGGAGGCTATGGCCATAGTTTTTTTCCTGGTTGGGACACCAGATGACCAGATGGTGATCCTATCTTCCAATCTTTTTCAGGGAGTATCAGGGAGATAGTGGAGCCTGACGCTCCATACACACGACGAGGTGACCCTCACCTAGGCAGATTTTGAGGGACTCTTCAGGGAAAAGTCCATCCCAGTGACTCTATGCTTTATGCGTATACAGGAGCTGCTACACTTACAGTATGACATCCTGACCATGTCCTAGTACTCAGTGAGGTTCAACGACCACTCACGCTACTCTACCGACATGGTGTGAGACCCTTTCTTCAGGGCTTGGACCTTATAGCATGGACTCCGATGGGAGATCAGAGCTTCAATGGTATCTCTCAGCATCCTAATGCATGATGGAGTGCTAGAGAGATCACTCTTGGTGGAGAGATTCCTTGCAGAATAGACACCAATAGCGAGACCCACCACCGGGCGATACGTAGCAGAGCCCTCTGTAGCTGGTAGTAGGCAGATCACACAGAGGTCCAAGTGGACCAGACCTTCTGGTGGATGACCCTAGGACGTAGGGTCAGAGGTGTGAGTCTCACAAGGTAGATTAGGCCAATAGAGGAGTAGATAGTGCTTCATGTATGGCGGGCGGGGTCACATGGCTTGTGACTGCCCGACCAATCGCACTGACGACCAACAGATGGTCGAGGGACCACTGAGGCAGATGTAGAGATTTGAGTGAGAAGGTCCACAGGGTGGTAGACGTGGTAGAGGAGCAGGTCGTGTATCAGGTGGTGGACAACGGTTTGAGGTTCTACCTCCACCACCTCCAGGTGGTCCACCTCGACCATAGGGAGCAAGTGGATAGGGATGAGCTCAGCTCCGGGCAGCTGAGTCCTACGACCACGACGCTCCAGAGATTATTTGAGGTACGATCTATGTATACTCTACCTTAGCTACAGTACTTATAGACATAGGTTCCAGTAACTCTTTCATTTCCATGGCTCTTGTTTGGAGCTCAGATATTCCAGTGGAGCCGTTGGCTCGATCCTTGCGATTAGAGACTCCTACGGGAGAAGATTTGACGATTAAAAACTGGTGCTGATAGTGTGAGCTTACTATAGGAGGTGAGATCTTTTACTGGGATCTTCTAGTAGCGGCATCGAGGCCTTACGACATCATCTTGGGTATGGACTGGTTATCTACAGTCCATGCTCAGATTGAATGTATTAGGTGCGAAGTGCGGTGTGTCCATGAGGATGGGACCAGGTTTTTCTTTTTCGATGAGAAGGGAACCTTTGTATCATAAGATGGAATTACCTGGAGGAGGGTGTAACCAATCATACATCAATCGACTAGCCTTACCCTCAGAAATATTGATGTTGAGAGTCCGATCTATCCTATAGTAGTAGATCAGTATGCCGATGTCTTCCCTGATGATGTTCTGGGACTACCTCCTTGCAGAGAGGTGGAATTCTACATCGACATGTACCATAGGATGACATCGATATCTACACCAGCATATCGGATGGATCCCATGGAGCTTTGTGAGTTACAGGTACAACTAGAGGACTTGTAGAGGAAGGGGTTCATAAGGCCCAGTGTTTCTCTATGGGAAGCCCTAATTTTTTTTGCCAAAAAGGAAGATGGGATTTTGAGGCTCTGTGTAGATTATCAGCACCTGAACCAAGTTACCATGAAGAACAAGTATCCAATTTTGAGGATTGATGATATTTTCGATCAGCTTAAGGGATATCGTTGGTTTTTGAAGATAGACCTCAGATCAAGCTATCATCAACTCAGGGTACGAGATGAGGATGTGCATAAGATGACCTTAAAATGTCGGTATGGCCACTATGAGTTC
Source organism: Viscum album (assembly GCA_963277665.1). NCBI lineage: Eukaryota > Viridiplantae > Streptophyta > Magnoliopsida > Santalales > Viscaceae > Viscum > Viscum album. The sequence continues at coordinate 882,531,972 of OY728159.1, read as the reverse complement.
TTATTTATGCCATTTAGCGTGACCAACACCCCTTTAGTGTTCATGGGACTCATGAACAAGATCTTCCAGCCATACCTTGATCGCTTTGTGGTGGTCTTCATCGATGACATCTTGGTGTACTCAGCGACGGAGGAGGAGCATGCCTATCATCTGCAGATAGTACTGGATACACTCCAAGAGCACTAGATTTATGGTAAACTCTCAAAGTTCCAGTTCTAGATATGGGAGGTCCACTTTCTAGGACACTTTATCTCAGATACTGGAGTTGCAATGGATCCGGTGAAGATAGAGGCTGTGCTTTCTTGGGAGCCACCCAAGAGTGTGACCAAGGTGTGGAGTTTCCTAGGTTTGGATGGGTACTACCATAGATTATTACCTGAATTTTCTAAATTTGTGAAACCCATGTTAGCATTGATGAATAAGGGACATCCCTTCATTTGGACGGAGAGATTCCAGTAGAGTTTTCAGAAGCTAAGGCAGAGACTGATGAATTCCCCCATCTTGAGGCTACCAGAAGAGGACTTTGGGTATGTAGTCCACTGTGAAGAGTTAGGGAACAGACTTGAATGTGTCCTGATGTAGGATTGAGTATTGATCTCTTATGGTTCATGACATCTGAGACAACATGAGCAAAACTACACTACCCATGACCTAGAGTTAGCAGTAGTGGTATTCGCCTTGAAGATTTGGCAATATTACTTGATGGGATAACATTTTATAGTCTACTCTGATCACAAGAGTCTTGGGTATATCTTCTCACAAGAGGACCTGAACCTGAGACAATGACGATGGCTAGAGTTCCTCCAAGACTATGACTTTGATATAGTCTATACTCCTGTGAAGGGGAACGTAGTGAAATATGCACTCAACAGGAGGTATGGTCTACAATTGTTGAGTGAGGTGACAAAGCAGCTAGCCGCGTTAAAGATATCCTTTGAGGATAGAGATGGAGCAACTTACCTCTAGTCTATGGATGTCACTCTCCCACTTATTCAGTGAGTTTGGGAGGCACAGCTTGGGGACATTGACTGTGAGGCTCGATGTGCTCAGATATCCACTGGATAGACACCTGATGGATTTTATGAAGGTGGGGAGCATGTCATCCTCTTCAGAGGACGCACCATGGTCCCAGTGGCGTTACGAGATGAGTTGTTGAGGGAGTTCCATATTTCCCCTATGTAGGTACATCCTGGTGTGGCGAAGATGTACTAGGACCTCCAATGTCAGCACTAGTGTCCAGGGATGAAGAAGGTAGTGGCAGAGTTTGTTTCACGATGCCTCAGTTATCAGCAAGTGAAGCCCGAGCATTAGGTTCCAGCAAGCTTAGCGCATCCACTAGAGGTACCAAAGTGGAAGTGGGATGGTATCTCCATGGAATTTGTGACAGGTCTACCACGGACATCCAGAGGACATGATTCCATCAGGGTGATTGTTGACCGACTCACCAAGTCGGCCCACTTCCTACCCATCTGAGAGCAGGGATCAGTAGAGGGCTTGGTATACCTCTATGTACAGGAGATTTTACGACTTCGTGGGGTTCCATCGATGATCATATCTGATAGCGATGCATGTTTTACATCCCGGTTGTGGAAGGGATTATATGAGGTGTTTGGGACTTAGCTACATTTGAGCACCGCCTTTCATCCACAGACAGATGGTCAGACAGAGTGGACCATTCAGACACTGGAAAACATGCTTTGTGCTTGCATCCAAGATTTTGTCCACAGTTGGGAGGATTAATTTTCCTTGGTGGAGTTCTCATACAATAATAGATATCATTCCACCATCGGTATTTAACCATTTGAGGCCTTGTACAGTCGACCATACAGAGCACCGCTATACTGGACAGACCCAGGGGAGTCAGAACTTATGGGTCTAGAGTTGGTATGGGATACCACTAAGAAGGTGCAGATCATCTAGGAGCAGATGAAGACTTCACAGATTAGACAAAAGTCTTATGTTGATAGGATATGGAGACCTTTGGAGTTCGAGGAGGGATACCATGTCTTCCTACGGGTCTCACCTCGATGAAGTTTGCGGAGATTTGGTTGGGGCGGTGAGCTATCTTTGAGGTTTATCAGACCATTTCAGGTTCTCAGTAGACTTGGAGAGGTGGTGCATTGCCTAGCTCTTCCCCCACAGATGCATCGAGTGCATGATGTTTTCCACGTGCCACAACTGAGGAAGTACATGCATGATCCATCGCACGTTATTGACTGGGGTGAGCTAGACATTGATGATGAGGTGACTTTTACAGAGGTTCCAATGGAGATTGAGGATCAATAGGAGTGAGTCCTTCATGAACGATCAGTACCTCTGGTGTGTGTTCGCTGGAAGCACGGGGACCTCCAGGAGAGCACATGAGAGAAGGAGGCTCTGATTCATGTTCAGTACCCCCATTTGTTTCCTTAATCTATGTTGTGGATTTTAGGAATGAAAATCTCTAATGTGGGGAGAATGTAAAGACCCAAATTTTCCATGTATTTTTTTTAATTATATGGAATTATTATGAGTCTATGAAAATTGACGGTGTGTGATTCTGAGGCCCGGTGTGCCCGGAATGAATTTCTAAACATTTTTTAAGGTACGTTCAGTAAACATGCAGGTGTAATTTTATATCTTTTGAACTGATGCTCAGATTAAAAATCTGAGGGCACCGTTGAATCCACAGCGCCAGGATTTTCTTAAGGGAGGCTTCACTTCGACCGCAGCAGGTTGGGTGAAAAATTTAATTTCTTGGACTTTTGAAAGATTAATAAAATAACATGTTATGTTATTTTATTTCTTTTATTTTTCTCCAGTGGATGAGCGGTGGTGGCGGGACCAATGACATGTCAATCCATTAAATGGCTTGACTCCCCTTTATTCTTGTAACCATATCGTTGGAATTTGGAAGGTTCATTAAATAAATGAACCCCATTAATTCCACGTGCGTTACTCACCCTCCCCCTCTCCTATTTATATGGAGCTTGGGTGGAGTGTTGGAACAAATTCACCAAGTGACGAAGCTCTGGAAAAGTACCACGATGCCAATCACTTGGAGGAAGATACCGGTTCCAGTGAGCAGTGACGAGCGCTATAGAATCATGAACCGAAGACAATGACAAAGGATGTTCCGTCGATCATCGTTAGCGAATGTATCTTCCAGGTAGGGGGTTTATTTTGAAGTTTTATTTGATGAATTAAATCCTCTCCCGCTTGATATCACATTAACGCGGAGGCCGCAGGCCAAACGAACAAGGCCCGGACTCTCCGACGCTTTGCTCATGCTCTGTTCTTCCGGGACGGTTTCCTCATATTGATAGAAACGCGAAATAGTGGTCCACGCTATGACGGTGGTAGCATGAGAGAGACATAAGCACAAACGACACCAAGAATAGACACCAGAGCATGTCCGGTGACCCGCGGAAGAAACCACCAGTGCACCATGTCGGCGGCGGCCGGCAGTGGCTGAAGGAGACCTGCAGCGACTGAACGTGGGAAATGGAAAGTGACGTGCCGTCGCGCGCTGCGGTGGCCAAGGGAGGCTGACCCGAGCCGGCCACGCGCGGACAAGGGCGGTGGTCATGACCATTAGGCCACAATAGGAGGGTGTGGCATGGTCTGTGCCACATCGCGTTGGCGAAACCCGATCAGCCAAACGTTCGACCGTTTAATGCGGTTGGGTAGCGCCCCACCGGCTAGACCAAACGGCCCCACAACCACAAGGCCAAAAGAAGAAAACGGTTCTCCTTTTGGCAGACTGGGCTAGATGGGGGCCAGCCGAGCAGACCGAACCTACGGCCCGACGGGCCAGTGCGGATGGGCTGAGCCCCACCTGACGGGCCAGGCCAACCACGGCCCGGGTCCGCGAACCGAACCGGGCTGTCCCCAACGGGCCAGACCCAGTGAACCGGGCCGTCCCCGATGGGCTGGACCCAGTGAACCAGGCTGACCCTTAATGGGCTGGACCCGAGTGGGGTTAGGTAAACCCCAGGAACCGTTGCGTCGGGCCGGTCTACCGAGTCGGATCGAGCTCAGATCCAACTGATCCCTGAATAAAGAAATGCCCATAACTGACAAACCGAGTGTCCGTTCGACACGCCTTCAGTGGTGTTGGGATCCATTTTGGTAAGAGATATTTTTGGCATATTTTGGCGGGCCTGATTGAGCTTCGCCGGACCGAGGTGCGATCACCCCTGTTTCACAGAAAGGGATGTAACTAACAGACCCAACATCCGATTGATGTGATGTATATGGAATAAGGACCCTTGTGATGAGGCAGTCCTTTAGAGATACTCTAAATGAGTTTTGACAGAGTTTGACGTGTGACCTGGGTTGGATCATACCTGAATCCAACTGGACCCTTTTTACAAAAGTGCCCATATATCAGAGACCGGGCGTCCAAACGACGCACAATCTATCATGTTGGGACCCCAATAATAGGGAGGTCCCTTGGGTATACTTTTTGCAGGACTTCATACCAGTTGAAATATGACCGACGACTTGAGGAGCGGTCCTCCCAGAATCAAGCGTGCTATGAGGGGGAATCCCGTGGCTGACTGTGGTATGAAGAAGAAGAGCAACCAATGTGGGTCAGCATAAAAAACTCTAGAGTGGGATGATCTAACTGTACGACTAATCATACCTAACTCTGTACTAGAGACCATATGTGGATTAACATCATAGCGACCCTGTGTGGATCAACATTATAGGGACCATGTGTGGATCAACATTATAGCGACCATGTGTGGATCAACATTCTAGCGACCCTGTGTGGATCAACATCATAGCGACCCTATGTGGATTATCATCATAGAGACTCTATGTGGATCAACATCATAGAGGACCTGTGTGGATCAGCATCATACTGACCCTATGTGGATCAGTATTATAGCGGCCCTGTGTGGATCAGCAGTAGCATGACCCGATGAGGACTCGCCTTATAGTGGACCATCGTTGAACAATGACTTACGTCCAAGAGTGAATTGATAATAGAACAACTCCTTTTTTGGATCAGTTGTGGGATTTATAAATAGAATATTATGATATAGACTAAGACTAATCATTTATATTCTTAATCTCTGAGTTGTATACCTAGTGTGAGATGACTATTTCTTCGTGCTTTGTGATTGAAGTCTTACTTTGTGGTTTTTTCTTTGTGGAACTCTGGGAGACCTTTTAGGGTCTCAGGTTCCCTACTGAGTATTGTTATACTCACCCCTGCATGGGTTTTGCCTACACCTTGTTGTTTCTTGTGCAGAAAATGAGTAGATGGGATGATACTTGAGGCAGCTAGGACCAGGTGGTACACGAAGGAGACAAGCTGACATGGAGTGCTGTGGAGATGATCTATAGCTACCCTTCAGGTAAGATACTCGGTGGACGATCCAAGAGCTATTTTCTATTTTCAGTTGTACTTGTACTCTTCAGTTGGTCTTGTATTCCAACCCCTTTATTTCCAGTACACTTTTTACTACAGTAGTTTACTTCATGGTTTCTTCTTGTTATGTTATTGGTTTGTGTGTTTGTATAGGTTTAAAGGAAATGCCTTCCCATTATAGGGATACAAATTTTTGGTTCTAGTCACCAACCCCTGGCCTATGGAAGGCGGGCTTGGGGTAGTCACGGTACGGGACCCAGGGGACGGGTCATGACGAAAAATCTATTGGCATTACCACTATAGTTCAGTGCAGTGTATAATGCGTTTCATGTATCTCATTTGAAAAAGTATTAGCCAAATACTAACCATGTGATTAGATGGGATCATGTTGACCTAGAGCCGGATGCTTCATTGGTGCATGTGCCTATGTAGATTGTGGATAGTAAATATAAATTCTTGCATGGAAAAACATCAGTATAGTGCGAGTTTTGTGGAAACATGGTCAGATTCTGGAAGATACTTGAGAATAGGATAAGGAAATGAAATAACAATGAACTGAACTCTTTCATAGAAATGATGGTTTTCTACTTTCTGAGGAAAAAAAGGCCAATGGTGGGAAGAATTTAGCACCCCTAATTTCAAATAAGTAACCCTTAATTTATTTATTTTAAGAATATAAAGTGTTTGGGTGAAGTTTTGGAGGGTTTGGAAACCTTTTATAATGTTTTTTGGAATTTTCTAAAGGTTCAAAGTTGGTGAAAGATTTATAGAGACCATGCAACTCCTATAGGAAACTGTGCACAATGAGACATGGGCTAAGGGAATGGAACACGAGTAGGCACACAATTTGTCTAAACTATGTGGCTGCCTAAGAGAAACCATGAAATATGGTATAGTGGTATTTTTCATGATTGGAACATGGTTTTCTAATCATACAATACAATCATGCGAGGATCCTCCTTAAGGCTGTGGATGACACATGATTAGCACACAGTTTTCCTAACCGTGTGACTAACCATGCATAGTTTAAAATCAAGATCTAAAAAAAGTGGATCTAGGTCTGTATTGTGTTTTGAACCCTCATTTTCCCCCAAACTTACCCTAACTCAATATTTATCCCTCTCTAAGGCGAGGGAGACCTTCTTTATCAATTTGGAAGAAATCCAGAGGTGTTTCTTGGCACCTTGAAGCCATATTCTTATGGTAAGTCAACATTTATGGTAGTTTGGCTTGGTTTTCCTTAGATATAATTTCCCCTATCTCTATTTCTTAGATCTAGTTCCACTGTATATATATATATAAGGCTATTGATTCAAAAAATGATTACATTTGTCCATTTTGATGTTAGGGGAAGAGATATAAGGTAGGTTTTTGGAGATTTCACCCATTTTCATTGGTGTTCTAGTGTCATTCTTCATTTCCACCATAAATCCCAAGGTATGTGGATTCACTCTTGACTCCTATATTTAGAATTTGAATTCTTTATTTCAAATTATTTTTTTTGTGTGAAATTGATTGTGAATTTTTCATTCAAAGATTGTTGGAAACCTTATTTGGTGACAGTTTTTGGTATTGTTCAAAATTGGGTGTTTTGGAAAAAGGTAAATTTGCTAATATGATTTTAAAATGGTGTTTTGGTTTGATTCATGGAAAATGGATTTTAATAAAGGGTTGGTTTTATTTAAATGGTTTTTTTTTGGAAAAATGGGTTTCAATAAAAGGTATGGTTTTATTGAAATGGGTTATTGTTATGGTTTTCAATAAAAGTGTGGTTTTATTGAATTGATTTAATTGGTTTGGAAATGGTTGTATTGGAATTTTATTATATTAAATAGTTAAGTGTGTATGGAATGGGATGGATAATGATCGTTAAGTACCACCATCAAAGGGATAGATTATGGGCATGAAGTTCCATCATCAATGGTAACACAAATATTGCATGGTTGTGTGGATAAGGGTTTGTGTGTGAAATAGAACAGGTTATTCTAACATGTTAATTGAGAATTTGATAAATTACTTGTTTGGTTGATTTCCTTATAAATTGGTTTATTTTAGAAAACTGCTTTGGTATGGAATTGTTTGACTTTGTGACAAATTTTTGAACTATTTCAAATGGTTTTTATATAAATTATTTTATATAAATGTGCTAACTTGTTCTATCCTAGTGGTGTGAGTAGGGAAGTCATTTGAGGAAATCCTATTTAGTTTTAGTAATCACCCCTACTTTAGAAATTTGGTGCTTTTGCAGATATTGTTCCTCAAGATATGAGAAAAGTTAAAGTATTACACTTATTTAGTGGTGCATCATGATACTTGGGTTGTTTTTTGGAGTGGATCATGAAGAATTTTAGAGCTCATAGTTATGTAGTTGTTGTTGAGTTTTGTTGGTTGTATCCTATTGTTTAATTTGGTGTTTTTTAGTCTTCCACTATGGTATACTTTTATAGTTCGTTTTGATATAAATGGAATTGCTTTGGTTTGTCTTAAATTGATCATGAATCATATAGTGGTTTAATTGGTTATGGAATATTTGGTTGGTTGTTTTAGTTTCAAAGGGAAAATTGATCCTCACTTGTTAATGAATCCCTTACCATTTATTACCAGCCTTTGACATCATGGGGATGTCTCTTAAGTTCAAGTAATGTTTTACCGCCTTCTCAAGCTAATGAGGGGGGAAAAGATGTCACAAGGCATGAAATGGGATGATTTTGAAGAATTATTCAAAAAAATATTCTATCCTTGCATGTTTATAATTTCAATAACAAAATACTTCTTCAGCTTTTAATAGGATAATATCTCAGTAACATATTATGCAGCTAAATTTATGAATTTAGTACACTTTACATCAGAAGTTGCTGTAAGTTCATCCTTAAAGGCATGGATTTTTGAATCAGGATTGAGGCTAGAGATTCAATAAAAGATTATCATGCTTTTTATATCATATTATATATATATGTTCAATAAAGAAAAGGTGAAAGAAAGGGACATCTTAGGAAACACGAGTGGAAGAATCATGTTGATACCTATGAGAAATGGTGGTAGCTATAATGCTAGGAATAAGAAGAAGTGGAAAACCTATTTCCAAGGTAGTTGTATGACTCAGAATAAAATGACAGGATCAATGATTCTTTCTCCGAAACCAAAGAGTAATCCTGGATTTTTTCAATGTGGTTCTTTTGATCACATGAAGTGAAATTGTACAACACCACCTAGAGCATGTCACAATTGAAACCAGATGGGACATATTCAGCACTATTATCATAGTGCTCCAAGTTTGGGTTCCAAAGACACATATCATGATTTATATATTTCATATGTTTCTATGGGATTATGACAACAAAATAATTCTTATTAGCAGAACCAAGTAAGCCATGGTGATTCAAGGAATACCATGACTCCTCAACCAGTGCAATCGCAACAGGGTAATAAAGAGCAAAGTGAAATGAATAAGAAATTATATGAATCTTATAAAGTTATCTTTATTAATACAATTATGGTTTTTAAATGTATTTTATACTTGAATTTAGTATAAAAACATTTTATGTTTAAAAAGGGCAATTTTCTGAAAAACTGTTTTTCGTTGCGTTTTTCCGATTTAATTTTAAATTAAATGATGTAATTTTTGTGTTTTAATTTTGAAAAATGGATTACATATTTGGAATTATTAGGTCCAAATTTAGTAAATATTTAACTTTTATTTTTGGACAACATGAATAATAACCTTAGTAATTTTTTGTTTCCACGGTAAAGGGTAAATCATGCAATTAAGGGTAAAAATAAAATGACAAGGACTAGAAAATGACCATAAGGCTTGATAAAATTTTATTGGGTGAGTAATATTTGTCCATAAAAATTCTATATTCATTTATATTACCATTTATGGACACTTGGATTAGATTATGACCTTTATAATATTTTATTTAAAGAAAATTCAAATATGTCACACTCTTGTTTTTAATAAGTATAATATTTTTAATATAGTGTTATCCAAAAGATATGTTTGAGTATAAATAGTATTTTTAAATATAATTGATTTATATTCAACATGGTAATTTATTTTTAATTTTTAGTGAAAAAATAATTATCTTAAATGCTTTCATAACACTGATGCTATAATTATTTAATTAATGAAAAAAATCAAATAAATGATGTTTAAAATATTAAAATAAATATAATATGTGATAATTAATGTAATACGAGAATTTTTTAGATGACTTTTACATTTTAGGGATGTATTAAAATATATTTTTTCAATGTTATCTTGTTTTATTGATATTTTTAAAAGTTAAAGTAATGAATAGTGTCAAAATTGACATTAATGATACTTTAAAATAAATAATATTTTATTAAATGATATAAAATTACTAAAAATATGAAAATTTTTCAAATTATTATGATATAGTTTAAAATATCTACCATGATCCAATTATGGGTCGTTTGACATTTTATAGTAACAATATTGACCCTTAAAGAGTAAAAAACAATGTTGTCATAGTAAGAGTTAAAGGGGTTAAATGAGGGTTAAAAACTAAATGATAAGGGTAAGAAAGTGACATAAAATTATCTAAAATTTGTTTTATGAGAGTATTTAGAACCAAAAACATCTTATTTTCAATATTAATAAGTTTAGAGGCATTTTTAAATAAAAATTAATTTATATTAATTTAATATTTTGAGAAATGCCAAGAGTATCCCTCCCCTCTATTATAAAAGGAAACCTATTATTCTCATATCTTCATAATTAAATTACCATTTAGTTTGACCAATCTCTGAAAAAATACATTATTATAATCCATCCTCCCATTATAGAGGTCTTGGTTGAGGTATAATGTCACACCCATTTTTTTAGTCATTTTATTTATTTTATTTCTCTTGGCGTCGGGTGTTTTTGCGTAAGTGCGGGTGAGTCTCAGTTTAAAATTTTAATGATGGTATGAGTTTATGGTTTGGGAATAGTGTGCGAAAACCATAAGTTTAAGATGCGTAGTCCGCTTGGGCACGCACAACCTGCTTGCAGTCAGCTTGGGTACCATACGGTGGGCGAATACCGCACAGTCATCCAGTTTTAACGTTATTAAATTAGTTGGTTGAGCGGATAAATAAATAAATAAATATGTGTATATATATGTTTATATATGTTTATGTTTTAACATTATGTATATATATATATGTTTATATATGTTTATATATATGTATATATGTCTATATATGTGTATATATATATATGTGTTTATATTTTTAAATGGTTTTATTATTATAAATGTTTTTATTATAATAAATATTATTATTATAAAAAAAAATAGGAGGCTCGGGTTAGGGTTTGCGCGCAGCCCCCCTTTTTCCCCTTGGCTGGTCGCGAGCCGCACCCCCATTCCTCGTCGTCCTCTCCCCCCTGCCGCGACATCCCCGCCGACTTCCCCTCCGCTTCCGCCGGCGCCCTTCGCCACTCCTCGCCTTCCTCACTGACCTGTTCCCATCGCTGGCCGTTGTCCCGACGCCGCCCTGCTGCCCTACACCCGCCGGTGCCCTCGAGCCGCACCCCCTGGCCCTCTCCTCCCTTCCGCCGGCACCCTACACCGCTCCCCGCCTTCCTCGCCGACCCGTTCCCGTCACCGGCCATTGTCCCGACGCCGCCCCGTTGCCCTACACCCGCCAACGCCCTTGAACCGCACCCCCTGGCCCTCTCCTCCCTTCCGCCGGCGCCTTATGCCGCTCCCCTCCGCCGGCGCTCCTTCAGCCAGCCACAGCCGTCTCCGGTGGACCCGACTCCGGCGACCCGCTGCCTCGAACCCCCTTGAACGCCCTATTTCCAGCGACCCGACCCCCTGCACAACACCTCTTCCTTGTTCCGGCGCAACCCGACCCCTTGCGCAGCACCTTTGCCTTGTTCCGGTGCGACCCAACCCTCTTCACAGTGCCTCCGCTTCCTATCTAGTGCGCATGCTCCTCTCTAGTATATTTCTGTTTCTAATTTGGTGTTTCATTCAATTTAACTAAACCTTGATGTCTCGTTTTGTGTTTTACACTATTAATTTAGTGTCGTGGTTGTGTTATGAAATCCTGATATTTTATTTGAAGTGCGGATAATTATTTGGATGAGATCTCGGCTTGCCACATGTTTTCTAGGTTCGCCGCCACCATCCAAAGTGAGTTTTAGTATCACACACTCATTTATTTTATTATCGTTATTGTGTTTTGAATTCATTCTATTTTATTTGTAGTACGTATAATTATTTTGGTGTGAAACCTTGCCTTTCCGTGTTCTCATGAACACCACAATTGTCTGAGGTGATGTTTTTAATCCCTTGCTTTGACACACACATTTTTTTGGGGTCATATTTATATCTTTGATTCCTTGGTTTTTACTGAGAGGTGCATCGGTCTGTGCCGCTTTATTTTGGGTTTAATGCGGTGACATGTTTATATATTCAAGGTTGTGTGAGCAGCTTTTCAGGACCGTTAGATCACGCTTTGACAACTACGGATGAGCGCGACTACGTTTATCACTGATATTTGGGTAAGGATATATTTATACATTGTTATATATTCTTATTCCAATTTAAATGTAAAATTGAGTTGCGGACCCTTGAGGTCTTTATCTGGTCCAGAGTCGGATTTACCTGAATTATTAATTTAGCAATGTCCCGCTTTTTGCATTGTAGTATATATATATACCTATGGTATATAGGTGCATGGTGTATATATGTGTATATATATATATATATGTATATATGCACATCAAAGACACGTGCGCACGACTGTGTGACGTGTGAAGATGGTTGCTGCTGGAAGAGCATGCGTTTTGGACATGGGTTAACCGAGGTAGGTGTTTCCAACCATTTCCCTTTTTGATTCAAACCTTGATCACTTGAATGTTTTCAATTAATTCTTTTATATCTTTTCATTTCTTCTGTGTTTATGAAAAGCATCTAACATAGTTGTATTTTTGTTTTAAATTTCTGAAAGTGTCTTTTGATGTTGGTTTATATGAAATGAATCGGTTCTTGGTAAAGTTAAATTGGGTGCCTTGTGATGTGTTTGATTGTAATTGAAAGTGATTGTGTTTTGGAAATGTAAGATTTGGTTTGGGGTGTTTGTTTGAAAAAATGATGAACCAATAGGTTGTTTTAGAAAAGTTTTGGAAAGGGTGGTTGGTTTGAAAGATGCAGTTTGCTTTTATAAATTGTTGTGAAAGAATTTGGTTTGGTTTCAATGCCAAGTGTTTTACGAAAATGGTTTCTAAGGCGATTCTTCAAAAAACTAGATGTGCCGTTGGATGTTGGCACATCCATGGGATCACTAGGTGCTCTCATGGATGTGCCTCCAAATGAAAATGACACATAAAAACTATATTCTATTAAAGATAGATTTTTGATGAAATGGTTTGGTATTTCAAAGAGGGAGAAAAGAAGTTGGCCCGGTTGGCCTTTGGTGTGAGTTGAATGGTTGTTCGGTTTGAAGTCCCGTTTGGTATTGGGTTTTGAATGGGGTGTTTGTACTGACTTTTGGGAGAAGTGTGTGTGCCTGATTGGCAACTTAACTCATTTACGAAATGTTTGGAAACTGCACATGCTGTGAAGGCCCGGTTGGCACCTTGTGGAATGTGAAATAATTTCATATATACATATTTGTGGGCATCTCTACATGGGGACTTCCCTTCGAGGGTTGTCGTGTGGTGGTGTCCGTGTAAGGGGTTGGAAAGTGTGGTGAGATGAGTCACGCGTGTGAGGGCCTCCTACTTACACAGTATTATCGAAATCACCATGGGTTCCTGGGCGTCTTATAGATTATCGAGTGACGGTTGCTTGCTAGCCCTGATTAGACGGGTTAGTACCCCCTGGAGTCATGGATAGGCCAGGAGGGATATTCCACTGGTTGGCTATTAGGGCGGCCAGTTGGTTATTGACTATAGAGTACCACGCCGGTAGGTAGTCTGAAATCGAGTACGTCCAGGGGTTTTTTAGGGATGTTTAGGATCACCCATGGTTATTGCCTATATCTGCTTGTTTACTTTTACTTGCACTTGGTTTCTAGCATTTACTTATTACCTGTTCTTCTTTTGCAAAAATGTGATAAACATGGATTTGAAATTCAGTTTTCAAGAAATGCATTATTTTGGGGAAAACGGGTTGTGGCGTGTGTTGGTTTTTGAAATGGTAAATCAGGATCCTTTTTCCTTTAAAATATGAAAACCCTATTTTCTATCTTTGTATGTGCAAACTAGTGTTTTTGGGATTGTTTCTGGAAAGTGGTCTTGGTTGGATTCTGTGGTTTACTTTGGCATCCCTACTGAGCATTTTTAATGCTCACGCCTATTTTTATCATTTTAGTCGCAGGTTTCCCTCGTTCAAGTTTTCTTGGCTGAGTTGGTCATTTTGGGAGCAATGCTGGCCTTGGTTGGGAGGTGACCGAAGGGTCACATGGAGGTACGTCTGCTGTTTGGTTTTATTTCTTTTCACTGCTAGAGTTTAGTGCTTTTGTTCTGTTTATTATTATTTTTTTATTTATGTTTTATGGGACAAATCATTCCCAAAGTTTTAAATTTGGTGCCCGACACTAGTTTCCATCCCAGGGGGATCGGGAACGCCCCTTGGGACTTGCCGCGGGCCAGCTCGGGTGACCAGTTCAGGGTCGACCCATGCTGGTTCGTGACAAAATGGTATCAAAGGAGGCCCTTGATATTTGGGATGTCTGGTAGAAGGAGATTAGGATTGTCGGGGATCAGGAGGTAGGTTACGGGTCGGTGCTTGATCACCACCGCCCGTGACGAGACCTGAGTTACCAGGGGTAGTCTGAGTTTTGAGTCTTTTGCCTTTGATTGTTATGGTTTGAGGGATGATAATGAAGGAAAACTGGTTCTTGTTGTGGCCTCACATGGGGTGGTGACCCATGTGGAGTCTAAATGTCCAGTTCAAGGTCCTTTTAATGATATACCTTACTTGGGATATGGCTCACCACCATGTCGCCGAGTTAGGCATATGCACTAGTTCCTCGTTCCGGTAGTTTTTTGTTGACTGTGTTTCGTTTTGATCTCGGTCGATGTGAGCGTGTGTTAAAAATGGAAGTTGTTTTAAAATGGAAAATTGTTTCTTTTAAAATTGTTTTGAAATTGGTGAATTGGGTTTTTAAAGTGGGAGTGTTTCGATTTGGAATGTTTTATTGCTTGTTTGGATTTGATGAGGGAAAGAAGTGTTTGAACCTTGTTATTCCTTATGGAGGATCACATGTGCATCGATATGTGCAGAGAGTGCGTGGGAGCACTTTTCCGCGAGCGATGTAGTCGGGATTGGGTGAACGTACATGTGATAGTCCATAAGGGGCCATAGGTGAGTTTTAAAATTTAAAATAAATGATGGTTTTTGGAAAAGAAATTTTTTTTACTCATGTTTGTATATGTTTATCTTATGAGTTTGTTGCCCTAGGATCGGGCTGTTTCTTTGAGTGAGTTTTGGCTAGATGCTGTTTTTAGTTTTGTTTTTCGTGTTGTTCTGAGTATGCTACCCAGAAAGGTCGCTAAGGTTGCTAATGAGTCATGCCCAGTTTTCAGTTCTTTTTGCATGTTGCCTATCGATCAAAGTAATCGAAGTCCGTGAGGGGAATTTGTGTGGTTGTGGAATTAGAGTGGGTCTTCAGGTTGTTGGGAACTCCCAGGGTTATTAGGGTTCGTACCGTCTCAGGTTTATTTTAGGGTCTAGTTTTGGACTAGTGAAGGTGAAATTTCTTTCCATCATTGATGTTTGGGGTGTGTTTGACGGTAATTGTCTTTAGTGAGGGTTCCCCATCTGGCAAGGAGTGCATGCCGGAGGAACCTGTCATCGAGATAGCATCTTCGTCAGTGCCAACTTCCAGGTTGTCTAACTATTCTATTATGTGCTACTAGTGTAGCCTATTTGGGCATTCTAAGCCATCATCTTGCATCCCTTTGAAAACGTTCCACTTTCGTGGGTGTTTGAATCATTGAGGAGAAGAAGTTGGGGACTAGAGGATGCAAATGGTTGACTGTGAGGCAGGTGATGCTTTAGCCATCAGAGCCCCAACCATAGGTCTCAGGGTGAAGCTCGCGCACGGTCAGGAATTTCCGAGAGTGTGTGGAACCTTGGTCTGGTCCATGTTTTCAGCCTTTTGAAAGGAAATATCCAAAGTTTTCTTGTTCAATTCTTGTCGTCGTTGTAAGATCATCCTTGTTGTGGTTGCACGATGATCTCGTTCTACTGTAATCCAAGTGGGCTCATTTTCTCTTGGTGTAGTTTCTAAATCATTCAGATTCTTTGAAAGGCGTTGGGTCCGTGACTAAATGACCCCGTTTTGATCTTGGGGATGGTCTCAACTGCTTTCATTAGGGGGATGTTTGGTTCTACAAAATTAATGGGTGTCGTTTCTGGGCTCTTCATTAGACCGGACGCCTCTCCGTGGCTTTTCATTTAGTGTGTTTGAGTTTTGTAGGGGATTCCTCCTTCCCGGTGTCTCAGTGTGCCAGTTTTTCCCAGAATAGTTTTAATCCTAGTGGTGGAGTTGTCCCGTTAGCATTGAGAAGTTGGGATGAGTTCAGTTTGGGGAGTTCCCGCGTTGCCCCCCCCGGGGTGGTGTGTTCGAGTTTCAAGGTCTCCATGTTAGTAAATTTTTGTGGTGGGGAGAACCCTCCCGTGTTCTCCCCTCAACCACGGACAATGATTGTACTCGAGTTGGTCGGGTGTGACTTGTGTTGGTAATAGTCACCTCGAGCCTCTCAGTTTCTTCTGATTTTTCCTGGGCACTAACTCGAGTTATGCTAACTGTTGACTTGGTGACTTTCTGGGGGAAGAAAGTGTTTGTGGTGGGGAGAATTGTCACACCCGTTTTTTTAGTCATTTTATTTATTTTATTTCTCTTGGCGTCGTGTGTTTTTGCGTAAGTGCGGGTGAGTCCCGATTTAAAATTTTAATGATGGGATGAGTTTATGGTTTGGGAATAGTGTGCGAACACCGTAATTTTAAGACGCGCAGTCCGCTTGGGCACACGCAACCCACTTGCAGTCCGCTTGGGTACCGTATGGTGCGCGAATACCGCACGGTCATCCAGTTTAAACGTTATTAAATTAGTTGGTTGAGTGGATAAATAAATAAATATATATGTGTATATATATGTTTATATATGTTTATGTTTTAACTTTATGTGTATATATATATGTTTATATATGTTTATATATATGTATATATGTCTATATATGTGTATATATATATATATCTGTGTTTATATTTTTAAATGGTTTTATTATTATAAATGTTTTGATTATAATAAATATTATTATTAGAAAAAAAAATAGGAGGTTTGGGTTAGGGTTTGCGCGCATCCCCCCTTTTTCCCCTTGGCTGGCTGCGGGCCGCACCCCCCTTCCCCGTCGTCCTCTCCCCCCTGCCGCGACATCCCCGCTGGATTTCCCTCCACTTTCGCCGGCACCCTCCGCCGCTCCCCGCCTTCCTCACCGACCCGTTCCCATCTCCGGCCGTTGTCCCGACACCACCCCGCTTCCCTACACCCACCGGCGCCCTTGAGCCGCACCCCCTGTCCCTCTCCTCCCTTCCACCGGTGCCCTCCGCCGCTCCCCGCCTTCCTCGCCGACCCGTTCCCGTTGCCGACCGTTGTCCCGACGCCACCCCGCTTCCCTACACCCGCCGGTGCCCTCGATCCGCACCCCCTGGCCCTCTCCTCCCTTCCGCAGCTCCCCTCCGCCGGCGCTCCTCTGGCCAGCCGCAGCCGTCTCCGGTGGACCCGACTCCGGCGACCCGCTACCTCGAACCCCCTTGCGCGCCCTATTTCCAGTGACCCGACCCCCTGCGCAGCGCCTCCGCCTTGTTCCGGCGCAACCCGACCCCTTTCTCAGTGCCTTTTCCTTGTTCCGGCGCGACCCGAACCTCTTCGCAGCGCCTCCGCTTCCTATCTGGTGCGCACGCTCCTCTCCAGTATATTTCTATTTCTAATTTGGTGTTTCCTTCAATTTAACTAAACCTTGATGTCTTGTTTTGTGTTTTACACTATTAATTTAGTGTCGTGGTTGTGTTATGAAGTCCTGATATTTTATTTGAAGTGCGAATAATTATTTGGATGAGATCTCGGCTTGCTGCATGTTTTCTAGGTTCGCCGCCACCTTCCAAAGTGAGTTTTAGTATCGCGCACTCATTTATTTTATTATCATTATTGTGTTTTGAATTAATTCTCTTTTATTTTTAGTACGGATAATTATTTTAGTGTGCAACCTTGCCTTGCCGTGTTCTCATGAACACCGCCGTTTCTGAGGTGATGTTTTTAATCCCTTGCTTTGTCACACACTTTTTTTGGGGGTCGCATTTATATATTTGATTCCTTGGTTTTTACTGAGAGGTGAATCGGTCTGCGCCACTTTATTTTGGGTTTAATGTGGTGACATGTTTATATGTTCAAGTTTGTGAGAGCATCTTGTCAGGACCGTTAGATCACGCTCCGATAATCGCAGGTGAGCGCGACTACATTTATCACCGATATTTGGGTAAGGATATATTTATACATTGTTATATATTCTTACACCAATTTAAATGTAAAATTGAGTTGCAGACCCTTGAGGTCTTTATCTGGTCCAGATTCGGCTTTACCTGAATTATTAATTTAGCAATGTCCCGATTTTTACATTGCACGATATATATATACCTATGGTATATAGGTGTATGGTGTATATATGTGTGTGTATATATATATATATATGTATATATGCACATCAAAGACATGTGTGCATGACTATGTGACGTGTGAAGATGGTTGCCGCTGGAAGAGCGTGCGTTTTGGACATGGGTTAACCGAGGTAGGTGTTTCCAACCATTTCCCTTTTTGATTCAAACCTTGAGCACTTGAATGATTTTAATTAATTCTTTTATATCGTTGCATTTCTGCTGTGTTTATGAAAAGCATCTGACATAGTTGTATTGTTGTTTTAAATTTCTGATAGTGGCTTTTGATGTTGGTTTATATGAAATGAATCGGTTCTTGGTAAAGTTAAATTGGGTGCCTTGTGATGTGTTTCGTTGTAATTGATAGTGATTGTGTTTTGGAAATGTAAGATTTTGTTTGGGGTGTTTGTTTGAAAAAATGATGAACCAATAAGTTGTTTTAGAAAAGTTTTGGAAAGGGTGGTTGGTTTGAAAGATGCAGTTTGATTTTATAAAGTGTTGTGAAAGAATTTGGTTTGGTTTCAATTCCAAGTGTTTTATGAAAATGGTTTCTAAGGTGATTATTCAAAAAAATAGATGTGCCTCCAAATGAAAATGACACATAAAAACTATATTCTCTTAAAGATAGGTTTTTGATGAAATGGTTTGGTATTTCAAAGGGGGATGAAAAGAAGTTGGCCCGGTTGGCCTTTGGTGTGAGCTGAATGGTTGTTCGGTTTGAAGTCCCGTTTGGTATTGGGTTTTGAATGGGGTGTTTGTACTGACTTTTGGGAAAAGTGTGTGTGCCCGATTGGAAACTTAACTCATTTACGAAATGTTTTGAAACTTCACATGTTGTGAAGGCCCGGTTGGCACCTTGTGGAATGTGAAAGAATTTCATATATACATATTTGTGGGAATCTCTACAGGGGGACTTCCCTTTGAGGGTTGTCATGTGGTGGTGTCCGTGTAAGGGGTTGGAAAGTGCGGTGAGATGAGTCACGCGTGCGAGGGCATCCTACTTACACAGTATTATCGAAATCACCATGGGTTCCTAAGCGTCTTATAGATTATCGAGTGATGGTTTCTTTCTAGCCCTGATTAGACGGGTTAGTACCCCCTGGAGTCATGGACAGGCCAGGAGGGATGTGCCACTAGTTGGCTATTAGGGCGGCCTAGTTGGGTATTGACTATAGAGTACCATGCCGATAGGTGGTCTGAAACTGAGTACGTCCAGGGGTTTTCTAGGGATGTTTAGGATCACCCATGGTTATTGCCTATATATGCTTGTTTACTTTTACTTGCACTTGGTTTCTATCATTTACTTATTACCTATTCTTCTTTTTCACAAATGTGATAAACATGGATTTGAAATTTAGTTTTCAAGAAATGCATTGTTTTGGGGAAAACGGGTTGTGGCGTGTGTTGGTTTTTGAAATGGTAAATCAGGATCCTTTTTCCTTTAAAATATGAAAAAACTATTTTATATATTTGTATGTGCAAACTAGTGTTTTTGGGATTGTTTCTGGAAAGTGGTCTTGGTTGGATTATGTGGTTTACTTTGGCATCCCTACTGTGCATTTTTAATGCTCACTCCTATTTTTATCATTTTAGTCACAAGTTTCCCTCGTTCAAGTTTTCTTGGCTGAGTTGCTCATTTTGGGAGAAATTTTGGCCTTGGTTGGGAGGTGACCGAAGGGTCACATGGAGGTACGTCTACTATTTGGTTTTATTTCTTTCCACTGCTAGAGTTTAGTGCTTTTTTTTTTTTCTGTTTATTCTTATTTGCTTATTTATCTTTTATGGGCCAAATCGTTCCCAACGTTTTAACTTTGGTGCCCGGCACTAGTTTACATCCTAGGGGGATCGGGAATGCCCCTCGGGACTTGCCGAGGGCTTGCTTGAGTGACCGGTTCAGGGTCAACCCGGGCTGGTTCGTGACATATAACACCAACCTTAGTGGTCTTAAGGTGTTAAGAAAAGGAGATTTTCCAAAGAAGAGGTATTATTTTTAATAAAGACTTTTTATTTTATTTATTCTTAAAATTCCTTAAAATCTTCATTAACTATGATAAAATAATAAATAAAGTATAAAAAATATACTTATATATTATTATGTTAGTGGCATGTACCATATAAATCTTCACTTCCATCAAATGGAAAATAATTCATCATTCGTTTGTACGACGGACTATCGCCATGTGAACCAATGTAATTTGTTTTCCATACCTATCTATAAATACTGGATATAATGATAGAATAAATGTTTATATATGATATTAATCACATATTTATCATTTTAAAAAGATAATTTACCATTTATTTTCTTACCTTTCCATGGAAATAAAAATGATAACATCGTTCGTGGGTATGTGTGGACTACCGCCTCCACAAAGCGATGTGATTCATTTTACATCACCACACCACATGAATGATATATATAAGTATATTTAAATAATTAATATTATATTTAATATATTAAAATACTTATTTAAATACAAAATTATACTTACCTTATTTCTATAATGATCATTGAAAAATGAAAACGTTACTCATGTGTACGTAAGACCTACCGTCTCCATGATTATAACACAGTTCATTTTTCATAAACACATATAATGGTTTGATTTAAAAGTACAATTAATGTATAAAAATTATAATTATGTCATAAATAATATTTTGGAGATGATGTAATGATGGCCTCTTTGACCATAGTCGACTTACCAAATCCATTTTGGATTTAGGTACCGAATATCGTCAAAACGTCCGACATGAACTTAAATGATTAAGTAATTGTATATAACATATAAATAAGTGATATAAAATGAATAATAAATGTGAAAAATGATATCAATAAATTAAATAATTAATCTAATTTTATTATTCAGGAAGATAAAAAATGTACGCGATCAGTTGAACTCAAGGTAAGAGACTCTTTAACTAAAAATCCTCATTTTAAATGTTTTAAATGTTTATTTTATATATATTTATATTTTATTTAAATGTTTTTAAAATGATTTTTTACAAAATTATTAATATTTACATGATTTTTTTAAAAATTTAATTTTATAATTTCTCTCAAATTATTTCAAAAAGGGATCTTTTTATAGTTTTTTGTGAGGGAATTTCTTTTAAAAATCATCTTTTAATGTTTCTTTTTTCAAATGTCAAAATGTATGTTTTTTAACTTATAAAACATGAGTGGATTTTCCCATATTCATGATGAATTAATTATTTTAATCTTTCTTTACAATTTTACATGGTTATTTTCAATGAAAATGTTTTCCTTTATTTGTGCACAATTTTTCTAAAAATATGTGATTTGGAAATACAAAGGTTATTTTCCCTAATAATATTTTTATGATATAAGAATTCATGTTTTATGATTATGATATGGTTATTGGGAATCATTTATAATGACATGTGGTTCCATGATAAACCAATTATTGGTGGTTCCCTGATAAAATAAGGATGACTGGTTACATTTTTAACCAATGATAGGTGATTCCATAATAAACCAAAGATGGGTGGTTACGTTATAAACTCCAATGAATTGGGTACTCTAGAGTTGGAGGCTGACCATATTGGTTAATCCATTTGTAAGATTTATATGGAAAATTATGTCCCAAATTACATACTTAACTTTTATGTTCTTTCTAATGAGTTTTCATGGAAATCGTTTGATTTTAAAAAGGTAATATAATAATCTTTTTGAAAAGATGATTCGCTTTTAAAGGTAAAAAGTGATGGTTCTAGGAATAGTGGAAGCGTGCAGAGGTGGGTGATATATTAAAATTTATTTTAATAATCATTGCTTTAATTCAAGAGTGAGGATCTTGCATGTAAAATTCAGAATTAATTTATTTAATATTTTAAGAAATAAATACCTGGGCTTAGGAAATTTCTTCTTTGGTGAATGTTGATCATACAAAATGACCCTTTCAGATTACCTTCATTGTATTGTGAAGGTCCACAGATAGAATCCCTCTATTAGTGATCCACATGTGCTCCTATGATCTCCGAGAAACACCAATCAATCTTCGGGTGCTACCGCAATGAGTTGAATGTATAATGTTGCTCATTATTGATCATTCGTTCTTTGATCTTGAATAAATCTATCTTGAACTTCTCATTATTATAAGGGAGAGAGAAGGAGGAGTTTAGAGAGAATTAATTGTTCACAATAATTCTAATTCTCAATTTTTGGATGCTCTACACAACAGACATAACTGTCTATTTATAGATTTAGGATTTAAGTTAAAATATTATTCAATTGCATTCCGACCATTAAATAAAATTTATTACCTTTAATAAATCCCATGCCACATAATAATATTTTTTAATAATTATTTTGTGGCATTCACCAACTTGCATAATATCAAATATTATGTAATGCTCTTGTTAATTAATATTTTTCACCAGGCTCAGTCTTGGTCCATTCAAACTCCTCTATCATTTATTGAATAAAAAAATAAATATTTTATTCATAAATAAATATTTTATTCACAATCTAGAGAATAAATATTTATTAAAATATTCAATAAATAAAATAAATATTTTATTCACAAGCTAACGAATAAATATTTATTTAATTTATGCAATCAATATAACTTGAATAAAATTATTCCTTGGACTTGAGAATAATATTTATTCCATTAATTAAACTCAAATAGAATTTAATTGAGATCAATGGAAACACTTAGTTTATGACCCACTCATATTCTTTCTCATTGATATTAGGCAGGCTTACCTAAAGTCTGTAACACCCCAAGCTTCTACGGTACGCTTCTCTTTGAATAATGTGATAGCGTGTGTTGTACGCAACACCGAGTTCTAACACACCATAACTAATCAAACTAGCCGTTATGAATAGTAATACCTACTTTTTGAAATTATATATATTTTATATTTGAAAATGGACTTCATTTTTGGATTGGGAATATCAAATTTAGCCTAAGGTGAAATTTTGGTACATTTCGGATAACTTTCATATTTTGATGAATAGTGAAAATTACTAAGTTTTAATTAAAAACAACTTTTTTAATCAAAATAATTAATAGTGATAAATTATGAATTTGAGTGGTTTTAAAGTATATTTAGAATATATTTTTACCATTTAATATAATTTTGGTCATTGGACATAATTTTACAATTAAACCGAACATAAACGAGTGTCAATCTTTTGATAGTTATTATCTCTTAAAAACACGCTTTTTGTTTTGACAGCGGGAATTAATTTTAAATTAATTTCTGCCACTTCTGTGTTTTGAATTTAGGAAAATGGATTCCATATTTTGAATCATGATGTTAAAATTGTGTAAATAGGTAACTTTTATTTTTAGACATTTTGAATAATTACTGCGGTAAATATTTTATTTACCATGGTTAAGGGTAAATCCGGTAAATAAGGGTTAAAAAATAATATTATAATAATACTAAATTACCCTAAAACGTGTCTTAACCCTATTGGTTGATACATGGTCGACCATAGGAATATTTGGGTCTATTTTGGGACCCCATGGATCCACTTGTAAGTGATAATGACACTTTATTTTAATTAAGTTAAAATGAATACAAAAATGACACAAGCATATATCTTTTAGAAAAACAATTGTTACATAGGGTTATATATGTTGGATTTTAGATTATAAATATTCATTAGAAAGCTAAAAATATTTCCTACATAATGATAGTTTATTTATAATTTTTAGACATTAAATAATATATTTTATTTATGACACAATGATGATTCAGTAATTACTATAATAGTGAAAAATTAAAATAATTGATATTATAAATACCCAAATAAATATAATATGAAACTTTTAATGAATTAAAATAATTTTCTAGGATAATATGATATATTAGGATTGATTTAATTGACTTTTTTCGAAGTAATCAATCTATTATGAGTTTCACAAAAATCAACTATTGAATAGTGTCAAAATTGACATAAAAGAGTTCTTAAAACAAATATTATATTATTAATTGATATTAAATTCCTAAAAATCTAAGGTTCGGCCAAGAGACTTATATCCCGATAGGTTCATCATTAATGTACCACTTGGGGGTCGCTTGGATGTATATAGTAAGTTTATTAACCATATTATATAAAAATACAAAGAGACATTGTAAAAGTGAAACTAATTAACTTAGAGTTAATACTTAAAGATAAGGTTAATATAAGTACCCAAACCTGTCTAAATTCTATTGGTTGAGTGTTTTTAGACCTATCCCCACCTTAAACTTTGAATAATAAGCTTTGGAGCCATTAGAAACCTAATATTAATTTATTATAAATTAATATTTCTAGCTTTTCCAAAGGTGCCCCTCACCCCTCTTATAAAAGGGCACTCCTCCTTCTCATTTCTTCACACCTTCAAAGCCTTTTGGTTCGGCCAAACTCTGCCCAAATACTCTCCCAACATCCCTCACTACAACCTAGAGGCCTTAGTTTGATCAGAAAGCCAACCTAAGGATCCCTTTTGATCAAATCAAAAGGAAGAACCCGAAGAAGAGGTAATGATTTCACCACCCTTCTCCAAGTTCATTTCTTCTTCCACTTCTTCTTCCTTTGTTCTTACCATTCTAAAATAATAACTCCAGTATCTCACATATACTGTGATGTTATTATAAATATGGTACAACCATATTCAGTATTCTATCCACCCTTTGAATAACATGTCACCATACGTGCGTACGTACGGACTACCGTCTCCACGTCGTGGTGTAATTGTTATTCAATATAATATTATTTGGATGGGTATAATAATGATGTGTAACTCATGTAAATAATAAATATAACATGTTAATGATTCTGTATATATGATATACCATCCATTTATATATTATTTTAATATCAAAAGAATGATATTTTCGCTCGTGCGTACGTACGGACTACCGTCTCCACGAACGCGATGAGATTCATTCTCCATCGTATCCATTCAAGTATAATTATCGTTTTATGATTTAAAAATGATGTTTAAGGACTAGATATCATTCTGGATATGAATAAGATACAACAACCATGGCTTATGTAACAAAACATATAAAAGAAAATGAGTAAGTTAACTCCCGAAACGACGATAATTCTAAGATATTATTAACAAATCAATGTTAAAAGATCATATATGATATCATATTATTATATATGATTCTTGTATAATTTAATAACAACTATTTCACCATTATACTGGAGGTTAACCTACCCCAAACAAGTAAAAGTACAAGGTAAGGGTTTACTTTACAACCTCTTCATTATCCAAGGTTGTTTATACGTAATAATCTACTGGGATCTCTTTATCATCCACATCCATGTTTCTTAAAAATGCATTTCAAAACATTTTTACTATTTACTAGAATATGAGTTAAAGTCATTTATACCCTTTTTGACTTTTATAAGTGGTTTATAAAATAATCTTTCGGTCGTTTTCAAAAAAAGGTCTTTTTTAACCTTTTCGACAGAATTAAGGTAAGAATGTTTTTTTAACTTATACGGCGGGTGCGGCTAATTTCCGCCGTTATAAAATCTTCAAAACTTCCCTTACAAGCTTATAAGAATATTTTCAAAGAAAATGTTTTATTTTATATGGATCTTAAATGATTTCAAAATAAAAAGAGATATTTCTTTAAAAAGAATTTTGATTTCATCTATGTCAACATCCTTTGATGGATTTTACGCTTATTTGAATTTGATCTATTGTGATACAAAACTTCTATATTGTATTGAAGGTTTTGTGATATGTTTGACTGTGGATGTGCTATTTTTATACCATTCATAGTTTATGGTGAAATTATTGACATTTCGTATGCTAGTTTTAATACGAATGTTTATGTTATGTTTAAACCTTTTCATATGGGAATGCATTGGACTTAGTAAGTGACGGGTGGAGCCCTCTATAGCTCCTCGATGCATTGGTAGGTTTCATGAGACAAACTAGTGTCTTGGCACAAGGCCTTGACAAAATCTTATTTGTAGTCTTGGCACAAGGCCTTGGCTATGTGGTTATGATAGTCTGGCATTATGCATTCCAACATTATGAAAGTGGTTATTGATTTTTTCATGTGATTATTCGATTAGTAGAATATCCATGTGAATAAGTAAATGGCATTATTTCATTTTATTTATGCCATACCATGTTGAAAGTTCATATTTAAAAGGCTTTTGTTTTAGTTATACATTGCCTTAAATGTTTATTCTTATTTATGAAAGTTTTTGCTATATTGTTATCCTTACTGGGCATTTGAGCTCACCCCTTTTCTATGTTTTATTTTCCCTAGGAAGTGAAGAAGTAAATTATGAATGACCTGCAGGGATATTATGTGGGGATATGAGTGTGGATTATGGAGACATTATGTTGTTGTAGTAGTTTTTCATTTTATGATGTAATGTAAAACTTATGAATATATCTAGTGTTTCCAAGGCTACTAAACCAATCGGTCTTTCGAGATTTGATCTTTCTTGTGATCATGCCAATGTTATGTAATAATGCACCGACTCTGGGTAACTGGGGTCGGGGCGTTACAGTTGGTATCAGAGGAAGTTTAATACAAACCTTGGAAGCTAGATTTAGATAAACTCTGATTAGAGCACGTAGAACTAAGATGAACTTTGAGGATTAGTATAGAAGAACTTCCTAGAATTTTGGTATTGTAGAGATTTTGTGAGTTTTCCAAGCAATACATCCCTGTCTGGATACGAGCAGGTAGAGGTGGCTCTGGCACAGATGTACCTAGGGGTAAAACCCGAAAACACCGCTTTGAGCTAGACTCGAACGGGAACTGGTGCACGACAACGGGCCTTGCTGCACTCTTGGTTACGACACTCCCGGGGGATATGCTTAGGATAACTCTCATTTTCTTTACAAATCATTTTGAAGGGATTATGAGTATATACTTCCTCAAAGAAAACATTCTTACGATTATGGATTATATCCATAAATAGTTCAATTTATGTTAAGTGTTTTATAAGTATGGGATTATGTATTTTGATTCATAAACTGATCTAGTTTATGCCATTGTTTAGAAATGGTGCCTAGTGGAAGAAATGGAAACCGTATCAATGCACGCACTCCATGTAGGGATTTCCCTCCTGCTCAAGATAATTATAGTGGGGCTGGTGATGCAACTGGTGCTGATCAGCTAATCACCATACTGGGACAACTTACTCAGGTTATGAATAATAACCTTACCCGTATGGAGCACCCTGATCCGCAGCGTGGAGGATCAATGTTAGATCGATTCATGAGGCAACAACCACCAACGTTCAATGGGAATACAAATCCCTTAGTAGCTGAGCAATGGATATTTTCCCTAGAGAAAATATTTCAGGCTTTGGGGAGCAGTGAAAGGGAAAAAGTTATCATGGCAGTTTACCGCCTCACTGGAGATGCTGATCAATGGTGGTCATTGATTCAAAATACAAAGGAAGATGATGAAGTATCAAATATGGAATGGAGTGAGTTCAAAGAGCTGTTTTTAGAAAAATACTTCCCTCGCGACCATCGAGCAGATATGGAAAGGCAATTTCTGAGTCTGAGACAAAAGGAGGATGAGAATTTCACAAAGTATGAGGCTAACTTTACAAGGTTAGCGAGGTACGCTGGTGATTATATTCGTAACCCAAGAAGTAAGATTGATCATTTCTTTGATGGGTTAAAACCATTTCTCCGTCGAGCGTTAGTCTCACAATCCTTTTCATCGTACGAAGACATTGTCTCATGTGCTATCAAGACCGAAAAGGAATTCTCTAAGTCTTATGACTTTAAAGCAAAGAAAGAGAAGAAGAGACCTACTGATCAATCTGGGAATGGAAATAAGGGGAATAAGGGAAAGGTTGAATATCCATCTTGTGGTAAATGCGGGAAGAAACATCCTGGTACTTGCTTGAAGGGAATGGGAGTCTGTTACAAGTGTGGTGAAAAAGGCCACCAAGCTCATGATTGCAAGGGGAATAAGGAAGCTACCAACGTTCAGTGCTACAATTGCAGGGAGATGGGGCATTATGAAAATGCATGTCCTAAGCGTCAGGAGAACTTACCTCAGAAAAGGGCAAGGGATCAAGGCCAGGCTTATGCTATCACTACTGCTGAGGTAGAAGCTCCGAAAGACGTGGTGACAGGTAATTTAATGGTTTCCTCAAGTTTAGCAAATGCATTATTTGATTCTGGATCATCGCATTGTTTCATATCTTCCCAGTTTGCTAAGAAAATTAGATATTTCCAATTTGATTTAATAAGGGAGTTGTCAGTTAAAACTCCTAAGGGAAGTATCGTTGCAACAAAGTTTTGTGAATCAGTCCCCATTAGATCACATAAATTTTCTTTATCTGCTGATTTCATCGTCATACCTATGATTGAGTTTGATATAATCCTCAGTATGTACTGGCTTTCGGACTATGATGCGAAGAATTATTGTAAGAAGAAAGAGGTTACGATTCTTGATGATAATGATAAGGAGCACCTTATTTTTAGAGCAGAATCGTCACCACCTAATTCTTATTTAGATCCACCCCCAGTAGCTCAACTTAATTCAATTATTGGGGAGGAAGAGAATGAAATAACTGTCGGTGAGGAAAGGAATGTTCAAATAGAGGATGTACCTGTTGTGAAAGAATTTGTAGATGTATTTCCGGAAGATTTACCTGGACATCCTCCAGAACGAGAAGTTGAGTTTTCTATTGATTTGATTCCTGGATCAAGGCCTATATCGAAGACCCCTTATAGAATGGCCACTGTAGAGTTAGTCGAACTAAAGAAACAACTAGAAGAATTGAGTAATAAGGGATTTATTCGCCCTAGTGTTTCTTCATGGAGTACCCCTATCGATTGTTTCTGATTGTGATCCCCGTTTTACTTCAAGATTCTGGAAAAGTCTTCAGAAATCCCTGGATACTGAACTTCATTTGAGCACTGCTTACCACCCTCAGACAGACGGAAAATCAGAACGGACTATTCAAACCTTAGAAGACATGTTGAGATCTTGCTCACTTGACTTTCAGGGTATGTGGGATCAATATTTACCTTTGGTAGAATTTTCCTATAACAATAGCTTCCATTCGAGTATTCAGATGGCACCATATGAAGCGTTATATGGAAAGAGATGTCGTACACCAACCTGTTGGGATGACGTTGGTGAAAGAAAACTTGTAGGCCCAGAACTGGTGGAGGAAACGATGGAAAAGGTGAAAGTAATCCAAAATCACATCAAAGCAGCTCAAAGTAGGCAGAAGAGCTATGCCGATAATCGAAGGAAGGATTTGGAATTTCAAGTCGGTGATCATGTTTTTCTGAAGGTATCTCCGTGGAAGGGAGTCATACGTTTTGGTAAGAAAGGTAAATTGAGTCCCAGGTACATCGGACCTTTCGAAATTCTAGAACGAATTGGGAATGTAGCTTACCGATTGGCAATGCCGCCAAGTCTCTCCAAAGTTCACGATGTGTTCCACGTATCTCTATTGAGGAAATACATGCCTGATCCGACGCATGTACTCACCTATGAGGAATTAGAACTGGAACCCGATCTGTCTTATTGCGAAGAGCCCATCAAGATTCTTGATACGAGAGAACAAGTGCTGAGAAACCGGACGACGCGTCTGGTAAAAATTTTGTGGAGAAACCATAAGATGGAAGAGGCAACGTGGGAACCCGAGGAACTTATGATGAAGAACCACCCGAGTCTTTTTATGTAGTAATACCCTAGAAATTGCGAGGACGCAATTATTTGAAGGATGGGAGAATGTAACACCCCAAGCTTCTACGGTACGCTTCTCTTTGAATAATGTGATAGCGTGTGTTGTACGCAACACCGAGTTCTAACACACCATAACTAATCAAACTAGCCGTTATGAATAGTAATACCTACTTTTTGAAATTATATATATTTTATATTTGAAAATGGACTTCATTTTTGGATTCGGAATATCGAATCTAGCCTAAGGTGAAATTTTGGTACATTTCGGATAACTTTCATATTTTGATGAATAGTGAAAATTACTAAGTTTTAATTAAAAACAACTTTTTTAATCAAAATAATTAATAGTGATAAATTATGAATTTGAGTGGTTTTAAAGTATATTTAGAATATATTTTTACCATTTAATATAATGTTGGTCATTGGACATAATTTTACAATTAAACCGAACATAAACGAGTGTCAATCTTTTGATAGTTATTATCTCTTAAAAACACGTTTTTTGTTTTGACAGTAGGAATTAATTTTAAATTAATTTCTGCCACTTATGTGTTTTGAATTTAGGAAAATGGATTCCATATTTGGAATCAGGATGTTCAAATTGTGTAAATAGGTAACTTTTATTTTTAGACATTTTGAATAATTACTGCGGTAAATATTTTATTTACCATGGTTAAGGGTAAATCCGGTAAATAAGGGTTAAAAAAATAATATTATAATAATACTAAATTACCCTAAAACGTGTCTTAACCCTATTGGTTTATATATGGTCGACCATGGTAATCTTTGGGTCTATTTTGGGACCCCATGGATCCACTTGTAAGTGATAATGACACTTTATTTTAATTAAGTTAAAATGAATACAAAAATGACACAAGCATATATCTTTTAGAAAAACAATTGTTACATAGGGTTATATATGTTGGATTTTAGATTATAAATATTAATTAGAAAGATAAAAAGATTTCATACATAATGATATTTTATTTATAATTTTTAGACATTAAATAATTTATTTTATTTATGACACAATGATGATGCAGTAATTACTATAATAGTGAAAAATTAAAATAATTGATATTATAAATACCGAAATAAATATAATATGAAACTTTTAATGAATTAAACTAATTTTCTAGGATAATATGATATATTAGGATTGATTTAATTGACTTTGTTCGAAGTAATCAATCTGTTATGAGTTTCACAAAAATCAACTATTGAATAGTGTCAAAATTGACATAAAAGAGTTCTTAAAACAAATATTATATTATTAATTGATATTAAATTCCTAAAAATCTAATGTTCGGCCAAGAGACTTATATCATGATAGGTTCATCATTAATGTACCACTTGGGGGTCGCTTGGATGTATATAGTAAGTTTATTAACCATATTATATAAAAATACAAAGAGACATTGTAAAAGTGAAACTAATTAACTTAGAGTTAATACTTAAAGATAAGGTTAATATAAGTACCCAAACCTGTCTAAATTCTATTGGTTGAGTGGTTTTCGACCTATCACCACCTTAAACTTTGAATAATAAGCTTTGTAGCCATTAGAAACCGAATATTAATTTATTATAAATTAATATTTCTAGCTTTTCCAAAGGCGCCCCTCACCCCTCTTATAAAAGGGCACTCCTCCTTCTCATTTCTTCACACCTTCAAAGCCTTTTGGTTCGGCCAAACTCTGCCCAGATACTCTGCCAACATCCCTCACTACAACCTAGAGGCCTTAGTTTGATCAGAAAGCCAACCTAAGGAGCCCTTTTGATCAAATCAAAAGGAAGAACCCGAAGAAGAGGTAATGATTTCACCACCCTTCTCCAAGTTCATTTCTTCTTCCACTTCTTCTTCCTTTGTTCTTACCATTCTAAAATAATAACTCCAGTATCTCACATATACTGTGATGTTATTATAAATATGGTACAACCATATTCAGTATTCTATCCACCCTTTGAATAACATGTCACCATACGTGCGTACGTACGGACTACCGTCTCCACGTCGTGGTGTAATTGTTATTCAATATAATATTATTTGGATGGGTATAATAATGATGTGTAACTCATTTAAATAATAAATATAACATGTTAATGATTCTTTATATATGATATACCATCCATGTATATATTATTTTAATATCAAAAGAATGATATTGTCGCTCGTGCGTACGTACGGACTACCGTCTCCACGAACACGATGAGATTCATTCTCCATCGTATCCATTCAAGTATAATTATCGTTTGATGATTTAAAAATGATTTTTAAGGACTAGATATCATTCTGGATATGAATAAGATACAACAACCATGGCTTATGTAACAAAACATATAAAAGAAAATGAGTAAGTTAACTCCCGAAACGACGATAATTCTAAGATATTATTAACAAATCAATGTTAAAAGATCATATATGATATCATATTATTATATATGATTCTTGTATAATTTAATAACAACTATTTCACCATTATATAGGAGGTTAACCTACCCCAACCAAGGAAAAGTACAAGGTAAGGGTTTACTTTACAACCTCTTCATTATCCAAGGTTGTTTATACGTAATAATCTACTGGGATCTCTTTATCATCCACATCCATGTTTCTTAAATATGCATTTCAAAACATTTTTACTATTTACTAGAATATGAGTTAAAGTCATTTATACCCTTTTTGACTTTTATAAGTGGTTTATAAAAGAATCTTTCGGTCGTTTTCAAAACAAGGTCTTTTTTAACCTTTTCGACAGAATTAAGGTAAGAATGTTTTTTTTAACTTATACGGCGGGTGCGGCTAATTTCCGTCATTATAAAATCTTCAAAACTTCCCTTACAAGCTTATAAGAATATTTTCAAAGAAAATGTTTTATTTTATATGGATCTTAAATGATTTCAAAATAAAAAGAGATATTTCTTTAAAAAGAATTTTGATTTCATCTATGTCAACATCCTTTGATGGATTTTACGCTTATTTGAATTTGATCTATTGTGATACAAAACTTCTATATTGTATTGAAGGTTTTGTGATATTTTTGACTGTGGATGTGCTGTTTTTATACCATTCATAGTTTATGGTGAAATTATTGACATTTCGTATGCTAGTTTTAATACGAATGTTTATGTTATGTTTAAACCTTTTCATATGGGAATGCATTGGACTTAGTAAGTGACGGGTGGAGCCCGCTATAGCTCCTCGATGCATCGGTAGGTCTCATGAGACAAACTAGTGTCTTGGCACAAGGCCTTGACAAAATCTTATTTGTAGTCTTGGCACGAGGCCTTGGCTATGTGGTTATGATAGTCTGGCATTATGCATTCCAACATTATGAAAGTGGTTATTGATTTTTGCATGTGATTATTCGATTAGTAGAATATCCATGTGAATAAGTAAATGGAATTATTTCATTTTATTTATGCCATACCATGTTGAAAGTTCATATTTAAAAGGCTTTTGTTTTAGTTATACATTGACTTAAATGTTTATTCTTATTTATGAAAGTTTCCGCTATATTGTTATCCTTACTGGGCATTTGAGCTCACCCCTTTTCTATGTTTTATTTTTCCCAGGAAGTGAAGAAGTAAATTATGAGTGACCTGCAGGGATATTATGTGGGGATATGAGTGTGGATTATGGAGACATTATGTTGTTGTAGTAGTTTTTTATTTTATGATGTAATGTAAAACTTATGAATATATCTAGTGTTTCCAAGGCTACTAAACCAATCGGTCTTTCGAGATTTTATCTTTCTTGTGATCATGCCAATGTTATGTAATAATGCACCGACTCTGGGTAACTGGGGTCGGGGCGTTACAAAGTCCAAGCTTACTATCTAGAAATGGGTCAAGTCACCCAAAATAAAGTACTTAATGTTGAACATCGACAAACAATATATGAATGCTCATTGTGAAATATAATCCCTTTGTCACAATATCTCATCAAGAAGGTTGCACATTCGTGTTACCAACCTATATGCTCAATATATCTTTCTTTGACTATTTTAAATAAACATGTCGTTATAATATAACTATATAATTTAATGCAATGGTTCTATTCTAATAAAAGGTCCAAGATATCAGCTTCCATAAATATAGAAGAGACAAATCCTTCCTCGAATTATTCATTAATGACATGTCACTCATGATGCACCCAACATATCCAACTTCTCCATGGACTATTATCATCATGGTTTATGAAATACATATAAGTAAGTGAGTTGTAACATGCATTAATAATAATCTTAAAGTATAAGGACCATCACACATGCTCGTAGATAGGAATATCTAATGACACCAAAACATACAAAATTTCTACTGGTAGGTATGTTCTAATAATCTCCCATTTTGAAGATTACCAAGTGTGGACTTCATGAAAAGAATCCTCATTTTCTTATGAGTACTCGCACCTGACAACCTATGTACTATGTGTCCCATCATAGTATGTTATCCACAACAAAACATTATTTGAGAATATTGTCATAGCACATCAAGGTTCTCATATAGTAGGGAACTACTATGACCTTATCAATGTGATGTATACTCTATGACATTATTACATCATATTCATTAAAAACAACATACAATATATAATAGGAAGTTTTATTAATATTTAATACATCAAATATACATGTAATCAAAGTATAAATAGTTGGTCCCAGGACACCAACTCTAAAAACTTCCACTTGGACTAGAGATAACTACATACAAACTTCATTCCACTAAACCTCACATGATAGTCATTTTTCTACTGAGTCAAGGCTTTAGTCAAGGGTTCCACCATATTGTCTTCCATGGAAATACTGCTCATTGCAAATTCACCTCTCTAAGAAAAATCCCTCAAGAGATGATACTTCCAAAGTATGTGCTTCATTCATTGAATAACATTTATTACCTTCAATAAACCCCATGTCACATAATAATGATTATATTATTATTATTTTTTGGCGCACGCCAACATGAACAATACAAAATATTATATAACAATCTTGTTAATTAATATTTTTCACCAGACTAAGACTTGGTCCATTCGAACTCCTCTAGAATTTATTGAACAACCAAATAAATATTTTATTCACAATATAGAGAATAAATATTTATTAAAATACTCAATAAATAAAATAAATATTTTATTCACAAGCTAGTGAATAAATATTTATTTAATTTATGTGATCAATATAACTTGAATAAAATTATTCCTCATACTTGAGAATAATATTTATTTCATTAATTAAACAAAAATAAAATTTAATCAAGATCAACAAAAACACTTAGTGTGTGACCCTCTAGGACTCTTTCTTATTGGCATTAGACATGCTTTCTTGAAGTCCAAGCTTACTATCTATCAACGATTTAAGACACCCAAGAGAAAGAACTTAATGTCACAACATCGACAACCACATATAAATGCTCATTGCATAATATAAACCCTTTTTCATAATATCTCATCAAGTAGGTTGCACATATGTATCACCAACCTATATGATCAATATGTCTTTAGTTGACTATCTAAAATATACACGTCGTTACACCATGGACATGGAATTTAATGTGATGGTTTTATTCTAATGAAAGGGCTAAGATATCAGCTTCTATAAATATAGAAGAGAAAAATCCTTCCTTGACTTATTCATTAATGACATGTCCCTCATGACGCACCCAACGTATCCAAATTCACCATGAACTATTATTGTAATGGTTTAGAAAATACATCTAAGTACATGATTTGTAACATGCATTAATAATAATCTTAAAGTCTAAGGACCATCACACATGCTCCTAGATAGGAATATCTGATGACACAGAATCATGAGGAATTCCTACTAGTAGGTCTATTCTCATAATCTCCAATCTTGGAGATTACCAAGTGAGAACTTCATGAGAATAAGCCTCATCTACTTGTGAGTACTCACACTTGACATTCTATGTACTATGTATCCCATCATAGTATGTTATCCAACCACAAAAAATTATTTGAGAATATCATCATAGCACATCAAGTTTCTCATCATAGTAGGTAACTACTATGACCTTATCAATGCGATGTATACTCTAGGACACTATTACATTAGAGTCATGCAGAACAACAAACAATATGTAATAATAAGTTTTATTAATATTAAATACATCGAATATACATGTAATCAAAGTAAAAATAATTAGTCCTAAGACACCAACTGTAAAAAAAGGTATGTTTTAAAGGAAATATTTTTATGGGTTTTCACTAGACTAATGATTTTATTTATTTTATGTCCCTTACTGAACTTTTTGGGATCATACCACATTTTAAAATATTTTTCATAGGGTTTTAAAGAAGAG
Organism: Viscum album; assembly: GCA_963277665.1. Classification (NCBI taxonomy): domain Eukaryota; kingdom Viridiplantae; phylum Streptophyta; class Magnoliopsida; order Santalales; family Viscaceae; genus Viscum; species Viscum album. The sequence goes on along the minus strand of OY728159.1, from coordinate 882,495,948 downwards.
TAGGGATAAGGATGAGGTCAAGATAAAATTTGTGAATATATTTCATGAAAATAAAATATATTTTATTTTAAAAAAGGGTTTCGTTTGGTGTAAAAAATGGATATTGAGTATAAGTGACAACTTGTAATGTGTGGGATTACTATGTAAGAGTTTTTCCTAATTCTATAAACTCTAAAACAAAAATATTCTTGGGAAAATAAAGTGATTTATATTTTTAAAATAACTAGAATATGCATTTCTTAAGGCTGGGTTCTTATAGTTGGTATCAGAGAAGAATTTAGATAGCTTTTTAGATTAGGATGTTTTCATGTGAAGTTATCTTAAGAGTCATAGATATAATCAGGGGTATATATGTTCGAGTATAATCATATGTTCAAAGTCTAAGGAAACCCTATTTTGTTGTTTTAAGTAATGGATAAACTTCAGGAGACATTTATCGAGTTTGGATAAATTTTTGAGGTACATCTAACCCTTAAGTTTATGATACGAAATAGGTTATTTGAGGAATATTGCCTTTATTTTTATGGATATAATTTTAAAAGTTATGGATAAACTTTAGGGTTTATATTATCTTTTCTTTTGATATAATTATAGAATTTAAAATGAAAGGTATGAGATAAACTTTGAGGTTAAAACTTTTCTTTCATGTTGAGTATATTAAGGTTATTTATGGAAATGATTAGAAAACTTGAAGATTATGTGATTTAGGAAATTAAATTTTTGGTATGATATATTAAGAGTGACTGATGTTACTTTGGGAGAAAAATGTTAAATTTATCTTGGAATATTATGTGATCAAATACTTCTGATTTTTGTGTTTCAATCCCAATATAGATTTTTTTTGAATAATTTAAAGGATTGTCATTGAATGATTTATGTTGAACTTTGGATATTACTTTTGAATTCTAAATATTAAAGGTAGTTTTTATTCATTTAAAGGTTTACTCATTTGGGGGAATTATCAAATCTTATCCTAAACATTTTGGTTTTTATTAATAAATAAATATAGGAGGAACATATTTTCATCCTTTTATGGATTTAGTGATATGTAGAATTTTATTCTAATTCTCCAAGCATGAAAAATACATCTTTAATAATCATCCTTTAGAGAAAAAATATGAGATTGTGGTGGGAATAGATTAAAGGATGAATTTTACTTGTTAAGTAAGTATATTTACTTATGTTCATAGTCCAAATAGTAAAATAATTCCTTAACTATATGAAAATTATCTTGAAACAAAAACATTATCCATTTACTTTTCTTACCAATAAATCAATAACCTTTTAACCTATCACAGATTTATGGTTTTGTGATGGTTAAATTTCTCACGACCATGTTATCTATCACTCTCTATAAGTACTTGGGTGTTAATTTTTCTCTTCCATGACCATGTTTTCCTAAATGGAAACCTATTTATGTGTTATTCTAGATGACCTTCTTACTTCCCTTTCTTTCTTTTAAAGTGGAAGTTTTATTAATCCTTTTTATGATGTGAGATTTAAATAAAAGGCAATTCGAAAATTCAAACCTTAGTTACCAAACCCAAATTCAAAATTGAAATAACATAATTTTCAAAGGGGTGGGGGGTAGAATGTAATATCTCAAGTTTTTAAAAGGAAAGACTATATTCGATAGTGTACAAGAAACATAACACCAAACTTAAATGAACAACTAAATATTGTTATTATGTGACCATTATAACCTAGCTGTTAAATTGGAATAAATGAATAGTATTAACTAAATTATGAAATATAAAATGATATTAATCATTAATAATGTATTAATTAATACTTATAAAATTAAACACTTAATTTTAGTAAAGTCATTTTATTTTTAAAATACACTTTATCCAAGAATGTTTTTTATTGCTTTTGTGAGCAAACAATATAATTAATTTCTATAAATTTTATAAATTTTATTTAATATAATAAATATAATTTTTAAAATAATTATATCAAAATTAGTTTATGGTGAAATTTTGAGAATTTTCTGAAAATTTTGATTTTTCAATGAATAGTGAAAAATACCGTTTTTTATTGAAAATTGTATTTTCTTTTCAAGTATCTACATATTTAATTATATTTTTGATAAGTTTTAAAATTTATTTCCTTAATTTTTGTTTAAAATAATTCAATTATGGTTTTTGAAATGAATTTTATACTTGAATTTAGTATAAAAATATTTTATGTTTAAAAATGGCATTTTTCTGAAAAACTATTTTTTGTTGCGTTTTTCTAATTTAATTTTAAATAAAATGATGAAAATTATGTGTTTTGAATTTTGAAAAATGGATTAACTATTTATAATTATGGGGTAAAAATTTAGTAAATACGTCACTTTTATTTTTGGACAATATGAATATTAACCTTAGTAATTTTTGTTACCACAATAAAGGGTAAATTGAGAAATTAAGGGTAAAAATAAAATGACAAGGAATAGAAAATAACCCTAAAGATTTACACAATTTTATTGTATGGGTAATATTAATCCATAATCATTAAAATTTCAGTTATATGGCCATTTATGGCCACTTGTATTTTATTATGACCTTTATAATATTTTATTTAAAGAAAAGTCAAACATGTCACACTCTTGTTTTTAATTAGTATAATATTTTTAATATTGTATTATCCAGAATATATGTTCGACTTTAAATAGTATCTTGAAAATTAATATATTTAAATTTAACATGGTAATTTATTTTTAATTTTTAGTGAAAGAATAATTATCTTAAATTCTTTCACAACTTTGATGTAGTAATTATTTAATTAATGGAAAAAATCAAGTAAATGATATTTAAAAGATTAAAATAAATAAAATATGAGATAATTAATATAATACACGAAATTTATAGATTAATTTTAAATGTTATGAATTTATTCAATTATTTTATTCAAAATTGTCTTTTTTATTGATATTTTTAAAAGTCAAATTAATAAATAGTGTCAAAATTGATATTAATGATATTTTAAAAAAAAATAATATTTTATTAAATGATATAAAATTATGAAAAAAATTACATTAATAAAAATGATTATGATAAGGTTTAAAATATCAAACATGATCCAATTATTTATCGTTTAGAATTTTAGAGTAATAATATTGACCCTCAAAGAGTAAAAATCAATGATATCATGGTAAGAGTTAAAGGGGGTTAAATAAGGGTTAAAACTAAATGATAAGGATAATAAAGTGACCTAAACTTATCTAAAATTTATTTTATAAGATCATTTAGACACATAATTATATTATATTATAAATTAATAAGTTTTTAACTATTTTTAATTAAAAATTAATTTATATTAATTTAATATTTTGAGAAATGCCAAGAGTGCCCCTCCCCTCTCTTATAAAAGAGAACCTATTCTTATCATCTCTTCACACTTCAAAACAAATTTTTTTCATCAAATATCTACCAAAATACATTACTATAATCCCTCCCCTCATTCCATAGGTCTTGTTTTAGGCATAACACCAACGTTACTGGTCTTAAGGTGTTAAGTAAATAAGATTGTCCAAAGAAGAGGTATTGTTTTTAATAAAGATTTTCTATTTTATTTATTATTGAATAAAATCTTATTTAAACATGATAAAATAATAAATCCAATATAATAAATATACATATATTTTATTATGTTAGTTTCATGACCCATATCAATCTCTTCTTCTATCAAATGAGAAAATAATTCATCATTCGTGTGTACAATGGACTACCGCCTCACGAACCGATATAATTCATTTTCCATTACTATCTTTCAAGACTGGTTATAATGATGTAATTATTGTTTATATATTATATTAATTAAATATTTATCATTATGAAAATATAATATACCATTTAACTTCTTACCTTTCTATGGACATGAAAATGATAACATCGTTCATGCGTACGTGTGGACTACCACCTCCATGAAGAGATGTGATTTGTTTTTCATCACCACACCACATGAATGATATATATATGTATATTTAAAGAAGTAATATGATATTTAATATATTATAATCATTATTTAAAGAAATTTTTTTACTTACCTTCTTTCTATAATGATCATTGAAAAATGGAAACGTTACTCATGCGTATGTATGACCTACCGTCTCCATGATTATAATATAATTCATTTTTCATAACCACATTTAATGGTTTCATTTAAAAGTATAATTGATTTATATAAATTATAATTATTTCATGAATATTATTCTATATATGATGGAATGATGAACAGTTTGACCAAAGTTGACTTACCGAATCCATTTTGGACTTAGGTACCGAATATCGTTAAAACATCTGATGTGAACTTAAATTATTAAGTAATTGTATATTATATATAAATGAGTGATATAAATGTAATAATAAACATGAAAAAGGTTTTAAATAAATTAAATAATTAACCAAATTTTATTATTTAGAAATATAAAAAAATGTACCTGATGAGTCAGACTCATGGTAAGGGACTCTTTAACTAAAAAACCTTATTTTAAATGTTTTAAAGATTAATTTTCTAAATATTTATCTTTCATGCCGATGTTTTTAAAATTATTTTTATGAATAAATTAATATGTAAATGAATTTTTTAAAAATGTAATTTTCTAATTTGTCTCAAATGATTTCAAAAAGGGTACTTTTTAAGGTTTTTTATAAGGGACTTTCTTTTAAAAATCCTATTTTAATGTTTCTTTTTAAAAATGTAAAAAAGGAATGTTTTTTAACTTATATTACATGAGATTATTTTACCATATTCATTTAAAATTAATTATTTTAATCTTACTTTACAAGTTTACATGGTTATTCTAAATGAAAATGTTTTCCTTTGCATGTTCATAGTTTTTATAAAAATATGTTTTTTAAAAATAAAAAGGTTAATTTCCTTAAGAATATTTTTATGTTGCAATAATTCATGCTTTATGATTATGATATGGTTCATGGGAATTATTTATAATGATATGTGGTTCCATGATAAACCAATGATGAGTGGTTCTATGATAAACCAAGGATGGGTGGTTATGTTATTAACCAATGATGGGTGGTTCCATGATAAACCAAGTATGGGTGTTTATGTTATAACCTCTATTGAATTGGGTACTCTAGAGTTGGAGTTTAAATATATTGGTTACTCCATTTGTAAGAGTGATATGTAAAATTATGTCCCAAGTCACCTACTTAACTTTTATGTTATTTCTAATGAGTTTTCATGGAAATAATTTGATTTTAAAAAGGTAAGATAATGATATTTTTGAAAAATGATTCCTTTTCAATGTAAAAAGGTATGTTTTTAGGAAATTTTTTTTAGAAATGTTTTTATAGGTTTTCACTGTACTAATTTTTTCTTTATTTTATTTCCCTTACTGAAATTTTAATTCTCATCCCACAAGAGATGTGGGGTTTACGATTAATCTCTTACTAGGGATCAATATTAACTCACTTCAATCTTATCAAATGGGACAAAAATAATTAAGGGAATTGAAATTCCAGATGTAATATTTGGAAAGCAAATGGTTCATTTGGCCTAGTACATATTTGTGGGAAACACCCATTTTGTTTGTGAAAAAAATAGATGAAACTCTAAGGAGTTGTGTAGATTATTATAAGTTTAAAAAAGTTAGGATAATGAATTAGTATCTTCTTACATTAATTGATGATCTATTTGATCAATTTATGGGATTCCAATGGTTCTCTAAAATTGAATTTCATTCACGATACCACTAACTACTAGTTCAAAAGGAGGATATTCTAAAGATAGCTTTTAGGAGTAGATATGGACATTACGAGTATATAGTTATGCATTTTGATCTTATGAATACATAAGCTATCTTTATGTAATTAATGAATTGGATATTTAAAAGGTATTTGGATTCTTTTTTTTGTGGTTTTTATGGATGAAATATTGGTATATTCTAGGAAAAAGGTTGAGCATGAGAAAAAATTGACAACAGTGTTGGGTATATTGTGTGATCTTCGCCTGTATTCCAAACTTTCTAAGTGTGATTTTTTGATACAAGAGGCACATTTCCATATCCATGTTATCTCTGAAAAAGGTATTTATGTGGATGTATAAAAGATAAAGGATGTAATATCTTTCTAACCTCTAAAAAATGTCTCTGAGATACATAGTTTCCTTGGCTTGGCTGGTTATTACCAACATTTAGTTCATGAATTTCATGACTTGCTTCACCAATGACACCTTTGATAAGAAAAAGTGTACCATTAAAAAGGAGAGATGAATTTCATAAGTCTTTTAAAGAGATTAAGGTTCACCTTACATCAAAACTGATCTTGATACTTCCAGAATCAGGACAAGGCTATGTGGTGTATTGTGATGCTTTAGGATCTGGTTTGGGGTATATTCTCATGTAGGGAGATCATGTTGTTTCTTAAGGGTCACAACAACTATGGTTTCATGATAAGAACTACCCAAAACATGATTTTTAATTATCTGTTTTAGTATATGCTTTGAATACTTGGCATCATCACCTCTTTGGTGGAAAATTTATGGTGTTTACAGATCATATGATCTTGAAACACATTTTCTCATTAAGAGATTTGAATTTGAGGAAAATAATATGGATGGATTATCTTTAAATGTTTGAATTTGACTTAATTTATACACTAGGTAAATGGAATTAAGTATTTGATTCATTAAGTAAAAATACATATAGTCAGTTAGCGAAAGAGGATTTAGATCAGTGGTAGTTGATTTTGGTGATAGACGACATGCACTTGGATTGTGAAAAAATGAGGTAGTGTTGCGGTTTCCTTTATAGTTTATTTTGTTTCTAATTTGGTTGATAAGGTTAAATAGGCACATACATCTAATTACAAATGTTTTCCTATGAGGTAAAAAACTTAATGGTGGGGAGGATAATGAGGGATATAATCTTAACATAAGATTAGTTTTATAGATTTGAGATCGGATGGTTGTACCTTTGGATTGTCAGGAACAACTCCTTCATGCTTAAAACTATTCAAGATGGGTTGTTCATCTTGGAATAAAAAATATGTATAAGGAAATTAAAGCACACTTTTTTTAGGAGGTAATGAAAAGAAAAGTGATTGAGTTTTTTTTGAGATTCCTCACCTTTTAGTAGGTTAAGGAAGAGCACCAACATCCAATGGGTATTCTGTAGTCTTCAATAATTCCAGTTTGGAAATGAGAGTAAATAGCTATGGATGTTTTAATAGGTCTACCAAGGAAGGTTCAAAAACAAAATTCCATATGGGTGATTGTAGATCGACTCACAAATTCATCCCATTTAATCCATATTTATGAATCCAATATGGTGTAGGAATTTTCAAAAATCTATATATGAGAAGTGGTAAAATGGCACGAAGTACCAGTTTCGATAGTATTAGACCAAGGTCTAAGGTTTATGTATCATTTTTGAAAATCATTATAGAAATCCCTTGGTACTCAGTTGACTATGTGCACAACGTATCATCCTTAAATAGATGTAAAATCTGAGAGGAAGATACAAACTTTGGAAGTCATTCTTAGGGATTTTGTAATGGATTTTGGTAGCGCATGGGAGGAGCTCATACTATTAGTGGATTTCTCATACAACAATAGTTACTAGGACTCGATAAATATGGATCCTTTTAAAGTATTTTATGTCAATACTTATTGTTATCCAATTTGTTGGGTGGAAATAGACGAGACTTCACTGGTTGGACTAGGCCTTGTTCAAGAGACAATAGAGATGATTCAGTTTATTAGAAAGATAAGGAATATGGTGTAGAGTCATCAAAAATTGTATTCGTATCATCATCGATGACCATTGTCATTCTAGTTGAGTGATGGTGTGTTATTGAGAATATATCCAATGATTTGGAATAATCATTTAGGGAATTAGGTCAAGATATCTCCTTTATACATAGGCCCTTTTGAGATACTAGAATGGGTTAGTGGGGTGGAATATTGGATGGCTTTTCCACTAAGATTCATTTTAGTGTACAATATGTTCCATGTATCTCATTTGAAGAAGTATCAACCTAATACTGACTATATGATTCGATGAGATCATGTTGACCTAGATCCGGATGCTACATTGGTTCATGTGCCGGTACAAATTGTGGATGTACAAGAGAAATTCATGCATGAGAAAAGCATCGGTCTAGTACGAGTTTTATGGAAACATGGTCAGACTCTAGAAGAAACTTGAGAGTGTGAGAAGAAAATGTATAAGTAATTACCTAAACTCTTTCAGGACAATGGTGGTTTTCAAATTTCTGGGGACGGAAAGACCAATTGTGGGGAGAATACAACACCCCCATTTTTAGGTACTTAAACCTTTATTTGTTTATTTTTAGTATATAAAGTGATTGGGTTAAGTGTCAGGTGGTTCAGAGGAGTTTTGGAATGTTTTGGGGAATTTTTTGGAGGTTCACAGTTTTTGAAAGGTTTGTAGAAACAATGAAACACCTCCCAAGAAACCGTTCATCTGAAACAGTGGGCACTGGGTAGGTGCAAGGTTAGGTGCACGATTTGGCCAAACTGTGTGCATACCCAGGAGAAACTATGCATAGATGAACAGAGGGGAATAACATGGTTGGTATATAGTTTTTTTAACAACATGAGCCAACTATGAGAGGTGTGATTTGAAGTAGTGCTTCATGCATGGTTATCACATGGTTTGCCTAACTGTGCACCATAACTGTGCACCATTAATATTTAGGCCCAAATTTTGTGGATTTAATCCAATTTACCCCCTAAGTCACTTCCCCCCCCCTAATCAGGTAATAACCTAAATCCATCTCTATCCCAAGGTTGTGGATATCTTTTCTATTGATTTTATAGTGATTCCTAGGTGGATATAAGTATGTTGGAGGCCCAAATTCATCATTAAGTGCATGTTCTTGGTCGTTTTCCTTAGTTTTCTTCTTCTTACCTATATTGAAATCATGGATTTAGTTCATTAGGGATAAATATACATTGTTTTATGTTAATCTTGATGAGATATGGTTGTTTTGGATGAAGGTAACATGATGCAATGTTAAATATTGAAGATCTAAGCCAAGTTTTTGAAGTTGCTGGACTGTTATTTGATTTCTCCAAAGTTGAGAGGCATGTGGCATCACTGTCAAATTATATTGATTAGAAATTAAATGGTTGGTTTCAAATTAATTTAATTAATTTAATTGAATTGTAAAATTGATGTGCGATTTGATGGAAACCTCTTTAGTGATGGTTTGGTGAGATTGTGGAAATTGGTTGGTTTTGTGGAAAGTGCTTTGTTTCATGATTTTAAAATAGTGATTTTAAAATATAGTTTTGGTTTTTATTCATGGAAAAGGTTTGTATAATTTTTTTCAATAAAAGGATTTTTTTACTAAAATGTATTAGTAGGGTTGATTTGGTATGTTTTTTAGCATACATGGTTTTTTTGATTTCATTTAAATTGACATGACCCTATGGAATGGGAATGTTCCATTGGGAAACTTGGTATTGGTTACCATATGATGATTTAGTATATTGAAGAGAAACCACTCATGATTATGGAATTGTCACCTAGGCATGCATGTGTGGTTTTGTGGATGTGTGGAATGGGTATGCTAAATGGATTTGATAAAATGGTTTTCCTTGAAACTAATTTGGTTTTGATATAAACTACTGAAATGATTAATATTGAAACAATTTTAAACAATTTTTTATAAATTACTTTATATAAAATTTTCTAACATGTTCTATCCTAGTGACGTAAGTAGGGAAGTCATTGGGGAAATCCTGCTGAGTTTTATACTCACCCCCTTCTTGGGAACTTTGTGCATTTGAAAATATTATATATCAAGACACAAGTAAAGGAAAAGTATCCCAGTTCTTTAGTGATTCATATTGATGCCTTGGGATGGACATTTGGAGTTGTATCTTAGAGTAGGTTGGGGGTTTCTGATTTGTTTTTGTCCTTGTCTTTGAGTTTTTTTAGTCTTAGTTTCTACACTTTACTCTAATATGGTTTGGTTTTCTTTGAGTTGTATTTTTTTATACTCATGAATCATATAATGATGGTTGTTATGGTTATCTTTTTTATTTATTTTATTTTCAAATTTAAAATCATCCCCCAAATGTTTATGAAGCCCAAGTAATTTATTTTCAGCCTTTGGTGTCTTGGGGATGTCTCTTAAGGCCAAGTAGCACACTCGTCACTTCTCAAGCCAATGGGGTGGGAAAAGATGTTACATATAGTGTCATAGATAATGAGTATTTTTTTGATGATTTATTTACCAGGCTTGAGGATAGGAGGTATAAGAATCAATATATATCCCATGGTAATGGTAATCAAGTCACATGTAGTTCTAGAAAAAGGTTGGGGCATAGTCTTACTGAGACATCATGAATGAATCAAACCATGCGAATGAGGGAAAGATGTACATAGTTTAAGTTCATAATGATTGGATCATGTGCATAGTTTAAGTTCATAAGGTTTGGACCATGGGATTTGGAAAATAGTTTAAATTCATAATGCTAAGACTAGGGGAATGTTTGGTTTTAGGATATATTCATTGAACAAAATTGGTAAAATTGACATGAAAGGAGAGTGATGCAGTCCCACGCGCCACATAAATACCCTGAAACAAACTGCACATAGTTTAAGGTCATAATTCTTAGACCGTAAGAAGGTCCAAAGGAACAAATTTTTGGATAACATAATTTCTCTCCACCTCGAGGAAAGGGTTTATGATGAATTATCAGTTGGGCCAAAAGACATGGGGTCTAGGCGTCACCACATATCCCATAAAATTGGGATTCAAGCCACACATAGTTCTGGAACATGGCATGTAGGAGACCAATGTCAGGGGGGGTCTATCCTCTATGATGAGGGAATTGAGTCATCCCATGGTGGCCATGGGGTATATGCAATGTAGTTTAAAACTCCATCCAAAAGGGCACTAGATACCCAATTTAAAGTCATACATCTAGGACCAAATTTGGAAAATAGTTTAAAGTGATGATGATTGGACTAGGGGAGTGTTTTTTTAAGGATGTTTTCACAGAATTAAAGAGTTAAAACATGATGTGAAATGAGGGTGATGTAATCCCATGTTCCACATAAATATCGCAAAACAAACTACACATTGTTTAAGGTCGTAATTATTGGACTATAAGTGGGGCCAAAGGGAAAAATGTTGGTGAAATTAATCCCCCACAAGGGAAGGGTTTGCGATGAAATAGATGCTTGGACCAAAGACATAGGGTCTAGGCATCACTATGTATCCCATATAAATAGGAATCAAGCCACACATAGTTCTAGAATGTGGAATGGAAAAATTACAACATCGGTAAGGGGATATTATAGCGATTGAGAATAAACATGCATGGATATTAAATCATTTTAGATGAATATTCATAAAATTACAAAAATACATGACCTAGGACTATAATAGTTTAGTTTATTTGGAAACTTGGAACACATTCTTCTAATTTGGTGAAATATCTTCAACATTTCCCATAAATATACCCCCCTTTAGTACCCCTACTTAAAACCTTTCTTCATAAACCAGGGAAAAGAAACATACAAAAGGACGTTATCTAATGATTATTAAAGGTAAATAAAAGAGATACATAAGCATAACATGAGAATAAGGGTAAGAGAACATGAGAATAAAATTTTAAGATCATATCCTATATATCAAATATCATATACATGAGTCATGGAATAAAGATCGGTAGTTCATAAGGCATGAATCCTAAGGGTGATAAATCATCATAAATCAATCATGAACCATAATCTCATGTCATATAAGTGTGTCACCATCATAAATATAGAAAAACATTTCACGTGTCAAGGTTAACTAGTAATACCATCAACATAGTTGATTAGGAAACACTTATTTCCCATAGTGGATCAAGACGCACCTATTTCCCATTGTGTATTAGGGTACACTTATTTCCCATTGTGGAGCATGATACACATATTTCTCATTATGGATCAAGACTCGCCTATTTCCTATTGTGGTTCATGACACACCTATTTCCCATTATGGATCAATCTCATCTATGTGTTTTTCATCATTATCTCATGAGATATAAATCTTTACCCAATTCATTGGAGGGAGATATATGTCCCACACACCACATAATGAAATCATACATAAATGTTCCATAAGATCATTAAAATTCATCATATAATAACCCATGAAATGAAATGGGAATCATAAAAATTTCATCATGTCATAACCTATGGAAAATATATATGTTTCATAATCATTTCATCATATAATAACCTATGAAATGAAGTGGGTTTCATAAGTGTCTTAACATGGTATAACCCTTGGAAGAGAAATAGATTTCATAAAAAACTTTACATCTTAAACATAAACCATTCAAATAAAAAAATGAGAAAGGTGTCCTAATACCATATACCTAGTAAATCATAAACTATATTAAAGGATGTCATCTTAGCTGGAGAATTATTTTTAAAGATAACTTGGAGCATTTCTTAAGGAAAATAACATTTCTTTTAAAATCACATTTTAAGGCATAAAACATCTTCAAAATCATTTTATTTAAAAAAAACTTTGAAAAAATATAAAATAATATTTAAAAATCATTTAAAACATTTCATAAATAAAATATCCTTTCCTCTTTAAAAACACTTTTAAATCATAAAACAATTTGAAAACCTTTTTCTTTTAAAATAAACTTAAAAACTTATAAAGGAGCTTTTGAAAACCATTTTAAACACTTTTGAAAACATAAAACATATTAGAAATAATTTTCCTTGAAAATGAGCTTAAAATATCACTTAAATTTTTTATAAAACATTTTATAAAACATGTTTTTTTTGAATAAATTTTTTTTCAACTGAAGTGATAAATAATGTTAAATTTTATTAAAAACACTTTCTTAATTATATTAAGTACCAAATAGTGAAAAAATGGTACTAATACATGAATATAACATGAAAAACTAGAGTAGAAGAAAAATCATGAGAATTATTTATATATGAATCATAATATTTCATAAATGGATGCATAATCATAAATAATCCCAATAAAAATGAGATTATAGTAATAAACTCTTACTACCTTGGAAACTTTGATTCTTAATAACCATGAAATAATTACATTAAATAAAGATTAAAATATAATTAATGAAATTATATTCATGATATAACATGTAAAATGTTAGTATATACACCTCTTAAATGAATATAGGGTCATAACAAAACATGTGTCTCAAAGAAGGAAAATTGAGACAAAATTACCTTACCGATTAGGTAACTTTTGAACCGTAAAACCCCATGAAATAGAGATCATAAAATGAATATTTAAATACCCCTAAATTTAAGTATATGAATAATATAATAAATTCATGGAAATTATGTACACCACACAAAATAAATGAGTGTTGAGTAAGCCATAAGTCTCACACAAAAAAAGTGAGACTCAAAATCCCCTTACTACTTGAGTAACTTTTGTATAATTAGATCCATGAAAGAATAAAATAAATTGAAACTTTTAATATAATTAAATAAATAAAATTCACGATATAACATGTAATAGTTCTGTATATAAACCACACAACAAGAATAAGTGGTGAATATAGCATATATCTCACAAAAATAAAAGTGTGATGAGAAAACCCTTACCTTAAGTGTTGACTTTATTCGTACATGTTAAAACCTATTATATAATAAATATAAAAAAGAACCATATTATTATATATCATACCATACATCATTTTATTATGACTTTATATTACCTGTTTATTAACAATTCGATGTTAATGTTATGTTTTGGGTAATAACCGCTTTGTTTTTCGTATATGTTTTGACTTTTTATTCTTGATCCTAATACTTAGATAATGATTTAATTATTTAAATAATGTAAAAAATGATTTATATATCATTTATATTTAGTATATAAATATTTATAATAATCTATAAAAGGTATAAATATGAAATGGAATACACCGTTCATGGAGACGGTAGGCCATATGTACTCATGAACGTTGTCTCTATTTTCTTATCATATTAAGAGAAAGAAAGCAAATGATATATATATATATATATTATAATTAAATTAGAATTATTGTTTCATTTATATCATATATATTTACTAAACCCATCCTTAATTCTTTCCATGTAAAGTGTGAATGAATCACATCGCTCTGAGGAGGCGGTAGCCCACACAACAAAAAATGAAGTTATCGTATTCCCACAAAATGGAAATCATGAAGGTATGTGTTATATAATAATTAAATAATAATAAATAAATCATAAATATCATTAATATAATATAAAAACATTATTTCCATCATAATTCCCAACCAAGATATGTGGTAGAGGAAAAAATTAATGACATCATTTCACGAGGTGGTAGTCCTCCGTACACACGAATGGTACGTTCACTACCCATTTGATGGAAGTGTGTGTTGATGTATCTATAAATATTAGAATAAAATATCTCAGTATATTTATGATACTGATGTAATTATATAACAATATAATAATAATAACTGAATGGGTGTAGAAAGAAATAAAATATAATTGTGCGTTGAAGAACGTTACCTCTTTTTTTTTTCTGAGTAACTCCTTCTGGTTTACACCAAAGGGTTTCCTTGGTTGGATTTATGCACAAAGTTAGGATTATAGGTTGAGAGGAGGAAATTTTGGAGCTCATTTTGATAGGTGTGAGGAAGTGAGGGGGGGGGGGTGAGTGCCCTTTTATAGTGGAGGATGAGTGACATTATTTTAAATATAAAAAGGTAAACACTTGAGAGGAATCTCATATATAATGTGCCAAAAATAATTGTTAATTTTATAGAAAATGGAGTATATTTTATAAATATGGACATAAAATTTCTTTTGTACATGTGTTTATGGTATTTTTCCCATTAAGTTAAAGTTTAGTTACTAAGTAAACTCATTTTTACCTTAATCACTATAATTAATTTTAATTACTTTCACTAATATTTTTGGTGAAAAAATAAGTTAAAATTACTATAAATTATAAATTATTATTATTAAAAATATGGAATACATTTTTCAAAATTATAAACATATAAGTGTAGAAAATAATTTAAAATTAATCCTGGAGATGGGATGAGATAATGAGTTTTTAAAGAGAAAATTTTCAAAAGTTTGAAATATTTTTATATCCAACTTCAATGTGAAATTGATTAAAATTACCTATATTAGATTTATTGTTACATAATTTAACTAATTATACTTTAAAGCCATTTTAAAATATAATTTAAATATATAAATAAATTAGATGAAAAAGATGTTTTCAATTAAAATTCAGTGTTTTTTCACTATTCATCAAAATATGAAACTTCTCTGAAAATAAAAAAAATCACCCAAAGTAAATTTTGATATCCCAATTTCAAAAATTAATTTTTTTTTAAAATAAAAATTATAAAAGTGTCAAAAATTTCATTTAAAATGGGTTTTCCATTAAAAGGTGGTAAAATTACCTTTTAGAAAAACATATATTTTTATTCATAAAATTGGATTTATTCTTATATTATACCTATCAAATATATTGGATGAGTATAAAAAATATTTATTGAATATATAATATATAAATTTTAATGAAAACATTCATCAAAAGTGTTTTTTTAATTTATTGAGATAAAATTGTGTTTGTACATGGAAAAATAGTTTTCTTAGAAAAGTAATTTCTTTATTTTTGAATAGTTATTATATTTACTTATAAATAATTGATAACCAAATGATTCATTTTATATACATGTATAAATCATTTTTTTAAAATTTATTTAATCTTATTTTTAACTTCCATTCCAATGGATAAGTGGTAACTATAATAATATTTTAATAACAATATTAATAGCATATTTTAGTTGGGTAAAACTTGACATTATGCGTAATTCAAGAAATCAAAGGAGCTCGAAATTATGTGTAACATAATACAAATATAGTGTTGTATGTACAAAAAACTAATCAAAGTATTGCATGTAATGCAAGATTAACTTGGTGTAGCGTGAAGTGCAAACCAAACTTAGTAATTTCATATAAAACAAGCTATATTTAGTGTTGCGTGAAATGAAGAATATTGAAAAGATTAAATTAGTTCAAAAAAATATTTAACCAAATATATGGGTGTTACATTCTACCCCCATTAAATTGAATTTATCCCTAAAAATTCATCTGAGTTATCAAAGGTTTAATATTTGAAAGTTCCTTTCATAGGAACCCACATTGTAAAAATGAATACTAAAACTTCATTTGAAAAAGAAATCCAGAGACATAACGGTTGCCCAAAGTAACTCATAACTAGGTTTACACACATATTTTAGAAGGGAATATTATACATGGAATAAAAGAGTAAATAATTATAGAGCGTGATTGAGGTCATTAATCACACGAAAATGAATGATCAATGGAAAGTTAAGGGTCTCAAAACCATAAATCTGTGAAGATTTATAAGACCATCAGTTAAATAGACATTAAGGTATTGGGATAAATATTTTTCAATATCATTTTCCTAGATTTGATGAATTATTTTACTATCTAGGAATATAAGGAAATATAGTTACTTTATTTCATTACTTTTCATATTCAAAATCTCACCATTTGGTTGTGCCTTAATCAATTTCCAATTCATCTCTTACTCCATGAAATGAAGGTGAATTTGTTATCCCTAAAGCACTAATGGATCATGATACACATGGATATACTGATAAGTTATTCTGTCTATATTTAGGTATCATAAAAACAAAATGTTTTCATAGGTTATCCAATATGCATAAATCCTCATATGGTGAGATAATAATTTAATCTATAAAATCTCATCTAAAGTTTAATATAAACCATTCCATAAATGGTTAACCTTATAAAACTTTCAAAAGATGAAAGACCATAACTTTAGAAATAAGGTCACTAAATTTCTCAAAAACATATCAGCATTGATCCCCTGTATATCATAAAGTAGCTCTTGTTTGTCACATACCAAACATGTGAATAACTTCATCATGTATTCTCTTGAAACACTATAATAACCTAAATTACTATAAATCCTTATTGAAAACATGCATTATTTCTTATTCCAAGGATCATGGGATATGTTCCTTAAATCTAAAAATTCTATAATCTTCGTCCATGATGCACAAACCAATTTTTCACCAAATCCTTTAACAGTTCTGAGGTCATCAATAATATTCATTTTACTTTATTCATATCAATTATCTCCTTGCTAAACACAATTTAATAATTATCAATAACATATTAAGGGTTACCTTCCCTTAATCAAAATATCACCTTTATATTAAATAATTATTCTTGGTTATCAGTACAATTCAATATATATTTTAAAAATCCTTAATGAAAAACATATACTTCATGATTCATATAACATAATTCTTGAATTCCAATACATATACACATAAATCATCCAACTTTATTCTTAAACCATTACACAGGGTTCATCATCTTATTCCTTAATACCCCTTTCCTAGAATTTTGAAATATGAATCATGTATTAAAGTTCCTTAACATTAATTTAATCATTATTCTTAGGTTTATTGTTGAAAAAATACTGTTAGAACATCCTTAAGGTTTCAGGAGCAATAGAAGCGTGTGGGTGGATGTGCCCACTTGGATTTTTGTCATTAACAATGATTAATCTGGGATCAATACGACGATAAACGCCAGTCTCTACGGATCAAATCACAGAAATAGACAAAGAAAAGGAAAGTCCCAGAATCACAAAGTAGGATCATTACATGTTGATTATAATTAATTTAATTAATTTACAAGAAGTTCATTTTGGGTGTTATTCCTTTGTTGATGTTCTTGATCACGTTCCGATGTGATTCGTCGTTGCGTCGTAGAAGCCAAGTGGAGACTTTCTCTAGCGGTGATCCACACATGCACCTCGTATCTTTGGACGTCGCCAAATGAGTCTCTGGGTGCTAGCATGGAGAAACCTTTGCTTGCGTTGTCTGCCTTAAATCTTCTTGATTCGATAGAAGAGGATCTCTCTCAGTCTTGAGAGCATTCTTGGAGGAAGAGGTTCTTTCGGGCTTGAAAGAATTCTCCAGAATTGTTGTGCACAACGATTCTCTTGTATTAGGAAAAGAGTTGGGGTTGTGAGGATATTTATAATCGGGTTTGAGGTTGTAGAGTTATGACAATAAATAAACGCGTTACACGTTTTATTTATTTCATTAACTCTTTTGAAAATTCCATGTCGAGTCATTAATTCCTTGATATGTGCCCACACTGATTATAATAAATATCATTTAATAAAATGATATTTCCTCAAAATCCTGACTGGAAAAACTACACGGCGTGTAATCATAAATACACAGCATGTACTTGTTTTTCATTGAAAACTACATGGTGTGTACATTCAATGTACACGACATGTATATCTTGTTTTCATTTATTCATTTCCTTTCCAAAATGAAAACTACACGGCGTGTACATTTAATAACACACGACGTGTACTTGTTTTTCAAAATAAAAACTACACGGTGTGTAATCATTAATACACGACATGTACTTGTTTTCATTTTATTCTTCCTCCAACATTAAAACAATTTAGGATTACTTGAATAATTATTAAACAACGTACGAGAATAATATTTATTCTACTTGAGATACTCGAATTCACTTAGTGTGTGACCCTCTAGGCCTATTTCTTGTTGGCATTAGGTGGGCTTGCCTAAAGTCCAAGATTACTGTCTAGCAACATGTCAAGGCACCCAAGAGAAAGAATTTGACTCCGCATTGATGTATCACCTCATACGAATGCTTGCTGTGTAATTTAATCCTTTTGTCTCAATATCTCATCAAGCAGGTTTCATGGCAGTGTCATAAACCTATATGCTTGATCTGTCATTCTTTGACTTCCAGAAATAAACTCGTTGTATCACCATGGACACAAAATTTGTTCGACAGTTCTATTTCAATCAAAGGGCCTGAGATATCTACTTCTATAAATATGGAAGGAAAAAAATCCTTCCTTGACTTATCCATTAACAACATGTCATTCATAACGCACCCAACGTACCCTAATTCCCACCAACTCTCTTTGTGAAGGTTTTCATCAGCAAATCTAAGTGTGCGAGTCATGACATGAGTTAATGATAATCTTCCAGTCTAAGGACCATTACACACGCTCGTAGATAGTAATGTCCGATGACACCAAGACATGCAGAATTACTACTGGTGGGTCTGTTCTCATAATCTCCCATCTTGGATATTACCAAGTGCGAACTCCATGAGAGAGAGTCTTGTCTTCTTACGAGTACTCGCACATGACGGTCTATATACTATGTGTCCTATCATAGTATATCATCCAACCACAAAACTTTATTTAAGAATATTGTTATAGCATTTCAAGGTTCTCATCATAGCGGGGATATTCCATGACCTTATTAATGCAAAAAATATTCTAGGACATTATTATATTATAGTCATTCAGAACAATGAACAATATATAATAAGAGAAAATTCATGTAATCAAAGTACAAAACAGTTGGTTCTCAGGAAACCAACCCTTACAAAATCCCACTTGGACTAGAGCCAGCTACCTATGACTTTTAGTCCGCTAGACCTCACATAATGATCATGTTTCTGCTGAGTCAAGGATTTAGTCAAGGGGTCCTCCACGTTGTCTTCTATGGAAATACTGCTCACTGCAACTTCACCTCTCTGAGAAAAATCCCTCAAGAGATGATACTTCCAAAGTATATTCTTTGTCTGTTGATGTGACCTTAGCTCTTTTGCAAGTGTCACCGCTGTAGTATTATCATAATAGAGTGTGATAGGATATTTACTATTCGGTACTACATCTAGCTCTTGGATGAAGCTTCGCATCCATACTACTTCTTTAGCTGCCTCAGAAGCTGCGATATACTCGGACTCCACTGTAGAATCTGCCACCACACTTTTCTTTGAGCTATTCTAGCTCACCGCACCTCCATTTAAACTGAATATGTATCCAGTCTGTGACTTCATGTCATCTTGATCAGTCTGGAAACTAGCATTTATATGTCCTCTGATGACTAGTTCCTCATATCCTCCATAAACCAGGAACATATCCTTAGTACGCCTCAGATACTTAAGGATAGTCTTGACTTCCATCCAATGACGGTCTCCTGGATCATCTTGATATCTTCCTACCGCACTTAATGCGTAAGCAACATCCAGCCTTATACATAGAATAACATACATGAATGACCCAATCATAGATGCATAAGGGATCCTTGCCATTTTCTTTCTTTACTCATGTTTCTGAGGACAAATTTTCTTGGAAAGATGAATGCCATGTGACACTGGAAACAATCCCCTCTTGGATTGTTCCATATTGAATCTTTTCAGTATTTTGTCAATGTATGTACTTTGACTCAGGCACAACATTATCTTGGATCTATCACGATGGATCATGATCCCTAGAATATATGCTTCCTTGCCCAAGTCTTTCATGGATAATCATTTATGCAACCATGCCTTAACTGACTGTAAGATAGGCACTTCATTTCCAATTAGTAATATGTCATCAAAATATACTATTAGGAAAAACGACTGCACTTCCACTAAACCTCTTGTAGACACAAGGCTCACATTCGTTCTTAACAAAGCCAAATTCCATTACAGCTTCATCAAAATTAATGTTCCATGACCTTGACGCTTGCTTTAATCCATAAATGGATTTCTGTAACTTGCATACCTTGTTGGCATCCTTTGGAGTCACAAACCCTTCAGGTTGTTTCATGTAGACATCTTCCTGGAGGTTCCCATTAAGGAAATTTGTTTTGACATCCATTTTCCAAATTTCATAGTCATGGTAAGTGGAAATGGCCAATAGGATTCTGATGGATTTCAGCATCGCAACTGGTGAAAAGGTTTCATCATAGTCAATTCCTTAACGCTGTCTAAAACCTTTTGCAACCAGTCATGCCTTATAAGTTCTGACTTTCCCCTCAATGTCCAATTTCTTCTTGAATACCCATTTATTACCAGTAGTCTTTACATCAGCTGTAGGATCTACCAAAATCCAGACTTGGTTTTGGTACATGGAATCCATTTCAGAATTCATGGCTTCTTTCCACTTGGCAACGTCTGTTCCTTCAACTACTTCCTTGTAGGTAAGAGGATCATCATTGTCAACCAATAATGAGTCACCATCCTCGGTAAAAAAAAAACCATATCATTCTGGTTCTCTCACCTCTCTCGTGCTCCTACGTAGTTCTTGTGTCTCTGGAACAGATTGTTCTTCAATGGGGCTTTGTGGAATCTGTTCTTGTACCAACTCCTGTATATCTTGAGCCTTGACTTAATCGAAGTCTATCTTGCTCCCACTATCTATTTTGGAGATGTGCTCCCTCTCAAGGAATATGGCGTGTCTTTCCACTGTAACCTTTTTGTCTGAGGGGTTGTATAGGTAATATCCCCTTGTTTCTTTGGGATATCCTATAAAGATACACTTTGTGCCTCGGGGTGAAAGTTTGTTACCTGAAGAGGCCTTAACAAATGCTTCGCTACCCCACACATGTAAATTCAATAACATGGCTTTGCGTCCACTCCATAACTCGTATGGAATACCATTTATCAATTTAGTTGGTACTTGGTTTAGTATGTGTGCTACTGTTTGTAATGAATATCCCCAAAAGGATAATGAAAGACTCACATGACTCATCATTGATCTCACCATGTCCAACAGGGCGCAGTTCCTCCTTTCAATTACACCATTCCACTGAGGTGTGTAAGGAGGAGTGAGTTGAGATAAAATCCCAAACTCCCATAAGAAATCAATGAAGTCCTGATTAAGATATTCTCCTCCTCTGTCTGAGCGGAGTTTCTTAATATTCTTACCAAGCTGGTTCTCAACTTCATTCTTGTATTCTTTGAACCTATCAAAAGAATATGACTTATACCTCATTATGTAAATATATCCACATCTACTAAAATCATCAGTAAAAGTTATGAAGTACGAGAACCCACCCCTTGCTTCAACTGGAAATGGTCCACACACATCTGTGTGAACTAATTCTAGAAGCTCTTTATCCCTTTCACCTTTCCCACTAAATGGGGGTTTTGGTCATTTTGCCTTGTAGACACGCATGACATACACCAAGTGGTTTTAGTTCGAAAGAATATAAATACCCATCTTGATGTAATTTTGTCAAACATTTCTCATTAACATGACCTAGCCGATGATGTAAAATTTGGGTGTGGTATGAGTCATGTGAATTGACTTTGTCATCAATTTCCATTACTTATT
Source organism: Viscum album (assembly GCA_963277665.1). Lineage (NCBI taxonomy): Eukaryota > Viridiplantae > Streptophyta > Magnoliopsida > Santalales > Viscaceae > Viscum > Viscum album. The sequence goes on along the minus strand of OY728159.1, from coordinate 882,473,761 downwards.
TTGTGTAGTCTAACACATAAATACCGTTATATAAATGTGCCCTACCAAAAGAAATGCTATCTTTATAAAAGTAGCAACATTCATTTCCAAACTTGAACATGAATCCATCAGTATCTAATATGGATAATGAAATAATGTTTTTAGTAATAGAAGGCACATAATAACAACCCTTTAACACCAAGATCATTCCAGTTGGAAATGTGAGGTGGTAGTCCCTGAAAGCTACAGCAACAAGTCTGGCTCCGTTGGCTGCTCGTAGATCTACCTCACCTCGATCAATCTTTTTGAATCTACTTGGTTCCTGTATTTGGATACAGATGTGAGAACCAAAAGTAGTATCTAATACCCAATTGGTATAAATAGATAGATTTCATTCGAAAACAAACACACCTGAAGCTTCCCCTTGCTTCCTTGACTGGGTGCAGTTTTTCTTCCAGTGGCCCTTCTTGCCACATGAAAAACAAACAACATCCTGTTCCCTTGCCTCCCCTTTGATCTTCCATTTCTTGGAAGGCCTTGAAGAAGCTTTGGACTTAAATCTCTTCGCCTTCCATTTCCTTTTATTCACCATGAGGAAATAAGGATTTCCACGCTTCATGTCATTGTCCACTTGGAGAATGAGGATAAGAAGATCAGACCGAGACTTCTCAATGTTGTTCATGTTGAAGTTCACAACAAAGTTTGAGAATATTTGGGGGAGTGATGCAAGAATGAGATCGGTACCCAGTTCTTTGGGGAGTTTAAACCCTAGAAACTACAAGCGCTCAATGTAGCCAATGATCTTGACTACATGAGGCCCGGCTAGGGAACCCTCTCCAAGCTTGCTCTGAAATAGAGGCTTGGAAATCTCAAACCTTTCCTGTCTTGCTATCTCCTGGTATAGACCACGGAGGTGCTCGAGCATGCTCTAGGCATCCATGTCTTCATGAGATTTCATGAGCTCACTAGACATTGATGACATCATCAAACATTGAACATCGAGTGCATCGCTCAAATGCTGATCATAGACCAGGAAATCTTCATCACTCACCCCTTGGGCAGGCAGATCAGGAAGTGAGGACTCTAGCACGTAAAACTTTCGTTCATGGCATAGGATAACCCAAAGGCGCCTAAAACATTCCTGAAAGTTACCGCCAGTGAGTATATTGTCTTTATCTAGAATTGATCGTAGAGAAAATGTGGTTGAAGAGTTTGTCATTTCAATTCTACAAATTAAAAGAGTAGATTTATCAGTACCTTTTGATTACATTTTATGAAAAATAATAAATGAATTTATTAATTCTCCCACTATTTTATCAAGTCCCAATGGCCCTCAACATTGAACTCGAAATGTCAAGTTGCTTTGACATTCTAGTGGAAAGGATCCATATCCCCCTTTGCATAACCCCAACAAGGGTTAGTCAAGCTATTTGAAGGTATTTAGGTAGGCATGTCTTTGCCAACTGTGAGCTTACAGTTCCTTGATCTGTTGAGTGGACTCCCCAATCCTGAAATCCTGACTTGGATTTCCTCAACTCTTACCTCCAATATTACATCAAGTCTAGAAAGGGCTACTCCTCTTGATGTAATATGGTTAAGTCAACCTGAATCCTTCCATAAGGGCCTCATTTATAAAATTAAGCGTCCCAACAAGGGTTGGTCAAACACATAGTTTTATTGATTCTTTCCCTTAATCCAGTAACAGAAGGCTTGGTCTGACTTAATATGGTATTGAGGGATTTTAATCCTTTATGCGTAGTTTCACATTATCACATGCTTATTAATATTAAGTGATGCTTGGTTAAGTGATTAACCATGTTCTGATAATGTTTAGGCATAGTCCGGTTTTTATTTTATTCCATCTTTTCATGCTTGTTTATTAATTATGTGATCGCGATAACACATACATAATAAATAAACCATGCAATCATACAGAATTAAAATAAGATGGCGTGATCATGAGCTTCTATTGGTTAGATTATCAAGCGGTTTTGATAAGCTAACCCTGAACTAGGGAAAACACCTTGAACCTGATGGTTAGTCACTACGGGAAAAACCGATTATTGCGACAGGCTATTTGCGACGGGCTTTATTCCCGTCACAAAAACTCTGACGAAAAGCGTATTTGCGACGAGAATATATTCCTGTCGCAAATGGTTAGTTATTTGCGATGGCAATACAGGACCCATCGCAATAGATATGGCGCAGTTTGCGCGCCAAAACGCAGGAAGCCTATTTGCGATGGTTGCCCTCTACCCGTCGCAACTACTCGACGGTAGTAAATACTATTTGCGATGGGTAAATTTTCCCGTCGTAAAAAAATATTCAGCAGGTGTTATTTGCGACGGGTCCCATCGCCAATACCGGCGGTGGTAAATAGGATTTTGTGATGGGGATATCCGCCCGTCGCTAATGGTATGTCGGCAGGCAGCTATTTATGAAGGGGCCGTCGAAAAAACCCTTTTAACCACCGCCCGTAATTAATGCGGGTGAAGGTATTTGCGACGGGCCCCGTCTCCAATACCGGTGGTGGTAAATAGGAATTTGCGACGGGGATATCCGCCCGTCGCTAATAGTATGTCGGTAGGCAGCTATTTGCGATGGGCCCATCGCAAAAACCCTTTTAACCGCCGCCCGTAATTAATGCGGGTGAAAGTATTTACGACGGGATACCGTCCCAAATAAGACCGTCAAAAATAATCTAACCTATATATACCCCCACCCGTTTTTTTCCAAATCATTCAGATCTCTCTTTCTCTCTTTCTTTAACTTCCAGTTCTAAGTATAAAATTTCTTTCGTTTTAATTTTTTCTTACGAGAAGAGGAGAGAAGGAGTTAGAAGGCACAAATTGCTTCAAAATATCGAAGGTATTTATATTTTTTTATTTTTTAAATTATTTTTAATTGTTAATTTTATTTTTAATTGTTTATTTTAATTTTTTTAATAGAATGTTTAATAGCTATATAGTATAATTAGATTAAGTGGTTGTACCAAATAATCCTTGTCTGGAAATGAACAAGTAGAGGCGGCTCTGACACAGATGTACCTAGGAGTGAAAACTCTGACAAGGTGTTTCGAGCTTGACTCGGGGTAACCTGGTACACGACAACGGGCCTTGCTACACTCTTGGTTCAACACTCCCGGAGGATGTTTTGGTAATAATTAGAAATAAATATATTTAATTAGAAATAATTAGAAATAGTTATATTTAATTAGAAATAATTATATAATTATCAAATAATTAAGAAATAATTAGATTTAATTAGATTTAATTAAAATAATTATCAAATAATTTAAGAAATAATTAGATTTAAATGATTAGAAATAATTAGAATAATTAAAATAATTAGGAAACACTTAAAATAATTAGAAAACAATTAAAATAATTAGGAAACAATTAAAAATAATTAGGAAACAATTAAAAATAATTAGGAAACAATTAAAAATAATTAGGAAACAATTAAAAATAATTAGGAAACAATTAAAAATAATTAGGAAACAATTAAAAATAATTAGGAAACAATTAAAAATAATTAGAAAACAATTAAAAATAATTAAGAAACAATTAAAAATAATTAGAAAACAACTAAAAATAATTAAGAAGCAACTAAAAATAATTAGGAAACAATTAAAAATAATTAGGAAACAATTAAAAATAATTAGGAAACAAATAAAAATAATTAGGAAACAATTAAAAATAATTAGGAAACAATTAAAAATAATTAAGAGACAATTAAAAACAATTAGGAAACAATTAAAAATAATTAGGAAAAAATTAAAAACAAATAGTAAATAATTAAAAACAATTAAGAAACAATTAAAAACAATTAGGAAACAATTAAAAATAATTAGGAAATAATTAAAAACAATTAGAAAAAAATTAAAAAAAATTAGGAAACAATTAAAAAAAATTAGGAAACAATTAAAAACAATTAAGAAACAATTAAAAATAATTAGGAAACAACTAAAAACAATTAGAAAACAACTAAAAACGATTTGGAAAATTAGCAAGCGTGATTGACCGCTCATCTACCTCAATTTTCTTTTCATTTGTGTGTTGAGGTTTGACACGAAACTTCTCACTCCACATGTAATATTTGCTTTTACTGTCAAAATTATCAACCTCCTCACCAGCATAGAGGTGAGGAGGTTTATAATTTTGACTGTAAAAGAAAATATTACATGTGGAGGCAGAAGTTGCCTGTCAACCTCAACACATAAATGAAAAGAAAATTGAGGTAGATGATCGGTCAATCACGTTTGTTTTTCTATTCAATGATTGATTAACCACCCGACCTATATGCATATCTTCGCATTACTAATTAGTAACATAATTATTAATATAATTAGTAACATAAATAGTAACATAATATAACATATTATATTACTCTAATATTAATAATTAAATAATACTAATAATATAATTATTTTATTATTATATGTTTAATATTTATAAAAAAATATTAATATTATTAAAATTATAAAAAATTTATAAAATATTACAATTATAAATATTTTCAACAAGTTTTACTCTATTCTTAACATGTTCAAATCTTAAAGGGTCACCAATTTTCAGGTCATGCCCAATAAAAAGTTTGCGTCAACCATGTCCAATGTAAACTCTATAATTGTTCTTGCTTGGTTGATCACCTCACAAGTAGTGTTGCAATAGGACAACCCAAGTCATTTCTTTCTCATCTATAAGAATCATATCACATGGCTTTTTACATAGACCATTCTTTCTTGAAAAATTAAGGGAAAGATACTGAAGTTCTATTAATTTTTCAAGGAAGAATGATCTATGTAAAGGGTCATGCGAAATGATTCTTAAAGACGAGAACAACATTACTTGTGTCGTCCTATTGCAACACTACTTGCAAGGTGATCAACCATTTAAGGACACTTATAGAGTTTACATTGGACATGGCTGACGTAAACTTTTTATTGGGCATGACCTGAAAATTGACGACCCTTTAAGATTTGAACATGTTAAGAATAGAGCAAAATCTGTTGGAAATATTTAGATTTGTAATAATTAGAAATAATTACTAATAATTAGTCAAAAATCAAATAAATTCGAGTACATGGTTATAAATTGGCACAATTTCCAGCGGATTGGCGACTACCTTTTGTTCAACATATCATATCTTTGCTACTTTCTCCCACTGAAATCAGTATGAAAAATGTGCTCTAACGTATGTCAGATCAAGATTTTCATAGTGATTTCAGTCGGGAGAAAGTTAAAAAGAGATGATCCATTGGACAAAAGAGGCTCTTTTCCCTGACGACTCATCTCCTTGTAAGGAGATGAGTCATCAGGAAAAAGAGCTGTAGCCAATCCGTTGGAAACAAATAAGAATAATTAGTAATATAATCTCCACAATGATGATTACAAAATTTTATTTCATTATTCAAGAATATTTCATTTTCCAAGTATTGCTAAGTATTTCTAAATTAATAATAATTAGTGGGGATGATTACAAACAAACTGTGTCACCTATAATTATTGGTAATTACTAAGAAATAACTGTAATTATGTATCTTCTCTTTTTAGGATATTGTTTTTCTTATATCAAATTATTTAACAATAGTAATGGTTTTAAATTTTTTAGAAACATATGTATGAATATGGAACAAGGAAATCGAAATCAATCATTATTAGATGATCGTGCTTAGATAAATCAGCATAGAAATACAAAAGGTTCTAGTTTAAATCCTGTATATATTGATGGTGTTGAAGATTTCTTATCATTCGCATCATCAAACCTGGAATTTGTTTCAGAAGGGAAAATTAAGTATCCTTGTAAAAAGTGTTCTCTGAGAACGTTTGAGACATTTGACATCGTTGGGCAATATCTCTTGCGTTATGGTTTTCAATCAGATTATATTTTTTGGTATCAACACGATGAACGTAGTTTCAGAGAAGATACTAATAATTTGATTCCGGATCCATCACGGTTTCAGAATTTAGTACATGATGTTGTAGGGTAATCCGTTCAACAAACTAAAATCGAGGATGATGTTGATTTACCTCCTGAGTTGGCACCATCTGAATTTGCTGAGTTGTTTAGGTCTATTGAGGATGCATTATATCCTGGTTGCAAGATAAGCAAATTAGAAGCAGTTGCAAAATTTATGGCTATTAAATCAGATAATGGAATGTCAAATAACTGTTTTGATCAGATATTTTCTTTGGTTAAAGCACTATTACCTGAAGGAAATGTGCTGCCTGGTAATTATTATGAGAGCAAGAGACTGGTTCGTAATCTGGGCCTTAGTTATCAGAATATCTATGCATGTTCAAACGATTTAATCTTATATTCTGGTGAAAATGATTCGTTGGATAGTTGTCCCACATGTGGACAATCGAGGTATAACGAAGCTCAATCAGGGAATTCTTGATTGATTCCTGTAAAACAGTTGAGATATTTCCCGCTTACACCCAGGTTGCAACGTTTATTTATGTCTCAGAACACAACGGCAATGATGTCATGGCACAAAACCAATATTTCAAATGGTAAAAGCTTGATTCATCCATCTGATGGTGATTCATGGAAACATTTTGATCAAGTGCATCCGTCTTTTTCTTTCGAATCCCGAAACATGTGATTGGGTCTTTCTACTGACGGTTTTTGTCCATTTGGATCTTTTGGTAGTCAGTATTCCTGTTGTCCTATCTTTATAACTCCGTACAATTTACCTCCATGGATGTTGATGAAAGAGCCTTATATCTTTTTGACATTATTAATCCCAGGACATCCGAAAAAGAATATTGATGTTTATTTGAAACCATTGATTGATGAGTTAAATTTATTGTGGAGTCATGGTGTTGGTACATATGATGCTGCTGCGAAATAGAATTTTGTAATGAAAGATTCTTTGATGTGAACAATTAGTGACTTCCCAACATATGGCATGTTATCTGTCTGGAGTACACATGGTCCAAAATCATGTCCTTACTGTATGGGATACAACAAAGCATTTATGCTCGTGAATGGAAAAAAACCTTGCTATTTTGATTGTCATCGCAGATTTCTTCCAATAGATCATCCTTTTCGGAGGAATAAATCTCATTTTAGAAAAGGCAGAATTGAAAGAGATGAACCTACAAAAATTATCTTAGGTAAAGAGTTAAAATCAGTTGTATTTTTATTACCTTCCATCACTTTTGGACCGACAATAAACCAACAGAAAATTCATGGCTTTGGGAAAGAACACAATTGGACAAAACGGAGCATTTTTTGGAATCTGCCATATTGGTATGATTTGTTGGTCTGACACATGTTAGATGTCATGCATATTGAGAAGAACTGTTTTGATAATTTATTTCATATAGTTTTGGATACACCGGGTAAAACCAAAGATAATGTAAAGGAACGATTAGATCTTGCCCAAATTTGCAGGTGACCAGAACTTGAATTGTTTGAAAATGTTAGATCACAGAGATTAATGAATCCAAAAGCAGCTTATACACTGACCAAAGAGATTCGCTTATTATTTTGTCAGTGGATTGCAGATTTGAGACTTCCAGATGGCTATGCTTCCAACTTGGGAAGATGTGTTAAAAATGGTCATATTACCGGATTAAAAAGTCATGATTGTCATGTTATAATGGAAAGACTTATGCCTATTGGATTAAGAGGTTTTTTGAATTCTAAGATTTAGGATTTGATAACAGATATATCATATTTTTTCCGAGACATGTGTGCGGTGACAACAGACTACGATACACTAAGAAAACTGGAAGAAGCTGTTGTTGTAATTATATGCAAACTAGAAAAAATCTTTCCGCCGACTTTATTTGACTCAATGGAAAATTTGATATTACATTTTCCACATGAAGAAAAATGTGGAGGTCTAGTTCAGTTTTTATGGATATACCCATTTGAGATATGAATGCAGAAATTGAAGAAAAAAGTACGTAACAAAGCATCAGTTGAAGGCTCAATTGCTGAAGCTTATTTTCAAGAGGAAATTGATTTATTCTTCTCTCATTATTTTGAATATGAATATCCCTCAAAATTTAACCGCATGGGCTAGAATGAGGGGAATGTTGATGATGATATGAACAATCAATTACCAGTTGTCAATCAGGCCAAACTTGGCTTTGGTGGAGTTCATGATAGATGGATTTCAGATGATGAACATCATATATCTCATACATATGTTCTACTCAACTGTGAAGAAATGTCACCAATTGTACAGTGAGTGATCCTATCCCTTATTCTATAGATTCTATTACAGTAAATTAATCATATTGTATTTGTAGGTTATATGATGATCATATCAAGAAACAATTTCCACAAATTACAGCAGCTGGCTTAGAAGAACTTCGACAAAATAATTTTGCCTACTGGTTTCAAAAACAGGTAACGTACATTATTTTTTGGTTTTACATATAAAATAAATTTATTACTTGTAATGGTGATAAATGTTTTACAAATTTTCAGGTATCTGTACATGCTGATAAGATTGATAGTCGATTGCGTATATTGAGTAGCCCATCATCAAAAATGGTTAAATCTTATAATGAATATGTGGTGAATGGTTATCGCTTTCATATACATGCATATGGGGAATCAAAGAAAACAATGAATAGTGGTTTTTGTTTAAAGGGATCACATCATAGAGATATTGAAGTTGACTTTTACGACATGCTTGAAGAAATTATTGAACTGTGTTATTTGAGACAGAATTATGTAACAATGTTTAAATGTCGATGGATAGATACTGAGAGAGGCTTGTATATTCATCCGACTCATGGAATTGTTGATATTAAACATAAAAGTCTTCTTGCAGTAAATGAACCATTTTTATTTTCTCATCAGGCACATAAAATTTATTATGCAAAATACTGTGCTACTGCAAAAGAGTTGGATGATTGGTGAAGTATAATAAAAGTTAAATCTCGAGAAAATTAGTTTACTCAAACTGAATGTGGTTCGACTAAAGTGCAAGGAAATGAAATTTTTCAGAACACTCCTCAAAACACATCTTTTTCACAATGATACATGAATATCGAGGATGACACCCCACAATTAAGGGTCGATGGTGACAATGTTGTCAATGATGTTACAACAGAATTTGAAATGACAAGAGATGATGAAAGTGAAACTAATATGGAAATTGATGATGTTGATGAGGAAGATGAAGACATTGACATTGACAACTATGAAGATGATGATGAAGATGAACATTGACACAATAAAATGCTGGTTAGAATCATAACAAATATATATCTATACATAATAGTTATTTTCAACTGTTTGCTAATAACAATCATTTCATGTTTCAGACGGACTCAGAAACGTATCATCAGTTGCTAGAGGATGATCTACCTATGGATGATGAGGTTCTTGAGTCATCTGACCCTCAGGCTATTGGCACTACAGGGAGCACTCAGAGGAGGAATGGTCTTGCCAGACTAATGATTCTAGATCCTATCCCTGAGCGACATCCACCTCTTGGATTTGATGCGCACATGCGGTGGTATGGTAACCTGTGTAATTTAGTTATCTTTTATTATAATTTATTTATATTCTAATTGTTTGATTATTTGTTCTTTTTTCCACATTTGTATGCATATAGCTATTGGACAGGGGAGCACTATCTTGCGCAATTATTCTTCTCATCCCTGGATCACATGGGATCAGATTCCCGCTGATGTGCAGCCCGCCATGTTCGATCATTGGATGGTACGTAATTAAATATTATTTATTTTGAAATTTAATTCATTAATAACTTTATATTAGGGTTTATGGTATCCCATCGATGAGAGCATGTGTGCCACTATCCACGCGGCATGGGTGGTGTCTATGCGTGATCGTTTCCGTCAGTTTTTGCATAATTTGAGAAAGGCGGCTGTGAGGAAAGCCAGAGTGACAGAATTTGATGAGTCTTGTAGAGCCCATCGACCAGAGTACATTTAATCTCATGTTTGGGATGGATTATATACACACTGGTTGGGTGGTGGGTTTCAGAGGAGATCTGCATTGGGTCGACAGAATCGGGGGAGACAAGAGGTGACACATCAAGCCGGTAGTCGTACATTCAGTGCGCATAGAGAGCGTCTGGTAAGTACTTTTTTTAATATTTTATACAACTTTAAATATAAACAGTTTATTTTATATTCATATAGGAAGCTGAGCAGCCCGGTATTACGATGTACGATGTTTATCAAAGGATGTACACTGATCCGGCTACTGGAGAGATTAGAGGTGACCACCAGCGTCAGATTGTGGTCAGTATTATTTTCTTTTCATCTTGAAAATTAAATGCATATAATATTTTAATTATTTTAATTTATAATTGAAACTTAAGGAGTCATATGAGGCCGCGACCTCTCAGGCACAGGTTGAGAGTCAAGACGAGACGGGTGATCAGACTAGTGCCCCCCATTTTGATGAGACGACATGGATACAGATGACCCAGTATGGCTTCGAAAAGGGCTGAGTAGTTGGTATCAGCTCTCATTTGACTCCTGCAGCTTATTATGGTACTGCTGTGATGTCAGCATCCGACTCGAGAGGATCTCGTGGAGAGACATCATCTTCTGCCTCACAGTATCAGGAGCAGCTGCGTGCTCAGAGTGAGCTTATAGAGGATTTGCGTCAGGGGCAGGAGCAGATGCGTCAGCAACACGATGAGGAGATGCGTCGATGGCAGGAGCAGATGCGTCAGTAGTAGGATGAGGAGAGGCATAGATATGAGGAGCAACATCAAGAGAAGATGGAGTATATGCGTCGTCTGACTCATAGTTTAGGGATGAAGTTTCCTCCTCCACCTCTTCTAGGTCCTCGAGATTATCCACCCCCAGTGATTTTTTTACATGTAATAAACATTTGAGTTCGTAGTTTATTGTCATATTAACTATTTAAAATTTCTCTTTCATATTGGTATGAATATTGCATGATTTAATTTGTTTTTATTTTTTTTAATATTTTATTACTTATTAGTATTATTTGTAATGTTTGTTTATTTTAGTAATATTACTTTTAATATTTTATATTTATTGTTAATATTGAGAAGTTTATAATTTTATAATTTTATTAATATTAATAATATTAATATTATTTTTTCATAAACATGTATATTTATTTTAATAATAATAATATTATATTAATTTTTTATATTATTAATATTAGTATTATTATTATATAATATAATATTATTTATATTCATATTATTATTATTTTTTGATATTAATATTTCATAATTATATTATATATATTTTTTATTATTAATATTATAATAATATAATTTCTTTATATTATTAATATTAATATTATTATTATTTACATAATTTAATAATAATAATATTATATTAATTTTTTATATTATTAATATTAGTATTATTATATAATATTATATTATTTATATTCATATTATTATTATTTTATATTAATATTTCATAATTATATTTTATATATATTTTTATTTATATTATAATAATAGAATTTTCTTATATTATTAATAATATTATTATTTTTATATAATATTATATGATTTGTATTAATTGTTTTATTTTTTTTTATTTTTTTAGTATTTGCGACGGGAGTATTTGCGACGGGGTGTCCCGTCGTAAAATATTTTTTTACTGTCCCATTTGCGACGGGAAGAATACCCATCGTAAAAACTATTTCTGCAACGGTCCGTCGCAAATACCTAAGTCGCAAATATTTTTTAAATTTTCCATTTACGATGGGTCAGAAACCCGTCGCAACTAATATATCTGTGACGGCCCGTCGAAAATAGCTTTTTTATATATAAACGAAAAACAATTTGCGATGGGGGAAAAATACCGTCGCAAATACTATTTTTGTGACGGGACCACCACAAAAACAACTATTTGCGACGCCGTTTTCTGCAAGGGGTGATTTGCGACGGAGCCCCGTCGCAAAAGGTCTTTTGCAACGGGATCCCGTCACAAATCGCCCGTTGTAGATATTCCGTTTTCCTGTAGTGAGTGTTTTACAGCTCCCACCTGTCCACCTTTGTATCTTCTTGGGTTAGTTTCGCCTCAGCTTCAGATTTCGAACTGTCTTCTTTGGCTTGGTAGATCCTCCATTACATAGGTTTTACATTAAAGAAACCGTGGGCACGCAGACCCTACATTTTATTGGAAGAAGGCTCGCAGGCCAACGAATTTAAATTAAACAAATTTAAATGAAACCATACACACATAAAAAGGGTCTTTGGTCTAGCTCATGATCATCCATAGCATGCAACGACATTTACACATATTTAGAATTCAAATTCTTTTAATCATTCTATTATTCAAGATAAGTCGTTCTTGAATTCAATTAATTATGATCTTATAATTAATCAATTCTTTATATTAAATTCCTTTCTGAATTTCCTTAAGATTCTTCTCATTCATATCCCTTGTATAGGTCTTTGTACTTTTAGAGGAAACCTGGTGAAATTTATAGAAAGTACATGGCGTGTAGTTTATATTTACACGACATGTATTTATTTTCACCTTTTATCCAAATTACATGCCGGGGACTTTGGCGTGTTTTCTGTACTTTGGAAATTTTGGAGTATACGACGTGTAGATAAATCATACACGGTGTGTACTTCCTTGTTACGCCGTAATCGGCCTGGCGATCCCGTGTACGTGGTACACGGCTTCTCCTTTGTACGTGGTTTCACTTGGTCCGGATTGGACTACACAGCGTGTTGCTCCAACAAAAATGCCGTGTATTCCGGTTCCCACATGCCGTTTAATTCTGGTCAACACGGTGTAATAAATACTTAGGCATACTCAATTCACACGGTGTGGTTTAGTGGACCAGTGCCGGTTCGTTGAACCTAAGTACACGACGTGTAGTTTTCATTACACGCCGTGTATTCCCGTGTTGTACAGACAGAATAAGCGGCTCCTTCAGATGAGTTCCTCATTTTTATTTTAATCAAAATTAAAATTAAAAGGCCGTTTCTATGATATGAATCGATAAATGAAGGAGGAAGAATAGATCTCATTTATTCATATTTATAGAATGATTTATTTCGAATTGAATCAAATAAAAATGCGTAAATTATCAACGAAAATTAAATAACTATAATCAACGTTGTGACCTTCCTCTAATACCATTTGATGGTTTCGGGTGTAGCGGAAGCGCGTGGGTGGATGTGCCCACTTGGCTTTTTTTCATTAACAATGATCAATATGGGATCAATACGACAATAAATGCCAGTCTCCATGGATCGAATCACAGAAAAAGAAAAAGAAAAGGAAAGTCTCGGAACCACAAAGTAGGATCGTTACAATTTGATTATAATTAATTTAATTAATTTACAATAAGTACCTTTTGGGTGTTCTTCCTTTGTTGATGTTCTTGATCACGTTCCAATGTGATTCGTCATTGCGTCGCAGAAGACAAGTGTATACTTCCTCTAGCAGTGATCCACACATGCACCTCGTATCTCTGGACATCACCAAAGGAGTCTCCGGGTGCTAGCATGGAGAAACATTTGCCTGTGTTGTCCGCTTTAGATCGTCTTTATCCGATGGAAGAGGATCTCTCTCGGTCTTGAGAGCGTTCTTGGAGGAAGAAGTTATTTCGGGCTTGAAATAATTCTCCAGAATTGTTGTGCACAATGATTCTCTTATCTTAGGAAAAGATTTGGGGTTGTGAGGATATTTATAATCAAGTTTGAGGTTGTAGAGTTATGACAATAAATAAACGCGTTACGCATTTTATTTATTTCATTAACTCTTTTGAAAACCCCATGTCGAGTCATTAATTCCTCGACATGTTCCCACACTGATTATAATAAATATCATGTAATAAAACAATATTTACTCAAAATCCCGACTGGAAAAACTACACGGCGTGTAATCATAAATACATGACGTGTACTTGTTTTTCATTGAAAAATACACAGCATGTACATTCAATGTACATGGCGTGTATATCTTGTTTTCATTTATTCATTTCCTTTCCAAAATGAAAACTACACGGCGTGTACATTTAATAATACACAGCGTGTACTTGTTTTTCAAAATAAAAACTACATGGCGTGTAATCATTAATACACGACGTGTACTTGTTTTCATTTTATTCTTCCTCCAACATTAAAACTATTTATGATTCCTTGAATAGTTATTAAACCATGTACGGGAATAATCTTTATTCTACTTGAGATACTTGAATGCACTTAGTGTGTGACCCTCTAGTCCTCTTTCTCGTTGGCATTTGGCGGGCTTGCCTAAAGTCCAAGATTACTATCTAGCAACGGGTCAAGGCACCCAAGAGAAATAAGTTGACACCGCATTGATGTATCAACACATACGAATACTTGCTATGTAATTTAATCCCTTTGTCTCAATATCTCATCAAGCAGGTTTCATGGAAGTGTCATAAACCTATATGCTTGATCTGTCATTCTTTGACTTCCAGAAATAAACCCGTCGTGTCACCATGGCCATGGAATTTTTTCAACAGTTCTAATTCAATCAAAGGGCCCGAGATATCTACTTCCATAAATATGGAAGGGAAAAATCATTCCTCAACTTATCCATTAACAACATGTCATTCATGACGCACCCAACGTACCCTACTTCCCGACAACTCTCTTCGTGACGGTTTTCATCAGAAAATCTAAGTGCACGAGTCATGACATGAGTTAATTATAATCTTACAGTATAAGAACCATTACACACGCTCATAGATAACAATGTTAGATGACACCAAGACATGCATAATTTCTACTGGCAGGTCTGTTCTCATAATCTTCCATCTTAGAGATTACCAAGTGCGAACTCCATGAGAGAGAGTCTCATATTCTTATGAGTACTCGCACATGAAGGTCTGTATACTATGTGTCCTATCATAGTATGTCATCCAACCACATAACTTTATTTAAGAATATTTTTATATCATTTCAAGGTTCTCATCATATCAGGGATCTTCCATGACCTTATTAATGTAACAAATATTCTAGGACATTATTATATTATAGTCATGCAAAACAATGAACAATATATAATAAGATAACATTCATGTAATCAAAGTAAAAAATAGTTGGTTCTCAGGACACCAACCCTTACACATATCATATCTTTCACATGTCATTCATGGTCTCTTTATCTTCAGGAGTATAACCAATACTCGTTCCCCCATCCCAATTCTCTTCATGAGATTTACACTTAGGAAATTAATTTGCATAATTCCCATACTTTCCACATCTTAAACATTAAATTTTAACCAAGTTCCTTATAGTTCCTTATATTGAATAAGATGATAAATCATAGTGTGAGCAACACTTATCATAGTAGAAAACCACATAATCACGAAAAATCACTTATAGGATTCCTAAATCATGACACCTAACTTTAAATCTATAACACCTTAGGCTTATCCTTAGATTCATCCCTAGGAATATCCTTATAAATATCCCTAGGGACCTCACTAAAGTTTTCTTATCCTAGTTTGAAAAGGTTAACTAAACCTTTCCTTTGATACCAACTATAGAGACCCAAGCTTAACATACATGGATATTACAACATTTTAGATGAATATTCAGCACATTACAAAAAATACATGACTGAGGACCATAATAGTTTATTTTAATTGGAAACTTGGAACACATTATTCTAATTTGGTGAATGATCTTCAACATATCCCATAAAGATCTTCCCCTTTAGTACTCCTACTTAAAAACTTTCTTCATAACCTAGAGAAAGGAAACACAAGAAAGGGTGAGATCAGATTCTCAATAAGGATAAATAAATTAAATACATAAGGATAAAATGAGAATAAGGGTAAAATAATGTGATAATAAAATTTTAAGAGCATACCCTACATATAAAATATCATATACATGAGTCATGGCATATAGATTGGAAGTTCATAAGACATGAATCTTAAGGGTGATAAATCATAATAAATCAATCATGAACTATAAGATCATGTCATATAAGTGTGAAACCATCATAAATATAGAAAACCATTTCAAGTGTCAAGGTTAAATACCAATACCATCAATATAGTGGATCAGGACACACTTGTTTCCCATAATGGATCATGATGCACCTGTTTCCCATTGTGGATTAGGACACACCTGTTTTACATTATGGATAAGGAAAAACCTATTTCTAATTATGTATTAGGGTACAAATATTTACCATTTTATATTAGGACACTATTTACAATTTTGGATCATGCCCATCGACTTTTTTCCCATCATTATCTCATGAGATATAAATCTTTACCCAATGCATTGGAGGGAGATATAAGTCCCACCCATAACATAATGAAATCATACATACATATGCCATAAGATCATAAAAATTCATCATATAATAACCCATGAAATTAAATGTGTATAATAAACATTTCATCATTTCATAACCTATGGAAAAGAGACATGTTTCATAATCATTTCATCATAGAATAACCCATGAAAGGAAGCTGGTTTCATAAGCGTTTTATAATGGTATAACCCATGGAAGAGAAAAGGGTTTCATAAACAACTTGATATATTAAACATAAAACATTCAGAGAAAAAAATTAGAATTGTTTCCTTAGATCATATCCCTAGTAAATCATAAACTCTATCAAAGGATTTCATCTTAGCTGGATAAGGATTTTGAAAGATAACTTGGATAATTTCTAAAAAAAAACCTTTTTTGAAAATCACATTTTAAGGCATAAAAAATATTCAAAATCATTTTCTTTTAAATACAATTTAAAAACATATAAAATATTATTTAAAAATAATTTAAAACATTTCTTGAATAAAATATAATTTCTTCTTCAAAAACACCTTTTAAATCATAAAACATTTTGAAAACCTTATTCTTTGAAAATAACCTCGAAAAATTATAAAGAAGATTTTGAAAAACATTTTAAAAACATTTTAAAACATTAATTTATTTGAAATAATTTTCCTTGAAAATTATCTTAAAATATCACTTAATTTTTTTTGAAAACATTTTTAGAAAATACAACTTTTTGAATGAAACAAATTTCCAACCAAAGGGAGAAATACGACCAGATTTTCTTAAAAGAAATTTCTTAATTATACTAAGTACCAAAGAGTGGTAAAATTGTACCAATACATTAATATATCATGAAAAACCATAGTATAATAAAAATAATGACAATTATGAAGATATATATCATAAAATTTCATCAATGGAAGAATAATAATAAATAATCCTGATAAACAATGAGATTATAGCAATAAACTCTTACTACCTTGGAAAC
The DNA here is from genome assembly GCA_963277665.1 of Viscum album. NCBI lineage: Eukaryota > Viridiplantae > Streptophyta > Magnoliopsida > Santalales > Viscaceae > Viscum > Viscum album. The sequence continues at coordinate 882,456,565 of OY728159.1, read as the reverse complement.
TTTGAATCATAATCCCCAAGAAATAATAAAATTAAATGATGCTTAAAATATCATTAAATTAAGTATATTCATGATATGAAATGTAAAATGGTAGTATATACACCTTATAAAATAATATAGGTGCATAGAAAAACATGTCTAAAAGAAGGAAAATTGAGACAAAATTATCTTACCGATTTGGTAACTTTTGAACCATAAAACCACATGAATGAGAGATCATCAAATTGATATGAAAATAACAATAAATTTAAGGTTAATAATAATATAATAAATTCATGGATAGAATGTACACCATAAAAAAGAAATTAGTGGTGAATAATACATAAGTTTTGCATAAATAAAAGTGAGACTAGAAATCCCCTTACTACTTGATTAACTTTTAAATAATGAGATTCATGAAATAATAAGATAAATTTAAACTTTTAATATAATTAAATAAATTAAATTCATGATATAACATTTAATAGTTCATTATATACACCACACAATAAGAATAAGTGGTGAATATAGCATACATCTCACAGAAATAAAAGCGAGACGAGAAAACCCTTACCTTAAGTCTTTACTTTCTTCATAAATGTTAAAAACTTCTATATAATAAATATAAGATTATTATAAATATTTAAAAGAAACATATTATTATATATCATACCATACATTATTTTATATTGACTTTATATTACCCATTTATTAACAATTCCATGTTAATGTTATGTTTTGTGTAATAACCACTTTGTTTTTCATATATGTTTGGACTTGTTATTCTTGATAATATTACTTAGATTATGATTTAATTATTTAAAGAATTTAAAACATGGTTTATATATCATATATATTCAGTATATAAATATTTATAATAATCTATATAATATAGAAATATTAAATTGAATACAACATTTATGGAGATGGTAGGCTGTATGTACGCATGAATGTTGTTTCTGTTTTCTTTTCATATTAAAAGAAAGAAAGTAAATGAAATATATGTATATATATATATATTATAATTATAGTATAATTATTTTTTCATATATATAATATATTTTTACTAAATAAATCCTTAATACATTCCATGTAAAGTGTGAACGAATCACATCGCTTTGAGGAGGCGGTAGTCCACACATCCAAAAAACGAAGTTATCATATTCCCAAAAAATGTAAAGCATGAAGGTAAATGATATATAATAATTAAATAATCAGAAATAAAATATAAATATAATTTATATCTTATAAAAATATTATGTCCATCATAATATGCAACCAAGATAGGTGGTAAAGGAAAAATGAGCGATATCATTTCACGAGGCGGTAGTCCGCCGTACACACGAATGGTAAGTTCATTACCCATTTGAAGGAAGTGTGGGTTGGTGTTGGTAAAAACCTTATAATAACAACATATTAGTATATTAAGTACATTTATGTTCTTATATAATCATGTAATAATAATAAATTAATGGTTGGAGAAATAAATAAAACAAAAATTCATGTTGAAGAACATTACCTCATTTTTTTTCCAGGCAACACCTTTTGGTTTGCACCAAAGGGATTTATTGGTAGGATTTATGACCAAATTGAGGATTATAGGTTTATAAGAGGTAAGTTTTGAGCTTATTTTGGCAGGTTTTTGATGGTCCAAATTTTCTTGAGAGGTGTGAGGAAGTGGGGGGGGGGGGGTTCCCTTTTATAGTGGAGGAGGAGTGACATTTTTATAAATATAAAATGGTAAACACTATTGAGAGGTCTACATTACACAATGTACCTACAATAATTGTTAATTTTTTATAAAAGGGAGGATATGGCCGAAATATGTCTATATAATTTATTTTATACATGTTTATAAGGTATTTATCCACTTAAGTTAAAGTTTAACGACTAAGTAAACTTGTTTTGACCTTAATCACAGTAATTAATTTTAATTACTTTCAATAATATTTTTGGTGAAAAACTAAGTTGACCTTAATATAAATTATAAATTATTATTATTATAAATATTGAGTACATTTTTTCCAAATTCTAAACACATAAGGGTCATAAATTAATTTGAAATTAATTCCGTAGATGGGATGAGACAACATGTTTTTAAAGGGAAAATGTTCAAAAGTTTGAAATGTTTTCATATCCAATTTCAATATGAAATTGATTATAATAACTTATATTGGATTTTTTTATTTTTATAATTGAACTTATTATACTTTAAAACTAATTTAAAATATAATTTAACTATATAAATCAATTAGATGAAAAATAAGTTTTCAATTAAAATTCAGTGTTTTTTTCACTATTCCTCAAAATATGAAACTTCTCTCAAAAATACAAAAAAATAACCCAAATTAAATTTTGATATCCCAATTTCAAAAAATAAAGTTTTTAGTCAAATAAAAAATATAATAGTTTCAAAAATTATATTTAAAATGGGTTCGACATTAAAATGTGGTAAAATTACCCTTTAGAAAAATACAAATTTTTATTCATAAAATTGGATTTATTCTTATATTATACCTATTAAATATATTGGAAAAGTATAAAAAATATTGATTGATTATATAATATATAAATTTTATTGAAAACATTCATCAAAATTGGTTTGTTTAATTTATTGAGAAAAAATTGTGTTTGTACCTAGAAAAATAGATTTATTAGAAAAGTAATTTCTTTATTTTCAAATAGTTCATACATTCATTTCTTACTAATTGATAACAAAAGGATTCATTTTATATACATGTGTAAATTATATTTTCATAATTTAGTTAATATTATTCATAACTTCCATTCCAGCAGTTAGGTGGTAACTATAATAATATTTTAAAAACAATATTAATAGTATATTTTAGTTCGGTAAAACTCATCCTTACGTGTAACACAAGAAATTGAAGGAACTCATCATTGTGTATAACACAATACAAATATAGTGTTGCGTATACATAAATCCAATCGAAGTGTTTCATGTAATGCAAGATTAACTTGGTGTTGCGTACAACATAAACCAAACTTAGTGCTTTCATATAACACAATATCTATTCAGTGTTGCCTGAATGTAGAATATTAAAAAGATTAAATTAGTTAAAAAAACATTTTGAAAAATATAAGGGTGTTATAGTTGTCATCTAGAGTGAGGAAATTAAATAATCACCTATTACGAGGCATCCTAGCCTCATGTAGGGAAAGGCTAAAATTTAATATCGTGTGTTGAGGATGTTGGTTATTGGTCATTCCAAACTTGGTATGGGAGGTATCCTATCTTTATTTCACAAGGAAATACTAGATTTTAACATCATTCACTGAGGACACTAGGCTTTTCAGTTTAAAGTCATACAACTCAGACTATGACTATCACTAGTTTAAGTTCATAGAGCTTGGACCAAAGGGGATGAAAATAGTTTAAGGTTATAATACTTGGACCAAAGGGGTTTCTATTAGTTTAAGGTCATAGATCTCAGACCCTGGTTTCTACAATTTAAGGTAATATAGCTTTGAACATGGATCCTAGTTTAATATTGTAGAGTTTGTACCATAGGTTTCTGTAGTTTAAGTTCATGTAGCATTGACCATGGCTCCTAGTTTAAGGTCATAGAGTTTGGACCACATGTTGTTGTAGTTTAATGTCACATAGATTTTACCATGGCTCATAATTTAAGTTCATAGAGTTTGGACCATGGATTTCTATAGTTTAAGGTCATTTAGCTTTAATTATGGATCCTAGTTTAAGGTCATAGAGTTTGGATCAAGACTCCTTGTTTAAGGTCCTAGAGTTTGGACCATAGTTTCACATAAATTAATTCTTGAGTAACTTAGAGTTTGTGGGAGGTTCTATACACTCTCCATCCATGGTAATTAAAGAGTGTTCTCCATTAGAATATACCTTATGAATAATGAAGGTCCTTACCATTTGGGATCCAACTTTTGTGGTTTTTTCTGGGTATCATTGGTGTTCTGAGAGACAGTGCCATGTCACCCTAGACGAAGGAGTGGAGGTGAACCATCTTGTTGAATACTCTCACTATCATGTTCTGGATCCTCTTTAAGTTATGCACTATAGTTTAAGGTCATGTAGAATTGACCATGGCTCCTAGTTTAAGGTCATAGAGTTTGGACCACATGTTGTTGTAGTTTAAGGTCACATAGCTTTTACCATGGATCATAATTTAAGTTCATAGAGTTTGGACCATGGATTTCTATAGTTTAAGGTCATTTAGATTTAATTATGGATCCTAGTTTAAGGTCATCGAGTTTGGATCAAGACTCCTTGTTTAAGGTCCTAGATTTTGGACCATAATTTCACATGAAGTAATTCTTGAGTAACTTAGAGTTTGTGGGAGGTGCGATACACTATCCATCTACGGTAATTAAAGAGTGTTCTCCATTAGAATATGACTTATGAATAATGAAAGGTCCTTACCATTTGGGATCTAACTTTTGTGGTTTTTTTCTGGGTATCATTGGTGTTATGAGATCTAGTACCATGTCACCCTAGATGGAGTGGAGGTGAACCATCTTGTTGAATACTCTCGCTATCATGTTCTGGCTCCTATTTAAGTTATGCACTGTTTTAATTCTATTTTCCTATAGGGATTCCAAATTATCTAGAAGGACTTATATCATTCTTTATGATGTATTTTGATCATAAATAGATATTTAGAGCAAAAGCAACTGAACCTAAATGGGTAGGACTGTAAAGACCAATTTTTTTTTTTTTTTTTAATTATATAGAATTATTTAGATACTGAAAAATTTAATGGCATGTGATTCTGAGGCCCAAAGAGCCTAGAATGGATTTTTGAATTTTTTTAAGGTATGTTCAGTAAACGTGCGAGCAGAATTTTATATCTTTTGAACTGGTCCTCAGATTGAAAATATGAGGACACCGTTTAATTCATAGTGCTAGGATTCACTTAGGAAAAGCTTAACATCAACCAAAAAGGGTTGGACAGAAAATCCAAATTTTGGAATTTTCATAAAAAAATAATAAAATAACTCTTTGAGTTATTTTATTATTTTCTTCAACCGTCGAGTGATGGTTGGAGAAACTGTAGCGTAAAAATGAGCATTAAACGAGGTTCATTTAATGACTCATTTATTTTTTTGTGAAACCACAATTCCGGTATAATTAATGGATCATTAATTAAGGTTTGTTAATGAGTGATATTAATGAACTCAACAATGCTAAAATGTTTTCTTTTTATTCAAATCCGTTGGTGAGTGGAAGAGTGGATGTGGGGGAAAACTCTGATGAAAAAAATGGAGAAATTACTCTCCAACGAAGAATAGATAATGAACATCGATTGTTATAGGATCCAATCTAGAGATAAACTATCAGTGAAAAATGCTAACAAATGTGGAATGTCAACGGATGTAGAATTCCTCTCTCGTCCGCAACAGATTCAACTGAATCTAGGTAGGGGTTGTTTAATTTTCAAAGTTCTTCCCCACTCTTATTTTTCTAGAAATGATGAACATACATCAACCCATGAATAAGTTGATCCGATATTCGTACGTTTATACGAGAGGGTGAATTTTCTTGAGGATTTATCATTCAGGATTCAAACCATGTATGAAATGATTAAAATTCAATCCCCAAACTTCCCCCATTCTTAAACTCTAACGTGGAGGGCGTAGGCCAACACGAACAAGGCTCAGACCCTCCACCATGGTTGTTTATTGTGCGTTATTCATGGATGATTTCTCAAAATGGAGATGAAGTGATTTTGAGGCCGTCTTAGTGAAGGTGATGGACTAGAAATCCCATAGACATAGGTGACGTGAAGAACGAACCACCAGAGCGTGTCCGGTGGTCCACCGAAGGTTTTGCCGCCGCGTTGGTGGTGACACCAGCAGCGACGGTGGAAGAACGCAGTGACACTGGCTACATGCAAGATGGGAACTGAGGTCCGCCAGCTCGGTGGAGTGGCATGCCCTTCGGTATGCTAAGGTGGAAGGCGGGGCCGCGACCAACCTGCCGTGGTGGTGAGGTGGTGCGGCGCCCATCGGCGCTGCATGGAGGAGCGGCCCACTCGAGCCGCTTGGGTGTGTGAAAAACATCCATCCGGACTGGCCGACCACGTGGAGCCACCGCAGTCACTTGACTATGCTGAGGAGGCCACCTCAGGTCGACCACGGGGCAGGACGGAGGCTGGACCCGCACCATCGGGCTGGAACCGCACCGCGGGCCAGACCCCCCACCAGGCCGGACCTGTCTTGTCGAGCTAGACCCACAGGCCTAATGGGCCGGCTGAGCCGGACCCATTCCGGACCTACCCCGGACCCCCAGACTAGGTCGGGTTGGGTCGGTCCGACCAGGTCCGACCGGACACAAACCCAACCGACCCCTTTTTACTAAAATGCCCGTATCTCTCAAACTGGGTGTACGATTGATGCACTGTCAGTGTAATTGGGAACCTTGTGATGGGGTGTTCCTTTTAAGATACTCCAATTGTGTTTTTTTAGAAATTAGAGTATGACTGGGTTGGATCAGACTCAAATCTAACTGAGTCTTTTTTACTAAAAAGCCTATAACTTACAGACCAGACGTCTGATCGACATGCCGTCTATTGTGTTGGAACTCTTACAACAAGACAATCCTTTGGGTTACCTCTATGTGGGACTTAGTGGAGGTTGATATATGGCCTATGGCTGGTGAATTGGATCCTCTATAAATCAAGCGTGTTGAGTGAGGTAATCCAGTGGTTGGTTGTGACGTGAAGAAAGAATAGCGATCCTCTGAGTGGGTCATCACCTAGAGATCCTTTGTGGGTTAGTACCTAGTGATCCTCTATGAGTCAACACCTAGAAATACTATGAGTGTTTCAACACCTAGAGATCCTCTGATTGAGTCAGTACCTAGCAATCCTCTATGGGTCAGCACCTAATGATCCTATGAGTGGGTCAGTACCTCGCGATCCTCTAAGTGGTTCACCACATAGTGATCCTCTGAGTGGGTTAGTACCTAGAGATCCACTGAGTGGGTGAGTACCTAGCGATCCTCTGTGGGTCATCACCTAGTGATCCTCTATGGGTCATCACCTAGTGATCCTATGAGTGGGTCAACACCTAGAGATCCTCTGTGGGTCAGCACCTAGTGATCCTCTAAGCAGGTCAGTACCTAGAGATCCTCTGAGTGGGTCAGCACCTAGCGATCCTATGTGGGTTAGCACCTAAAAATCCTCTATGGGTCAACACCTAGAAATCCTATGTGGGTCAACACCTAGTGACCCTATGTGGGTTAGCAACAGATCCTCTCTATAGAATAATATGATCTATATTTACGACTAATCATCTTTAGTTCTATACTTAAATTATACCTAGTGTGAGGTGCAACTTTTACTTTGTGCTATGTGGTTGAAATCTTTCTTGAAAGTTTTACCTATGGGTTATTTTATTTGTGGTGTTTTCCTTCGTGGATTATCAAGAGACCTTCGGGGGTCTCAGTGTCCCTACTGAGTATTGTTATACTCACCCCTGCACGAGCTTCACCCACACATGTTGTGTCTGGTGCAGACGATCGACGTTTTGATAGAAGTGCTTAAGGGGATGAGACTGATGGATGGTACAACAATAGACTTGGTTTCCTAGTACTAGGTGGGCCCTAGTAGGATCGGGTGGGTAGTATATACTACTTATGCTTCCAGTAGCTTCACTACTCTCACGATCAAGTGGGGTTTCCCGCAGATGGCCATCAGAGTTACCTTTTGTACTTTAGTGTTTTCAGTTCCTTGTTGGGTTTGTATTCTAGCCCACTTACTTTCACTTGTACTTGCACTCAGATTTGTTTTAGTGGTATACATGTTTTCTTATTTTAGTGTGTTGGTATGTGGTTGGATGTGTGTGTATATAGGTTTAAATTCAATGTCTTCCCTTTTTGGGAAATTCCTTTTCGGTGCTAGTCACCAGCCCCTGGCCTATGAAAGGTGGGATTGGGGTTGTCATGACACGAGCCCTAGGGGATGGGACGTGAAAAAGTGGTATCAAAGGGCAGTCAGTTCTACCATAAGAACTAAGAGTCTATATTTTCAATGGGTAAATAGTGTTTAGTGTCTTGAGTTTGGATTTTAGTCTAGGGAGTACAGTATTGGTGCGGCAGCCGACATATCCATACAACATGTCCCTGAATTCTGTTTTCTAACTCGGTACACAAAAAACTAGTTGAAGGTGTTTTTAAAATGTTTTTATATTGATATCTTTTGAGTCATCTCACTAGGTATGATCTTTTGACCATGTTTCATCTTGATTCTCTTTCAAGATGCCTCCACGCTGATAGCCAACTAGGATTACAGTGCGTGACCATAAGGATGGTCCATAGAGTGATGAGGATTTGGTATAGAGACCGTTGCCTAAGATGGTACCTTCGGGCGGTGTCACAACAATACCACTACCCATTGGTCAGTAGTTACTACCAATTCTACTGGTAGAGGACACATGTAGGCTCAGTGCCTTACATGAGTTTCAACGATAGATACCCCTAAGGTTCCAAGGAAAGCATAAATCACAGGCAACTAAGGACTGGTTTGAGGTAGTGACTAAGTTTCCATCTAGCCAGGGAACCATTAGATCAGATGGCAGTCTTGGAAGTGAGCCTTCTATGTGGCTCAGCAGGGCAATGATAGGGTATAGATTACCCTAATATTACGATGATGTGACTTTTCCATGTACAAATCTTGAGAACATTCCTAAGATAAGGGGTCTCTTGCCATCAAAAGATAAGGGGTATGTGCTCCCAAGAGATTCTACAACTTCATCAGGACGACATGTCATTATCTGAGTATTCATCGAGGTGTACTGACCATTCTAGGTACTTGATGAATATGATACGACCAGTGATTTAGGGATCGAACCTCCGAGTGAGATGTGTTTAGGTACATCCAAGCCATCACTATTTCTCTGTACATTCCTACTTATGTTAGGGTGGTAGAGAGAACCTTTTTGGTTGAAAATTATTTGGATGAGCATATACAGCCAGTGAATGTCAGTAGTGGGAAAGCAGGAGACTAACATCAGTCTCAGATACTTGTATGTGTAAAATGTTTTGGGAAGAGGAAGCGATAGAGATAGATGAATCTATAGGGTAGTAGACATGAAAGAGGAGCTAGGAGAGTAGAAGGAGGTGGTATACATTTCGACATGTTACAACCAGCACCCCAATGTGGTCCCCACTAGGCTCAGAGAGCTAGAGGATAGGGGAAGGGAGTAGCTGCATGCGGTCAAGGAGTATGACCCAAGGGCTCCAAGAATGATTCAAGGTACGATCTGTGTCTACTACAAGCTACTATATTAATAGAAATAGGTAATAATCGTTCCTTATAATCACGAATCTTGTTCAAGACCTAGAGTTTTCGGTTAAACTGTTGACTTGATCCTTATGTCTGGAGATACCTATGGGGGGAGACTTGATAATCAAACTTACACCGATGGTGTGATATGACCCTTGAGGCGAGAGTTTTGGTTGGAACCTCTTGGTGGCAGCGTCAAGGCCTTACGGCGTTAGTCTGGGTATGGAATGGTCATCCATAGTTCATTATCATATTGATTATTTTAGGCAAAAGGATGGGGTATATTTACAGTGTTGAAATGGGGTTTTCTTTGGTCGGTAAAAAAGGAAACCTAGGAAGCATGGGATAAACTCATTCATAGGAGGGTGTAGCCGATCACTCTTGAGTTGTCCAACCTTACCCTCATGGTAGCAGGTGTTTTGAGTTTTCAGTTCCCAATAGTGGTGGTAGAGTGCGAGAACATCCTTTCAAAAGATGTTTCCAGTATTACCTCCCCATTGAGGGAGGGACTTCTGTATCATTCTACACCTTGATATGGAATCGATATCTGCATCAGTATATCAAAGGGCTTTCGTAGAGCTTTGAAAGCAGGGGCATAGGCGAGGGACTTAAAGAGTAAGGGATTAATAAGACTTAGTGTTTGAGGTTATGTGTGGATTACTGACACCTTAACCAAGTGGATTTGGAGAATGAGTACCCACTACCAAAGGGTTGATGGGCACACTAATCAGTTAAAGGGGGTAGCCTTTCGTGTGGGTGGAAAGGTTCCCATAGAATTTTCAGCATTTGAGACAATGGAGATGGTTGGAGTTCCTCTAAGACTATGACCTTGAGATAGTATATACTCCTGGGAAGGGGAACATGGGGGCAGATGCGCTCAGAAGGAGGTATATTTTACAGCTGCTAAGTAAGGAGATGAAGAAGCTAGCCGCGATGCTGATATCCTTCATGGATAATGATGGAGCAGCTTATCTCTAGTCATTAACTATCACTCCCCCACTCATTCAGAAAGTTAGGGAGGCACAACTTGTGGATGTTGACTACGAGGCTCGATGTGCCCAGATATCCTCAGGACAGTCTCCTGATGAAATTTTGATAGTTGGGGAGCACGTCACCCTTTTCAGAGGACACACTATCGTACCAGTGATGTTACAGGAGGAGGTGATGAGGGAATTCCATACATCCCCTTTGGTGGTACATCCTGATGTGGAGAAGATGTACTAGGACCTCCGATGTCAGTATTGGTTTCCAGGGATGAAGAAAGCGGTGGAAGAGTTCGTTTCATGATGCCTCACTTGTGAGCAAGTGAAAGCTGAGCATCAGGTTCCAGTATACTTGAGCACAACTTTTACTCCCAGAGAGATGGTCAGATGGATCATACCATATAGACCTTGGAGGACATGCTTTGTGCTTGTATCCTGGATTTTGGTCAAAGTTGGGAGGACCACCTACCACTGGTGGAGTTTGCATACAACAATAGCTATCTCTCCACCATTTGCATGGCACCGTTTGAGGCCTTATATGGGTGACCATGCAGATCACCTCTATGCTGGACAGACCCAGGGGAGTCAGCACTCATGGGTCCAGAGTTGGTACGGGCTACCACTGAGAAGGTTTGAATCATCCAAAAGTGGATGAGGACTACACGGAGCAGATAAAAGTCTTATACCTACAGGAGATGAAGACCCTTGGAGTTCGAGGATGAAAACCATGTCTTCCTATCGGTCTCACCCTAATGAGGATTGTAGAGATTTGGATGGGGTGACAAGATATCTCTGAGGTTTATTGAACCTTTCCAGATTATTAGCAGAGTTGGTGAAGTGGCGTACCACCTAGCTCTTTCCCCAAAAATGCACTAAGTGCACGACATTTTCCATGCGTTACTGCTGAGGAGATACATGCATGACCCATCACACGTCATCAACTGAGTTAAGCTAGACATTGACGATGGGGAGACTTTTGTGGAGTTCCTGATAGAGATAGAGGATCAATGGGAGTGGGTCCTTCATGGATGGTCAAATCCTCTAGTACGAGTTCAATGGAAACATGAGAACTTCCATGAGAGCACATGGGAGAAGGAGACTCAGATTCGTGTTCAGTACCCCCCATTTTTTTCTTAGCTTTTGTTGTGGCTTTCAGGGATATAAAACCCTAAAGTGGGGAAAATGTAAAGATTCAGAAATTCAATATAATTTTTTAATTATATGGAATTATTTCAAGACTTCAAACTTTGATGGCATGTGATTCTGAAGCCCGGAGAGCCCGAAACTAATTTTTGAACTTTTTTTAAGGTATATTGAGTAAATGTGCGAGCAGGATTTTCTATCTTTTGAACCGGTGCTCGAATTGAAAATATAAGGAAACCATTGAATTCGTATCACCAGGATTTTCTTAGGCGAAGCTTAACTTCGACCAGAAAGGGTTGGATAGAGAAGTTAAATTTTTGAATTTTTGGAAAATAATAATAAAATAACTCTTTGAGTTATTTTATTCTTTTCTTCAACTGTTGAGCGACAGTTGGCGAAACTGCAGCGTAATGGCGATCATTAAATGAGGGTAATTTAATGTCTCATTTATTTTGTTATGAAACCACAAAGCTAGTCTAATTAATGGATCATTAATTAAGGTTCATTAATGAATGATATTAATGAACTCAACAATGATGCAATGTTTTCTTTTTATTCAAATCCGTTGGCGAGTGTAAGAGGGGATGTGGGGAAAAACTCTGACAAACACATCAGTGAAATCCCTCTCCAAAAAATAATAGATAACGAACCTCAATCGTTGGAGGATCTGATCCGGAGATCGACCAGTGGCGACGAATGCCAACGAACGTGGAATTTCAATGAACGCGGAATTCCTCTCTCATCCACAATGGATTCAACCAAATCTAGGTAGGGGTTGTTTAATTTTTAAAGTTCTTCCTTGCTCTTTTTTTTCTAGAAACAACGAACATGGATCAACCTAAGAAAAATTTGATCTTTTATTTGTGCATTTATGCATGAGGGTGACTTTTCTTGGGGATTTATCATTCGTGATTAAAACATTTCATGAAATGATTGAACTTTAATCCCCAAATTTCCCCCATGCTTAAAATTTAATGTGGAGGGAGTGGGCATACACAAACAAGTCCCATAACCTCAACTATGGTTGTTTATAGTGCGTTATTCGTGGATGATTTCTCAAAATGGTGGCGAAGCGAGCTTGAGGTTGTTGCAATGAAGGTGACGACCTATAAATCCCATAGACGCAGGCAACGTGAAGAATGAACCACCAGTGCGTGTCCTGTAGTCCGTCGAAGGTTCCACCGTTGTGCTGATGATGGAACCAGCAGTGAAGACAATGACACATGGTGGCATCAGACGCATTCCAAATGGAGACTGAGGGTCGCTGGCTGGCCAAAAGCTGGGTGGAGCAGCGTGCTCATCAGCGCCGTGTGGAGAAGCGACCCTCTTGGGTTGCTTGGGTGTGTGGGAAATGGATGGATAGCCTGGATGGCCGCGTGGAGCTGCTGCGGTCACTTGACTGTGGCGAGGAGGCTACCCCATGTCAATCGCAGGGTGGGAAGGAGTCCGGACACAACTGTCTTCCACATCCCGTCTGGGCGGATTAGTCCCCCTGTGGCGGACCGGGTGGGCCAACGGGTCGGACCCGCACCACCGGGCGGGAACCGTACTGTGAGCTGGAACTGCCACTGGGTTGGACCTGTCCTATTAGGATAGACCCGTAGGACCAATGGACCGGCTGAGTCGAACACATGCCGGACCCCCAGACTGGGTCAGGTTGGGTCGGTCTGACCAAGTCAGACCAGACCCGAACCCAACCGGCCCCTTTTTACTAAAACACCCATATCTCTCAAACTGGGCGTTCGATTGAAACTCTGTCAGTTACGTTGGGACCCTAGAAATGGGGAGGTCCTTTTAAAATACCCCACTTGTGTTTTTTCATAAGTTAGAGTACGGACGGGTTGAGTCAGACTTGAATCCAACCAGACCCTTTTACTAAAAATCCTATAATTAACATACTGGGCGTCTGATCGACGTGCTGTCTGTTGTGTTGGAAACCTTATGAAAAGACGATACTTTGGGTTACCTCTATGTGGGATTTTGTTGCAGTAAATATATGACTGATGACTGGTAAAGCAGATCCTCTGGAAATCAAGCGTGCTAAGTGCGGGAATCCAGTGGCTGGTTGTGACGTCAAGAAAGAATAATGATCCTCTTAGTGGGTCAGCACATAGATATCCTCTGTGGGTTATCACATAGTGATCATCTAAGTGGGTCAGAACCTAGTGATCCTCTGAGTGGGTCAGAACCTAGAGATCCTCTGTGGGTCAACACCTAGAGATCCTCTAAGTGAGGCAACACCTAGCAATCCTCAGAGTGGGTCAGCACATAGTGATCCTTTGAGTGGGTTAGCACCTAGCGATCCTCTAAGTGGGTCAACACCTAGAAATCCTCTATGTTCATCACCAAGAAATATTATATGGGTGATCATCTAGGGATCCTCTGAGTGGGTCATCACCTACCGATCTTATGTGGGTTAGAACCTAGTGATCCTCTAAGTGGGTTAGCACCTAGAGATACTATGAGTGGGTTTGCACCTAGCGATCCTCTGTGGGTTATCACCTAACAATTATCTGTGGGTCAACACCTAGAGATCCTTTGTGGGTCAGCACCTAGCGACCCTGTGCAGGTCAGCAGTAGAGCCTATCGACAGAATAAGATGATATAGTTTTACAACTAATCATCTTTACTTATGTACTAAAGTTATACCTGGTGTGAGCTGCGTCTTTTACTTTGTCCTATGTGTTTGAGGTATTTCTTGGAGTTTTTACCTCTGGGGTATTTTCTTTGTGGTGTTTTCCTTCATGGATTACCGAGAGAACTTCAGGGGTCTCGGGGTCCCTACTGAGTATTGTTATACTCACCCCTGCACGGGCTTTGCCCGTACATGTTGTGTTTAGTGCAGACGGTTGATGTTTCGACATAGGTGCTTAGGGGGAAAATACTGAAATATGCTAAAATGGTGGAGTTGGTGGCCTAGTACTAGGTGGGGCCCAGTAGGACCAGGCAGGTAGGACATACTACTTCGACTTCTAGTAGCTTCACTACTCTCACGGTCAGGTGGGGTTTCCCACAGATGGCCATAAAAGTTTCCTTTTGTACTTTACTATTTTTAATTCCTTGTTGGGTTTGTATTCTGGCCCACTTACTTTCACTGGTACTTCCACTCAGATTTTTTTTAGTGATATACTTGTTATCCCCTTTCAGTGTGTTGGGATTTGGTTGGAGTTGTGTGTATATAGGTTTAAAGGAAATTCCTTCCCTTTTTGTGATATTCCTTTCTATTGCTAGTCACCAACCCCTGGCCTATGGAAGGTGGGATTGGGGTAGTCACAGAATGGGCCCCAAGGGATAGGTTGTGACAAGGACTTCCATTGTTTCATACACCAAGGAGTATGGGGTCTCCTGGGTGGAATTTCGAGTTGTCGTCAGATAGGCCAAAATGGAATTAGGGATCTTGTCGGTATAACTATTTTTATTATGGACCACCATTTTTTTCAAGATATTAGATAGTTTCTTATTAAACACCACAATTTTTCCATTTTCCTATAAATAGTAGTATAAAGTATGGTTAGACCAGATGTTGTACTTGGTATACAATTTCTTCAGCTCGACAACCCAGAAGATGGTGTCATCATCCGTGAGAATAATGTGAGCCACCCAAAACCAATGAATGATGTGGGAGATTATAAACTCAAACACATAATGGGTTTTAACTTCCTTGAGGGGAATTATTATTCCTATTTGGAAAAGAAGCCTATTGTGGTCAAAATGAACCTAGACTGTTGAGTTATCACTGGCAGGTATGACCCCACAACATCGAGTTCCCATACCACAAAGGGTGAAGAATATTTGGTAGTGTGGAGAAGGTTCAGTGGTCAATACACAAAGTTATCATGGATATGACATACATGACACCTTTTGGTGAACTCAATGCAGTTATGAACTATATTAAGCCAAAATTATCCTAACCTTCTAATTTAGTGGGAGATCTATAATCCCGCTCGATGGGAACCATAAGATTTGGAATGGAACTCTTGAATAACCTAAGATATATCATTGACTTGGATGAAATATATGATAATTCCACAAAACCCATGACTATAGAGGATTTGGTCAAGGTTAGGCCCATTATAGAGGGTAAACTATGCTGCACACTGGAAGATTTGCTCATGCTCAACTCATTCTGGTAGGATAATGACACTCTGAAGATACTTGACAAAGGGAGTAGTCCAATTGGGTATTTCCTCGATTGTGGGGGGTGGGTGGGTGGGTGGGGAACTGAGGTTCCTATAATAGAAGTATTGGTATCTAGTTTATATACTTACTGATTGCCATCATTTAAGGTGGAAGGTGCGGTGACCCTCCAATTCACCATGTGAATGACTTGGTCATCCTGGTTTGATTCTACAAACGATGCAACAAGGATTTCCAAAGTATTGGCTTGACTGTTCTGCAATCAAGGAACATGGGTCACCTTTGGCTGGGAAAGAAACTGGGCCATTAGCTGACAGGTGCATTCCAACAAGGGTGATAGCTCTTGGTTTCTGATGATGTAGTTACCCTTGATCTATTTGATGATCAGTTCAGAGTCTCCCTTTATGTGTAAATAGGGTATATCAATCTTGAGGGATGACTCAAGACTAGTAATGAGTGCCTGATACTCTACCTCATTGTTGGTGCAACCTTCTGACAAAAGGAAAGAGTATGACAAGATGACATGTGGTGAAGTGATGAAGATGATCCCCATGCCTACCCTATTAATATTGGGGTCACTGATCCATCTATCGATTATACTTTATGAGGCACCATTTAATTGAATCTTCCTACACAGTATAGACTTCTCCACTGAGAGAATAGATTCATTTAGGAAATCAACATCCATAGGTAGTTCTATAGGGGATGGATGTACAAATAGAAAGTCTACTAGTGTCTATCCTATAATAGACTTATGTGGGAAGAACATAATGTCAAATTATTAGAGTATTACCACCCAACATGCCAATTATCTCATTGAAATGAAGATATTGAGGATATACTTTAACGAGTCTACTCAAGAAACCAGTTGTATCTCACAGTGTTGAAAATAATGTCACAACTTATTCATTGAAAAGTCTAGTGCATGGAAACTCTTCTCAATAGGGGAGTATCAGGCCTCTATGCTGAGGAGAATTTGGATGAGATAAGATATATTGTTTTCCCTACCCTCACTATTTTTATGGGATAAAAGGGCACTGAGGGACCATTCGAGAGCGGTCATGTAGAGGACCAAAGGCTTTATTGAGATGGGAAATATCATAACTGAAGGTTGTAGTAGCTGCTTCTTAATGTCATCAAAGGTAGTCTAGGAATCCTTATCCCGCAAGTAAAAGGTTCCTTTTTTATGATCCTTGAGAATGTTTTACAATTTATGGATAAATTTACAAAAAATCAGCATACGTAGGCTAAGTGGCCTTGGAGGACCCACAACTCTTGTAGATTTATAGAGGGAGGAATTTTATTGATAGCCTTGATTTTATCTAGGTCAACCTCGATTCCTATATATATTATAATAAAGCTAATAAATTTTCCAATGGTAACATAGAATGTAAACTTCAGGGGGTTCATCTTTAAGTGTCTAGAGTGGAGGAAACCGAACACGTTCTCAAGATCCTTGAGTTAGTCTTGATGTTGGTGGAATTTGACCACCATATCATCCACATAACACTCAACCAATGTCCTGATAATTACATTAAATATGTACTTTATTCTCTTCTAGTAAGTGTATCCAACATTATTCAAACCGAAATCCATCACTTGATAGAAAAAAGTTCTTTGGGGTGCCTTGAAGGCAGTGGAATCATCATCCTTGAGGGATATAAAGATCTGATTGCACTCGAAATATCTATCCATGAAGGAGAGGGCATGAAATCTAGTTGTAGTATTAATCAAAATATCTATCACCATAAGGGTTATATAATTCTTTAGACAATAGCAGTCGAGTACCTAGAAGTTGATACATACTCTGATATTTTCATACTTCTTCCTAACTAGGAAAATGTTGGCTAGCCACCTGGGGTGCTGGACTTCACTGACAAAGTTGGATTTTATAAGCTTGTAAACTTTAACCTCAAAAATAATTCCATGATAGGATTACATATTTCTAGGTGGTTGTTTGAACCCATGATGAATCACTGGGAGGCCAAGGTGTTGAACAAAAACCTAAGGGTCTATCCCTAGAATCTCATCATAGCTCTAGGAGAATAAATCTTGGTGCTGTTTTAGGAAGGCCACATACTACCACTAATCCTCTAGGGTATTGGCAGTGCTAATTAGTGTCAAACTTATATCTTACTCAATACCAAGGTTCACCTGGGTTATCTTATCAATAGTGGTGGAGGAACCCTCTTCAAATGTAGAAGGGATGTCTTCTAAATCATCTTTATCATTCGAGATAGGGGAATTAGAGGAAGGAGGATGTTCTCCCAGTATATTTGACCTGTGGGGTGCACTGGTGTCTACTCTATCACATAAATAATCCTTAACGAGAGGTTTCCATTCTGTTTAGACTATGGAGATGAAAGTTATTGAGACAATTTCATTCAATTGTTGGCTACATGGTCCACTCTTGATATCAAAGTAATGTCGATGAGTCGATGTTCACTGAGTCAACCCTACTTCATGGAACATGAGGGAATATCATGTATTGGTGGCCATATGGTGAAAATTATAGTACTTCATAGTGGTATGGTCTTCCAATATCATCTAGGCTTTTCTACTGTAGGAGTATGAGGTAATACGTGAGCACTCCTTTTTCTTGGAGACAATGAAACAACCCCCCAGGCCTGACATTGTGGTCTCTAATAGATTAATTGGGAGAAAAAATATGTCTTCCAAGTATACCCATGGATCATCTATAATGGATGTTAGATCATTAGGGGAATTTATACGCTCAATCTCATCAGTCTGGACTTTCTTTCCTTCCCTTTTGTAGTAACTATCATCCAGATATTGAGCCTCAAAAGAGTCAAAGGGGGACCCATCACACTGGAGTACCCCTAATCAACCATCAAGGGAGTATTTTAGGAATTGGTGGTATGAAGAGGGGACTACAGAAAGAATATAAAGATAGGGTATTCCCAAAAACAAGTTATAGGCATTATTATATGAGACTACCATAAATTTAGTGTTTGATATCAGGACATTTAATCGAGTCTTCAGCTGAATTTTGACTTGAGTTTTCTTCTCACTCTTATCACACCCTTGAATTTTTAGGTTGGAGGGAGACACATTTGCATCTATAAGTCCTAGATTTTGGAGTGTCTAGGTAAGAATGAGGTTGATCCCAAATCCATTATCCACTAGGTAGCAGTGAATTTCTATTCTATTAAACTAACATGTGATATACAGTAAAAATATCTGCCCCTGAATGATGACACCCTTGTATTCTTTATAAAATGATATAACGACTCAACATTACTCTTTATCAGCCTCCTATGCATAATAGGCCTCAGTAGTAGCTACCTCAGCCTCAAAATCAATGGGTCTCTTCAATACTTTAGCAAGGTCCTCATGTATTTTCTTTAATAGGTGAAGTGACTTGATAATTGAAAGCCTTATGGGTATATCATATAGGTGATTTATCACATCATACTTCCATTCCAGAGGAATATTTTTTCCTATGGAGGGTATCTCTTTGGCAGGGGGTGTAGAGGATTTCATTTGTTGAACCACTGGGTCCTGGCTAGTATCGGAGATGTTCTACTATTTTCAAGCTGGTTTGATCTAAAAAACTAATGGTTGGGTACCGGTCGTCTAAGTTTGGGACCTATATGGACATGGTTGATCATGTAATTCTTATGGTTGATCATCATGGTTGACCAATATAGTCAACTTTGGGGGTATGACTGACAGAGTGGACCAGGAGGATTGGGCTTGCTGAGATATGTGTAAAGCTTGCTGCCTAGTTTTAGTATCATGAAAAACTTGGGTTGAAGTTATGACATGAGAGTTCTATCAACTATAATATACTCTACCTCTCCTTAAATGATGTTATCTAGAGGCACTTGAGGGGTTCACATGAAATTCCTCATTGTCGAGTGTTGTGAAGTGGGCCACTAGTTCAACAAAATTCATAGAGGTGTACTCTTTCTTCTCATCAGTTGAATATTATAGGGATGGGAAGATCATGGGCACATCTTCCAACTCAGTAGGCATGAATTCACCAAGGGTATGAGTTGGATTTGGAACTAGAAGAGGGCTATAATTTACCTTATGCCATCGATTTATATTATTCTTAGACTTGGGAGGTTGTGATATAGATGTAGAGGTAACATTTAGAGGAGGCACAAAAACCATAGGAAGTTCTAGCTTTCCAAGAAGGAATGAATAATACAATGGGTGAAAGAAATCATCTTGCGATCTAACCAGTCATTATACTTCTATGTCCCATAGCTAGGAACCTATTTCCACTCACCAAATTATTCACTGTCACTGTCAGGGTCACCAGAAAAATGTGCCAGCTGCACTGAAACATCACCAAATTTGACTAATCCATGATCTACTTGGTTATGAAGCCAATATTTGAATACAAATCATTCTTTAATGGAATTTTTGAGGATAATATGATATGGGAAAATGGTTAGAGAATCCCATGAGTCTGGTCTCCCAGGGTCTGTTACATTCTGATAACTTTAGGATTCCCTTTTCAAGGGAATAGATGAAATATCATGGGAACTATAAATCCATGAAGGAATACGTTTTATTCCTTTTTTCTGTGAAAGGAAACCTGGGGGCCTACCCTTAATGGGGGTTGGGTATACATTCTCTCATTGTGTCAGCTATGCTTGGTGAGGCTATGCCTAGTGGGACTGTGCAGGCTGAGATTGTGCTTGGTGAGGATGATCCAGCAAAGGTGTATTGGGTCAGGAACCTTTGAACGCATAACAACATCTATCTCTGATTTTGTGGGAATTCTCATGGGATATGGAAGGGGAAATGTACATGAGTTTTGTTTATTCCACTAAAAATCTTATTCCATATACCGATATTTTTAAGAGAACTCTCAAAATCTGCTTGGGTAGTTTAGGGAGATGAGGGTAAGGACAAGATGATTCATGAAATTCTCCAATCACATCATAAGTAGTTGTTCATGGGATATTGACATGTCGATTGAGTATGTGAGTCCCTTTAAAAGGTTGAAAAATTCGGTGACTCGATTATCAGGCCTCTTCTTGCATTTGAAGTGTCCAGTGATGCTATTTTTGCACAAGGTGGAGATGAACTAATATAGGAACTATCTACAATGGTCCTACTAATTGGAAAAGACCCTTTGGGCAGCTAACTATACTATATGAATGGAGGCCCTTCTAAATTATAGACAAAACATTAGATTTTGGTGGCTTCTTACTGTTTTTGAGTCCCCAATATTGGACTGCACCTTGAGGTAGAGCGGTCCAGATGCTATAGCGGGTCACCCATCCCATTAAACATGGTGAAGCTAGGGTCACCAAACTCTATGGGTACTCTAACATGGTCCACCCATAATGGGTAAAACATTCATTTAGGTATAACTTCCACTTTTCATATTTCTATAGCCTTGATATGGGCGATGAGAGTAGCTATCACATCATCTTGGTGAGGGTTTGTGGCCACCAATATGTTAATGGGTTCATTTAACTGGGGAGAAGCACGACCTTGATCCTGAAGCAGGTAGCCATGCTGTTCAGGCAAGGTAGGCGACTCATATCTTAGTTATTTACTATATCCTCTAGGTTCTACCCTAGATGGGTATACAGGGCCACCAAGTTCAAATCGGGGTATCTAACCAAGGAGGATTAGATACCCCACTAGAGGAGAGATGAGGTCCCTTATGACATTTTCAGGGTCTATGAGCTTCTCAAAAATGAGCTCAATAGTGATATTTTTATATTCCTCTAGCTCCTGGAGAAAGGAAGCTATCAAAAGGTCTGAATCAACTTTCAGCACAACCTCAGATGGGTTAGAAAGATCAACATGTCCCTTGTATTTCTTAATGTACCTATGGGAAGGAAGTAATGTCTCATTGGGGGGACTACTGAGGCCCAATGCCTATCTCTACCGATGAGTGAAGATTCCTTTTGGGGGTCTTCTTGGTACCGTGTCACCCCTTGAGGAGGGTTTTCCATGTCATTCCCAATATCAATGGACCTATTTCTCTAATCCTATGATGGGTATGTGGTTGCGACATTCACAATGGTGGTAGTCAGAGAGGAACCTTCACTATTTTTAGATGGGAATAATTGATAGTCCTATCACTATCATAGGATAGGGATGAAATGGAGGTCATTTTACTGCCACCATCCTCTGATATGCACATGTGGAGATTCCTATTTCATGACCCGAAGGAGTACAATAAGGCTCTTAACATAGGTTTTATATAGATTATGGTGATATACATATGAATCAGGATGTCTAGCTACTGGGAGAGATGTGATATCAAACCTCTTACATTGTTGGTGGATGGAATCGAGGTGTTTGTTTCTCCCTAGATAAGTTAGTTATCGATCCCAAATATAATGAAGCATCAACCAAATATTCTAGAAAAAACAGACTGCCTAGTCCTTGGTGAGGGACTTTGGGATGGAAAAATCTAGAGTTTTAGGTTTCCAAAACATGACTGATAGTTGGTCGATAGGTAGAATCTCCCACAAGTTCTATTTCTCACCACCAAGGGGAGGGTCCTACTCCTGGTCATCCCAATCCTTGATTGGCGTGGGACAAGATAAGGGAAAAGGCACTGATGTAGACCTTCTTTGTTGCTGATCTACTGGGAGAGGGGGCTCCACATAGTTCAAATATCTGCTATATGCTAGGATGTCTCTTAGAGGTGGATCCAACTCTAAGATCATATCCATATAGGATGGTGTGTTCACCACTCTCTCATGTGCGAGGGTGGAAACATCTCATTAAGGCTCAATGAAGGTACCACTATCATTTAAGGTTTCCAACATAGAACCTGACATCTCTCCAACTTCTTACGTGGAGGTAAAGAGAATGGAAAAGGATGGTGATGGATATAGTTGCACTGTAAGTCCTTGGAAGGAGTCCAGAACGTACTCCACCAACAAGTATCAATGGAGGTATTTAGAGAACTCGTGGACTTTGGCTTTTGGGATCATAAGCCTCAATTTATGGGATTATTCCCCAAATTTTGGTAGCAGGGTTGATGGTTTCTTCATTGATTCATTTGTGGATTCAGAGTATGTGAGTTCAATATTGACATGACACTTCCCAGGGTTCTGCCTCTAATGGTGAAAGACTTCTCCAAGCATGAGTTGTTAAGAGTCTCTTGGATTTCCACCATATGTGTTGTAGCATGTCCTGCGGACACAACCCCTATGATGGGTGTTCGACCTCCCACCCCGGGATGGTTCTTCAGAGCAGGGCATGTCTTCAGCGTAGGGAGGACCTTCTCACTAGTTGGTGGTGGTGAAGGGAGGACCTCCATATTGGATGGTGGTGTCATGGGGAGGACCTACTCACTATTATTCCTCACCATGATATAGCTCTTAATGGATGCTGTTGGTTCCATTTAATGATAGAGTTAACCCATAACACCTAAGAGGTGGCTGTGGTCTCGATCCCAGGTGGGTGAAGACTGATCCCTATTGAGAATTCATGGGGATCTGATGGGATACACCAATGGTGTTAGGGTCCACTTGAGATATAGAAGATTCCTCTTGTCAGGAAATGTTATGGGTCTACCCTTAATGTCATTTTTGGGTTTTCTGGATTGGGGAAAACAAAGTGTTGAAGGACTTAACCTACTCCTTGACCTATGGGTCTGGTCGATTTTGGCGCTAATGTAGCCTGGTGGGAGCCCTCCTGGGTAGCTCCTAAGCAGTGGTCATGATAGGTACAACTCGAACATCCCCTACTTCCTCAGTATAGGGGAGTGAGATGTTATAGTGCTCTAGGGAAATACTCCCAAATCATCTCAATATTGAAACAGGGGGTGGTTTACCCTTACACAACCCTCAAGGCAGTAGTGTCAGTAAGGTGTTGTTTCCTTGAGATCTTATCAAGCCATATCCACAGTAGGAATGAACCCTTATTACCTGTATTGGTGAACAAAGACATATATCACCCTCCTCTAAATGAGTTCGGAGGGTTAAATAGGGTGTGAGAGCCCATTAACTAAAGGTGTGGTGGTTTTCATGGTAGGAGTATAGTCATGTAGGATTTACACACCAAGATTTTCCCTACCTCTATTCCTATTGAAATTTGGTTGTCAATTTATTTTAGCTTGAGTCCTATAAGTCATGTAGATTTAGATAGTATAGATATAGTGAAGTGATTCCCAATTCCCCAATGTCATCCATTCTTTCTGAGATAGAGGAGGGATACACACTGATGATTCCACAAACTGAGGATACCCAATGTTATTTGCCCCAAGTCACATGAGATTTTTATGTTGGGACTACTTATTTCTTGGTGGGGCTTGGTACCAAATATCTAGATATGGTGAAATGAAAATCAGTCGGTTCTCGAATGCTACTAGTCCCCATGTTTGAAAGAGAATAGTTTCACATTAGTTTCACCATTTTTTTACACTTTTTACTAGGTTTGTATGCCACGTATGATTTTGACCCACATTACTTCTCCCTAAAGGTGGTGTCTTCCATCACTTTAATTAGAAACATAAAATCCTTGATCAAAATAGGATGATGGGGTTTCAGTTCCTCCTTTCATGGATTCCTCCTTGGAGATCATCTCCTAGTCCAGGTCTCCCTCATATATTTAATTCATGTTTGTGAAACTTGTTCCCAATGACATATTTAGGTGGAAACCAATTAATTATGCTACTTCTATCTCGATAGGGAAACAACATTTAGTCATAGGAGGTAGTAACATTGGGAATGTTTAGGCATGTATGGATGTTGTGTAGGTTGGGAACCGGTAAATTCTTCTCCTTTTGAAGCCAAAGGCATATTATGTGTGAGGAATCTTAAGTGCGGAACTCAAGGAATTATATTTTAGTCATAAGGTAGTTGAATCTAGGGGCGTAAGTCTTCTAAGGCTTTTTACCTAGGACATCCCATTTTTATTATATGCGGTAGGAATTCTGGATCAAGTCACATGTTTAACTTCTTGCAGAGATAGATTGGACACATATTTAATGTCTTGTGGGGATAGATGGTGAAGTGTTTCCCCATAGGTGAATATTTCACACTTTGGATTTGGTTGAGTGTGTCCCTAAGGGGAATATTTATGAATTCAAGGTTTGGTGGAGTGTGTACCTAGGGGGTAATATTTCACACTTGGGGTTTGATGGAGTGTGTCAATAGGGGGAATATTTCACACTCAGGGTTTGATGGAGTGTGTCCTTGGGGAGAATATCTCACACTTGGGGTTTTATAGAGTGTATCCTTGGGGGAGGGGGAATATTTCACACTGAGGTTTTTTAGGATTTAACATCAAGGATTCATCCTATTTATCCCATCAAAAAACAGGGATCAAAATCCATGTAGTTTTATTCAATAGTTTAAGGTCGTGTGACAGGACCGGTCCAAGTAGTTTAATGCCATACAGTAAGTACAATCATGTCATAGAAGAAGCGTAAATGAGATATGGTGTGGCGTTTATGAATGAAAGCTTCCCAGGGTAGGAGTTTCATCCCATGGTAGGGGAGGAGGTGGCATTCCACGATGATCATACATGGGGCATCCTGTGTTCATCACATAGGGCAAGGCTAAAGTTTAACATCATGTTCTAAGGATGTTGTCATGTAGTTTAATATAATATTACTAGGATATGAATCTAGTCAGTTTTATGTCTTGCACCTTGGATTTGGATGGGATACACCCTGAGGGGGCCCATGTCAAGGTGAGAGGAATATCCTTAAAAATGAATCTATACCAAGATAGGTAATTAGTTTCCCTCAGTGATTCTACCCTTAGGTCTTATGTGTCCACGATTAATGAACATTTGGATGGATCAAGGCCTGAATACTTTCTTAGAGGATTGTAAATCAGGGGTCTCAACATTAGGGAACCTATACATAGGATCAAAAGGATTTAGGGTACCAATTATTAGGAGAAAAATGTAGGGTTGGTGGTATCAGTCACATAAATATTTGGGGTATGGTTGAACCAGTCCTAGATTGGTATGGGGTCTTAGGCACTCAACTTTTTTGAAAGGGTATTGGATGAAATGAAGCACCATAAGGAGGTTTTGATGATGAGATTTGTGAAAGTTGGGGTTTGTAAAATTTTGGGGTTTCGTGAAGGCTAGGGGTATTGTGGAGGTTAGGGGTCTCATGAAATAATATGTTTTTTAAAATTGGGCAACCCTTCCTCAGGATGAAGTCTTGGTTCCCATAGGGTTGGTTTCATGAATGATAATTATCTTGTGAAACCTCAAGAGAAACAAAGGGATTTCTTCTTACGTGAAGGCCATGAAACTTCATGAAAGGCATCTCCACCGAGGTTTGAGGTTCTCAAAAATCCATGGGAGGTGGTTTTTTGAAAGATGGATACCATTGGAAATCCATATCCTATCTGACTCAGGAAACTTCTGAGTATCACAAATTCAGATCTTTTCTCAAAAGATAAAAGGCCACATCCCACTAAATTTAGGATATAGGGGAGTATTTATAGGACTAGTGGAGTCAAGGGAATTGTTTTCACAAAAGTTCAAGGATTTCATATAAGATTATGAGATTTGCAAACTAATAGGGTTCTGTGACCCAGAGTTATGATGTTCAAAGGTTATTGCCTCAATATTTTCATGAATATGGACTTCCATGAACCAGAGTTATGATACATGAAGTTTATTTTATCAAGATATATACGACCGAGGACTTCCATAAGCTAATTACATTCATGAAGGTTTAGACCTTTATGGATCCAACCCCTTAAGTGCATTTTTAGATTTTTTGGATCTAATTCACTTCGAACCGGTCGTTACTTCCTTAAAATATCCCATGAAATGCGTATTTAATCATCAATATATAGTTAACTAAAGTTAATAAAAAAAATTTCAATAATGAAAGGAATAATTATTACCAACTCATGATAGCCTCATCTGTGTTGCGTATGATATCTCACTAGGGAAATGTGATACTAGGACCTATAATCTAGTTGATATGATAGATGCATATGTATAGTGACTAGACCTTGTAATGAGGGATTATGTCTTCTATCCCACATCTAAATATAGCGTGAATGATACCGCCTCGAGTCTAAGTCTCACTTCCATAACATCTTTAGGGAATAAAGTGAAGGAAACTAATGGGGAAGTGAAGGAACAGACTGATAGAAGTTGAACTGCCTCATAATTAGATCATCATGATGCCACACAATAATATTAAAATGAATCATTGGTATGATTAATGAGCCAACATCAAGCATCATCATATAATAAGGTGAGATAATTTAGATGATAGGCTCAATATATGACATCCATGAAACCTAAAATATCAAAAAAACTTAATAATTAATTAATAAATGAAGTGATGTAATTTACACAATAATAATTTAACTATATAATTAATAATCACATACATAATCTGATCAAAGACTATCCAGCAAAAGTCTATAAGCATAGACATCATGTATAGAAATATCTAAATATCGATGTGTTTGACTCCACCTGTAAATAACATGTTCATAATTATATTTCATAATGTAAAGTTTTACATTTTATTTTCACATAAGAAGTAATGAAAAAAATACCATCATCCACGTGGGGACTTCTATAAAATATTAGCAAGAAATGGCGCATGAGAATATGGAGATAAGAAAGGGATACACTCACATATCCACATCTAGATAAGAATAACGCAATGTAATATGAATTTAATTGATTGGACATGGATTTCATAGCACTATATATGTATATGTAAGACATGCTGACCCCCATCTATACTTCACTATCTAATGAAAATCCTCTAGTAATAATAAATACATCAAGTGGACAAATGTAGTTGAATTATCGATGAATATCATCTTGCCAATAATTCTCAAAATTTATGCATGTGAAAATATCAACATAGTAATCTCATCAACATCATAATATATATGGGTGAAGTAATCATCTATCCATGGAATGTGTAATCAAGTCCTAATGATGTACCTTACATCACCCCAAACCTCAATTCCCAATAGTTTGTGAACTAGATCAAACCAATCCACACCAACTCATCATTTCATAGTCGTGATTTCGATGGAGAGGCCCAATATAATAGATGAATCTTCAAGTGTAATAGCTTTTTATCCCAATGGAAAATGAAATGTATGTATCTTTGGCCTCTATCTCTCCACTAGGGTATTAATGAGATGATGATCAATGAATTTGAAGTCGCACATCACTACATCGTAGAACCCAACATGGTGAAAATGAGAGATGATGAAAGGAGGTGGTGAAACATGATGGAAACGATGAAACCTCCATACACTCAAAGTAGGAACTAGACATCCCTCTCTAACTAGATGTGAAACATGAATATCCTAGTATGTGATCAATGGAGGGTCCAAAATCTCTACATTTGATATCATTGTTACGTTTTTATAGTTAATTAAATAAAATCTGTAAAATATTTTTTTTAAAAACTATAATAAGAAAAATGAGGATGACAATTATCATTCATAATTAAAAATTATGATGAAAAATGAGGTAAAAAAATAAATATGAATTTTTTTGTTGTCTTAGCCCACCAATTTATTATTTTAATGATCTCCAATCATGTTTAATGTATTTCTAAATAATTATGTGTATATCAACCATGATGAAAATCCATCATAGTACAAGTGACTGAATGATATATTCAACTGGTCATGTGATTTCAAGGGCATATTTTATAAAAATTAATTAAGAGTATGAACCTCTTATTATTCATTTCCAATATCTGTTTAATTTATTAATATTTTAAATATCATAAAGTTATTTCTGATTGAAACCAGAAATGAAACAAGCCAGAGATGAAATAGATAAGAAATAAAATAATCTAGAAATAAAAGGATCCATAAATGAAAAAGATTGAATATGAAAAAAATGTACACAATCATGATAAAATACATAAACTTGATCAAATATTCTATGAAGTGGAGCCCCTTCCTAGCACTTGGGGACATCTCTTATGAGTATTATCTTCTATGTGAAAAATGATACATCATAGCCCCACTCCCTATTCTCAAGGACAATATATCTCATTTTTTATATGAGTAGACTTTGGTCATCCCTGAGGGGGAAACCTGGTAATATCAGGCACCATAATAACAATCCACAACTGAAAATAAACTAAAAACGAATCCATAAATGAAAAAAAAGAATCCATAAATGAAAAAAATCCTAAATACAAAACTTGGTGATATCAGGGACCACATTAAGTTGATCAACATACAAGGTAATAGTATTAAAATCACCAATAGGCATCCAAGGTGCATTATAACAGTCAACCAGAGTTCTCATGCAATACACTGAGTCAATATAGGGTTCCCATTATATGTTCACTGATGCACAAGTTGTAACAACATGTGCATAGGGATATCTCAATTCCTATAAAGAACTAAAATCACAGTACCAACTTTCTAGTAAGACAACTAGCACTCGACCACTATTTCCTATCAGATGGTCATGAAAATATGTTACCTAAAAGAGTATCCCTAATTGGTCAAAGGTTCGAACAAAAAATGATGATGCATCCTGAAATATATTATCAATGTATATTTGGAAATTCTGACCAAAACACATTCCATGTTTCATCCTATGATAGGATTTCTGGGATCGTTAAACAAAGTACTTCACACATCTATAAAATGTATCATGTAATAACCCAATGATCCATAGTTTATAAACACCCTTGAAGACCCCATTTATGAACTCTATAATATTAGTGGTGATATAGACATATCTCTTTCCACCATCATATGTTAATGACAATTTTTCCTTTGAAATCAACATCATATAATCATATAAATCTCCATTAGCCCTTAAAATTTCTTCAAGTCATTGATCAAACATTCCTTATTGGGGATCAAAAGTTAAAACCAAAATATAACAATGTTTTTAAAAGGATGTTAATTTTTTTCAAACAAATATAATTTTAAGAAAATATACTAAACTTGATGATCACCTTATTTATTACCTCATCTCTAAAATGATTATTCAAATTACTAGAAATATGTCGAATGCAATATAGATGATAATAATTTTGTTCTCACCATAAAAATTATTCACTATTAATGGCCTCTATAATTGCTCTATGCTGATTAGATATCAAACACACTCCTTGAATTTGTGTAAAATGAATATGTATACATGCCAAAAACCGACTCCATAATTCAAAATTATCTTTTTCAACAATGGAAAATGAAAGTGGTAGAGGTGCATGATTACCATCCTATGTGGCAGAATTAAGTAGATCACATGTATAATTTCCATAAATAAAAGTACCATCAACTTAAATAAATTGTTTACAATAAGGAAAAGCAACGATACATGATCTGGATTCCCAAAAAAGCATATGGAACTTCACCTTTGTTTCATAAACATGATGATCTGGGGAGACATACTCAACAATGTCCAAATGATAAATAACATGATTTTTGAGATAAAAAAAATACCATTAAATACAATAACACTACATATGATTCATCCCAATCACCATAGACTTTCACAATTTCATTTTTTTTGAATTCCAAGATTTTTCATAGGAAATATTATATTTGAACAATTGTTGTATTCATTATTGGACAAGGGAGATAGGAATGTATTGACATGTTTGTATCATCTCTACAATAATAGTCAATATAAAATCTATATCAGGTGAACAATGATCTTACGACAAGCTTGGATGTACACAAGTATGTAAGACTTCCAACTTAGTTATCTTCCAACATAAAAAAATTATCATATATTTCCCACATTCTAAATTTACATTTTGTCCCATATTTGTCACATCAAATGAGGTATTTTTTCTTCTTGGACTCATCAACCACACATGAAAAATATCACTCTTTGTGGTATTACTTTATCACATTTTTCAATGCACATTTACTTTAAAACATTTTTACAACATATATGGTGTTATCATTTGATGTTGATGTTTTACCTATAATTCCATGGAATTCAGTAGTTGGTGTAATGACATCCCAATCAAAATGTTATGCACACGACATTTCTTCTACTAAGGAAGTCATTCATGAAGGATGATAAACACCAATTGGTTGTTTCCTATCTATTAAAGGAACCTTGGAAAGTTCATTCCCCCCACCATCCTCACCTACATCATATCCTATTGCATCATCAGATACTTCCCCATCAGATAAAGTGTCATTCATTAAATCATGATTATTGATGGGGATGTACCTTGTAGTTATTTCTATATTATGATCACCTTATTCATTATTTTATTTTATTATGAGAGTAAAATGAGAAGACAATGTATAAGAATGTTTTGAAGGACCAACATAAACAGATCTCTCATAACACGGTTCTGTAGTAGTAGGTTTCCCCTCAATAATAATTTAAATAACCACATATAATTTCATTAAACTAGTGTTTCATTGTTGCATGAAGAATGACTATTCATCCACCCAATCCTCATCATTGAGAAGATGATACTCAATGTTCCATGGAAATTCAAGATATTCAAATATCAATATGTAATTGAAGTAATTGATTGACCAACCATAAATTTTAAGCGACTGTTAATATCAATATGAACTTCATCCAATGTCACACATTCACAAAGATTTTTCACTCTTGTAGGTGAAAAACTATATCTAAAACCCAGATCAGTATAAATTACCTAACTATTGCAGAATATTGAAAAAGACATTATTACCTAGAGTTTTTTTAATAAAACATTATATAATACATCATTAAATTTTTAACATGTTTCAATTCATTATGATAAAATAACCATGACTTGATCTTGGGACTTTTTATATGTATTTTTTTATCATTATTTGATAAACCAACCAAAAACCAGGGGGGTGATCCTAGAGCCTCAATTATCATAGATTTTAGAAACCATTAGTTTCCTTTCAATCATGGTTTAAAAACATAGCTTCAAATGACAATTACTCTTTTAGAACACCCTTTTATTACAATGTTATTCACATGCAAGTGAGGGGGTATGGGGGTTTAGGATACATAACATTTTTACATGGACACATAGATCCTTACACACTAAGAGAGAGGGATTCCACACAGTTCATCAATGCGAAAAAGAAAATGTAATTATTACAAATTATATTACTTCATAAAAAAAATACAATATGAAATTTCAATCATACATTGGATGGTCATCTCAAGATCAGTCATTCATTACAAATTAAATAATCAGATACAAAAAAACATGACATTCATTTTCAATTATACATTGGTCGGTCATCTCAAGATCAACGATCATACAATACTGATAACATGTTTTTATGGGATACTTATTATGTTATACATATTTTAACTTTACCTATAACTATATCTAATAAAGAATATATATATATATATATATATATATATATATTCATCTATTTATATTCATAATTTCATGAATATTTTCCACTCCTGGATGTGGAAAACTATAACAAAAACCCTGATCAATATAAATAACCTCACTATTGAAGCATATATACACTGAAAAGATTAACTATTTTTTTAATTCAAACATTTTATATGGAATCATGAAATGTTTAACAATTTTTAATTATTTATGATTAAATAACCGTGACTTGACCTTGAAACTTTTTCTATGGATTGGTTTATCATTATTTGATAAACCAACCAAAACCTAGGGGAACTCTTGAAGCCTCTATTATCTCAAATTTCAGTAACAATCAGTGTCCTTTCAATCATGGTGTAAATATAAAGATTCAAACTGCAACTCCACTTGTAGAACACCCCTTTTTTACAATGTTAATCATATAAAAGTGAGGGGTTCAGGAAGTTTTTAATACATAAAATTTTTAGATAAACACCCAGGTCCTTATATACATAGAAAGTGGGATGACACACAAGCCATCAACGAGGAAAATAAAATATAATTATTACAAACTATATAACTGCATAAAAAATGACATGTAATTTCAATCATACATTGCTTAGTTATATTATGATCGATCATTACATAATAATCTTAACATGATTTTTGGGATAGTTATTATGTTTAACATATTATAACTTTACCAATAATTGTATCTAATAAATAATAAATATATATTTATATAAATCTATATATAATACATATTTTTAAAAATCAATATATATATATATATGTATGTATGATTTTTTTATTTAATGATGTATTAAATTTTCTTAATATTATTTTTCAAATATTATATTCAAATAAGATATCATATATTATCTTAGTAAAGATATAAAATTTTTCAATTAATTTTCAATACAAAAGTTTGTATGTAATCATTATTACTAATATATTTTTTAAAAATAATTAACCACAATACTTTTATTTTTCTATGCATCCAATAATATATTTTACATTTATTTAATCTTCAATCTACTATATATATACATTTAAATATATTCAAATTTATTTATTAATATTTTAAAATATAATTATGTATATTTTTGTAAACAACTATAGTTTCCTAAATAAAAATATTATTAATTTATAAATAACTACCCAAAATATTATTAATAGTAAATTCTGTTAAATTTAATTTAAAAAAAGTAATATATTT
This sequence comes from Viscum album, assembly GCA_963277665.1. Taxonomy (NCBI): domain Eukaryota; kingdom Viridiplantae; phylum Streptophyta; class Magnoliopsida; order Santalales; family Viscaceae; genus Viscum; species Viscum album. The sequence goes on along the minus strand of OY728159.1, from coordinate 882,423,577 downwards.
TACACATAAATAACCATTAAAATATTGTAAAATCCTATTAATTTCAATATAATAAAATTAGGTAAGTATATATATATTTATAAAGTAATTAAACTTACTAAAATTTAAATAATTACATTTTATACATTACTAGTTGGAATGATAATTTTTTTATAATTTATATAATTTAAAAATTATTATTAGTAGTAATTTTTTCAATTTTGTTAAAAAAATAATATTTTTTGTATACATATATAGAATAATATATTCTATATTTAAAAAAATTAAATATGACACATAATATAACATATATATATTATATTCAAATAAATTTAATAATAGTTTTTATAAATAATTTTTAATAATAATTTAAAAAAAATTAAGGCAGATTCACTTTATCTATCTATCTATATCAAATATTATATTTTAAATTTATTTTACTTTAAATATACTATATAATATAATATATTCATACAAATATATTCAAATATAATTATTCACAATTTAAATTATAAATATATACATTTTTTAAAACAATATTATTTCCCTAAATATTAATTATATTATTTTATACAATTTAAATTATGAAAAAACCAAATTTAAATTTGATAAATCATTCAATATAAATTAAATCATACAGAAATTAAATCATAGAAATAACATTAATCCATACATTCATACACCCATAAATTTTAAATAAATAAATAATACTAACAAAATAAATAAATAAATTGGAAAATTAAACCTTTTAAATATAAAATTTACCTTCTCAAAAGCTAGAGATATATGTTGAAAAAGAAATCTGATAGAGCTTCACTGTAAATTATAGGGAAACAGTAAATGAAATTGAGGGAGGGAAGACCTCCTTTTATAAAATCTATCAACAAGCAGCATAAATCCCATTCATGCCTCCTTTGAAAACTTTACAAAGGGAGGATAAATGGGGTTCATGCTTCCTTTCCACCCCCATGGAAGTATGAACCCCATTCATGCTTCCGTGGTGGCACTGGAGGTGTGAATGATGTTCATGCCTCCTTCGACCCATTTTTTAAAATACCGTAAAACCTATCCCACTTTTTGTTTTTTTAAATCATTAAATTCATTAAAAAACTTCCTTCAACACATCCTATCAACATTGAGCCTTAAGTTTTGGAAACCATGATAAGGTCGAAACAACTTTGAAACATATTCATGATTTGAAATCTCCAGAATTGGATGGTCTCGATGCACTATTTTTGAAATCATATTGGCACATTACCAGTCAGGATGAGACTATTATCACTCTTATATTAGGGAGGTAAAAGATAATATCAAGAGTATTAACGAGACTATTACCACTATGATACCTAAAGTCCATTCTTATTAGTCTGTAAAATGTTATTTATAAAATTTACTCTAAGATACTTACTGCTCGGCTTCATCCTTTTTTCCCCAGCTTGGTTGCTAAGCACCAAGCTACCTTTGTGACAAATAGGCTCATTATTGAAAATGTTATCATTTCACATGAAGTGTTTCATAATATGAAGAAGAAACCAATTACTAAGAAAGGAAATATTGATATTAAAATTGACATATTAAAGTCATATAATAGAGTCAAATGAATCTTTCTTGAATTTAACCTCGGAAGAATAAGGTTCTATAGAAAGTGGATCAAATATATCATGGATTGATTTTCATCTGTAACCTTTAAGATTATCATTAATGGGGTTCCTTTTAAAATGTTCTCTCCCACACTGTATCTCATACAAGACAATCCTATTTCTCCTTAATTTTTCATCCTTGTAGCCAATGTCTTTTCCAAATTTCATAATAATGTAGATTACAAGTGACTCATTCATGGTGTGAGAGCATCTCATAGAATCCCTATTATCTCACATCTCTTTTTTTTTTTCTGATGAAATCCTTCTTTTTTCTAGATCCAATCCAAATGAATGTCGAGAGGTATCTCAAATTATTAATTCTTATGAAAAGGCCTCTGGGCATAAGGTTAATGAACAAAAATCAGACATTTCTTTTAGATGAGGGGTTAGCCAGTAGATGAAAGATTAAATTTGAAGGTTTGGAAATTTTAACGAGGTGGATATGAATCATGAATACCTTATACTTTTGATGGTTTTGGGTAGATCAAAGTAATATGTTTTTTTATCTTTCACAGAGAGAGTTGTGAGAAAAATTCAAAGATGGTCATGCTCTAAAATTTCAAAATCTGGAATATAAGATATTTTCAAGGTAGTTTCTCAATCCATTTCTTTATATGTTATGCATCTCTTTAAGATTCTTGAGTTTCTTGTTTAACAACTTCAATTGTGTATTGAAATTTTTTGGTGGTGCTCATAGGATGGAAAAAATTGAATTCATTTATCTTCTTAGAACACACTTTGAATACCTTAGGTTCCTGATAGTCACATATTTTTCCATCTAGGTAAATATAATATTTCCCTTCTCAATAAGAAAGTGTGACAACTTATCCACAATAAACAATCTTTGTACACTTGTATTTTATGAGAAAAATATTTTCCCAATTAAGATTTTATTAACACCTCCCTTTGACAATGCCTAAGTTATATTTAGAGAACCATATGTAGTTCAATTCCCCTCCTCTAAGGACTTTCTAGAGAGTGGTGAATGATACAAAAATTAACATATGATGAGATCCATCTCTGTGAGGTGAAATGAACAAGCAGATCATGACTAAGGTTGACTCTAGGGAAATCCCAATGAGCCCCTGGTATAGGGAAACCAATGGGAAGGGGGAAATTGACTCTTCTCACTTACCCATACACCACCTGTGATGAGGCCTCCATGCCTCACCACCTACCAAAATTCCTACCTACCTCCACAATACTCCTCACCTGCTCATCTCCTCTCTGCTCAGTGTATGGTCAGAATTTTATTTATCACCTCTGTAACATCCCGACTAGAACCATCAGGTTTGAGTCAGAATGTCACATGACCCCATGAATGTATCCCCATTTGTAAGAGGTTGCTGACTGACAGTAAGGGTATCGAGTGAACCATGGGGATACTATAACCTCAATATAATTTCATAGGATCAATGATAATAATAACAATATAATAAACATAATCAGAGTACACATGGAAAGTAAATATGACATAAATGATATAATAAACCCAAAAAAATATCCAAGGTACAAGAAATCCAGTAAATAGTAGATATAGACGACGTCCCACTTAAACTTCATCTAGTAATATCCACATTATCTTGCTCCACCTACTCAACCATTTACTACAGGTCCCTTTACATTAATCATATCCTTAGGTATACTATCTATAAGTGCACTAAAATTCCCTAGTAGGGTGTGATTACAAGACTCAGTAGGACGCCCCCAACAAAATTTAACATCAATGTATAAAATATTCAAGTTAATTCCATGAACATAAATAAGATAAAAATATAAAAACAATACATCACACAATTAACAAACACATGTCGGGTCCTTGGGGACCTGATCTACCCACTTAAGAACCATGCGAGGAGAAACAACCTACTTTGACACCATACTTCTATAAACATCGATAACCATCCTGACACATCCCCTGGATGGAATAACCCAAAAACATGTATGAAAAATTCCTACCAGATGGGATAGCCCAAGTACATACAGACCACTATATGACACATCCATCATGGAGGATAGCCTAATTGTATATGAAACATCCCACCCACAAGAATATCCTAAGTAAATGTCGACCAATGTATGACACATTCCACTCAAGATAATACTCTCGAACATGAATCAAGTCTCTCATGTAGTTCAACATATGTCACATCTCACATGACAACCAAATAGGCCAAACCTACACACTCAATGATAATAGATAGGAATAAAACATATACGATACATAATGAAAATGTCAGATCAATATCACTTCAAGTCAAGTAGTACCATAACATAATCATCACAATACACATGCAACCAACATAAGAACAGGTCAAAGGCTACAAACATACAATATATGTGATCAAGAATCAAACATAGGTCTCATGGGATACACATACACACTAAGAAATCATGTTGAAAAACCATAATAAAATATGTGCTAAAGTCAAGGGTATCCTATGGCTACACACATGCGCCAAGAATCATGTTAATAACCAGTATAGGACATGCATAAAATTGAAGGACTTAATACACATAGGTTTCACACTGGACTACACACATTACAGTAATCATGTTTATAACTCATATAAATCATTAAATGATATCAAGGACATCCTACCTTAGGTACAAAGATGATTAGTGATAAGGGTTGGCGTCCGAGTTTAACGAACCACTGAATCCTTACTGCATTTAGAAACAAAATTTGGTTTAACATTATGCTCATCAAGACAAACCCAATGACAGTAATGATGTGTCAATCCGGTAAATATTGTATGAGATATTGAAGAGAGAATTTTGGAGAAATAATTAAATAATAAAAAAGAATAATAGAGAGAGAGGGAGAGAGAGAGACGTGAGGTGGAGGGAGAAATTCTTCTGTACCACTTTCCTTAGGTGCCACCCATCCCCCCTTCTAATATATATATATATATATATATATATATTCAATTCATTATTTAATTCTCTTTTTATTCATGCCTTACACACATGAATCCTTAACCCCCCAAATTTCTCTATGCAATGCCCCATGACCCCCTTTTCTTCTATTGTTATTATTTTTCTTTATTATTTTATTTACTCCTACTAAATCCATCTAAATATTCATTAAATATATATATTAAAAGTCACACACACACACACACACATATATATATATATATATATTTATACACATTAGACACACACACACACACACACACACACACCCACACCCACACACATATTTAACCCAAGTATATACACATTATACACACACACACACACACACACACACCTGTATATATACACACACACATATGTATTTAACCCTTATATAAATATTTTAATTTATCACCCATGAATATTATATTCCCAATTTAACAACAACAACAACAACAATATTTTATTATTATTAAATCTCCACTATCATTACCACCATAAAAGCTTAAAAAATAACCATAATTAAAAACTGATGATAGATTAATAAATTTTTATTTGATCACACAATTGAATTTATTTATCATAAGTAATAATATCAAAATTATTACTTTTACTACAAATAGATATTTACCATTCCTATATTTTCACTATAATACAAATATTAATTATTCATGTAATTTATATTATTTTTCTTCAACACAAATAATAATAATAAAAAAAAAATTATTATTATTATTTTTAACTACCCAAAAAAATATTTAGATAGTAAAATTTTATTACCCTTACATATGATCTAGCCAAACACCCAACACACACAAAAGCTATGTCGTTCCTAGGATAAAAAACACATTTTAGATTTAATATAAATATTGAATTTCTCATCAAAGAAACCATTCGGACGATATTTTATTATTTTAGAAAAAACACATGCAAGTAATATAATATATTTAATATTTTTATTATAACAATACTGAGGCTCTACGGACCCTATAATCCCGCTCTAATGTAGCACCCAACTCTGAAAATATTCTATAGAATATTCAAAGTTGTTAACTGTCACACCCTGACCTATTAAATTAAATTATTTTATTATTTCTTTGGCCTTAAATAAAATTTGTTGGGGTTCAGGTTGAGTCTCGGACAAATTTTTTGAGTTTTTTCAAAAAGTGCGTGTTTTTGAGTTGACGTCATTGGGCGCACGGGCAGATCACATTTTGTAAACCCCGCACGTCTTCACCTAGGCATCAGCATGTTCTGCCTATCTTAGAAAAATTAAAATGGGTAAATTTTGGGATTTATTGTGTTATTTAAATTTTTTATTGATGATAATAATAATAATAATATTATTAAAGTGAAATGAATGTTTTTATCATTTTTATTTTTATAGTTATGATTATTACTATTATTATCATTATTATTAAAAATTTTCATTAATATCATCATAACCATTAAAATCTTATTAATATTATTATTATTAATAATGAAATAAAATAAAAATGAAACGAAGTGTGGATAATGCATTAAAATAATATAGAATAACTACAATAATAATAATAATATTATTATTACGACTGATGATATCATATTTAATTTTGTTCTTGTTTTTTAATGATTGAAATTATTATTATTATTATTATTATTATTGTGAAAGTTATTAATTATTATTACCATTAAGAAGTTTTATTATTATTATTGTTATTATTATTGTCATTAATATTTTTGTTATTAGTATTATTATTATTATTATAAATTAAATTTATTATTATTATTATTTATTTAATTATTTATTTTATTTTTATTTTTATTATAAATTTAATTATTTTCTTTTATTTAGGCGAAATCTGAATTTGTTAAATTTTATTATTATGATTATTTTTATTTTTATTCTTATCATTCTTATTATTATTTTATGTGTATTATTTTTGTTTTTATTTTCTTTTTTTATTGTTTTATCTTTATTTGTGTTTCTCTTTTTTTTCTTCTCCTCCTAACCCTAGCACTACCCCTCCCCTCTCTCCTATCCTCTCCCACTCCCCCACACTCCACCATCACCCCACAGTTCCCTTTCTTCTTCCATGCGACACCTGTACCCACCGGCCTCTCCTGCCACGCTTCTTGCCGCCCACACCCTCCGGCCTCTGGCCGTCCAGCCACCTCACGCCCATCGTGCCAGCCACCTCCTTCCCTGCACTGGTCGAGCAGGAACCCCTGAACTCTCTCCTTGATGGCCTCCGCCTCCTTGTAGAACCCAACTGTTGCGCTTCCAGCCACCCCACACCCTTTGGCCTCAGGCCGTCCAGCCGCCTCGCACCAACCGTGCCTCCCACACACCTACGCTGCACCTCCCCAGCCACACACCCACAGGCTGACCCCCCTTCCAGCCGCGCGTGACCTCCAGTGATCTCCCCTGCCAGCGCCGGCCCCCCATAACTGTCTCGTCCGGCCAAAATCGGAATAACAACCCCGCCACAACCCCCTTCCCTGCTCCGGCCGGCCAGCAGCGGCGCAACACCCCAGACGTGACCTCACCCCACCAACGCACCTCCCTTTTCCTGTGGGTAGGCCCCAAATGCGGTCCCCTCCCTTGCTTATGCTATCCAATAGTGGCGTAACTCCATGGACGTGACCTCACCCCACATACACACCTCCCTTTGCCTATGAAAAAGCCTTAGACGCGGTCCCCTTCCCTGCTTCGGCTGACCAGCAGCGGCGCAATGCCCTGATGACATCCCCCTTCGTTGCGCCGGCCGTAGGCTCCTCTCGCCAGCACCCACCAACCATCTCGGCTGCGTGCGACTCTGGCCGAGCCTCCTTCTAGCCAGCGCACACCTTCCAGACCTCCTTCCGGCCGCACGCCTCCCTACTGGCATACTCTGATAGGTCAGCACAACTCCACGCGCTGCACGCTCTCCCACCAGTACCCTTCGGCCATGCACCCTCCAGTTGCGCGCCTTCCGACTTGCCGCGCGCTATCCGGCCAGCCCCTATCGGTACAACGTGCATGATTCCAGTAGACGTACCTCATGTCCGTTCGTCACACGCCCTCCCAGTCTGGCCACACTCTTCATCGACATCCTCACCAATCATTTTATCTTTTGCGCGATCCCATTGATCAAGCATACCCCTGTGCTGACCCCTTCCTCCTTCACTCATGCCGTTTTTCCTGCATTGGGGTTTAGGTGAGTTTTGGGATTTTGTTTTATTGGATTATGTTAAGTCTGTGCTTATGTGTTTTTAGTTGTTTTTGTGATTGTTGAGGTGTTTTGGTAGAGAAAGTATGCGATACCGTGGTCAGCAGGTTGCACGTACTTGTGCGCAAGTGTGAGACGTGTCGCGTCGTCATAATCGAGCTGTAAGTCGAGATAGGTCCCCCATTGCACTTGCCCTTGAATTTAGAATTTATTTATTTCTTATCATTTCATTGTTTTTTGTTAAATGTGAAATAATATTAAGTAATTATTTTTATAATAATGATTTACTATAAATGAGACTGTTTATTTTTATGCATCCCACTATAATTATTTTGTTGATGAATTGTCGCACAATAGTGAAAAAATGCCCATTTGGCCTTTGAACAAAATTCATGGTTTTTCAAGTGTGGCTCTGGTATGATGATAAATGTTTTCTTATAATGCATGAGAAAATGTTTTGGTTTATCGTGGGAAATGATGTTTTCTTTAAAGTTGGTTAAGGGCTGTTTGGAACTTTAATAAAAACAAATTATTTTGAAAACCCTATTTGGAGTGACTCGAGGGTGACCTTGCTGTGCACATCGATTTTGTGGGTTGTTGTGCGTGATGTCTGTGCATTGGAATTGGTTGCTTGTTTTACATTGTTGAATCACCCCTTTCTTTTTATTACATGTGTTGACATGGGAACCTGGCATAGTAAGTGAATCTTCTGAGAACGATTGCTGCACTAGTTTAGACCATGCACTGGCTAGTGGCCCTTAGTACAAACTTTGCTCTGTAGGGGGATTGGACCCATTGGTTAGGCTAGGTATGGAAGCACCGAGAGTTTGGGAATTATGTCATCATCGAGAATAGGCATACCTTCTAGATGAGTCACATGTATAGTATGTTCTGGATTGTTCATGAGCTCTTAGGTTCGACCCATGTTTTCTTTAGTACTTATTTGTATGTGGCAGATGATTGAGGGGCCTAGTTCATTTTCTGGTCCCTGTTTGATACTTTCCCATTTCCCTTATTGTGTATTGTGTGTTGTGTGTGGTTTTCCTCTTGACTAAAAACTAAAATTTTATATTTTAAATAGTTTTAGAAAATGTTTTAAAATGTAATGCACCTTTTCCCTTCAAACATTAAACTTGTTTTTAAATTAAAAAGGGAAATAGACTATTACTTGTTTTGGAAATTTAAGTGTGTGTGGAAACCCATATTTTAGATAATTTAGTCCAAAAATGGAATTATTAAATTCTTTATTTAAAGGTAGTTATTTGGGGATAGTTTGTCAGGAAAGCCTACTGAGTTTTAATACTCACACCTATAGTGTTTTACTATTTTTAGTTTCTGTTGCAGTTTTGACTCGAGTTTTCTCATCAGGGGAAAGAGTTGGTGGTTTATTGGTGAGTGACTCTCGGGGTTGCGAGGAGTTTTAGTCATGGTTATGTTAGTATGTGTTGTTGGCCTTTCTTTATCTTCACGTCGTTTATTTGTTTTGCACGGTTCTATTTTCCTTCTGCTGCCTTATTTATTTTCACTGGGTGAAATTGTTCCCAATTATCCTCTATTGATGCCTTGATGCTTGTTTCCAGCCCGGGAGGATCGGGAATGCTTCTCGGGCCTTGCTGCGAATCGACTTAGGTGACCAGTTCAGGGTTGAACCGGGTTGGTTCATGATATTAACTAAGCTTTTACCCTTATGTAAAGCCTTTAAATTATTTATGTCATATTTTTATCGAAAAAATAAATTTTTACATAAAAATAGAATAACTTATTAAAATATAGGGTTTTTATTATAATTATAAAATTATTTTATTACATCCTCCACCTCATCCCTCATCATATTCCACTCTCATTTCACGTGTGTGGAATCCAACCATGCCAACCAAACCTCGTTGCTCCATGCACCCCTTCTCCACCATCGCTACTTAAATATATTTTGACACCTTCTGACTTACCACTTCATTGAATAGTTTCCATTGTTGTATTAGAATATATAAAACTATTGGTCCATACCTCACCCTGGTAAGGGTCAACTATAATCATTATTTCTTATCTCAATCATTATTATTTCAATGTTTTCGATCGACTGAATTTCTATTTTTTTACAATTTTTTTAACTAAATGAAAGGGAAATATTTTGAACACTGATCTTGAGAAATCATATTTCCTAGGACAACCCTGACCATTACCCCTCCTAATATAAACATAAAAGGAATTCAAGTGAGATGTTTTTTAAGGACCCGCATTTTTCAGGATTATCAATCTAAGTAAAAATATTCATTTTTTGATTTTAGGTGATCATGAGGTGTAAAATGGACATTTACCATAGTATATGATCTCATATAATTTTTTTGAACACTTAGTTAGTCCCTAAATAGAGATTTTACCATAGGACATAATTTTAGCGGAATTTCAAGCCGTTCGAGTTTTGGCGGAATATTTTATATTTAATTAATTAAATATTGAACTATTCATGCATGTTCAAGTGATGAAATATTTTGAATGGAGATTTAGATTGAGATTCCAAATATGAAGTTGATTTTGGAATAGGGGTTTTACTAAGCCAGGGTATAAACCTTCTTCAAGTTTTGGGATTCGAGATGAGCATTAAAAGAGTAATTAATTAATTAGATTCACGCCCCCCTCATTCAGGGTTTCGTATGAATGAAGGGAGGGGGAGAGAATATATTTCATGTGTAATGGATAGAATAAGATTGAATGGGGAATTAGATGTCATAATACTTCATCTATGGTGAAGATAGAGACCAAATTGAGGTACAACAACTTCCTGGAGCGGATTTGGACCCGAAGCTTCGGTGTTTACACCACAAGGTAGGTCGACTTTTGAGTTTTATTCCCTAATACAATTGGCATATTTTTTTAAAATTTGGAATCCCTATTATAAAATATAAGGACCCTTGGGGGTTGATCTATGTTTAATCAGAGAAAATGATGGATTTGGGAGGTTCACAGGGGTTTCCCGATCGAAAATCCCGATCACACAGTGTGTAGTTTAGGAACACATATCGTGAGTTCTTATTGTTCAGGGAAGATGAATTTTTATAAGTATATTACATGTACTAAAAACACATGAAATGTAGTGTGACTCAATATATGACTGGGTACATGGCTAGATAGCCCATGTAGGGGCACTTGGCGGTGTAGAGCACACCGCCAAACCCTGTGTATAGGTACACAAATAGATGGGAACACATAGCCAGGTTATGGGAAGTACATGGGAAAGTACCTTGTGTAGGGTACACACCATTTAATTGGGTTTTACTTTCCAATTCCAACTATATTAGACACCCATATGGGGTTTTGAGGGTACATGCCGTGTACTCCCATATACACATTGTGTACTTTTCCTTTGTTACCCTTTTCAAGGTTCGAATGTTTTGGAAACCCAAATTCAAAATGGGACACAAGAGGAGTCCATTTTTCATTTTTTTTTCTACATAGAACATGATGGTGGATCCCTTTGGGTGCTTTGAGGACTTCTAAGATGTGTTTTGGGGAAAGTAATTTATGAGAGAGATGTTTTTGTCTAGAAAGTGAGTTTATCTATCTCCTGAGGGTGAGACATGAGATAAGACTCGGGAGAGGGTCATTAGAATCATTTGATGAAATAAAATGAGTTTTTCAAATAAATTTATTGGTTTTAGAATGGTATTTTACCTGGTTATCAGGACTGAGATGTGATTTGAGGTGATGGATAGGTTGGGTGAATGGGCCAACCTAGGGTGACTTGGAAAGGGGTTGGGCTTGAGGCCATCTCCCTTATGATGATTTACTTTCATTGAGGCCTATGAGGCCATGATATGCTATATAGAGGTTTTTAGGATTTGTGATTTCCAAGATATGGGCATTGGACCAAGAGGTTGGTTGTTATCAAGGATTGGAAGTGGCATTCCTCCATTTGAGTGCCAGTTCTAAGGATCAAAAGTGGGATGCCTCTATTTATGTGTTGACCTAGAGGGCCATGTGGGTGCCTGATTGATAGGAAAACCCCAATTAGGTTTTTGTGTTTGTGTAGTAATGGTTATGGTGTTCCCTTGGGACCTGAACCTATGTATGATCCATTTGGGGATAATATGTTAATGATATGTATGGGTGTTCGGTCATCCCTTGTTATGTTTCTATGTTTTTTGAGGTTGAGACTTGGTTTATGCCTATGAGGCTATTGTGGTACAATATGGGGTTTTATCATTGAGAGAGTTAGACATTATTATCTATAAGTATGATTCCATATGTTTTACACAACGCTCCATATATGAGGTTTAAAGAGGTGGAAATGATGTTCCACAAGTATGATTTCAGATGTATGACATGGCGATCCACATATGAGGTTGATAAAGTTAGATATGCTGTTCCCCATGTATGGTTCTGGCTATCTGACATGATGCTTTACATTTGAGGTTGGGTAGGTTGGACATAATGATCTATTCCTGTAATATATGATATTGTGTATCAATACTGATAGTGGTCATGGTGGTTCATAGGTATGCATGGGATTGGTGTATATGGAATTCCATAGATATAGTTAATAATAGTAGACATGGTGATCCATATATGTGGTTAAGATGCTGGAACGAGGCACCAATAATGGATGGTGATGCATACCATATGGAATAGGATATAGAGTTGAGGATCCTCATATTTGGGTTGATGCTATATGAATGCTCTAGGCACCACCAGTGTGAATGTATAGTTAGGTGTTGGACTGATGCTCTAGGAAATATTGTTTATGGTACATGGGTCAGAAGTTAGACTGATGCTCTAGGTACTGGTGGTACTTTAGCTTGGAACGAGTACCTAAGACTGAGGTGTAGGTACCAAGTAAGAGAAAATGGGTAAAGTAGAGAGGTTTAGTTGGGGATTCTATAGAGGTGGAGTCAACATGTCACTTGGGATGCACAGTCATCAATATGTGCTCATAGACACTAAAATGTTAGATGAAGAAGGTATCGTTGATCGAGGTCACATACTTAAGGTATTAATGATGGTTTTATTTATCTTTATTTTAGTAATATTTCATCTTGACTGATCATATTGCATGAGCATGCACTTATGGAAGCCGATTATAGGTTCGCCATTAGTAGTCTGGAGATATAGGAATGTGTCAGAGCCTGTGATGGATATTTTATGGTGTGTTGCGAACACCTATTATGTTAGGATTTCTAGGTTACCAGGTGAAAGGATTGATTTTCTTGGTATTCAATCTTACAGTTTTATATGATTTTCACCTTGGGTGATGCACATGCAGTTTGGATTTGATGACTTATATGATGAATTTATGGATCTTGGACCATTCATAAGAGGCTTTTTATTTGGTTTTAACTCTTGTACTATAGAGGCAATCAACATCTCATGCATCATGGTAGGCATTTAGGATCCAAATTTTATAGGCCTACTAGTGTGGGACTTTACCGATGATAGAGGTTTAGTTATTTGAAGTGTCAATAACTAATCATATGAAATTTTACCATATAAGTACTTGGTGGAAGTATACTTAGTAGGGATGAATTTTACGTGGATCTATTTATGATGGAAGGTTATATGAATCTATGGTGAGATGATCAATGATGAGGAAAATAATGTTGTAATTGTGCATAGTAGGGGTAGTGACCTTGGTGGGTCAGTATGGTATAAGTATCTGACCTTAGAACCTATTTGGTTAGTTTTTGTTTGAGGTTTGTTGTGTAGATTAGTCCTTCAGGGAATGATATGATGTTTAGATACTCAGAGAGGATGGGTTTCATAGTTATGGGAAGTGGTTTTGGAAGGTGATGTCATTATATGTGTGACCCCATGAGTGTGTGTTTTTACATGTTGATGTTGTGCGACATTATGAAAGGAGTTATTGAATGCCTCGTGAGTTTTTCCTTTTATGATTTATCCTAGAACTAGGGGGATGGACCTAGTGACTTAACATGAGACTTGATTGGTGGGGATATGTGGGAGAGCCAAATGACCTCCTTGACATGACTCCGATTTTGGGAGTTAACGCTGTATGGCTTTTGATGGTGTCCCATGAGAGGGGTAATCTGAGTAGTGCATTCCTTTGAGTGTGTGAGGCATGGTTTTATATTTTTAATTTTGATAGTGGTGCATGAAGGGTGTATCCTAGAATAAGGTTTATGCATGTTGGATGCCTTTTTTTTTTGAGAAAGAGCACTTATGTGCAAGTGATTGAGACTTGTGGTTGGTTTTGAGAGGGGTGGGTTCATTAAGGTGCCTATACTAAGGAATAATTGTGTATATGGGATGTTCCTAGTGGATATAAGATGGATTATAAGTATAGGAGGTGCTCAAGGGTATGTGGCTGTGGATTTTGATTTGAGTTTTTATGGGATGTGGCTCATTGGAGTCAGAACAGGTTTTGCGGGTTGGGTGCTACAGAAGTGTATTCCATGATTCTTGAATTGAATAGGCATACATGAGTAGGATGAGATCCATTGTGTGTGTTATGAGAGGATTATGGGCATGGTTAACTAAGACCCTTTGGATAGAATTTGTGATGTTTTGGGAATGGATGATTTTGTGGCGGAATCCATTGATGACGTCTCAGTGTAATCCCGATCTAGAGACAATCATGCCTAATATCTTGAAATCATCCTAAAAATTCCAAGATAGTACCAAATATACTCCATTATATATATATATATATATATATTTCACTTTGTTTTGATAAAGGGGCCTCTTGGGAGGTTTTTCTCATGGAGCGGTGTGGGAGAAGTTGTATGGTGGGAGTGAACCATCGACCGTCTGTGGGTGAGGTACTTGTGATAGATAGGATGTTGACGAATACCATGGCTTCCATTCTCAAAATACAATAATAGTTGATAGTTTATATTTTTTTATCACTCGAGTGAGGGTGATATGTACACATCCAGTTCTGAGGTTCATAAGTGATTGGAACATGGGTTGTAATGTTGGTGTTCGGTTATGAGGCCATAGTAAGGATACTCCTATGGAGAGTAGTATCATATCAGTTGTGTTCATATGAACATTTTGTAGGTAGGGTCAAGTATGTATTGGGAACCAAATAAAGTGGGTTGATGGACCACTATGGATGTGTTTTGATAGACGACTCTGATGGTGAGAAGTTTCATGGAACAGAATTGGCCATTATAGGTTGATTTCTATGGTGGGGAGCACCATGAGCCCGATGATGAGTTTTGGATGACACAGTGATGAATTAGGATTATAGTGGAGTTTAGGCACTATATTAGTGATTTTTTGATGATGGAAATTAGTGGCATGTCCTTTTATGGGTTGTACGCCTTATCTTTGGAGTTATGTAGAGGAACTCAGTTGTCATCCCAAAGTAGAATGCTATAAGATCCAAAACTTCATGGAGGTATTAACTTGTTTAATTTTTGGTTTCAATATCTTATTTTTGGCTAATGAGATATTTCTTGGGTGAATGATAAGCCTTGGGGGTGTTTTGGGAGTTTGTAACATGAAATCAAGAGAAACCAGGCGAAATCGTGCAAGGCACACAGTTGACGCACAATTAAGTAAACTGTGCGGCTTTCACAGGTAAAACATGAAACCTTGGATAGATCCATATTGTATAGTTGTTTCATGGTTTATAAATTGTGTGTGGATCCCCAGGTAACCATGAAACCCAACTCCCCTCGGGCAGTGGCTTGCGCACAGTTTGGAAAATCGGGCTGGTAAACCGTGTGTGTAGAGACCCGAAGCCTAACGTACATGAACATTACATTACTTTTGCGGAATACTTAATACATAACAAAAATATACACACAAGGATCGTAATAGTTTAGTGTCTTTGGAAACTCGGAACGTAATCTTCTAATCCTGGTGAAAGATCTTCAAAATCTCCCACAAAGATCTTCCCTTTTTTTTTACCTAAAACCTTTCTTTATATCCTGGGGAAAAGAAAACATAAAAGGGTGAGCTCAAATGCTCAGTAAGGGTAAACAAAAGAAATATCAATCACATAATTTTCATAAGAACATAACATTTTTGGAAATCTTAACCTGCAAAAGAGAGCATAATTTCATAACATGGGATAAATCATAGTAGTGAAAATGAAACCCTTACTTAAAACATTACTCATTGTGGCATACACACATAATCATAGAGAATCATTTCTTGTTAGTCAAGACTCATTTCCAAGACTATCTTAGTGGACAAAGTCCCTTTCTGAATCGAGTAATCCTCGTTTCAGTCCTGTTTCACTGAACCGGTATAACCTACCATTCCAGCCATGTCTATCTCATGAGATATGAAATCTTTACCCAATGCATTGGAGGGAGATATAGGTCCCACCCATCTCTTAATGAATCCTTTCTTATGTGTGCCACAAAATCATAAATCATACATCATTGCATAACCCATGTAATAAAAATGGGATTCTTAAACAACATGACATCATAAAACCATTCATATAAGATAAATGAATTCATAAACATAATTTCATCACAACATAGTCAAATCAATGTAAAAATATGGATAGAAATAGAACCCTTTATTATCTTATATGGAAAATAGTTTTGATAAAACACTTGAATTGAATTCTTGAGGAAAATATCCTTTCTTCTTCAAAATCAATTTCTTTTCACAAAACATCATGCAATTTTAAAAGAAAGAGATTTTATTGAAAATAGTCATGAAATCTTTTAGAGGAAGCTTCATGAAAATAAGGCTTTATAAAACAGTATAAATCCGTTCGTGCCGTATAAGTTAAAAAAAACATTCTTCGTACTTTTGTCGGAAAAGTCAAAAAGTACCTCGTATGAAAAACGAAAAAAGATTCCTTTCATATCCTTTACTAAAAACTCATAGAAGGGTAAAATTGGATTTAAACAATTGTAGGTGGATGGAAATAAAATTACATATTGAGGGAACATGGATGTGGATGATAAAATACACCCCAGTAAATACTTACGAATAAAGAATCTCGGATAAAAATGAGATTGTGATATTTCCCTTACCTTAGGTCCGACTTGCTTTGTAAGTGTCCAAACCTCCTGTATAATGATTTAAATCATGTTATTGACTTATTACAGCATCATATTCATTGTTATGATATCATATATGGTTCACTTATGACATTATATTACCCGTTCTTTTGTAAATTCCATGTTAAAGAAGCGTTTTGGGTAAAATCGTTTCATTTATCGTAGGTGTTTTGACTTGTTGTTCTTGACATCATTATTACTTATATCATGATTTACTTACTTCCAGAATATAAAATATGATTTATATATCATATATATTCAGTATATATATATATATATATAATAGATAGATAAATAAAATGAAAAACACCGTTCATGGAGACGGTAGTCCGTACGTACGCATGAACGCTGTTTTTCTTTCCTTATTGTCTTGAAATGGAAGTAAGTAGATGACATACATATGTATATATATACATAAATCCAGTAGCTTTATAATGTCATATATTTCATTATTATTTCTTATATATACATTATAATCATTCTTAAATGGTTAACATGGAGAATGAATCTCATCGCGTCGTGGAGACGGTAGTCCGTACGTACGCACGAGCGATGATATCATTTCTATAAATATTGAATTGAATTGGAGTGGATTATACAATATATCAGAATCAATATGATGTTGTAATAACTATGTATAGTTATTCTTTACACCATTATACCCATCCATGTAAGGTGGTGGTGGAAAATAGATTACACCACGGCGTGGAGACGGTATTCCGTACGTACGCACGCGCGGTGATTTCTTTTTCCGTAGGATGGATAGATGGTGAAATAGGGTTGTTTCATACTTATAATAAAATATCAGTATATGAGTGATACTGATGTTATTACTTCATAATGAAACAACCTAAGAAGAAGAAGTGGAAGAAGAAATAAAGATGAAAGAATTGGTAACGGTAATTACCTCTTCTTTGAAGTGCCTCTTTGAGATATCCTCTTAGGGCACTAAAATTGGTCTTTGAGGAAGACCAGAACCTCTAGGATGTTTCTATGGAAGTGGAGAAGGGATTTTGTCAGGGGTTGGACGAGCTTGAGTGCTCAAATTGGTGTGAGGAGGAGGGGGAGGAGGTGTCCTTTTATAAGGGAGGAGAGGGGCACCTTAGGAATATCTCAAAATATTATTTTATATTAAAGTCAAAATCGGTTTATAATGGTTCCAAAGGGTCTTATTTCGAAGCTAAAGTGGGGATGGGTCGAAATCCTATCAACCAATAGGATTTAGACAAGTTTAGGGTATTATTTTAACCTTATCAATTAGATTTAATTCTAAGTTAAATAATTTTACTTTTACCGTGTCTTTTTGTTTTCTTTCACTATATGGTTAATAAACTTACTATAACATGCCAAACGAACCCCAAATTGTATATTATTAATAAATATATCCTTATCTAAGTCATTTGGCCGAACCTTAGATTTTTAGGAATAAAATAACAATTAATAATATAATATTTGATTTAAAAACTATTTTGTGTCAATTTTGACACTATTTGATATATGATTTTTGTGAAAGTCATAACAGAATTATATGTTCGAACCAAGTTGATTAAATCAACACTAATATATCATAGTAACCTATAAAATTAGTGGAATTCATAAAAAGTCTTAAATTACATTTATTTTGGTATTTATATTATCAATTATGTCAATATTTCATTAATAAGATAATTACTGCATCATTTTTGTGTCATAAATAAATTATATTATTTGATGTCTAAAAATTACAAATAAAATACCATCATGTATGAAATCTTTTTAGCTTTCTAATGAATATTTATAGTCGAATTTATCTTATGTATAACCCCATATTAAAAATGATTTACTTATTAAACTTTGATTTTAACTATTTTAACCCTTCTTTAAATAAATTAATAATAAATGTCCTAATCTAATCCAAGTGGGCCTAAATGGTCATATTTTATTCCTAAGTTTGTTTTTGGTCGAATTACACTTGTCCAATAGAATTAGGACATGTGTTAGGGTAATATTAATATCATATTTACCCTTAGTTACCCTATTTACTATTAACCGTGGTAAAAAAAGTAAAAAGTTACTATTCACCAAAAATTATTTTCATCTCATTGAACCACATTTTAGTCCTTGATATTAACCGTGTCTCTCGGATTTTCGAAATTCCATTCACAGAAGCGGTAAAATTAAGTTTTATGCAAAATTCAGTTTTTAACCTACCACTTAGTAGTTTCACTATTCATCAAAAATTGATGTTTTTCAGAACAATGCCAAAATTTCATCCCAAGCTATATTTCATATTCCGAATTAAAAAATGAAGTCTATTTTACCAAATTCATAACATAAAAGTTGAATTAATTAATTTTATAATTAAATCCCGTTGTTAAAACAAATAGCGTGTTTTTAAGAAACAATATCTATCAAAAGATTGACACTTGTTTATGTCTAGTTTAAATGTGAAACTACATCCAATGACCAACATTGTATTAAATTGTAAAAATATATTATAAATATACTTTAAAACCACTCAAATTAATGATTTATCACTATTAATTATTTCGATTAAAAAAGTTGTTTTTAATTATAATTTAGTAATTTTCACTATTCATCAGAATATGAAAGTTATCCGAAAAGTACCAAAATTTCACCTTAGGCTAAATTCGATACTCCGAATCCAAAAATAAAGTTCATTTTGAAAAATAAGATTTACTGGATTTCAAAAAGTGGTTATTACTATTCATAACGGCTAGTTTTAATAATATTTTTATAGCATATCGTTGTTTAGTGAAACTCGGTATTGCGTACTACACACGCTATCGAGGAAGGTCGCGATTGCGTGTAATGCAAGTCAAGTCAAGGATGTGTGTTGTGCAAGCTCCTTTTGGTGTAGCGTACAACACAAGACATTAATAAAATTAAAAAGAATATTTTTTTATAAAATATTGGGTTGTTACAGTGTGCCTCTTAAAAAGTTGGAAAAATTACAATTTTTTCATTAAAATATTTTAAACCTTCACCCAATTTTTTCTTCCCCATCAATCCATTACAACTATAATGATGAACCAAGACCCCCAAATATATTCCAAGGACCAATCTCCCTCATTTCTAGGCCATTTAGAGCAACGTTTGTTGTGAATCGAAGATCCGGGTGAGTCTAATATTCTCATTCCCTTTATTTTTTGGATTAGGTTTTTTTATCTTGGGATATATTCTTCTAAATCCCTAAAACTATATTTTCTGATGGAATCTTGGTTGGGGATTCAAAGTGTGTTTTGATCGGGACCTAAGTCTTCAATTAAGAGTACGTTCATCAACAAATTCGAGGTAGGCGGTCTACAAGTTATATCCCATAGTCATTGTGTTGATTTGTACATGTTTGGTTGAGTTCTTGGTTATCCCTTATTATGAATTTGATACCTTTAGTGATATTTGGAAAATTGGTTTCTAAATGATGAATTGAAACCCTCACAATCCCCATGGGATGCGTTGAGGTTGAATAAAGCATTTTAGGTCCATCCATGGGGTGCACCAACATTTCCGAACTTAGAGATTAGTAAATTCAAGTGTGAAATTGATGTGTGATAACGTAGAGCCCCTGTTAAACATGTTAATATGCATAGTTGAGTTGAAAATGGAACATTTTTAGTGTTCCTATATTTTAAAATGGTTTAAGGGGTTGTTTGGCATGGCATAGTAATGGGTTAAATTGAATTAATTGAGATTGTGTAAAATGGATTATGAATTATGTTGAATATGAAAAATGGTATGGGGCATGAAAATGGGTTTAAAGGGGATTAGTGTGAATATGCCAATTTATTTTTATTGGTACTTGAAATACACAAGGTGAGGTTAATACATGGTAAATGATGAATGAGTTTTGTGAATTAACATATGGGAATGGTTGAAGATATTAAATGGGTGAATGAATGAGAATTGGTGAACATGCTTAATGAGTTAGGCATAAGAAATAGGAATTGGGATAAAAAACAATGTAATGTAAATGGAAAAGTGTTTAATGGGTTGTGGAATAATATGTATTTCCATGTTGATTATCTTGGATTATGATTGTTATTTGTAATTTTTGTATTTGGATGTGATATGGTATGTGTGGTGAATGAATATATATAAGAATTTTTACATGGATTGGTAGTGTGGGGTATTGACTGAGGTTCTATGCCCATAGTTTAAGTTAGACTGAGGATCCAAACTCCACTCCACAATACACAAGTTAGGGAAAATGATAAATCTCTATTCCCCTAATGGTTACATTCCACCCAGACTGAGGCTTTGAGGTGAGGATAATGTGTTTGTTGTGATGTGATTATCCCTAGTGATATAGAGACTTGAATTATTACCTTATTCATAGTTATTAATGTTATAAACCCATATGTTAATAATGTCAATGCCTAACCCATGTAACACTTGCTATTAATGAATTAAGTAATGAAGATGATGCATATAATCAAAATGTTATTAAGGAAAGTAATGGTTAAAGTAAACATCATTAACTAATAACACCCAAGTTTCCTTTTGTTTATTTTTCATTTATTTAGTATTTTCATGCACTATTTGTTAGAATGTATATTTTATAGACACCGTTGGTGGTGGCCTATGGAGTTTTACTCACACTCTTCTCAGCCGCCATTGGGTACCCAAGCAGATTTCATGCTTTTAGGCTAGGATAAGGGAAAAGTCCCTATGATAAGGAGTTGAGTTGGTATTGGGACATGCATGAACGAGGTTTCAAACTTGGAGTTAGGACTGTTTTGGGGATTCCACTGTTTGTATTTATTTTGGGTTTTATTCACTTTAGCAATGTTAAACATGACATACCATGTTTATCGTTGGTTGTGGTTTTTACCTAGTTTTGGTAGATGTTAGTTATGAAAATTTATTAGTTATTATACACTGTTTATACTATTTATATTTGTTATATATTGTGACTTATTCTAGTAAAAAGGTTATATTATTCCCATGTGACTCATCTAGACCCTCACTGCTAGTCAGATTCCTCTGGCATACGTTGAGGTGTTCTTGAGATCATGTAGTAACCCGGCTCGGGGCACCGTTTAGTGGATTCCAGGTCAGGGATATTACAAAGTGATATCAGAGCAGTTATTTTATGTGGTCTTATTATTTGAGATAGTATAAAGTAGAATAGGATGTGTCAGGACTTGTTAACGATCTCGTTCTTGGGAGTAGCTAACTCATATAAGAGGGAAAACCCAAGTCACCCAGGGTGATAATTATTATTCTTGTTGCGCATTGTTACATTTGATGATATTTCACCATTGGGTGATGCACTTATTGTGTGATGTGACTGTTTCATAGTATTTTACTCATGGTTAGAACTACGTGGGGTTGTGCATTCATGCATCACTATAGGAACCTAGGTATATAAGTGGAATGCATCATGATAGGAACTCACAGGATGGGTGTGTGGGGTATGAAAGGTAGAATGCATTTTACTTCCTTGGAAACTTAGAAGAATAGGGTTTAATGAAATGATGAAAATGGGTAAGAAAAAAGGAAAAATTTTAACTAATGATTAAGGAATTTTGACTAATGAAGGGTTGTAAATGGGTTAAAATGTGGATTACAACAAGTTATAAAATGGGGAAAATGCCTAGGATGAATGGTTTACGTTGTAAGTATGGAAATAGTTTTGTTTGGTGTCTATTGTAAGACTTGTAACCATTTAATTTAGTTTTCCCCATGTTATACATGACCCACAATAGGGAGGGTACAGGGTAGTGTTTGGGAAGTAATAATGACCTTGGGATAGGGTTTGTGAAAGGGATTTTTTATAGCTAGTAAATATCCTTTTTTATAAAAACTGTTAAAGATTTATGTTATGTGTTCTAAAGATTATGTTTGGTATTATAGATAAATAACACCATGAATATGTGTACTGGTTGGTCGACAAGAGAATGTTTCTGAGAACACTCCTCCAATAGTGGAGTAAGAAAATGTGGGGATCTAGGGTAATAGAGAAGAAAAGTTCTGTGAGAACTTTACTCATTTCATCCAGATGATGGAACATGACACAGGGAGGGTTCAGAAGAGTATGTTCGAGATGACTAGAGAGTTTCAGCTACAACACCCTCTGACCTTTACTAGATAGGGTGGGCCAAAGGTATCCAAATTCTGGATAGAGTCCATCCATATGATTCTCGATCATTTGGAGACTCCTCCCGAGAGGCGAGTCAAGTTAGCGACCTATATGTTGTGGGGTTAGGAAAAGTGTTGGTGGGACATCATGGTTCAGATATAGCAGGATAAGGGAATGTAATGGAAGGATTTCTAGGAAATGTTTCTAGAGAATTTCTATCTAGAAAACTTGAGGTAAGAAAAGCTTGCAGATTTTATGAGTTTGACCCAGGGGTTTTCATCAGTGATGTAACTTGTGTCACTTCATTCTGGTGTTGGAAGGAGATTATGTAGCTATGTAGAAGTGTTTCTAGTATGGTATTAGGCATGAGATCAGGTACCAGTTGAATATATTCTATTTGAATAGGTTTTAGTGGTAGTGGATCAGGCCCTTATCTCAAAAGGGAACCTTAAGGGAGCTTCAGGCAGTGGACTAGTAGTGCCAGTTGGATGGACAAGTGGTCTGGCCTATGAGGGAAGGAAAATTCTTTATGGGAGATTCTATCAGGGTGTTAGTGTGAAGAGTGGATAAAAGAGAGAATCAGCCTCCTAGGGTGGAGATCATGTATTTTGTTACCAATTTGGCAGGTCAGGGAAGATGTGCGGTCAGTGCCCCCGACCACCAGTTTAGTGTTGATCGTGCAGTAGGATGGGACACATATAGAGGTTTTATAGGAACCCTCAGCATATGGTCATGAATAGAGGTTAGAGGCATATGTTGAGTGAAGGAAGGGGGTCTGTTATCCCATATTAGGAAGTCAGTTGGAGTTCCATAGGTCGTACCGACAGGGGTGGTGGATGTGGTACTCCGGGGTAAGAGCGTCTATACCAGAAAGGTAGTGCAGTGCTGGGTACTCATCTTGGAGCCCAGGGTGGAGGGGTAGATCAGGTGCACACAGTTCAGTCTACACCTGGAGGTGGTAAGGCAAAACCATCTACATTTTGAGGTATGATTATCATAGCTTCCACGATTGCTACTACTTTATTTTACATAGGCACCTCACACTCTTTTATCTCCACTCAGTTTGTAGTTGTGTTGGGACTACTAATGGAACGTGTATGTGGAGTTATGTCGATTAAAACTCCATTGGGGGTGTGAGATGAGGGTATCAGATAATGTGAGGGTTGCTCTCTGGAGGTTGGTGGGTACCATTTTCTATGGGACTTGTTCACCCTCAAGATGTTAGGTTTTGACCTAATTCTAGGTATGGACTGTATGATGTTATATCAGGCTCATATTGACTATTACCATCATCATGTAATGTTCACATCTCTTGAGGGAGACACCTATGTTCTTCTTGGTGAGTTATATTTTCAAGCAGGTCATGTAGGTCCGGTTACTCAATAGTTGGGAGAACTTACAGCCTAATTATATTATCTTCTATTTGATGATAGAGGAGTAGAGAAAAAATTATTTCCTCATGTGGTGGATTGGTTTCAGGATGTATTTATTGAGGAATTATCAAGGCTACCACCTGATAGAGACGTTGAGTTCACAATATAGTTGCTATTAGGAGTAGAACTAATTACCCTTCTACCATATAAAATAGAACTGAAAGAACTCTATGATATTAAGGCTCATTTGGAGGAATTAGAGAATAAAGGTTTTATCCATCCTAGTACGTCACCTTGGGGATCTCCCATGCTGTTTTACAAGAAAGCTGACTAATCGCTGAGGTTGTGTGTTAACTATATAAAGTTGAATAAAATGATGGTTAAGAACTGATACCCTCTTCCTAGGATAGATGATCTATTTGACTAGATGAGAGGTGCTTCAGTGTTATTTAATATTTACCTGAGATTAGGATATCATCAGTTGAGGGTGAGACCTCCTAACATACCCTGGACAACTTTTAGGTGAAAGTATCATTTGTATGAATTTGTGGTGATGCCGTTCGGGTTGACCAATGCACTGAAAATGTTTATGGATCCAATGAATCAAATATTTCACCCATATGTGGATCAGTATGTGGTTATCTTATTTGATAAAATCTTGGTGTAATCTAGAACTCACGACAATCAATCTAAACATCTTGACATCATTCTGAGTACACTAAGAGAGCATATTATATACTCCAAACTATCAAAATGTCATTTCTGGATGATAGGGTACATTAATTGGGTCACATTATCTTTTAGTAAGGAATTTTAGTAGAGCCAGAGAAAGTGAAGGTAGTGGAATCTTGGGAATATCCTAAGAATGTTTCTAATATAAAAAGATTTCTGGGTTTGGATGGTTATTACCAAAGGTTTATCAAATATTTCTATTATTTATAAGCACCAATTTCCAGACTAACCAAGAATGGAGTTAAGTTTGAGTGGTCTGACGCATGGGAGAATGCTTTTCAAGAGTTGAAGAAGCGGTTGAAAATTGTACCAATCTTAATCTTACCTGATCCAAGTAAGGGGTACACCTTATTCTATAATTCATACAGTGTTGTAATTGGGGAAGTGTTGATGTAGGATGATTTGGTTATAGCATATGGGTCAAGATAATCGACGCATCATGAAATAAATTACACTACTCATGACCTTGAGCTGTCTGTAGTTGTGTATTCCTTAATGTGTTGGAGGAATTACTTGTTGGGAGAGTGATTCACAGTGTTTACCGATCATAAAAGTCTTAAGTACATCTTCTATCAGTGTGATTTGAACCTTCGATAGTGAAAATGGGTGGAATACATGCAGTCCTTAAACTTTGAGTTGGTTTACACATCAGGAAAAGGGAATAGTGTTGTGGATTCCCTAAGTCGGAAGACTCAGAATCAAGTGGTTCAGGAATCCAACTATGAGTGGAGAATTATTTCCTTGTTTGTTGAGATGCACCTGGAGGTGTAGGATGGGAACAAAAAAACCACACTTGAATCCATATAAATTAAGTATGTGCTTTTGAGCCTGGTGAAGGAGATTCAACTTGAGGATTCAGAGTGTTTGTCTATGAAGTAAAGTCTTAATGGTTGGGAGTCACCTTGTAGATGGGCTGTTGATGATGGTGGAACTATCAGTGTTTGTGGTTGTGCAAGTGTGTATTCAGGAAAAGTTGATGTGTGCGTTCCATGTATCGAAGTGGGCAGTGCATCCTAGTTTGACTAAGATGTATCGTGACCTTCATAGGTAGTATTGGTGGCCAAGAATGAAGAAATTGGTTTTGGGTTTTTAGCATGATGCCTCCCATATCAATAGGTGAAGGCTGAGTATCAGCACCCAGGCAGTTTGTTACAATTGTTTCCCATTCCTAAGTAGAAGTGGGATGATGTACTGATGGATTTTGTGGTGGGTCTTCTGAGGACACCATGGAAGGATGACACAATCTGGGTGGTTGTGGATCATCTAACTAAAGTGGATTATTTCTTTCTAATACAAGAGACTTTCACTGTTGATTAGTTGGGTGAGTTACATGTTCGAGAGATAATGCAGTTTCATGGAGTACCATGAACTATTGTTTTACATTGGTATCTACATTTCACGTCAGGCTTATAGTAGGGATTGCAGAAAGAATTTAGTAGCTAGGTGTTTTCGAGTATGGATTTCCACCCATAAATGGATGGGAAGTTAGAGCATATGATTTAGGTATTATAGGATATTTGGATAGATTGTGTTCTGGATTTTAGTGGTTCGTGGGAAATGCACTTGTCGCTTGTTGAATTTTCCTACAAAAATAGATTTTAGGATATGATTTAGATGACACCATTTGAGGAACTCTATGTAAGACTCTGTAAAAACTCATTGTGTTGGTTATAGGTTGGAGATTCTGAGTTATTGGGATCAAGTCTTATGTAGGAGACATCAGAAAAGGTTTATTTGATTAAGAAACGCATGGAAACGGCACAAAGTAGAAAGAAGTCATATGCAGATCGACGCCATTGACCCCTTGAGTTTACAGTGGGTGATAGTTTGTTTCTTCAGGTGTCACCAAGGTTGGGTCACCATTGAATTCGGAAATAGGGAAAGTTGGCACCCAAGTAGGTGGGACCATTTGAGATTGTGGAAAGGATGAGACTGATGGATTACCTATTGGATCTTCCACAATGGTATAGTGTAATGCATGATGTTTTTCATGTTTTGCAGCTATGAAAGTATCACCCCGATCCATCTCATGTGGTTAATGTTGAGAATGTTGAGCTCGAGGCTGATGCATCCTTTGAGGAGCATCTGATTCATATTATAGATCATAGTGAGAAAGTATTATGAGGTAAGGTCGTGCCTTTGGTTTGTGTTCTATGGCAGAATGTAAATGTTCAAGAAGAAAATTGGTAGAGGGATTCAGATATTTGACCCTAGTGGCTCGATCTATTTTCTTCATAGGCTCAGTGATGCTTGGGAATGAGGTTCGAGGACGAGTCGTTATAAGGTGGGGAGGTTGTATGATCCCATACATCATGGAGGTATGTAATTTTTTAATTCTGGGTTTCAATATCTTATTTATGGTTAATGAGATGTTTCCCTATGTTCATGAGGGGCATTGGGGGTGTTTCGGGGGTTTGAAACATGAAAGGAAGGAAAACCGGGCCAAACTGTGCAAGACGCATGGTTGGCGCACGCTTAAGTAAACCATGAGAATTTCCCAAGAAAACTGTGAAACCTTGGATAGTGGAAGATTTCAAAGTTGGAACATGATTTGTAAACCATTAAGGGATCCCCATGTAACTGTGCTACCCAAATCCCCTTGGGCAGTGTCTTGTGCATGGTTTTCGCATGGTTTGACAAGCGGTGCGGGTAAACCACGCGCCACTTAAAAAGTTAGAAAAATTACAATACTTCCATTACAAGATTTTAAACCCTCACATGATTTTTCTTCCCCATTCCTCCCTTGAAACCCTAGTGAGAAACCAATACCCCCAAGATATTCCAAGGATTAATCTCCGTCATTTTTAGGACATTTTAAGTGTCATTGGTTACAAATCAAAGATTTGGGTGAATCTAATATTTTCCTTCCCTTTCCTTTTCAGATCAGGGTTTTTATCTTGGATGATCTTATTTTGAAGCCCTAAAACTATGATTTTTGATAGAATCTAGGTTGGGTCTTTAAAGGGTGTTTGTATTGGTACCTAAGTCTTTGATTAAGAGTGCGTTCATCAATGGATTCGAGTTAGGTGGTCTACAAGTTATATCCCATAGTCATTATGTTGATTTGTGCATGTTTGGTTGCATTCCTGGTTATCCCTTATTGTTCATTTTATGAATTTAGTGATATTTGGTAAAATGGGTGTCTAAATGATGAATTGAAACTCTCAAGATCTTCATTGGATGTGTTGAGGTTGAATAAATCATTTTAGGTCCACCCATGGGGTGGACCGACATTTCTGAACATAAAGATTGGTAAAGTCAAGTATTAAATTGATGTGTGATAATGTAGATACCTTGTTGAACATGTTAATATTACTATTTTAGTTGAAATTGGAACATTTATAGTGTTCCTAGATTTGAAAATGGTTTCATGGGTTGTTTGGCATGGCATAGTAATGGGTTAAATTGAATTAATTGAGATTATGTTAAACAGATTATAAATTATGTTGAATATACCAAATGGTATGGGGAATCAAAATTGGTTTAAAGGGTATTAGTGTGAATATTCCAATGGATTGTGATTGGTACTTGAAATAAATAAGGGGAGTTTTATTTATGGGAAATGATGAACATGTTATGTGAGTAAACATATGGGAATGGTTAAATATTTCAAATGGATTAATACATGGGAATTGGAGAATATGATTAATGAGTTAGGCATAAAAAATGGGAAATAGGATAAACCACAATGTAATGTAAATGGAAAAGTGTTTAATGGGTTGTGGAATAATATGTATTCCCATGTTGATTGTTGTGGATTATGATTTTTATTTGTAATGGTTGTATTTAGTTGTGATATGGTATGTGTGGTGAATGGATATATATAAGAATGTGTGCATGGATCTCTAGTGTGGGGTATTGACTAAGGTTCTACACCCATGGGTCGAGTTGTACTGAGGATCCAAAATCCACCCCACAATGCATGGGTTATGGAAGGGGAAAAAGATCTATTCCCCTAATAGTTTCATTCCACCCAGACAGAGTCTTCAAGGTGAGGATAATGTGTTTGTTGTGATGTGATTGTCCTTAGTGATATTGGGACTTGACTTATTCCCTTATGTATAGTGATGAATTCCTTAAACCCCTATGTGAATAATGTCAATTCATAACCCATGGAACACTTATTGTTAATTAATTAAGTAATAAATATGATTTATATGATCAAAATGGTATTAAGGTGAGGAATGGTTAAAGTAAAGATCATTAACTAATAACACTTGAGTTTTATTTTATTTATTTATCATTTATTTAGTATTTTCATGCACTATCTGTTAGACTGGATATTTTTTAGACACCATTGGTGGTGTCCTAATGAGTTTTACTCACACCCTACTCAGGCGCCATTGGGTACTCAAACAGATTTCATGCTTGCGGGTCTAGATAAGGGAAAATGCCCTATGCTAGAGAGTTGAGATGGGCTTGGAACATGCATGGCTGAGTTTCCGAACTTGGAGTTAGGACCATTTTTGGGATTCTTCTATTTGTCTTTATTTTAGGTTCTATTCGATTTATCACTATTTATCATGACATACCCTATTTATTGTAAGTTGTGGTTTGTACCTGGTTTTGGGAGATGTTAGTTATGCATGTTTATTGGTTATTACAAATTGTTTCTTCTATTTATATTTTTTATCTGAATTGACTTAATCTAGTAAAGAGTGTATAGTCTCCCCATGTGACTCATCTAGACCCTTTATACTATTCTCCAACCTCTAGAATACAGGGAGGCATGCTTGAGGTCATGTGGTGACTCGGCTCAAGGCACCATTTAGTAGATTTTGGGCTGGGGATGTTACAAATTCAATGAGTTGAGCATGATTTAATGACCAAGGTAGTTCAATATATTTTGTTATAATACCACTAAGGATTCTCTTGGATGATAATTTTTATATAGTAGATGTTTTAAGGACTCATGTTTTTTTTGGATTCTGAATTTGAGCAGAAATTTGAATTTTTTCTTTTGGGTGCTCATGAGGGGTAAAATGGTTATTTTTACCAAGTAGATGATCTTGGATAATTTTTATTACCATTACATTGGTCTTGGAATAGGGAATTTAACCTAGTATAGGAGTTTGGTGGAATTATGAGTCATTTGAGTTTTGGAGGAATATTTAATATTTAATTAATTAAATATTAAATTCTCCAAATAAGTTCGGGTGGTGATATCTTTTGAAAAGAGTGTTAGATTGAGATTATGAATTTGTAGTTGAGTCTAAAATAGAGAGTTTTTACAATGTGAGGAATAAACCTGCTAAGGGTTCCAGGACTCGAGACGAGTATTAAAATGGTAATTAATTAATTAATTAATTAGATACACCCCCATTTGAGTTTTCCTATGAATGAAATGTGTGTGTGTGTGTGTGGGGGGGGGGGTTATCCCTCACATGTTATAGCTAGACTTAGAGGGAAGGGGGAAGGAGATGCTATCGTACTTTTTCCACAATGGCTATCCTGACCGAATCAAGGTGCATCAGCTTCCAAGAGCACATTTGGACCCGAATCTTTGTCATTTATGCCTCAAGGTAGGCTAGTTTTTGAGTTTTATGCCCTAATACCTATATACATGTTTTTTAATATTTTATATCTCTATTGTGACTGATAAGGACCTATGGGGGTCGATATTTTTTTAATAAGGAAAAAGGTGGATTTTGAAGGTTTCTAGGGGTTTCTTGATCGAAAATCCCAATCACATAGTGTGTAGTTCAGTATGAGAAGATAAATTTTTAGAAGTAAACACCATGTACTGAGAATAAACACCATGTAGTGTGTCTTGGTGTGAAGTTGGGTACATGGTTAGACAACCCGTGTAGGGGCACTTGTCTATGTAGAGTACACAACTAGACCTCGTGTGGGATACACACCGTGTATTAGTATATGGATAGATAAAAACACATGGTCAGTACAAGGATCCCCATTTTGGGTACACACCATGTACATGATCAACACATCGAGTACTTGGGTTTTACATGTCAAGTCTAGATGGAGTACATACTCATGTGGGGATTTGAGAGTACACATTTTGTACTTAGGTATACACACCTTGTACTTATCCTTTGTTACCCTTTTGAGGGTTTGGATGTTTTCACATCCCATAGTCATAATGGGACACAAGATGAGTCTATTTTGAGTGTTTTTGTACATAGAGTTCAATAGTGGAGACCTTGGGGCGTTTTGAGGACTTCTAAGAGGAGTTTTGGGGCAAGTAAGTTATGAAAGAGACGTTTTAATCCAAAAAGTGAGTTCATATATCTCCTGAAGGTGAGACATGATATGCGACATAGGAGAGGGTCATGAGAATCATTTGAGGATGTAGTATGAGCTATTATCCAAAGGGTGATGGCTCCCCATTCTCTGGGCACTCTCCACTCTTGGATTCCCTTCCCCCTTTAGGGTTTTGAGGCTCTCGCTGGTGGTGTCTCTCTACTCTCGGATTCTTCCTTATGATCTTGGACTCTCTTCTCTCTCTAGTGATCACTGTTGTGGGTTTCGTACCTTGGATCTCTTGGTCATCCCATTGAAGTTTTGTGCTATGGAAGCCCTCTCCAGCCATAACCATGCTCTGGCCTCATGTTAATCTATGCCTCTCCTGGTCGGAGATGGTGCGGTGATAACTAAGAGGCTTTGGGATTTGGGGTTCGACAAAATATGGGGTTCTAGGCTCTACCATAGTTGGTTTGATTTTGTTCACACAAATTTATCCTCTTCCGCCTTATCCATTATCTGACCTAGCATTCCACCGCTCCTCTCCAAGTTGGATCTGGAGCGACGAATTCATAGAGGTTTTGGGATACACTATTAGGTGGTCATGGAGCCCCCCATTAGGGTTTCTTCCATAGGATTTATTCCTCAATTTTCCCTTTTTACTAGAACCTTTAAGGTTTCATCCCCTTCCTTTATTATTGTTCAGGTTTCATTCCCAGGTTCCTCTTTTCTCAATTTCCTTTAGGGGTTCATCCCCACTTTTATTTTTCCATCGTTGGTTTTCTTCCTCGATGGTGGTATGTGTTCATTGTTAGTTGTTTCATTCTCTAGTGGTGGTTGTTGGTGGTGCGATGATGAGACTATGGAGATGGTATGATGTTGATGATGGGATACGATGTTATGAGATGTTTTAATGGTGACAACATGGTGGTGGTGGATCGGAGTTGATGACAGTTACGATGAGGGGATCCTGTGCGAAAGTGGTGACGATTCTTGTTTCTAGTGGTGGATGTCAGAGAAGTGGCCAATGGTGACAATCCAATGATGTTGATGTCGATAGTGATGTGATGATGTGATGGTGGTGTCAGTGATGAGAGGATAAGGTCATCATTGCCGTGATTGTGGTGACATCTTGTGAAACTTCTTTGCCCGCATTTTGAGGTTTTCATTTTTTGAATTTTAATTTTAATTTTAACGTGGCTATTAATTTTGTAATGTTGTGGTATAATGTTTTATGTGGATGTTGTTTGGTACGATATTTTAAATTTGAACGTGTCTATGCTATTGTGAGGTTCCCACTTAACCAAAAAGTGGTATTCTAAAATTGAAAAAAGGATTTGGAGGAGGAGCATGAGATATCCAGAGACCTTGATTGGTGTTGGAATGGGATTTTACCTAGTTAGTGGGAATGAGTTGCAATTCGAGTTAGTGGATAGGTGGGGTGAACGATCCAACCTAGGGTGACTTGAAAAGGGGTTGGGATTTATTCCATCTACCTTATGAGTATTTAATGCCTTTGAGGCTTGTGAGTTCATGAGATTCAAGATACTATGTTGTGGGATGTGTGACCTCATAGAGATGGGTGTTGGCTGATAGGTTGGTTGTTATAAAGGAATGGAAAAGGGATGCCTCTGTTTGAGTGCCATTTATGAGGATCCGAAGAGGGATGACTCTATTTACGCAATTTCTCAGAGGTCCAAGTGTAGAGACCCAAAGCTTGACCTACATGGACATTACATTACTTTTGCGGAATACTTAATACATAACAAAAACAGACACACAAGGATCGTAATAGTTTAGTGTCTTTGGAAACTCGGAATATAATCTTCTAATCGTGGTGAAAGATCTTCAACATCTCCATTAATGATCTTCCACTTTTGTTTTCTTACCTAAAACCTTTCTTTAAATCCTGGGGAAAAGAAAACATATAAAGGGAGATCTCAAATGCTCAGTAAGGGTAAGCATAGAGAACATAAAACAATCCTTAGACATTTGAAATCAAAAACTTGAATATGAAATTTAAACAACAAAATCTTGAGCAAAGACATAAATCGTGGAAGTATGTAAGGAATATATCATAAAGGAACATCAATAATGATAAAATAGCATGGGAATAAAACATGTAATTGTGGAAACCATTAAGAACATGTTATGATTTCCATAGTAGCTAAGGCATTGCTACCAAGACTATCTTAGTGGACAAAGTCCCTTTTTGAATCGAGTTCCCTTCTCGTTTCAGTCCTATAACACTAAACCGGATTAACTTACCATTCCAACCATGTCTATCTCATGAGATATAAATCTTTACCAAATGAATTTGAGGGAGATATAGGTCCCACCCATCTCAAAATTAAATCATTCTTACTTGTGCCACAAAATAAACTTAAAACATTAATCATAACCCAAAGAATAAAATGGGTTTCATAAACATCATCCCATCATCACATAATCCATATAAAACAAATGGATATTTCATCATAAGAAAAGTGAAACCATGTAAATCATAGAGACATTATACATGAAACATACACATATGAAGTAATGTCATCTTAGATGGAAAATGGTTTTGATAAAACACTTGAAATGAATTCTTGAGGAAAATATCCTTTATTCTTCAAAATCATTTTCGTTTCACAAAATTACATGCAATTTTAAATGAAAAGTATTTTGTTGAAAACAGTAATGAAATCTTTTGGAGGAAGCTTCATGAAAATAAGGCTTTATAAAACCATAAAAAAAATCCGTTCACACCGTATAAGTTAAAAATAACATTTTTCTCGTACTTTTGTCGGAAAAGTCAAAAAGTACCTCGTATGGTAAACAAAAGAAATATTCCTTCCATATGATGTGGTAAAAGTAGAAAAGAATAAAAATGACTTTACACATACATGGAAGAAAAGTAAACATTTTATGAAATTTTTTTGAGAACATATGGACATGGATAATAATCATAACCCCAGTAAATACTTACAAATAAACAATCTCGGATAAGAATGAGATTGGAATAATTATCCCTTACCTTAGGTCTGATATGCTTCGTATGGATCCAAACCTCCTATATAATGATTTAACTAATTTCATTTACTTATTAAATAATAATATTCATTGTTATGATATCATATATGTTTCACTTATGACTTTATATTACCCGTTCTTTTGTAAATTCCATGTTAAAGCAGCGTTTTGGGTAAAATTATTTCATTTATCGTATATGTTTCAACTTTTCGTTCTTGATATTATTACTTATATCTTGATTTACATAATTAAATAATTTAAAACATGATTTATATATAATATATATTCATCATATAAATATATATTCTAGATTGATAAAAGGAATGAAATACAACGTTCATCGAGACGGTAGGCCGTACGTACGCATGAACGCTGTTTTCGTTTCCTTATTGAATTGAATGAAAATAAATAGATGACATATATATATATATACATAAATCAAGTAACATTATTATTTCATATATTTCATTATTATTCATTATATAAACTTTATGATCATTCATGTATGGTTAACATGGAGAACGAATCTCATCGCGTCGTGGAGACGGTAGTCCGTATGTACGCACGAGCGATGATATCATTCCCATAATTATTGAATATAATTGAATTTGATGGTATAATAACCATATATAGTTATTATTTACACCATTATACCCATCCATGTAAGGTGTTGGTGGAAAAACAGATTACACCACGGTGTGGAGACGGTATTCCGTACGTACGTACACGCGGTGATTTTGTTTTCTATAGGATGGATAAAAGGTGAAATAGGGTTGTTTCATATTTATAATAACATATCCGTATATGAGGGATACTGATGTTATTAATTCATAATGAAACAACTAAAGAAGAGGGAGTAGAAGAAGAATGGAACTTGAAGAAAACGGTAGAAGGTATTACCTCTTTCTCGAAGTGCCTCCTTTAAACTTTCTCTTAGGGCACTAGAGTTGGTCTTTTGAGAAGACCAGTACCTTTAGTAGGTTTCTAAGGAAGTGGGGAAGTAAAATTGGAAGGGGTTGTCCGAGCTTGAAATCTGAAATTGGTGTGAGGAGGAGAGGGAGGAGATGCCCTTTTATAAGGGAGGAGAGGGGCACCTTTGGAAATATAAGAAATATTGGTTTATATTAAATCCCAAACCCACTTAAAAAATTCCAAAATAACACATATCCAAATATTAAATGAGATAGGGATGTAATATCATCAAAAAATAAAATTTAGACATGTTAGGAATTTATTGTAAACATTATCAACTTGATTTATCCTTATTTATCAATTTTATTTTATTTGTGGTAATAAAATTATAAATTATAAATTATTATAAATAATTACATATGTGTTGTGAATTTTCCATAATTTGAGACTTTATGAAATTTTAGACCATATAAATTTTAATTTATAATTTTTAAATATTTTTTTGATTTTTAAACAATTTTATAATATGTTATTTTTATAAAATAACAATAGTGTCAATTTTGACACTATTCATTTATTTGAATTTAAATAAACAATATACAGAAGATATGTTCAAAATAAAAGATTTAATAGATTCATAACATGTCATATTTATCTAGAAAATTAGTGGAGCACATTAAATATTTCATATAATATTTATTTTAATACTTTTAAAACCATTTATTTGATATTTCTATTAATAAAATAATTTCAACATCACTATTATGTCACCTTTAATGATAATTATTTAATCCATAAAAATTATAAATAAATTCATATGATTTATATAATGTTATTATATTTCTGTAGAATATTTATATCCTAAGTTTCATGAATTGTATCACTAAATTAAAATTATTACACTTATAAGATTTAAGAAAGTGACATGTTGTCACTTTCTTTGGTTTTAATAATAATTAAATTATTTTCAGGGAAAAAAGTCCATTAAATGAATCTAATCCGACCCTTAGGTGATATGGGTCGACTTTTAGTCATCCAATAGGATTTTGGAAGGTGTTAGGGTAATTTTATAATCTTATATTTACCCTTAATTACCCGATTTACCTTTAATTATGGTAAATAAAATTTACCGTAGTTACTGTTCATAATGCCCAAAAATAAAAAGTAGCTTACTAACATAATTTGGACCCACTGATTCCAAATATTTAATCCATTTTTCCAAATTCAATACACAAAAGTTTCATAAATTAAATTAAAATTAATCCCGTTGTCGAAAGAAAACGGGTTTTTGTTTAAAACATTGCAAAAGATTGAGTTGATTTAACCTACGAATTCAAGGTAAAATCAATGCTAATGACATAAATTATATTAAATGGTAAAAATATATTCTATTTATATTTTAAAACCATTCAATAATATAATTTAACCTTATGAATTATTACGATGGAAAAAGTTGTTTTTAATTAAAATATAGCATGTTTTTACTATTCATTAAAATATGAAAGTTATCAGAAAAATATCAAAACTTTATCCAATGTAAATTTTATATCCTAATTCAAAAGAATAAGTTTATTTTTTAAAATTTAACTTATAAACATGTCAAAAACAAGATTTAATGTGAGTGCGCCATCAAAAGTCGGTAAAACTGCATTTTTTGAAAAATACTTATTTTACCCGAAAAATATATTTTTTTCACATAAAATATTTTAGAAAATTTATAAGATGAGTAATAATGTTATAAAATTCAAAATTTAGTTAATACTATTCATAATGGCTAGTTCTTGATAATATTATAACCATATATCGTTGTTTAGTGAAACCCGGTATTGCGTACAACACACGCTATCGAGGAAGGTCGCGATTGCGTGTAATGAAAGCCAAGTCAGGGTTGCATGTAGTGCAAGACTCCTTTATTGTTGCGTATAACAGAATCCAACCATATTTCATTTATACATTGAATATATATATATATACACTCAATGTTGCGTAGAATAAATTTTATCAAATGAACTTGAAATTGTGTATAACACAATCCAAGAATTGTGTTGCGTATACTGCAAGATAATACGGTGTTGCATATAGCGCAAGATAATCTTGGTGTAGCATAAAAAACAAGACATTAAATAAATTAAAAATAATACTTCTCATAAAATCTCGGGTTGTTACATTCTAGCCCCCTTAAAATGAATTTCTCCCTCAAAATTCGTCGAGATTATAAATGGTTTTCTACTTGAAAGTTTTTTTAATGGAAACCCACATCGTAAAAAGGAATACCAAAACTTTTCTTTAAATACTAAAGTATGAAACGTAAGGGTTACCCAAATTAACTAATCACCGGGTTTCCACATAGGAGAATATATGTGAAAAAATGGATATGGAAGAGAAATCTAACCGTCATGTTCTGATGGAGAGTGGTAGAGAACATGGCTATGAAAAAGACAACAATCAGAAAGCCATAAATTTGTGATGATCTAGGGTACCATCTGATTCATCGGATATAAGGGCACTTGGACAACATTTTTGGTTTTCAAGATCATTTCCCTAAAGTTGATGAATTAAAAGATATACTTACATGATTTTGGTACAATCTCAATGTTGTTCGTGAATTGAAAAATTTCCACTTAAACTCTTAAAGAAATGAAGTTGAATTTGTTATTCGTGAAGCATTAGCAGATCATGTGATAGAATGATGGGTTATTCCATCTGTTTCAAACAGAAGGTTAACAAAAGTTATAAGTCCATCTTATGGTGAGATTAACCGTATATGGTTCCAAAAATGGACTTATACTTTATTTATCATACCGCTTAATAAAACTAAACTATTTTCTACTAACAAGGGACTTATTGTAGGCCAGTGGTAGGAAATAAAGGCCTGTCGCACTTCGGTTGTCGGTTCGATTCCCACAGCCTTGTCCGACGTGACGGGTTGTCGCCCGTTCTGCAGGTTGTCCTTTTTTTCTAAAAATATTATAACTTTCCATCAATAATATTGAAAAAGTTCTAGCCTTAAACAATACTAACTTATGTCCCACATAATCCATTCCAATCTTTAGGCTTATCCAAAATACTACTGTCCATTCTCATATTATAGTGAAAACGATTACCAGAGAGTTAATATAACAAGCATGTTAATACCATCGTTGATCCCAATATATCATAAGATATGTCTTGTTGGTCACATTCCAAACATTTGAAGGCCTTAATCATGTATTATCTTGAGAAAATGAATACCCATTTAACCTTAGTGAAAACATGAGTGCTGTCAAAAGTTAAATCTTTCTACATACCAAAACCCCAGAATTCTATATACTCAAACCATGATATAACTATTTCCTTATATCAGTCATGAGCTCATGAATACTGTCAAACATTTCATTTTCTTCTTATCCCTTCATTATGCGCATATCATATTATTTCCAAAAATCTCTCAATCAATTTCCATGGTTACCGGTACTATAAAATTATTGAAAACCACAATAGACCAATACATAAATATTCCAATATTCCATGATACTATATACAACATTATTTTGGAATCCTATTACATAAACACTTAATCATTCCACCACATCGTTGTCATATTCAAAATCGCTAATAGTGATCACATGTGACTTCCCTTTGTCCTTTGCCTTAAGTGGTTGCTCATGTCGATCATCATTAACCCTCAGATTAGGGCATTGATTATCATAATTCTCCATTTAATTGCACTTAAAGCATTGAAGTGTTGGTGGTGCGTTCTCTGCAGTCTTTTAATTATCGTTAGTAACCCCTTTTCCATTACTTCGACACTCCGCTGCTCGATGAACTTCTTTTCCACACTTAAAACATTTTCTAGTCCCTTTAAGACAATCTCCACCATGCTTCTTTCCACACTTTTAGCATAAGGAAACATTCATCTTTTTTTCACCATTGTTATGAGATTTCTCCTTGAACTCCATCTTTCGTTTCTTGTCAAAACCAAGAGATGGATATGTTACACCAACTTACAGTTCTACCTTGATAGCACAACGCACAATTTCTTCATAGCTACTGAAGTCTCTTATAGCTAATTCCCTTCGAAGACTTGGTTTTAAGCCACTGAAAAATCGATCAACTTTACTTTCAGGTTGGATGATAAAGCCAGATGCATATCTTGTAAGTCTTGTAAAATTCTCTTCGTATATACCAATAGATTCATCATCCTTCTACTTAAGCTCAAGAAACTCCTTTTCCATATTTGTTCAAATAATACGAGGGAAGTACTTACTGAAAAACAAGTTCTTGAACTCGTCCCATTCCATGGACTCAATTCTTTGCCTTGTATTCTTGATAAGATTACACCATTGATTAGCATCACCTTCCAAACGATATACTGCTAAGATGACTTTATCATGCTCAGAACATTGTATAACTGAAAATATATTTTCAGTAGTACTGATCCATTGTTCATCCACTAAGGGATAAGAAGACCCACGGAATGAAGGAGGACGCTACCTCATGAAGGATTCAACAGAATGTTTCCCCTTTCTCTGCTCATTTTGAAGTCTAGAATGATTCATAGCTTGTGTAAGTATAGAAATAAGATTGTGCACTCCATCTCCCATGACATTGGTTTGGTCAGGAGGACAATCACTGCATTGTCCATTACATTGATCAACACGGTTCCTTCGGGTTCCAGCCATCGTCTAAAACCCAAAAATAATAGTGTGAGAGGAAAATACCATGCTAGGGAAAACAACATAATAAAGGGGGAGTACCTTCAATATATAACATATTAGGTTTAATTCTAAGATCTTTACCATAATTCTAGGATTATAACCTATACTTATACTTAACCTTAGGGACATCCCTAGACATACCTTAAAAATATCTCTAGGGATCTCACTAAAGTTCTCACATCCTAGTTTCCAAAGGTTGAATAAACCTTTCCTCTGATACCAACTGTAGAGACCCAAATATTGACGTACATGGACATTACATTAATTTTTCAGAATACTTAATAAATAACAAAAACAGACACACAAGGATCGTAATAGTTTAGTGTCTTTGGAAACTCGGAATATAATCTTCTAATCGTAGTGAAAGATCTTCAACATCTCCATTAATGATCTTCCCCTTTTGTTTTCTTACCTAAAACATTTCTTTAAATCCTGGGGAAAAGAAAACATATAAAGGGTGAGCTCAAATGCTCAGTAAGGGTAATCATAGAGAACATAAAACAATCCTTAGACATTTGAAAGCAAAAACTTGAACATGAAATTTAAACATCAAAATCTTGAGCAAAGACATAAATCGTGGAAGTATGTAAGAAATATATCATAAAGGAACATCAATCATGATAAAATAGCATGGGAATAAAACATGTAATTGTGGCAACCATTAAGCACGTGTTATGATTTCCATAGTATCCAAGGCATTTCTACCAAGACCATCTTAGTGGACAAAGTCCCTTTCTGAATCGAGTTTACTCCTCGTTTCAGTCCTTTAACACTGAACCGTATTATCTTACCGTTCCAGCCTTGTATATCTAATGAGATATAAATCTTTACCCAATGCATTGGAGGGAGATATAGGTCCCACCCATATCATAATTAAATCATTCTTACTTGTGCCACAAAATAAACTTAAAACATTCATCATAACCCAAAGAATAATATGGGTTTCATAAACATCATCCCATCATCACATAATCCATATAAAACAAATGGATATTTCATCATAAGAAAAGTGAAACCATGTAAATCATATAGACATTATACATGAAACATACACATATGAAGTAATTTCATCTTATATGTAAAATGGTTTTCATAAAACACTTGAAATGAATTCTTGAGGAAAATATCCTCTATTCTTCAAAATCATTTTCGTTTCACAAAATTCCATGCAATTTTAAATGAAAAGTATTTTGTTGAAAATAGTAATGAAATATTTTGGAGTAAGCTTCATGAAAATAAGGCTTTATAAAACCTTAAAAAAAATCCGTTCACACCGTATAAGTTAAAAATTACATTTTTCTCGTACTTTTGTCGGAAAAGTCAAAAAGCACCTCATATGGTGAACAAAAGAAAGATTCCTTCCATACAATATGGTAAAAGTAGAAAAGGGTAAAAATGACTTTAAACATACATGGAAGAAAAGTAAACATTTTATGAAAACATTTTGAGAACATATGGACATGGATAATAATCATAACCCCAATAAATACTTACAAATAAACAATCTCGAATAAGAATGAGATTGGAATAATTATCCCTTACCTTAGGTCCGATATGCTTCGTATGGATCCGAACCTCCTGTATAATGATTTAAATAATGTCATTGACTTATTACATAATCATATTAATTGTTATGATATCATATATGTTTCACTTATGACTTTATATTACTTGTTCTTTTGTAAATTCCATGTTAAAGCAACATTTTGGGTAAAATCATTTCATTTATCGTATCTGTTTCGACTTGTCGTTCTTGATATTATTACTTATATCCTGATTTAAATAATTCCATAATTTAAAACATGAATTATATATAATATATATTCATAATATACATATATATTATAGATCGATAAAAGGAATGAAATACACCGTTCATGGAGACGGTAGGCCGTATGTACGCATGAACGCTGTTTTCGTTTCCTTATTGAATTGAATGAAACTAAATAGATTACATAAATATATATATATACATAAATACAGTAGCATTATTATTTCATATATTTTATTATTATTCATTATATAAACTTTATGATCATTCATGTATGGTTAACCTGGAGAATGAATCTCATCACGTCGTGGAGACGGTAGTCCGTACGTATGCACGAGCGATGATATCGTTCCCATAATTATTGAATATAATTGGAGTGGATGGTATAATATATCAGAATAATTATGGTGTTATAATAACCATATATAGTTATTATTTACACCATTATACCCATCCATGTAGGTTGTTGGTGGAAAAACAGATTACACCACGGCGTGAAGATGGTATTCCGTACGTACGTACGCGCAGTGATTTTGTTTTCCTTAGGATGGATAGAAGGTGAAATAGGGTTGTTTGATATTTATAATAAAATATCAGTATATTAGGTATACTGATGTTATTACCTCATAATGAAACAACTAAAGAATAGGGAGTAGAAGAAGAATGGAACTTGAAGAAAAAGGTGGAAGGTATTACCTCTTTCTCGAAGTGCCTCCTTTAAACTTTCTCTTAGGGCACTAGAGTTGGTATTTTGAGAAGACCAATACCACTAGTAGGTTTCTAAGGAAGTGGGGAAGTTAAATGGGCAGGGTTTGGCCGATCTTGAAGGCTCAAATTGGTGTGAGTAGGAGAGGGAGGAGATTCCCTTTTATAAGGGAG
The DNA here is from genome assembly GCA_963277665.1 of Viscum album. Classification (NCBI taxonomy): domain Eukaryota; kingdom Viridiplantae; phylum Streptophyta; class Magnoliopsida; order Santalales; family Viscaceae; genus Viscum; species Viscum album. The sequence continues at coordinate 882,381,220 of OY728159.1, read as the reverse complement.
GAGAGGGGCACCTTTGGAAATATAAGAAATATTGGTTTATATTAAATCCCAACCCCACTTAAAAACTTCCAAAATAACTCATATCCAAAGATTAGATGATATAGGGTTGTAATATAATTAACCAATAAAATTTATACATGTTAGGAATTTATTTTAAACATTATCAACTTGATTTATCCTTATTTATCAATTTAATTTTATTTGTGGTAATAAAATTACAAATTATAAATTATTATAAATAGTTACATATGTGTTGTGAATTTTCCATAATTTGACACTTTATGAAAGTTTAGACCATATAAATTTTAATTTAAAATTTTTAAATATTTTTTTGATTTTTAAACAATTTTATAATATGTTATTTTTATAATATAACAATAGTGTCAATTTTGACACTATTCATTTATTTGAATTTAAATAAACAATACACAGAAGATATGTTCAAAATAAAAGATTTAATAGATTCATAACATGTCATATTTATCTATAAAATTAGTGGAGCACATTAAATAGTTCATATAATATTTATTTTAATATTTTTAAAACCATTTATTTGATATTTCTCTTAATAAAATAATTTCAACATCACTATTATGTCACCTTTAATGATAATTATTTAATCCCTAAAAATTCTAAATAAATTCATATGATGTATATAATTTTATTATATTTCTGGAGACTATTTATATCCTAAGTTTCATGAATTTTATCACTAAATTAAAATTATTATACTTATAAGATTTAAGAAAGTGACATGTTGTCACTTTCTTTTGTTTTAATAATAATTAAATTATTTTCATGGACAAAAGTCCATTAAATGAATATAATCTGACCCTTAGGTGATATGGGTCGACTTTTAGTCATCCAATATGATTTTGGCAGGTGTTAGGGTAATTTTATAATCTTATATTTACCCTTAATTACCCGATTTATCTTTAATTATGGTAAATAAAATTTACTGTAGTTACTATTAATAATGCCCAAAAATAAAAATTAGCTTATTAACATAATTTGGACCCAATTATTCCAAATATTGAATCCATTTTTCCAAATTCAATACACAAAAGTTGCATAAATTAAATTAAAATTAATCTCGTTGTTGAAAGAAAACGGGTTTTTGTTTAAAACATTGCAAAAGATTGAATTGATTCAACCTACGAATTCAAGGTAAAATCAATTCTAATGACATAAATTATATTAAATGGTAAAAATATATTCTATTTATACTTTAAAACCATTAAATAATATAATTTAACCTTATAAATTATTACGATGAAAAAGTTGTTTTTAATTAAAATATAGCGTGTTTTTACTATTCATTAAAATATGAAAGTTATCAGAAAAATATCAAAACTTTATCCAATGTAAATTTTATATAATAATTCAAAAGAAGAAGTTTATTTTGTAAAATTGAACTTATAAACATGTCAAAAACAATATTTAATGTGGGTGCACCATCAAAAGGCGGAAAAACTGCATTTTTTGAAAAATACTTATTTTACCCGAAAAATTTATTTTTTTCACATAAAATAGTTTAGAAAATTTATAAGATGAATAATAATGTTATAAAATTCAAAATTTAGTTAATAATATTCATAACGGCTAGTTCGTGATAATATTATAACCATATATCGTTGTTTAGTGAAACCCGATATTGCGTACAACACACGCTATCAAGGAAGGTCGCGATTGCGTGTAATGAAAGCCAAGTCAGGGTTGTATGTAGTGCAAGACTCCTTTGTTGTTGCGTATAACAGAATCCAAACATATTTCATTTATACATTGAATATATATATATATACACTCAATGTTGCGTAGAATAACTTCTATCAAATGAAC